>CM057380.1:25317500-26055000 GCA_030015415.1 Cynopterus sphinx | reverse complement strand
CCTACCTCATCAGGCTGCTATGAGAGGTATCTAAGAAAAGCATAGGGTCCACTAGTTGCTATTACTATTACTACTACTACTACTACTACTACTACTACTACTACTACTATTACTACTACTACTATTTGTACCGTACTTCAGAGTTTTTTCTGCAGTAGAGCTGCTCCTCTGTTTTGCAGGGCCATGGTCCCTCTGGTCTAGTCAGTCCTGTATACCAGAAGGGGAGGTAGACATTTCCTGGAAGGCACTTTGCAACGACAGGCCCCTGGAGGCCCAGGGCCTGATCCAGAGCCACAGCAGCCCACATCTAAGGGAGGTACAAGCTCAATTCTCCTCACCACACTTTATTTCCTTACTCCCCATCATGGCCAAAGGACGTGGGATGATTTATTTAAAAGGGTTTTTAAGGAGAACAATTAATCCCATGGCTCTTTCTCAGGAACTAACAACATGCCATTTAAATTCTCCTTTGGAAGAGGCCTGAAGGTACCTCTACGCACTTCATTTGACCTAGAAGGTAATTTTAATTCAGGAAAGGAAAATTCTAAGCCCATGTTGAACACAAAGCCATATTTTCTGATCTTGTTTTACTTTGATTTCTTACTCTTTTACCCTTGTGACCATTTTTCAATTGACTTAGAATCTTGAAAGTAAATTTTTATTTTGTATATTTATAAACCCCTATATTTAGAAACAAATAGCACTTGCAAACTATAACATGACTCACAAATCCAATTTATGGCCACAATCATGTATTCATGTATAATATCAGGGTATGTACATATAGTGCAAGGGTTAGTCAGGTTTTGTAAATGTCTGAGCAAGGCTAAGTATGAAAACAGAGAGTCGTGATGTCTATAAAATATTGGCGAGTGCTTGACCTGCACAAGAAAATAATTCACTAATTTTGACAGTCTGTCAGCCAAAGAAAACATTTGGATAATTGGTTTAGCCTAGGGCTGCTGGTATAGAAACTGTCTGCTAGAATGCCCTTTCTTTGAGGTTAGAGATTGATTGTTCTTATACTATTTAATATTCCCAGTACTATCACTGGACTTGGTATTGGTACTCAATAAATATTTCTTAATTTCCTGAATGAATGAACGAAGGGGATAATTCTCTTAAATCTATTTATTATCTTTAGCTCAAATTACCCCAAATGACCATGTACACTTAACATTAACAAGACTTAGTGTTTAAGTGTTCCAGATTGCCAGTCTAAAGTCATTATACACACATGTACACACACACGTGCACAAACATGCACACACATAACATTGTTCAACAAAAAATCAAAAAATGTGAGGATTAATATTATTGGATATCTGAATTATATAAGGTGTTGAAGTATTTGTTCTCTTAAATAAATTTAGTTTTAGGTATTAAAGTCAAAGAACTTTTCTAAAACTACATGCTACAAATACATGAAAATATATTAGTGAGTGAAAAAGATTCTGAATGTTTATTACTTGATATTTTATGTTGATATAAACTCAATCATGGTAGATCAAATATTTTCTTCTCCAATTTTTGTCAACATTTCTAATAGCTATGTTATTTCCAAAAATATTTGGTTTTATTTTGGCAAATCTAAACTATTAGGAGGTTCATAACTTTCTGTTCTGTTTGCTTGTCCTAAGTAATAATGCTCTCTATAATAGTGTACTCAAAAGTTATTGATTTCTGAGTTCCTTATATGTGTATACTATCTAAAAGCCAAGTGCAAACAAAAATAACATGTCAAACTTCTATTTATAACATAAAATCCTGCAATAAAAACTGATAGAAATTATTGACATGTAAATGAACCTTTAGAGCAAACATCATGGATTCAGTTTGAATATAACTAAATCTGAGCCATAAACAAAATATCAATCATTAGACTTGGATTAGTTTGAACAAATATTACTGAATGTCAAGAATTTAAAGTTAATTTTTCAAGTTCCCCAACAATTTTTTTTATTCTATGATTCAAATTTCATGAAATAGGCTTTCATATGTTCTTATACTGCTAGGAAAAAAAGCTACCCATGTTAGTATTCAGAAATGTTGCTATTGTGAGACTACATATTAACATAAATTAATAAAATGTAACACTAAAAGAACACAGTTTTCTATTCCTCTCCCAAACACAAACATATACTTGAGCAAAGATGCTTCTACCCACATATGCAGGGCATATATATTTTTTTTTTCAGTTAATAGGTTATGTCTTACTTCACTGTGAATTTAAAGCAATTAAAGAGAAATTCCACACACTTCCAACATCTTACCACCCCACCTTTTAGAATCAGAGCCATATATATTATCCCTGTTGCCTACTATCAAGGATGACTTTTATATGATCCTAAATCATTCCAATATCCCTGTGGTACTAAATTTACCTTATCTCACTCACCTAAAGATACTTTCTATAGCATTTTGTTCTTTTCCTCTCTCCTACATCAAAATTTCCCTTTTGACTGGATTATTCTCATTACCATTCAAACATTTCTTAATTATTTGTATTAAAAAAGAGGGAAAAAACCCTTGATCACACATTTGAATAACCTACCATATAATTTTGCAATGATGTTCCTGAAAGGGTTGTCTATATTTACTTTCTCCAGTTCCTTTTTGTCCATACTCTCTTAAACCTAGTCCTCTCTGGGTTTCATGCCCAGCACTCTAACCACAACTGTATTTATTACAAAAGCTAATATTATTCACATTATTGATTCCAATAGTCAGTTTCTGGACCTCATTTCATTTGTGCTACCAGCAACATTTGGTGCAGTTGATCATTCTCTTTTTCTTAATGCCTTTCTTCACTTGGTTTCCAGGACTCCACACTTATTTTGTTTTCTTCATGCATTATTTGCTTTTCTTACACCCCTTTTCTGGGTATGTTTTCACTATAATTACGCTGGTCACAGCCATGATTGCCTCAATTCCTAAATTAGTACAATAAGTCCCTAATTGCAATGTCTGCTTCTATTATTGCCTCCCATCCCCACTCTTTAGTCAACAGCTTCCAGGATAAGTCTTTTAAAATCTTAATCAGACCGTATCTCTTCTCTACTCAAAACCCTGCAATGGCACACATACACTTAGAGTAAAATATTAAGTCCATAAAATAGCCCACCTGTCCCTTTATGACCCAACTCTCCATTATTTCCCTGAGCTTATTTCTAGTACTCTTCTTCTTCGATCTTCTTGCTGTTCCTTGAAAACGCAAGGTTCTCCCCTGCCTTAGAATCTTTTCATTGCCATAAATACCACAAAAAATTTTCCAGCATACTTTATCATCTTCTTCAAGATCTGCTCATTTATTACTTTTTACTTTTTAATTTAACCCTCATCTCAATCCTGGCCTACCCAATTTCCCTTACCATTATCTAACTTTTATTTCTCCATCCATTTGAAAATAACCTCGTGACATACTATATAAGTACCATGGTCCTTTATTAAACTATTCTACCATAAGTCTACAAGTGTAGAACTGTTTTTTTTTTTTAGTTCACAAAAAAAAAAAACCCAATACATGAGACATAGTGGTTGCTACAACATCACTTATTGAATAATAGAAGAAAAATTTCCCACAGCATGACCTTATTTATGTCATATGCTCATGAACCTAATTATACCATTTAGCATTTCTTGAATTATTCTGTGTTTTTACAATCTGTATCATGATTATAGGTAGTGTACTGTAATGGTAATTTTTTTTATGTATTTGCAAAATCATGCTCAGTAAGAGAACCAAGATTTGACTGTTTTTATCAGCTACCTGCTTTATACTATACTACCATATTCTATGATGTATTTGAAGTTCACTTTAGGGCTATCGATGCAGTTTTTCATGAAATTTTGGATAACATATATATGTGCTTTGACTCATGTCTCATTAAATAGAAAAAGGCATTTTTTTTTTATCTCTAACCTAATCCTGTACCGTAATTTTACAGGTTTTTTTCATGCCTTTCAACAGTCTTACACATAGTGGTCAAGTATATACTCTAGAATTAGAGTATTAGCTTAAATACTCACTGCAATGGTTTGGGGTTTCTGCAGTCCTCAATTAAGCATAACATGATAGCTCTTATGTAAAATGCAATGGTATAAACACTTGGAAAGTTGACAGTTCCTTTATCAATGCCACAGCTATGTTCTCAGTAAGAAAATTAAATGTCTGAGAATCTTTCTGCAATTAGAGCTAATATTTGGTACCATTTTAATGCTAAATTCTGTATCATAAAGGACATCTTTTCTATTATAAGCAACAGTATGCTGGAACCAATTCACATACTTCTAAATCTATTATCTAGATTGTGCTATGTAAATTCTAAATATCTTCCTCATGAGGCTAATCTCTTCACTTTGTTACATGTGTTCTCTATGGATCACAGTTCTCGATTGCTAATAGACACCAGTTCCAGCAGATTTAAGAGCAAATACAATTTATGTATTGGTTGCTCATACTAATGTAGGAAATATTGAAACCAGCCTCAGAAAACCAAGAGGAACAAAGGAGGTTTTAAATAACAACTAAGTCAAAAAAAGTTTCAGAACTATTTGGGTAAGACTTCATTTCTACTGTTACCAAACACATATCTGACTTCAGTGTAAACAGGGCCAGCACTGGATAATGGGAGCCCAGAGGCTCTATTGCAACTGTTTCTTCTGGAAATTAGACATCACCTTTGCTGCTGATCCAGAGTTGATTTGCCATCCTCTATGCTTCTTTTTATCAAAATATCTCAGTGCAAAGCCTAGAATCCTGGGTTTGACTTCCTAAGCATGAGAGGTTGAAAAATAAGTATCAGGTTTACCCTGTTTCTATTGTTAAAGATAAACTCTAATTAGCACAAAATTTCATGAAGTGTTTAATCTTCTAAACATACAAAGAATTTCAGAATATTTTGCCAATAATCATAAAGTTTAGTTCTATTTCTGCTACATATTTTACCAATCAAATTAATATTTAAAGACTTAAAGCAAGGAATATCTGCACCCTCATATTCATGAGGATATTAATTATATAAAAGTGACTCTATATCCATTTCTGGGAAATAGTTGAGGAAAAGGACAGACAATGCAATTTTTAAAAATTGACTTAAAGGTCTAGGAAATTTTCTCTTTGGTTTTAGAATAGTAATCCGTTGTAAACCATTACAGATAAACATAAGAATGATGAATGTAACACTGGTCACAATTAGCAGTCATTCTACAATCAAAACAGAAAATCTTCTAGAATAAAGCGGGCAAAGTAGAGTTGAAAATAAAAGCACTTGAAAAATCTGGCCTTATGAAATATTAGTAAAATTCTGGATCAAACCAAAACTGAAAGTTTTGGACTTAATTGTATGTAATAAAAAAGATTATTTTGTGGTATAATTTACTTTTATTAGATTATCTGTTGTTTGCAGGTCATAGAGCCTTAACAAATAGCGCAAACTAGATTACACATATACACACACAGAAAATTATACAATACATACGTTAACAACATTTAAACCTTTTAAGTTACTCTTATAAATCTCAAAATAGATAAATTAGTTAATAGATTGATTTTAAACATGCATAATTATAGTTTTCATAAATTTTTAGTAATGCGTAGAATGGATCTATGTTATTTTATTTTATTTCAGTATGTCCATATTAATGGATGTCTAGAATATCTAGTTTTTTGTTTTACTTCATTTCTTTATTATAACAAATTCTTTAGTGGCAAGGTCTTGACATGCCCCTTTGTGTAATTATTTTATTAACTCTGAAGAATGATTGCTAGCTAGAAGTGTGACATGTGAGTTAACTAATATACAAATTTTAAAATTTCAAAATTATAACTATGCCTTCCATAAGTTTATAATGACTCATATGCATATGTGCATGAAAATATTCATTTTGCAGCATGCTAATTTAGACTTGATATTGGACTTGATATTATTAAGCATGCTGATCTAAAAGGAGAAAAACATTATATTATTTTTTAGTTTTTATTTTATTGCCTATACAAGGGCCAATGTCATTTTTACATTTGTTTTCTTCATTTGTAAAATGCTTGTTTATACCTCTTATCTACTTACTCTTTTGGCTGTTTATCTGTTTTCTTGTTGATCTGTAAATTCTCAATACATATAAGTTATATTAACACTGCATTTTATGACTTGAAAATACTATCCTTTTTATACATAAATGTGTTTATTGCTGTCTTATATATTAATTTGTGTAGCTGAAGCTATTAAGTTTTCTTATATGGTTTTTAGTTACTGCCATGCTTAGTTATTAAATTTTAGTGTATCATTTTCTTCCTCTAAATTGTGATTTTCAACTTTTTCAGTGCTTGGGGCATTTAAAAATGTTTGAAAATTCTCTCTCTCAATGAAAATCAAATGAACACTGAAAAAATAAATGTTAATCAACAGAATTAAAAAGAATATGTTATTGTACTTTATGTGGTTTAAATAAACTATCAATGGAGTGATGTCTGTTTATAAAATTATGATTAATTCATGCCATAATTAAGTAACCAGTTTTCATCCTAGTTTTTGATTTATAATGTTTTAATTTCTTGATATTCTTAATCCATTTTTAAAATATCAATTTTAGTATCAGAGAAATGTGGACTAAATTATGGTTGTGGAAATATAAGACTATTCATATGAACCATATAGAAAATATGTTTAAATAATTTGCAAGCCACAAATAAAAGTAATCATAATATTATTTTTATTCTTGCTTGAAGGGCTTATATACATATTTCTATACATTTCGATATTGCCTTAACATAATTCTTACTAGGTAATAGCTATCATGAGATATACCTAGTGTGAACTTCATAAAAGACCAACTGTTCAGTGTAAAAATTTCACCAGAGCCTTTTATCCACATAGGCGGAGATGTAATTACCTAATTTAACTACTCAGTAGTCTTCCAATATCACAGAAGTGAAAGAGAGAAAAAAAAGGTAGGAAACACTTGTGAAGTTTACAGCTGAGGCACACAAGCCCACTAAAATACTGAGATTTAATAAAAACATGATAGAATATTTACCTTTCCCAATATCTTATCACCACTTGAACAGGTCTCTGATATAATAACAGAGAATTATAATTGGAAATAATACAAAACACAGATTATATTTATGAAGAAGTTAAGGAAGCACTAAGACAGCAAGAGAAAAAAAAATGTGAAGCCCCTGACACCTACTGTTATAGCAAACATTAAATAGCCCAATTTCTAGCCAATAAATTTAATCTCATACTAATTGCCTCAGTTCTTATTACCTAATATGTCATGTTTAGCTTTCAACAAAAAAATTATGAGTCATAATAAAAGTCAAAAAAAGGCACAGACTGAAGACACAAAGCAAGCATCTAGATAACATGAATTTTGAAATGATCAGAGAGTTTAAATAACTATGATTACTATATTAAGAACTCTAATGTAAAAAGTGGACAATTTATAAGAACATATATAATGTAAACAGAGAGATGAAAACACTAAGAACCAAAATGAAATTATAAAATATCAAAAAACCTGTAACAATATGACCCATATGAGTTTCATTAATAAGATATTAAGAGATATTTAACCCATTTCATGCACTCTTGTCAGTCTCCTAAGTGGCATTTTTGGTAAAAAAAAAAAAAAGTGTTTTTATATTTGTCAAAATGTATCTGATATTTTTATGATGAGTCAGGAGGATCTTTCATTGTGTTAACAATTGGTACTCATGCTTGAGGTTTTGTGTGCCTGAGTTATTGCAACATGCCTTGACAAACTATATACTCACCAATTGTTACCAAAGTGTATTAAATATACATCATGTGTGTGTGTGCCTATGTTTAAAACAAAACCAGAAACAATTATAGAATCTCATTTTTAGTTTTTGTGGCATACAAATAAAAAAATAAATAAAATTTTTCAGAAAGCAAACTACAAATTAGAGACCCATTTCAGATCAAAAGACACACAGACTAAAAATAAGGAATAAAAAAAGATATTTCATGCTAATGGAAATTTAAAAAAAAGTTGATATCAAACTATATTATAAGGCTATAGTAATCAAAAATCATAGTGCTGGCATAAAAACAGACACATAGATTAATTGAACAGAATAGAGAGTCCAGAAGTAAATCCATCCTCTATGATCATTTAATCTATGATGAAGGAGATCATTTTATAAACATTATAGATATCTAACCAATGTACTGTATACTTGAAACTAATTTAAATAAATAAATTTATTTTTAAAAATCCAATTAAAAAATGGTCAAAAAATCTGAATAGGCATTTCTCCAAAAATGAAACTAGACTACCTTCTTACACCATGTACAAGAATAAACTCAAACAGATTAAAGACTCAATGTAAGACTCAAAACCACAAAACTTCTAGACGAAAACTCTCTGACATAGCTCTTAGTGATATTTTTCTGATATATCTTCCTAGGCAAGAGAAAAAAAATTCTAAATGGAACTGCATCAAACTGAAAAGTTTTTGCACAGCAAAAGAAACTATCAACAAAACAAAAAGACAACCTACTGAATGGAAGAAGATATTTGCCAATGATACATCTGATAAGTGTTTAATATCCAAATTTATAAAGAACTCATATGACCCAACACCAAAAAAACAAACAAGTCAGACAGAGAAAGATAAATACCTTATGATTTCACTTAAATGTGGCATCTAAAGAACAAAAAGAACAAGCTATTCAAAAACAGATTTACAAATACAGTGGGCAATTTGGTGACAGACACAGGGGAGCGGGGTTGGGATGCTGGGAGAATGGAGTGAAGAGTTAAAGAAGTATAAATTAGTAGTTCATAGTTGAGCACAGGGAATGCAGTAAGCATTAATATGGTGGGTAAGTGGAGGGTCAGGGAAGGGAGGAAGCAATTGGGGAGATCATTTTATAAACATTATAGATATCTAACCAATGTACTGTATACTTGAAACTAATTTAAATAAATAAATTTATTTTTAAAAATCCAATTAAAAAATGGTCAAAAAATCTGAATAGGCATTTTTCCAAAAATGACACATAGATGGCTAATAGACATATGAAAAGATGTTATATCACCAATCATCAGATAAATAAATCCAAATTAAAACCATAATGTAATATCACATTTATCAGAATGGCTATCATCAATAAATCAACAAACAACAAGTGTTGGTGAAGATGTGTAGAAAAAGAAACTTTTGTGCACTGTTGGTGGGATTGCAAAATAATACATACACTATGAAAAACAGTTTGGAGGTTGCTCAAAAAATCAAAAATAGAACTACCTTTTGACCCAGCAATTGCATTTCTGTGTATTTTACCCAAAGAAAACCAAAACACAAATTCTAAAAGCTATATAAAGCTCTGTGTTCACTGCCATGCTATTTACAGTAGCCAAGATATGAAAATAACCTCAAAACCCATCAATAGATAATTAGATTAATAAGTAATAGTACATACATACAATAGAATATTACTCAGCCATAGAAAATGAAATCCTACCATTCTCAGTAATATGGTTGGACCCAGGGGATATTATGCCAAGTGAAATAAAAAAAGAAAGTCAAATACTGTATGATTTTACTTATGTGTGGAACATAAGAATAAAATAAACAAAATGAAAACAGACTCATAGTTTCAGAGAACAATCATGATTGCCAAAAGGGAGGGGTTGGGGGAGGTGAAAAAGTTGAAAGGATTAAGAAATACAAACTGGTAGTTACAAAATAATCATGGGATGTAAAGTAAGCATAGAGAGTATCTCAATAAATTATAATAAACATGTATAGTGCCAGGTAGGTACTAGACCCATTGTGGGGATCACTTCATAAATTATATAAATGTACAACCACTATGCTGTACACATAAAACTAATATAAAATAATATTAAATTTCAATGTTAATGGAAAAATAAAATTTTTAAAATAAAAAATTCAAAAAAAGTAAGACAAAACATTTTTTTGAAAAAATTTTCAACAAAATATGAATAGGTATAAAAATATGCTATATCTCAATAGGAAATTATGAAACAAAACCATGTTTTTTAAAATGTTTCTATGTTGTTCATATACATTAATAATAATATTAATAATAATGATTAATTGAAAAATGTATAAAGCAATGGAACTAGTTTGTGCTCCTGGGGATGTCTGAAATGATATAGCTATTTCACATCTTAAGGTGACAAAATCCAAAGTGTTACCTGAGAGTCTATGTTTAAAATTCCTTTAAATATCTTTGCATTTCTCTCTTTGTATGCATAGTTACCTTAGCGAATGAATGTCTCCTCATTTCACTGAGAAAAACTAAGAGGAAGAACCAAAGTCCAAACATCAGAAATCATTATAGGAAAATTTCACGAAGTTGTCTTTAATTGACAATCCCCAGAAAATTGTAGCTGTTACCTAACTTACTTCACTAAATTTCAAAATTAGCTGGTGACATTAAAAGATTTCTGATGCCCAGGTCATTCCTCAAAGTAATTATATTAGTATTTCCGGTGAGCAACGCTGGTGTTAAGACTTTTTAAAGCTCCCTATGTAATTCTAATGCACATTAAAAAAGTGAAGAAATGCTGCTTAATAGACTGAGGACTGTGATAAATGAGGACTGTAGTAAGCTAAATGATGACCCTCCAAAAGATATGTCCACGTCCTAATCCTCAGAACCTGTGACTGTTACCTTATATGGTAAAAAGTAAATATTGCCTTATGTAGAAAAATATATGATTAAATTAGTTTTAATAAATTAAAGTAAATGATCTTGAAAGGCAGAATTTTTCTTGGGTTATCTGGGTGGACCCTAAATTGAATCACATGATTCTTATAAGACAGAAGAAGAATCAGTTTAGTGACAGACACACAGAGAAGACATCCACAGAGGAGAAGGTGATATAAAGATGAAGGAAGAAATAGAAGTGCTACAGCCACAAGCCAAGGAATGCCAAGGATTGCTAGTTGCTACCAGAAGCATGGATTCTCCTCCAGGGCCCTTTGTTGAGTATGACCTCACTGAAAATTTTATTTTAGATTTTTCTCTAGAACTGTGAGAGAATGAATCTGTCTTTTTAAGGTGCTAAATGTGTGGTTATATTTTTAGGCAACCACTTGAAACTAATACAAAGAGGAAGAAGAAATAAAATTTTATTTTTCAGGGAAATTTCCACAACTTTAAGGCAAAGTCAATATAGTCTTATCAGGCAACAGCTAATAGAAAACACAAAGTACATATGTTGTACTTAGTAATGCCCTATGCATTTGCTGCATGCTCACCAATAACAACAGGTTATATATAAAATCTCCAGCAAATTCGTGTCTCCCGATCTTTTCATCATCTGCACAGAGGTATATCTTGGCCTGAGAGCAAGCAGCTGGCTGAATCATAGGAGGGGCTCCAGACAACAGGCTCTAATCATGGCAAAGGAGCTAAGACCATATAGTCAGCTATGTAATAATGGACACTTCTGGCACAGAAAATAATTTTCAGTAAATTGAGCTGAGGAGCTCAACTAGAGAGTTTGAATAGCAATATCGGTACTGTTAGTTGGAGGCTCTGTTGAACTAGCCTTTTGCTAAATGACCAAGAGAGGGAGGAAAGAAGCACCCCCAGCCTCCATCAGAGTTTATCTTTTTATAACACTGTATATTTTAAACTGATTTAATTCTCTCAATAACCCTATTTCAGAGGTGTTTTAATAATCCTCATTTAACGATGGGGAAATTAGGCTCAGAGTAGTTACTTAACTTGCTCAATGACATGAAAATGCCAATGGCAAAGCTCATATGTAGACTGGCTCTCCCTTCCATGTTCTTAATCACAAAGCTACACTGTGTTGAGCAGTGGGGACTCACTTTTCAATGTGTCAGGTATGGTGACCCAGGGCCACCTTCCCAAATATGTGACCGCAAGCTTAAAAGGGTCCCATGACTGCTCTAATGAATCTTGACACCTTAATTTTAGAAAAAAGGGCACCACATTTTCATTCTGCACAGGATCCTGTAAGTTATATACCAGTCCTGCTCTTAGCCTTTGAAATTCTCCTAAATAGTTTAATTCTATCTCAGGTTTCCATTTTTTTCTATTCAAAGTGCTTATGTGTGCATGACATCTAGTAATAGATTACAAAGAACTGTGTTTCATAGATTCTAAATGTATATTTTAACATCACTTTTAAACATTGATTTTTTTAATGCACCTTTCAAAAAAATGGTATACAGCATTTACTGTTGGTCAGATGGCAGTCCTGATCTAGTTGCTATTATCTACACTTGTGCAAAAATTGCTTTCCATAGTTAATAAATTGAGCTATCTACATTGTGGAAAACACACATTGTATTTAATTGCCACTCAAAATGTCTTTAAAAAGATTAATCTAGGTTAAAAAAAAACTATGAATATCACTGGAAAGCCTGTTAAAAAGCAAAACTTAGTTTATTTGACCTCACTGCAGTAAGAGAAAACATCTGACAAAGGTGTTGAACCATCTCAGTAAAGGGAAGTCATAGTCGGATGTATATAGGGTTTTGGGGAGTCTGGGCTCACATGGTTTAAGGCAAATATTTAAGGCAGAGAACTGATATAGACTGGGCAAAGTTAGTGAAGCTTTTGTCTCATTCATCCTGGGTGTCAGAAATTTCCCGAAGTAAAGTATAAAGTCATTTTTGAGTTTACAGATTTATCTCTCCTGAAACAAACTACAAAATCAAGGCATACAAGTTACCTCAATTGATTTTTAAAACTAAAGTTCACTGTGTTCCAAGAAAGTATATAGTATACTAATGAGAGCATTACTACAATTTCATAATCTGTTACAAAGAAAAAGCCACATGCTTGACATCCGAGCTACTTGCTACTCAAGTATTGGCATTATCTGGGATTTGTAGCTAATGAGGAATCTTAGTTCTCTTTCCTCCACCTCCAGTTTTAATAAATCATTTTATTAAATGCTCTTTAACAGATCCTCATTTTATTAGGCTGGATTCTCAAGAGAAATAGATCAAATATGTATGCATGTGTATATATATATATGATTTATTATAAAGAACTGGCTCATGTGGTTATGAAGGCTAAAAAGTCCTAAGAATGCAGTTAGTAAACTGAAGACCTGGGCAACCTGAAGGTATAGTTTCAGAGCCCATCTAAAAGCAGGAGGGGAAGGCAGATGTCGCTGCTCTGAGACGATCAGGCAGATAGAGTGAATTCTCTTTTAACCTTTTATTCTATTCAGGCCTTCAACAGATTACATGAAACACCTATCAGAATATTGAGAACAATCTGCTTTACTCAATATACAGATTCAAACGTTAATCTCTTCCAGAAATACCCTCACAGATACACCCAAAATAATATCTAATCAAATACCTATACCCTCTATGGCCCAATTAAGTGGACACATAAAATTAACCATAATAACTATGACCATGCCACCCTGAATAAACCCAATCCCGTCAAATCTCAGAAGCTAAGTAGGGTGGGGCCTGGTTAGTAGATGGATGGGAGACCACCTAGTAAGATCAGGTGCTGTAAGCATAAAAAAATAAAAAATAAAGGATTGTAAATTAACAGGGTCCTTGCAATCTATGAGGTCAACTAAGGGTTGCCTCGCCTAAAAAAAAAAAAAAAATTAACCATCACACTCACGATTTATATGTACATAAGTCATATTAGTTTAAGATATCACAGAAATAAAGCATCACACAAGTAGAAGAAGCTGGATTAACTTTTGGCACCAAATTGGGTGCAACAGGGTAGCTTATCAAATTTAATGTTTCAACTGGAGGGAAAGTAAATTGCCAACTCCTTTAGGAGAAATTAAAATTTAAAGAGCTAAGAAGTTAGTAAGATAGATTGATATGATAGGCCACACCACTGTTCCACTGTTGACACTCAATTTTTCAGGAAATTTGCATTTTGGACAGAGTTATTTAATTTCCATGTGATTTAGTTGAGCAAATAATAGTTTAGTAAATTTAGAATGGACCAGCAACAAAACTGAAGGAAGAATGTTATGTTTGGAAGAATACACAGAGGCTATAATAGAACCCTTCAAAAGAAGAAATGCTGTTGTAGCATCAGTAGTCTTGGGGACCTAAAAGAAAATACTGCTTTGGAAAAAAACAATTCATTAATGACTTGCAGCTGAAACGTGATGAAATACTTCAGACATAAAATTTAAAGACATTGTAATTTAATTCCATTACTAGTTTAATTCCATTACTTTTCTTTATGGACTATAAGAGTGATACATAATAAAATTTTGTCTAAATAAATGTATAGGTTTCTAATAATTTTGAAATAATTTATATCAGAACCTTATTTCATGGTTCAGCTGTACTTTAAATAAAACTTCATTGCAGCTTCTCACGGCAAAATTGAGTTTGCAATGCTAGGCTCATCTAGGGATTCTCAGAAGAGGTCCCTAAGGGTCAAGGCAGAGCAGAGAGAAGAGAAGCAAGCCTCTGCCAGGAGTTGGACCACCCCTTGGGAGCCAAAATGGCCCCAAGAGCTCCTGCTACACCACGTTGCAGAGACCAGAAACTCTAGCTAGAAGATTTCCAAGAGAGATGATGCCATGGGGATGGGCTCTGGTCACCATGTTCCACCATTTTAAGGAGAAAGGCTTTGAGTTTGGCGCTGGGGATGTGCACTGTAGCACCAATGTGCACCCAAAGCTCTTCTTTAAATACGAAAAGGGCTTTCAGATGTCACTTTTGAGGAAGGGTTTCTTTTGTCTTTAAATTTACCTAAGAGTTTTCTCAGATGTATGCTAGGAAAATGACAGGGGATGAAAAGTATTCCAGGCAACAGGAATGAAACACCAGTGTGCACAGGTTTCAGAATTATAATTTAGGATTCTAAGATGACAACTATCAATTCCTATTTCCCCTTTACCAAAATCCTATGAAAATGACAGAAAATATGAGATAGAGGATGGATAGATGCATAATTCCATGAAGAACAGAAAGAAGAAACAGTAGGAAACAAGTTTTGTTTAAGTTTAAAAGGCAGAAATTCTACTGATCAATACAAGTGGAGAAAGACTGTGAGAGTTACGTTTGGTATGGAAAGCAAGAATGTGTTGTGTGACAGAAATGAAGATGATTAAAGAATGGTAGAGTGAATACCAGAACTAGATCTTTTATCCTTTCTCCGTTTCCAGGAAAATAAAAGCACCGGCAGCGCCAGTGTTGATCCTCAGGTTGAAATCATTATGTTCATGATTTGTCTTAGAAGGGCTTGGTCTCTGTGGTATTGATTCCTTAACTGTGGCATTGAATGGTGATTTTGAATAAAAAATCAATCTATTAAGTTAGACATCTTCATTAAACAGAATTCTCAGTCAGCTCTTTCAAGGGAGATATCTCTTAATCAAAACTATGTAACTGATGGAAAAAGCACATACCATCAATCCATATTAATAAAATTTTATTTTTAAATGCAAAGTGTACCCAAGGGTAATTTGAAAGCCATTGACTCAGCATAAAAATATATTTATGAGAGTGAGAAAAGTTTAAATATTTTAATATTTTATGCCTATATTCACCGTGGCCTTAGTAAAAATGTGTAAACTGTGGTGGTTAGGGCTTCTTTGTTTAATAAAGAGCAAGATACTTCTTACCTACTCTATTAGGGAGTCTACTTGAAACACAATACCTTTCGATTTTTAATCACAAGATCCTTGGCCTTTTGATTCTTGAAACTGAATACAAAACTCCAAGATTAATTTAGAAGGTCCCCAGGAGGAGTATTGGAAGAAATCATGAGGTGTGCTTTTTTGTTTTCAAGAAAATGAGAGATGTTTTTATTTTTCTTTATGGATTGTATGAAATTCCTTACAGACTCTGTAACCACTCTTATTTTACTTTAATTACATGTATCTGTTGCTACTTATACAACTGTCCTCCTTCTATTTTGGTAGGAAGAGGATTTTTTTTGACAAGATTATTTTTCTCAACAATATATATACATACATATATATATATGTATATATATGTATGTATATATATATATATGATTGTCTCTAGCCATTTAGACTATTTCTGGAAGCAGAACATTTACCTCTAATTCATCTCTAAAAACTCTTGTACTTAATATGCACACAGTATGCACATGCGGGGGTATATAGCACTAAAACAAAAAAAAATGGAATTTAAAGTAGCTTTTTCAGTGTATTCCGTTATATATTTGGGAAAAACATAATTTTTCTGAAATTCCTCAAACCATGCTTTTACCTGAAATTATGCAATTTCTAGTTCATTATATGTCTACATTTATCTATCTTATATCTTGTGGCGCACCGTTATGTGCACCAGTATTAGCTGTGAGAATTGAGAGTGGAAATGAGTTTGTCAATGTGATGATAGCCTGCTTACTTTGTTCTGGCTTCCTTTTTTTGCCAATTAAAAATATATTTAAAGACTCAAGTAACAAGTCATACATATTCCTATAATATAGCTTTAAATATGCTTATTTGCTCATCTGTCTGAAATCTTTTTTCTATAATGTTTAATAAAGTTTAAGTTATGATCTGCATTTAGAAAACATGTGATTACACCATTAGATTCTTTTTAACCCAATATCCAGAATATAAAGTTCTATTACAAATATTATGTAGAGGCTACATTCCCTGTAATTCTGAATCTTTATGGGTCCGTTGGGAAAGCTTAATATGTGTATAATGGTAATGCAAATTTTATTGGGCTTCCTCAGGAAATAACTATTCTAATTATTTTCTATTGAGTGTATGTGCCAGTTGGATTGTCTTACACCTCCTTAAGTGTTAATATGTTCCTGGCTACATAGTATATTGTGTGAAACATAATGGCTGTATACCAATCATTTTGTAACTCTCTAAGTAGTGGTGTTGGCTGGGGCTCTGTGGCTACAAAAAATCCCAAACTGAGAATAGGTGTCAATTCCTGAAAGAATGGAGGAACCTAGTAGAGTCAATTTGCCACTAAATGGATGGTTTATCTTCTCAAGGAGCAGTGACATATGAGCCATACTAACTTGGTCTTTTTTTCTGAGAGATTGAACATTCTGAGAAGATAGAGCTAGATTGTGAGAGTCCAGGCTATTTGGCATATGTGATCTCCATCTGTAACTGAATGATTACAACATTCCTGTACCTGTCATGCAAGATGTGTAACCAGTGACAAAGGCTATCTAATGTCAATCAACTGCTTCTTCCATAGTGAGTACTCTATGATGGGCGTTTATATCTGTTGTGAAAATTTTCACACTTGATGTCCATTTACATTTGTCCATTCATGTGCCTCTCCCATAGATCTCCTTTTATTTGATATTCCTGAAAGTCTTTCAATTTCCAGGCCATTCACCATTGCCCAAAATTCCACATATATTCTCATCTCAGGTCATATCTCTAAAGGAACAGTTGTAACAATAGAAACTCTGTTATTTGGGAAGATTTTCACTCACACATTGTCATTCAAAACTATTTATGAGTGTGACTGCAAGGTAGACTCCATTTTTGGCTTGCTTTATATACTGAGCCAATCTTTCCATAAACTAAGGTGGGATTTTTTTTTAATATTCCCTCATACACCATAGATACAGATAATGGAAGGATGCAAATGCAGTGAATGACATGGGAATCTAGGCTCATGCAATTTAGGTCTTCTAGTCCTGCTCTAGCTCCATTCTAGATGTACCATTTTTATCCTAAATGATCTGTTGCTGAATCTACCCAATTTAATGATGGCTTTGTGGATTATCAAAATGGTTATATGTTCATCTGGGTTATTCTGGAACTTAACCTTACTAATCAGTCTGGCAGCCAGAGAGTGGATGGAGACAGTGCATGAGGGGGTACCTGTTGCTTTACAGAAAGAGGATTTTGCAGGGAATTGCTACATTAGGGAACTGCCAGTGCTTTTCAGGAAAAGGTGAACTCCTGAAGACTCTGAGGGTTCAGAGTTAGAATCTTAAAAAAAAATATCTGCACAGATGTTACCATTCTAAGCTTCAGTAACCTAGGTTTTCTCAACCAGGGCCTTAAACATAGCATGACAGACCTGTCTAGACTGAGCATTCAAGTCTTTGTAGCTCAGTGATCTTAATATCCTGAGTTTGCTCCACAGTTGACCCTATTTCACACTGCAACAGCCAAGGACCTTTTTGCAAGCTACAGTGTATGGTCTAACTCACATCTTTAGCCATACCTAATTTATTGTCACCCCACTGTAGGGTGTCAGTCTAACTGTAAACATATGCCAATTACACTCTTTTTGGCTCTGTTGTTTGGAGGTTTTCAGTTAAAATTCAAGTCTGCTTGAGGAGAACTTGAAGATGGCAGCATAGACATGTCATTTAAGCCAGGAATTCAACTGATAGTAAAGTCCAGAAAATAAATCATTCTATAGAGGAAGAATACAATGAAGAAATCATAAGCATAGATGGTGCAGGATGCTCTCAGGGAAGGAGAGTAAGCATTTATCTGGATGGAATACACATAGTACAAAAGGGAGTACTGCACATGTGTGGGCTGTAGCAGATTATTGAGAACCTTAAAGACTAATCTTGTGTAAGCACCAATCTAGTGCAGCTGTAGGGCGATATTTTTGGTCTATGCAGAACCATTTCTACAGTCAGCCTATTTACTGAATTTTTTTTTATTTTATTAAGGGTTACCAGCATTTCCTCATGGAATCCATGGAGGAATAGTGTCCTTTGTGGGCTTGTGTTTTTTTGTTTTTGTTTTTGTTTTTGTTTTTTTAATGAACTTGCTAACATCTCCTAAGGAGAAATAAACCCACTGTACCTTCCTAAAAAGAACCTCATTCTTTAAAGAAATTCGCTCCCTTTACAAATGGAAACACAGTAGATTCTTCTTGCTAGTTGCATCAGGATGTCTTTGAAGCATTAAACAAATGCAGGATAATGAAAAAGGCAAAGGTAAATTTCAGACATTATAGAAGTATAAATGACAAGTATTTGCATATAATAAGATATGTGAAATGAGGGAGATAGTGCAATTAAAGATGAAGTTAAGAGAAGGTTGGATACCAAGCTAAACAGAATGAATGAATGAATGAATGAATGAAACAATGCCACTAATGCAATCCAGCACTACATTCTAGTGATTTGTTTATGTATTTGGTAAAATATAAACATACTATAATTACGTTAATAAGTTACTATTTGTTTTACAAAAAATGTTTTCTAAGTCTTTAGCCAAGGTTAATGAAAAATATAAAAAAAAACACATACACAAATGAACATCAAGTAAGAGTTTGAGTACACTATATAATCCAATTTAACGTGTTCAACTGTTTTCAAAAACAGTAGCAACTGATGAGAATTCTTTAATTAAAAATGTGGTTCCTTCTATTGAACTTGATGTTAGAAGTAATGTTTTTTTTTTTTTTAGGATAAGTTAATATTCCTTTATAAATTGCTGTCTTACAATATTAAATAATTTTAGTATGATATTGGAATCCATAAACCCTATATAAGGACATTCATACATGCACACATACCCACTTTTGCTGTTTGAAATTAATATCAAATGTTAAAATTTTTCAAAATTTAAAAGTAAATT
This sequence comes from Cynopterus sphinx, assembly GCA_030015415.1. NCBI lineage: Eukaryota > Metazoa > Chordata > Mammalia > Chiroptera > Pteropodidae > Cynopterus > Cynopterus sphinx. Next base: position 26,035,449 of record CM057380.1, on the reverse strand, counting down.
ATGTTTGAACACTACAACTAGTTTCAGCAACAGTCAAAATTTCCCTTAAAATATCTATCAAAATGAATCATTTATATAGCTTCTATTTATTTGAAAACAATGTTAGTAGGTTCTGACAAGAATATATCTTGACTTTAACTGAAATGAAAAGGTTTATAAAAAGGTAAATATAAATGCTTTCTGTTATGCATACCCTGCACATTTACAACCTAGGTGCTTATAAGAAGTTCTATTTTTGATTTTACTTGGTTAGCTATCCAAATATTAAGGGTTTCATACTTGATTAGAAATTTTATTTATCAAAGCCTGATAGTCTTCAAATATACCCGCTGACTTGGTGTGTTTCAGAATCATAATTATTTGCACTTATTGTAAGAAAAAGTGACATCTTTAATTTTTTAAAATTTGTAAAATTTGTAAAAATTACTTTCATTGATTTTTTGCCCACCCAACATCCTCTTCTAGTAACCACCAATCCAGTCTGTTCTCTGTAGCAATGAACTTATTTGATCCCACATATAAGTGAAATTATATGGTATTTGAGTTCCTCTGTGTAACTTATTTCACTTAGAATAATCTTAAGATTCATGTATTTCACAAATGGCAAGATTTTCTTCCTTTTTTTAGAAAAATATTCTTTTTACTCACGATATAATTTACATAACTTCCAATTTTACATATTTGACCTGACCCCTTTTATCCCCTCTACCTCCTCCTTCTCCCACTAGTCTATCATCCATGTGATTTCCTTCCTTTTTTAGCTAGATAATACACACCATTTTGTATCCAATTATCCATCAGTGGACACTTAGGTTGCTTCCATGTCTCAGTTGTCGTAAGTAATGCTATAGTGAACATGGCTACAGCTATCTCTCAGACATACTAGTTTCATTTTCTTCAGATACATAACCAGAAGCAAAATTCCTGGATCATATGGTAATTCTGTTTGTAAATTTTTGAGGAATCTTCATACTGTTTTTCATAGTGGTTGTGCCAGTTTGTATTCCCACCAAGAATGACCAAGCATTCACTTTTCTCCACACTCTCATTAACACTTGTTCCTTATCTTTTTTGATAAGTTATTCTAATAGACTTAAGGCAATATATTATTATAGTTTTGATTTGCATTTCCCTGATTGGTGATGAGCACCTTTTCGTGTGTATGTTGGTCATTTAACTATTTTCTTCAAAAAAAGTCTACACAGATTCTTTGCCCACTTTTTAATTGGATTGATTTTCACCATTGTTTTGTATTTTTGCTATTTTATATTTTCTCTATTGTATTGAATTGTTCTCTATATGTTTTGGCTAGTAACCCCTTATTGGATATGATTGGCAAATATTTTCTCTCATTCTGTTGGTTGCCTTTTTATTTTGTTGGTTTCTTTTGCTGTGCAGAGCTTTTTAGTTTGATGCAATGTCACTTGTTTATTTTTGCTTTTGTTACTTTTGCTTTTAGAATCATATCCAAAAAAATCATCGCCAAGACTGATGTCAAGAATCTTACCACTTATGTTTTTTTCTAGGAGGTTTATGATTCTAGGTTTTATATTCAAATGTTTAATCCATGTTGAGGTAAATCTTTTGTGGGTATAGTATATGATAATGGATTGATTTTATTATTTTGCACATGGCTGTCCAGTTTTTCCAGCACCATTTATTGAAGAGACTCTCTTTTCCCCTTTATAGATTCTTGGCTTTCTTGTATGAATGTATTTCTGGGCTTTTGATTCTGCTCCATTCATTGACTTATTTTATATGCCGTACCAAGCTGTTTTGCTCACTGTAGCTTTGTGGTGTAGTCTGAAATAAGGAGCATGATGCCTCCAGTTTTGTTCTTTTTTTCTCAAGGTTGCTTTGGCATTTTGAGGTCTTTTATGGTTCCATACAAACTAGGATTATTTGTTTATGTGAAAATGTTTTTGAAATATTGATAGGATTGTATTTAATCTGTGGATGGCTTTGAATATAGACATTTTAACAATATTTTTCCAATCTATGAACATGGAATATCTTTTTAGTTATGTGTCCTCTTCAAATTTTTTTTGTCAATGCTTTATAATTTTCAGTGTACAGGTTATTTACTTTCTTGGTTAAATTTATTTCTGGGTATTTTATTTTGATGCAATTGTAAATGAGATTGTTTTCTTATCTTTTAGATATTCTTTATTAGCTTACAGAAATGGAAAAGTTTTTGATATTGGTTTTGGATCCTGCAAATTTAAATTTGTTTAACAATTTTTGGTGGCATCTTTAGGGTTTATATATATATATATATATATATATATGTATATGTATATATACACAAATATATATATATATATATATATATATATATATATATATATATATATATATATATCATCTGACAGTTTACTTGTCCTTTCCAATTTGTATGTCTTTTCTTTCTTTCCTTCTTTTTTTTTTTTTTTTTTTTTTTTTGCCTAGTCGCTCTGGTTAGGACTCCCACACTATGTTGAGTAAAATTGGCAAGTCATCATCCTTGTCTTGTTCCTGAATTTAGAGGGAAAGCTTTTCAATGTTGAGTATGTTAGCTGTGGGCCTGTCACATATAGTCTTTATTAGGTTAAGGTATGTTCTCTCTATCCTTACTTTGTTGAGAACTTTTATCATACACAGATGTTGAATTTAGTCAAATGCTTTTCCTGCATGTATTAAATAATCATATGATTTTTGTCCATTTTGTTAAAGCGATGTATTACATTGATTTGCAGATGTTTAACTATCCTTGACTCAGGAATAAATCTCAATTGGCCACAGTGTATGATCCTTTTAATATATTGTTGACTTTGACTTGCTAATATACTATAAATCTATATTTATTAAAGTTATTGGCCTGTAATTCTCTTTACCTGTGCCATCCTTGGATGGTTTTGTTATCAGATTAAAAGAGTTTGAGAAAGATTGATATTAAGTCTTGTTTAAGCATTTGGTAGAATTCACCACTGAATCCATGTGGTCCTGAACTTCTGTTTGTTGGGAATTTTATTACTGATTCAACTTCCTTATTAGTTTCTGGTCATTTCAGATTTTTTTCCTATATGATACAGTCTTCCTGGGTATATATTTCCAGGAATTTATCCATTTTCTAGGTTGTCCAATTTGTTGGTATATAATTTTCCATAGTAGTCCTTTGCATTTCTATAGTATCTATTGTAAATCTCCTTTTTCATTTCTGCTTTTGAGTCCTCTTTTTTCTTGGTAAGTCTAGCTAAAGGTTCATTAATTTTGTATATCTTTCAAAAAAAAAAAAGAACAATCTCTTTCACTATTCTTCTCTATTGTCTTCTTTAGTCTCTATTTCCTTTAATTCCAGTCTGACCTCTGTTATTTAATTTCTTCTACTAATTTGGACTTTGTTATTTATTTTCATTGGCAATCATTCTGGTCACTGAAAAACCTTTTCAGTCAGATAAGAAAAGATGGTTAAAAGGACAGTTATTTAAATAGTGTATATCTATAATAAAGCATTTTTAAATATATTAAGATAGCAGAGGTAACAAATACCAATTGTCAAAATATTTTCTTATATTTGTCTCCCTTACACGCTCTATTCTTTTGTTCTCCTAGAGAGTTTGAAACATTTTTGTTTAATGTATTTTCAGATGTGCACTAATGACACATTTAGTTTTTTCTGTTTTTCTTTTTGAATTTTTCATTCTACAATTATTTATTGCAGGGAGGAGGCCACAAGATAATCTCATTGTATGTTTTTTTTTTTTTCAGTTGGTGTTTGGCTTTATGAAATACCACACTCTGACTTTGCTACTATAGGTGATGTTATTCATTTCAACATCCAAATTATGTGTCAGAAACATACTGAGCAGAGCAGTGCTGTGAAATTCTTGTTCATTTTTATCTGATGGCAAACACTATTATGCAAAAGAATAATCAAGACGCCTTTGCAGAACACCTAGGATATTTGTTCTAAAATAATATTACTACTCATATCAGATGAACCAACTAAGCCTGAAAATTCTGAAATGTACCATACCTATTAAACCTAGAATATAAATAAAATAAAAATACATTTCAAATAGAGTATTGTAAAGTGATCCAAAGGAAGGCTATCAACTTTGTTGTATCAAACTAAAGTTAAAGAATTTTTTTGGTTGCTAATTTGAATGCCATGATTATAAAGATACTATAGTTGTACTGAACATTGCTATTACTAAAGAAAACTGCTAAGTACCTAAAATTGAACTATCTTTTTTCACTCTTGGAGAATTGGCAATTTTAATTGCAGAGCTATGTGTTACAAAGGAAGTAAAATATCAAAATAATTAAAAACCTATCTCTAGGTAAAGATTTCTCAACCTTAGCTCTTATTTTAGTCTATTTTGGATGCTACAACAAAGTACCACAGACTGGGTGTTTTATAAACAATGGAAATCTATTTCTCATACTTCTAGAGATTGAAAGTCCAATATCAGAGTGTCAGCATGGTTACCTTCTGGTGCAACACCTCTTGCGGGTTGAAAACTGTTGAATTCTCATTGTATCTACATATGGTAGTGAACAGAGGGAAACAAGTTTTCTCATCTCTCTTATAAGGGCACTAACCTCATTCATGAGGGTTCTCCTCTTACGACCTCATTTAGTCCTAAATATCTCCCAAAGGCTCGCCTCCTAATACATCAGTTGAAGGGAGAGATAGAAGGGCTTCAATGTATGAATTTCGAGAGGACCCAAACACCCAGTCTATAACAGCTCTATTGACTATAATTCTGTTATGGAAGGTCATCCTGTGGATCACTGCAGCAGGTTTAGCAGAGTGCCTGCTCTCTATCCACAAGATAGCAGAAGCATTCTTCGGTTGTGACAACCAAAAAGACATTGCCAGACAATACCAAATGTTCTCTGGGGGCCAAAACCACTCTGGTAAATAATAAAAAATATATTTAATATCAGGGTGTGTATTTGTACATATATACACACATAAACATACTTTATACATATATACTATGAATAATATACTATATATAAATGTAAATTTGCTTAAAATGTTATAGTGACAGAAAATGTTAGTATACAGATTAATGATATAACAATCTTCTTTTGTAATTCATAAATTGATTTGACTTGAATGATCTTGCTTTATCTTCTCTGCTATAGAACACTGATTCTAGTTTATTACATAGTTAAAAACTGTGAAAACAATTAGCTATATTAATGTATATATTTTAATTGGTAATAATTACTTTTATATTTCTATTTTCACAAGTAATAAACTAAAACCTCAACATATACAATTGGTGCAGCTTCTGTATTTCAGTGATTTAATTTAACATGTTTTTTAAAAGCAAAACACATGTTTGTTGTTCTTAAGTGGAAGTATTAACATGGACCACATCTGCCAAACTCTTCTAAAGTATTTTGGCAAGTTGTTATTCCTGAAGCCAAAATTAATGGACTGCTCAGAATAATTCAATGATTCAAGAATAATACATTGAATAGCAACTATGTTCAGGTATTGTTAAGGGAATCGAATATCATGGTGAAAATGGCAGAGAGAAAATAACCTTTAACTATCAGGGAACTTTCCTTTTTATATGGGGCAGGCAGGGGAAACCTTGGAGGATACAGAAAGTATGTATAAAGTATAAATATTTTAAATATGTTCATCTAACTGCATAGTTACATAATTTACAAAGTAAATGAAATATTTAGCTGATACCAGGAGTACCTACTGAGGTTTGAGTGATACTACGTTAGGTAGCTAGAGTTCTCAAAAGGGTCTTTCAGTAAAGGTGACATTTGAACTGAGAGATAAGTGATAGAAAGTAGACAGAACTATGAAGAAAAAATATTTCAACCAGAGAAGCAGCAACAGCAAATTTCCGCAGGTTCAAAGAATGTGGCATATTAGAGTGATAAGCCCACTAATGTGACTAAAATTTAAAGGAGAAAGTGGCAGGAAATCGATTTTTCTACATTTTTCTTAAGAAAATTAAATAGTTTATCTTCAAATACTAACAAACTTGTATTTTTTAAAAAAATTATCTTTAAAAAGTTTTAAATCTCCATTTAATATGGTACTATGCTTAGTTTATGAAGCATTTTCCATTAAGTAGATAGCTCATATATACATTTAAATCCAAGGTCTGTTTGAATTTTAAAGGCAGATTCTACCAAACCATACCATTTCTTTCTGAACTTAATTCATCTATTTGAAACATTTGCTCAGACAGAAACAAAGTGTTCACCCTAGGCTTTTGCTGTGCCTTTCTGCTAGTCTGTTATTTCTGCCATTTTCTTCACCTCTCTAAATGTTCATTCTCTTTCAGTTCCCTCTCAAAACCTATCATGAGCTCTGTCTTGCTCATTACCATTTTGATGGGATTTTAGTAACAGTTATGACCTGCTTGCTATTACCAATCAGTAGTTGTCCATTTTGGAAAATATCAAATTATTACCCCATTAAGTCTCTGAACTTTAAATTTAGTTTGTGTAATTTATTAAATTGACTCATTTTCCCATCATTTATTGCCAAGGAAAAGTTAAGTCCCATCTCCTTAAGTAGGAGATAGTTGCTTGAGTCTATAAATAACCTGTATAGATTATTTGATTATCTTAAGGTCCAGCATAATAGATTTCTCATAAGCAAATATTTAATGCTAGAGACTGTACAAATTTTGGGGGATACACTTGTAAATAAAACAGAAAAAAAAAATAACCTGTCTTCATGGCAGTTATATTCCTGAGAAATGAGGCAGATTAAAAACTAGAAACATCATAAATTATATACTATTTTAGAATGTGATAAATACTATGGAAAAATATGCCATTTATGGTTTATGAGTACATATATAGTATTTATTTTAGTTACAAAATGAGTGGTCAGGCTATGTATACTGAATATGATATTTAAGTCAAGATTTAAAAAACCCTCTTTTATTAAATTTATATTGAAGAAACTAGATAACTGATCAGTGGAATTGTTATTAAATATACTCAATCAGTAGAAAATATGTGTTTGGAAGGTGGAAATAATTAAGACTATTCAAAGTTACTTTGTAAGTTACAAATGCAGTGTTTTCAAGTCATTTCTTCTACCTGTTAGAAAAGTATAGCTTTTGTTCCCTTTATCTTGTGTTCCTAGGTTTAAAAAAAATTTTTTCACGAATCTAATTTTTTAAGAATGAACACCCTATGACAACAAAGTGTCAACCTAATAATTTTAGTAAAATGAAAAAGAAAGCAAATTACTCTGGTTTCCTTGATTCTTTAAAATAAAACTGAAGATCCAGGCCAATTTAATAGAAACTAGTTTGGTAAATTTAATAATAATCTATCAAATATAACTTTTTTATATGTGTGCTTAAATGGTGTATATATGTGTGTATATATTATTATATATTATAAAAATAAAGCAAAAGTTCTGAAATTATACAGTTTAATCAGATTATTTTGCTTTTATAAAATATAGTTTCATCTAACTTTTTTGTTTTATTTTGATAACAGGTACTTTTAACCATTAATTCAAGTTGCTTAAAAAGATATTTAATCATGTGACTCACCATAAATAATGTAGAATTTAACTATTTTCAATAATATATTCCTCATATAGAAAATGATTTCTCAACTTGAATTAGAAGCCTTTTGAAACTCAGATTAATAACTGGTGGTGCATTTTAAGTGAAGAAGGCAACTTACACTGAAATGGTATGTTTAGATGACAGAATCAAATATGAATGTATTATTAAAAGTTAAGGTCAAAACACTAATTCATTATGTATCCTTTGTGTTTTGTTGGGAATTGATTTTGTTTGTTATATGCACTTGCTGTCATGCTTTGAGTCCTATTCTTAACTCTCATGAGTAGAGTTCCTTAAGCATAATGATTTGGTCATTAATATTTAAAGAAATTTTGTTTGCCAATTTCAAGGGATGTTAAAATACATTCTGCAATGTCAATTCACAATTATTTCCTTACTTAGGACAGTCACTATCAAGTAGATAAGTGTTTTCAGATATAAATAATTCCTAAAAATAGGAAATACATATTGTAAGTTATTTGATCATATTATGTTAGTGAAAATATCTATAACTAAAAAATATACTAACATTTGGAACTAACTTAAAAGAATATTTTAACATAGCAAATAGGAGTATATTGTATGAAAAAATATTTACATTCATAAATAGTATTTAGGAAATTACCACTAGGTTTAAAGAGTATACAATAATCTTTCAAAAGCATAGGTTGTAGACTGTTGGCTTGACTTCCTAGAATCCTAATAAGTTGACATTTTAGTGCTTTGATTTTAAAATAATGTCTTTAATCGAATAACTTTGTAATTCTATCCACAATTATCCTTGAATGTACATTCTTTATTTGACTGTACAATGCATGCAGTGCCTCTGTCCTTGAAGAGCAAGGTCATTTCTAAAATCTATGTAAAATTTGGGGGCTTTGTTTCTCAAATAAACATTATAATGTATAAGAAAGCAAAAGAAAGTTGAGATCAGAAAACTTAAGAGGCTTGTTAGATTTAACTCAATCCCAATAAATATGATTTATTTTAAATGAAGCTAATTAAATACATACTAAAGTTCATATGGATAAATAAACATTGAAGAGTAGCTTGGGTGCACTAAAAGGGAAAATACATAAGGAAGTAAAGCCTTAGTAGATAATACAACATATATAAAGTTTCTTTAATTAGTGTGTTACTGACCCATGGATAGAATGGAGTCAAGAAATAGACTAAACTACACATAGAAATTCATTATACAATAAAAATTTAAAAAAATATTTTTTAGACATGTGGATAGCAATTTGGACCAGTTAAATAAATGTCTTATTTTTACCAGCTTTCAGAATTTTCTATTCTAAGTTAATACATTGATTTATTTGTACTTTTCATTAAGTGCATTTTCCACTTAGGTTTGTCTTTAATTGTATTTTATTGATATGAAAAGAAATCTTCACTTTTTTATTCAAGCAATTGTTATACTCAAAACGATTCAATTTTAAAATTTATTTCATAGACATCTCCCCATGGAAATGGTTACTTCGTGTATTATATATCATTCAAAATCAGCTAATAATCATATAGATATATGTAATTCACCAGTGCTTGAAATTGTGCACTTGCTATTTTGGTATTGTAGCACAATTTAAATGTTGCAGACCTTTTAAATAGATTTAAACAGGAGAGCTGTAAAATTGATAGTACCTTTGACAACTGTTTCTCACTGCTGAAGGGTATTCTTCACTTCTTTATTCATATATACCATATACTGAGAAATATATTAATGTTCACACATTGAGTTTAATATATGGCTTGAACTTATCAGTTTTATTAGATTCACAGAAGATGCTTGTATTTCTTCGTTCTTCAAATATTCTGAAACATATTAACAGTGATGTCATTCTACTGCTATAATGAATCTTGCATTATAGAATAAGAGATAAGAATAATTACAATATCTAATGTTATTCCTTCTTAAAATGCTAACACTGCACTCTATTTTCATTTATTGCTGAAGATTAGAGTTGCAAAATCAAAGAACAAGATTTATACTATATGTAGAGAAGTTGTTAAATATCATTGAAAGCCATCATTAACATATAAGAATAAGTTTTTGTTGAAAACACCAAGTTGAAACAGCTTGCCTTTTTCTGCTAATTTTAATTACTGCCTTTGTGAATTTCTTTATAACTGCCAAATTTTCAAGTAATGATGTGTTCTGTGACGGCATTCATCAGGTTGTCATTCATTTTGTGAAGTTAAAACTAATTGGCAATGCTTTCAAGTGTGGCTTGTTTAAAAAAGAATTCTTTAGATAGACTTGTTAGAGAAAAAACTGCCCAGCAAGCAGATGGTTCAATATAAATAAAATAAATTGCATATTTGCCAAGCTGAATGCATTTTCTTGCTATATGAAAGCAAGAAAATATTTTTTGAAAAATTCAATGCTTAAAATTATGAAATTCAGTATTCATGTCTTAAAAAATAATTGTAAGCCTTTCTAAAGATAAATCAAGTGTATACTGAACATTTTACCATGAGAATTATGTGAATGTTACATAGATATCAGGAAGTTCTGCAAGATTTTATGTAATCATTTCTCAGTACTTCACATATGCTTGGTTCTCAATTCTGGGTTTATAGGTTAACTGGATATAAACCAAAATTGACAAAAGGAAGACATTGATTCTTCAACTAAGTAAAGTCATTGATAAGTACATTATTCTACTCCGCCTGGAAAAAGATTGTACTATTTTGCCAGAGAAAAGAACGGAGATAACTTCAAAGGGTTGAGGTAGGTGGGGCAGGGAGTAACCATCCCAGGTATGTGGTCTTTATCTTACTTGAACCAAAGTTCCCTAAAGTGTCCTTGATTTCCTGATCAAAATTCACTCCGTTAAGAAATCAATAGTAAAAAAAAATTGACCAAAAAAAATTGAACAAAAGCTTTACTTGAAAATTGAGGAAGACACTGCTAGGCAAGCTCTTGTGGGTGGTTCTCAAAGTGTGGCCCCTGACTCAGCAGTGTTAGATCACCTGGAGACTTGTTAGATATGCATATTATTGGGCCTTACTCAGAGCTACTGAAACAATCTTCGAGAGTGTGCCCAGAAATCTGTTTTAACGCTCTCTCCAGGTGATTGTGATTCATACTAAAATTTGAGAGCCACTGCTCTAGAACAAAATAAAATTTAAAATAGAAATTAAAAATTCTAGAAAGTAACAAAAAGGAAAATGCTATACTTATGGAACAATGAGACCTTTACTCAGAGGAAGATGGATAGGCACAAGTAACTTTAAAAGGCTCAAGCTTAATATTTTAAATTTGTAATTTATATTTTTACTATTGAGATTATATAAGGTCATAAAAATATTATTTCCCAGTTCTTTTTAGGAATCCATTGTAACATTAATACCAAAACATAGATAACAGTAGAAAAAAACACACACATACATATATGTTTCACATTTTAACTTGGAAATAAACTCAGAAATGGTTAAATTAATATATAAATAAATGTGAAAAATATCCTTTGTTAAAATGGAATTTACACAGACACAAGATGCACTAAATAAAGATAATTTGATTTTAATTGATATTTTTTGTGCCTTTTCCTGGAGGAAATAGATATTTCCATTAAAGAATAACATAGGTGCTGGGTAAAAATGCATGCTCCATAAAACTTATTAAATTTTTCTGATCAGGGAGGAGCCTCAGGGTCTACTTTTTTGTTTGTTGCTTTAAACAAATTTCCAAAGAGATTATGACATCATATGACAAGTAATTTTAATTTTTCTTTTTAATATAATGAGAAGATGTTGTAGAGGAATGTCTCTCCAACTTCAGTAAGCATCAGAATCCTCTATTGGGCTGGTTAAAACATCACCAGGCCTCATTCCCTGAGTTTCTGATTCTGTACTTTGGGAGTTGGGCCTGAGTGTTTGTGTGTCTAGTAAGTTCCCAGGTGATGCTGATGATACTGGTGGAGGAACCATACTTTGAAAACTACCATTGAAGAATTTTGAGCCAGGTAATAGCAAAAACTAATTCATAGTTTCAAAGTGTCTAAAGGTTGATTAGTATGGAATTAAGCTAAAACATAGGGAGAGAAAAATAATTTCTGGCAAAAAAATTTTGAAATTTTTAAGTGGCAGGGGTTTCTCTTTTGAAGATAAAGAAGTCTGTCAGTAAGGCCACAGTTTGAATAGTGAAAAGGAAGGTGGTAAGAGACAAGCTCAAATGATAGCTGGAGAGACAGATCAAGGTGGAGCAAGATCCTTCAGGGCCTTGTAGGCCATGTTAATTAAATCGATCTTTATTAAAAAAAGATATTAAAACTTATTTGGTGGCTTTAAATGAGGAAATATCAGAATTATTTTAAATGTTTGAAAAGACTAACAAATTAAATAATAAAAGAACAAGAAACATCAATTTCTGATAAAGTTACAGTGATCCCATTTTCATGTGTACTTGTACAAGAGTATTAATAAAAATGTACATTTTTATAGATCTCTAAATTTTGCAAACTATTTCCACATACATTGCTTAACTAACTTTATAATAATGACTTGAAGTAGATTTGTACCTCCCATGATAATATGAGACTTTGTATTGAAAAGAACTAAATTCTTGACACATTTGTTAAATAAATTTAAGAAACATTTTGGAAATAACCTGAGGCTTAAAGACAAGTCAGTTTAGTGTTATCAGAGGATTGAGAGCAAAAACAGAAAATGGAAACACCTAAGAATAGGAACCAGAAAATATAGGTAATTCCCAAAGAAGCACTTATACGTTCATATGTCATATAAATAGGTTTGATACATCTTATAATCTAGGTTGCTTGACTGACATGTATTTTCATATTTCTTATGTATTTATCAGTCATTTATTAAGTATATAGATTTGAAAAGCCTTGAAAGAAAGAAATGGAAAATAAAAAAATATTTTTCCTACATACAAAATCTTAGATTAAAAGTCTTTTTAATATGTTTTAATTTATTTCTTTGAACAAGGACTTTGGGAAGTAGTTTCATGTTACCCCACTTATCCAATATTCTAGCCAGACATGACTTTCATACATATACACAAACATACATACATGTACTAATCATAAGCATCTATATTCACTATTCACTAATTACTTTTTTTATATGAGGAAATATATAAAGATTTAAAAAAAATTAATATTTACAAAAGAGCAAAAAAAGGAGTAGAGAAATTAGAATAGCTCACTTTAAGAATATAATGAATAATTTGATCTTTAAGAAATGAGGTAATTTATGACTATGGAGAATTAGTAGGCACTGCTGCCTGATATTACAATATTAGAGGATTATGCCTCTTAGTGCAGGTGGCTTTCCTCATAGTGAAACAAAAAGTTACCTAATTGCCCAACAAAATCTAAACTTGGATTCATCAACTTGCTCGATTTTTATCAGTGTGTTCTTAATGGGAATTTATATGTTTTTCTTGTCTCACAATCAGACTCTGAATTCATCTTATGACTTCAGCTACAGTGATAAGGGTGGTAGGTTTTGTGATGAAGGCAAAACTCTTAAAACTTGTAATCAAGTTGGTGACTCTGGCCTGGTTAATGAAGTTCTCCATCATATCAGCTTTACAAAATATAAATCAAGATATAAAAACTGACACAGATTTATCTACCTATTTGAAATAAAAGTGAGAGTGATTGACAAAAGTTTATGTGACCTAATATTTACCAGGACACATAGAACTATCCCTAGTTTGTTATTTCTGTGACAAATGTGACAGATTGAATTCTGCAAGGATAACTGCTATGATAGCTGTTATTCCATATACTCTTCTTCAATGAGGCCTTACCATTTTTTGCATCTAAAATTAGTTTATTTCTCTACTTTTTGATCATGGCAAGGATATAATATAAATTTTGACTGCTTTGACCATTAGAATATATCAGGAATAATGCTATATTTGGTATAACCCTTTACTATCCTGGTGACAAGCCTCTGTTGCTGCTTGTCTCATGGTACACTCACTCTTGGGACACTGTCTCTCAGAATCCAACCACCATGCTATGAGAGAAGAAGCCCAAGCCAATGGGCAAGGTCACATTTAGGAATTCTAGTCTATAACCCCAGCCAAAAACTAGAAAAAACTGCCACCAGGTTAGCAGGTCACCTCCTTTGATTGGGTCATCATTAGAGACCAAAAATAAGAATCACTCACCTGAGTCCAGTCAATTCACTAAACTAAGACATATAATATTTTTGTTTGCTTATTGCCACTTAAACTTGGAGCTTTTTTTTTTTTTTTGGTAGAAACAAATAAATGGAGTAATAACAAACACTGCAGCCTGAAAATTTTAAGTTCTTCATTAAATTAGTTAAAATAGCCTGAGGAGGAGGTCTCAAACTTCCTATGTGATTCGAAATGCAGAATGTTATTTCTATATTCTAAAGAATATTAGCTGTGAGGGTGCAAACAAATTCATTCAAAATTCTGGATGCCTATTCTCCGAACTGTTTAGCTCAATAAGAATCTTGGTATATATAGATGAACAAAAGTAAATGAAACATCTTTATCTTCCAAAAACATCTACAGCCCCTCTTCCCAATCTCTCTTGTAAAAGATATCTGCCTCTACCCAACCAAGTAAAACATTTTCATTTTAGCCAAGATTTTCTAGAAGAGCCTACTCTTGATTTTTGAGCAAAAATATCCAGGCCCTCTGATCTTCCTCACATCATCCTCCCAGTGATTAGACATTCTCAAACACAAGATCTTGCTAGTCTAAATAAAACATATACCATCAACATCACCCCCCCTCCAAAGTACAGAGAAGTTAAAAAACTGGACTCTAAAGTTATTCTTTTGATGAATTCCCCCTGTCCATTGCATTTGAACATTTAATTTAATTTCTTATACAGATTATTTGGTTCACGAAATTTCTTCAGCTATCATTCATTATAGATGCTATAGTACAATATATTTTTCTCACTATGTTCCTCTAAAAACTCAATAATCGCATTTAAACTTGTCAAATAAAAAAATTCTCCATTAAATGTATTCTACAAATTATGGCACCTTTTTTCAATAACAAGAGACAGTGATCATTAATTACACAAATTAGTTTGTTAGAGAGGTGAATTATATTTCAAAAGCGGTAATTTCAGTTTTAATTTAAATGATGAAAATTATCAATAAAATTACAATCTCTTAAAATACTGTTTTGTATTTTGGCAAATTTAACACAGCCATCTAAAAGATAGCTATTTAATTTTAAAGATATTTTTGAAGTTTACTTTTCTTTTTATTGATATACTTCAAAAACCAGGAGGTTAATAAACAATATAATTGGGGCAGTAAATGTTGTATAATTGTTACAAGATATTGGAGAAATACAGTATAGAATTCTAAGACATGAGAGACAAAGTTTTCAAATAAACAAAACTGATTATTATAATAAATGTTCTAAAGTAAAATTGGATGTAGAAGATAGATGTTTCTTTTTAAAAAGATATAATAAAGTGTTTTTTGTTTTTTTCTTTTTTTGACTTAGAATCCAGTTATTTATTATAGCCATCTGGAATTCGAACACATTTCATATCTGATTATTTTCAGAGAAATAATAATTTGATAGTAGTATCTGTGCCTCTGAGATATTTTAATGTTTAGATATATCTGAAAAGTATTCCAATAAGCTATTTAAATTAACTTGATCATGGCAGCTAAACATTTTATTTGCCATTTGAAAAGAGTTATCATAAGTAACTGGGTGGGACCAGATTAAATATTAGAAACATGTTTAAAATGTTTAGAATTATAGTGAAAATGCATAGTACTGTCACAATATATTTAACTTTGTGCTTTGTTACAAATTAATACTTTAGAATATATTAAGGATTTTGTTAGCATGTTCACTTTGAGAGCCTTCTGTCTTTCCAGATTGGTCACAGAAAAACAATAAAATAATATTTTGGTCACTGGACCTTTTAAATTTCAAGTTCTCAGAATTTTAAATAAGAAAGTTACAAACCAATTAAAAAACCGATTTAAAAACAGTCTTATGGTATGTCCAAGGTTATAAAATTTTTAATGCAACATCATTTCATTATTTCTTATTAAATTCTATTTTACAATGAGGAGAAGAGATTGTAGTCTTTATATTAATGCTGCCCTATATTGATAAAATAGGCGACAGTCAAAGCAAGAGAGGAGACCATATAAAAGATTATTTGATTCATTTGGTAGTAATAACCTGGGCCAATGAAGTGGATATGGGGATTAAAAGGCAGGAGGATATTTGCAAGCTATTTAGGGTGTAGAATTGAACTATTAGTACATAGAATTGACAAGATTAATAGACAGGGTTCTCTGAATACTCTGTGAGCCAATTAGATAAAAAATACCTTGAGAATAAAATAATTGAAGTCAGTTCTTCTCCAAATACTGTAAATATTCCTCAGGCTACCAAATAATAGAAAGCAATAAAAAGAGCAATGCTAAATAGTAAAAATAAAAATATGTCAATCAGTAGTCTTCCCACAAATCCATGGTTGAGTGGTAATCCTAATTCATGTGTCATGCTCATTTACATTTGCAGTGAAATTATGCTCCCAGGGCCCCAGCTGCCATTGCTACTGAAGTGAATTTTGCCTTTCAGCTGTATTTTTTTATCTCAAGCAATGAGTATGCTCCCTTTTTTTTTCCTGTTTTTCAAATATTTGTTGGAATTCAGATAGTTATTACTGTCTTCCCTTAGACCCTGTTCTTTTTTTTGACAACTAATTTTACAAAGTCAAACTTTCCTCTTTCTTTCCTTTGGCTTTATTAATTTCTTTGTTATAACTGTGAGATCATTATTTTTGCATAAGGTATATCTACAGGCCATAAATTAATAGTTATTTTATTTTGCATGTTGTAGTCAAAAGGGTAAAAGTTGATACTTTTCTTGAAGGACTATAAAGTTCTAAGAGAGATATTCACATTTCAAAGAGTATAAAACAGTTTGGGTTTCAAAAGAGTTAAAATGATATCAGATGAAAAGAAAAAAATAAAAGAAAAAACAGACCATAATAACCAGGTTGGGAGGACAGAGAAAGATAAAGCCTGCTGCAAACAGAAAACATAGCTTCTCCTTGCAAGGTCATTCAATGGCTATAAAATACTATAACCAATCCCTCTTGTGATGCTGCCATGGATGTGCTTATCCTCAGGACAGCACCCATCCTTAGTTAATCCCCATTTCAAATCTGCCTCAGACACAACAACTGATCCACAACCCATGCTCACTTCCCTTAGATTCTGCTCAAAATTCTTCAGTGGGAACCTAAACCTTACAAAATACACGTAACATTTTTACAGTTCCTCTGAAGGGAGCTCTGCTCTATATTGAGTCAGTATACCTGATGCAGTTAAATTATGTGCTTGTTCCATTGCATTTGCAATGTATTTGTATTACAATTGCTTATAAATGTCTTCACTGGTCAGAATTGATTTATGTAGTTAATGTTGACTCCCTTTTCCTAAATGACAAAATATGCATTATTGTCAGTTTTTGCTTTTGGGGGTAAAAATATTCTAATTCATTTTATTAGGTTTTTCTAAAAGTTGAAACAGTTATAAACAAAACTTAGAAAACTGCTGACTCAATGTTTAAAAAGAAGTGTATATAAAAATTTATTCTTCGCTTAAATGTCTCAATATCAAAAAGGTAGACATATTCAATATTTTTTAAAAAATTAAAATCTCATTTTTGAAAATTTTGTTTTATATTTCTCACATTTAGAATGTTTCCAATGTATCCAAATTAACTAGAGTTGTGACCTAACTTGAAGATATCCTACATTTGAAAGGAACAAATGTGAACAGACTAAATAATTTTTCTACCCATATCTTTTCTGAAAGAAAAAATAAAAACAATAATGAACAACAAAAGCACACAAAAACAACTAGCTGACCTAGATCTGGATCAGAATGTCTCAAGAACATAAAAGTAGGGTATAAATGGAGTTGCAAATTGAAAACACCGAATAGAAACAATATTATGCTTGCAAAAATGTAAATCTAAACTACCCATGAAAAACATGTATTTGGAAGTAAATTTGTAAAAAAAATTCTGGATTGATATAGTAACAGCAAGATCATTGGTGAAGGAACCATTTGCTAATTGTCTCATTTTACTGATTGTGGCAGTCAACACAGTTTAAAATCATCTTTACAATTAATATAATTTTTCGATGTTTTCAAACTGTCACTAGTAAAAGTATGGTAATATATAAATCTGCTTCAAGAGGGAAAAAAGCAACAAAAAAACAGAAAAAAATAGAAAAGAAAGCATTTTTACAAAATATTAAAATAAAAAAAGAGGACATAAGTGAGATCAGTGTTATAGAAAACAGATTGTAGTCAGAGTCCATTTAGAATTATTTAAAATAGTCAATATCCTCTCCTGTGACAAGATTCCAATAGTGGCTATACTTTCATAAAAGCAGTGTACACTACGGAGTCAAAATTCATGCAAAAACATAACATGCAGAATCAGACTCATCCTAGACTATATCTATAGTTGTTTTTACTATATATAAACAAAACATAAAAGAAGATTTTGCTATATAAATAAAACAGATGAAATCATTATCTAACATAACAGTTCTGAAAATAAATGTAAGTTAATTTTAAAAGACAACAGTCTCTATTGTATTAAATATATGAGCCATTTATGAGGTATACCTAAATATAAAATAAAAATTTTAAAAATGTGAAACAAGTACAAGTAAAAACATTAACTTTCATATTAAAATTATGAAAATTGAAATTCAAAGCAAAAGTAATTCAATGTAGCATAACTATGTTATTTTCATAAGCATTCAAACTTCAAAGAAAATTAAATTTGATGCATTTTATAGAAAATGATCAAGAATCAAAGTATGTGAAAAATTATTGTTGGAATTATAAGCTTGTATTGGGAAAGATGTTAATAAATTCTATACACACACACACACATACATACATAAAGAATTAAACCTATAATTTAGCACAATATCTAGTTAAGTAAAACTTTAGAAAATATTTGGAAGCTATTAATAAGGCTGGGGGGAAATGGATAGATAAGAAACCAAGTTAGAGTTGCTAGACTTTTCCATCTAAAAATCAAATATATGGAAAACTTTTTGTGCCAGAATCTCAGGGTAAGTAAAACAAAAAACCTAAAATGTTAGAGTCAAGGAAAAGGCAAAACCAATGAGTAGACATTAGCATCATAGACAGATGAAGAGGAAGAGGTTTTCTGGGTCTGAAATCTGTTTGATGCCAGAAACTGAGAATTGTTGTGTCCCAGACATAACCGTGGAAGCTTAAATGCTAGTGGGTAGCAGAGTGGGTAAGTCTAAAAGTTGCATGTTGTCAGTTTTGACTGAGCAAAAACATTGAGGGAAGGAAGGATCATCCTCTTTTGTCTCTGAAGAATCACTGTAGCTTTCTGAGTTATGCCTTTTGACAGTGTGTGATACTCAGTTGCTGGGTTTTTGTTTATCTACAATTGAATTCAGCATTTGTGTTCAGAAAGCCATAGGTTTGAATTCAATAACCTTACTTGTAAACTGCGACACCTTGAGCAAGTTATTAAAGCTCTCCAAATCATAGATATCATATCTATAAAATGGAAATAATACTTCCTAGAATGTTATGAAGCTAATGTAAGATTTTCTTCTTAAGTTACTTGAAACAGTGTCTGGTATATAACTTGATATTGACAATCATTTTATTAAATACAGAGAAATCTTAACAAAATTTCCCTGATTTGCACATAATATTATCAGCTAAAATAAAAAGAGTTATTGAAATAAATTTTATAGGGCTCTAAACATTCTAGTACATACTTATACACATTTAAAACTGTACATAACTGAGTAAAATGCAGCCAAAAGGGTTAACAGAATATTATGTTTAAACAAAAACTGCTAACACACAAAACTATGACCAAGACTTTTTGAAAGGCACATACAGAGTCAGTTTCATTGTTAGAAAAGAATTACAGAAACATACTAATTGAAAATTTAATTAAAAAGCATAGAGTAGGATGGCCAGAAAATACTGGATACCTAGTTTAATTGGATTTTAGATATTTTTTAATATAAACATATCCTAAATATTAATCATCATTGTTTGCCTAAAATCAAAACTGAATAAGATATTCTATACTTTTATTCAACAGACCTGGCAACTTAAAATAGACATAAGTGGAAATTATAAAAAAAATAAAAATTATAAAAATATGCATAGAAATCTCAAAATTAGAAAATTAAAGTTCAATCAATGATTAATTAAAATAACATTGTAAAAGCTTCAACTCCTCAGTCTTTTTTAATAGAAAAGACAAATATAAACATAGAAGAGCTGAAATGTCTCAGAGAAATACAGTTAATATTGTATAATATTTGTAAAATATTCCAGTGCTATTCTTAAATTATTAGAAAGAAACTTAATGACAGTTTAAAACAGCTCTGAAGTCAAAATCTAGGTTAAATTGCTATTGTAGAAACATAGTTAATGACAGAGAAAAACATCTATGCTATATTACCAGAGATAAAGGTATTGTATAATAGTATAAACAAAAGAAACCTAATTATGCTAGTATGTATTTGAATGTATGTAAAGTAATGTATGAATGATATTTAGTGAATCTCCTGAAACTCATCTTCACTTCCATTGACTAATCAATGCTTTTAATTTTCCTGTAAAATATATGGAAAATCAAGTCACTCAAACAATTTGGTATAGACTACACTTCTGTTAGCCAAGAATCTAATGTATGTACTACAAAAAATTTTACTGTGGAAAAAATGTTTTTATGACACATAAGCTATTAGAAAATAGAAAACCCAATTGAGTTCCTAAAAAAAAAAAAGTACTTCAATAGAGAAAAAAATGCTATACAAAATCTAGAAATCTGCCCTCAGTTTGAGTTACAATTTTTTTTAGAGTACAGAGGTCTTTTATTTATTTATTTTTTTTACACTCATGACTGAAATTTTTAGTAAATGGATTCCAGCAGCTCAGGCTCTTTCCGTTAATTCTCACAAAGAGTGCTTCTCTGAGTGGAGCATTCTGGTGCTTCAGTTGAACCCAGGTACATTTCTCTTCAGCTGTCTTTTTTTTTTTTTATCATTTTCCTTTATATGTTTCAGGATGCTACATGCAATACTTAATATACTCAATCTATACATTAATTCTCTTGGCAAGAACCTTGTCCTTGACTTGTTTGATTACAACAATGCCAACCACATGTTGGGTCACATTGTAGACTTCCCATTTTTGACATGGTAACATTTGTGGGGCATTTCTTTGTGAACAGTGCCCATTCCTTTGATGCCTACAATATCACCTTTCTTGTCGAGTCTCATGTATGTGACCAAAGGAACAACTTCATGTTTTCTAAAAAGCTTAGAGAGCATATAACAGTGCCTCTCTTTTTCCCTTTGTGTTGGTCATTTTGGCAAATTACTGGCAGGTGGCAATTCTAGTTGAAAGGAAGTCACTTTACAATTATTTTTAAGTTCCTACTCTACTTTTAAAAAGCTAAAATATAAATTATTGTATGTTATATTGTAGGAATGATTTTTAAAAGAAAACCTATAAGAAACCCCCAGCCAGTGGATCAATACTCATAATAAAGATAACCAATAAAATACATGTCCATATCACTTAGGGAATAATAAATGATTTACTGTGAAATGATAACAGTATTTATCTTTACATGATAGGGTTTGTGGTAAGTTTTATGTTATATTTTCCATACTTTTAATATTTTAAACAATGAACATGTATTACTTTCTTCCAACTGCAGAGATATTAGGATACATGACCCCAAACTGTATATATTCAAAGTTTAAAAATAATAGAGCAACAGATTTTGTAGAAATTGAGGTTTATAAAATATAGGGGCTCTTAAAAAAAGCATAAATATTAGAAATTAAATATTTTAGAATGAATAAATCAAAATGCATCACAAATGAATGCATCACAAATGTTTAAAAGTTATATATATATATATATATATATATATATATATATATATAATCTCCACAATTTAAAAAGGAACAATAGCAATAGCACTTTGGGAATAAATATTTTTTTACACGTTCTGGGTACACATTCTTTGCCTGTAAATGACAACATTTTCTAAAGAGAAAGATAATTTAGTCTTCTAGCATGTTTTACTGACATCTTTATAATTTGGAGTTTTTAAAAAGCTTCTTTTAGCTTCACAGCTCATTAGTATAATTAAATTTTTAGGATTATTTTTATAATTGAGAAAAATTCTACCAGTTTTCATTCATGCTATCAGATTTCAGGGAATTTCAAGTTCTCTTTGATTTATCTACCCTCATATTTTTATCGCCAGGTGCTGAAGGCCACATTTGTATCATTATGTGCTCTACTCTTTAGTACCACAGTACATTGAGTCATTAACTTGGTAGGCATGTTCCTGAAAGCCATTTCAACTCTAAGATGGCTAGTAGTAATTAATTATAGTAGACAGAATTTAGAGATAAGTTCTGAGATCTCATCCTCTTAGTGCATATACTATGTGTTATATTTTCTGCTTGAGTATGAGCAGAATTGTGATTGTGGATAGCACTCTCATAATTAATTTAGTTATATGACTAAGGTAAAGGGATTCTATTGATATAAGGTCCCAAACCAGTGGTCTTTGATCAAATGGGTAATCATCCTTGGTTGACCTGACCTAATTAGATAAATCCTAAAAGACACTAGGTTGTTCTTGAAGGAAGAGATTCAGAGCATGAGGATATAAGACCTATATGACAAGGAACTGCAGGTGGCTGCTAGAAACAGAGTAACTCGACTGACAGGCAGAAAGACAGCAGAGGACTCTATCCTACAAATGCAAAAAAGTTAATTTTACCAAAAAAAAAAAAAAAAAATCCACATGTTTTAAAGAGAAGCCTGAGATACAAAGAGAAGGAATAGCAAGCCAATATCTGGGTATATATTTTGTGAAACCCCAAAGATAGAGCCCAGCTATACTGTGATCAGATTTTTGACTTGCATACACTTTTAGATTAAAAAAATAAAATCAGTATTGTTTAAAGCCACTGAGTCTGCAGTAAATTGTTATACGGTGATAAAAAACTAATAATGATACACAGAAATGATATAAAACCCACACATATATCTCCTAATCCCAAACCAAATATATTTCTAACTCAATTTCCCTCAGCCTAATCTCAAAATATCCACAGCTATTCCAATGTACTTGGTGCAAAAAAAAAAAAAAAAAAAAAAATCATGGAGAAGAAATACCAATGGCAAATGATATAGGCATCTTCAGAGTTATTATTTTTACACAAGTTAAATCATTTAAATCATAAAAAAAAAATATGAACTTGTTTGTAGAGCCCCTCCTAATGTGTTTGAAGGAGCTCATATAGTCAATATAAAAAAATACTTAAAGCATAAGCTTCTTATGTATCAACACTGGGATAAATATTTTTGTTTATTATCTCATTTAATAGTTAAATTCATGAATAAATAAGGATCAGAAGACAAGTTATTTTACTACAGATCCTGTGATTCTAATTGTTATGCCATACTCAATTGCAATTAGGCCACTCTTTCTACATTACTTACATACAAAAAAAAATTGTCTAGAAAACAAGCATATTATGGCCAATATCGGGAAATCTATAAAATTCAATATATAAAATATACTCAAACAAATGTATTCATTGAACATTCAAGTCACAGTGTGTTAGGACTTGTACTGGAGCAAGATCTGGGACCTATTGGGAAAAAGCATCCCGAAACAGGATCCCTAAAAAAAAGGGCTAGTGTGATGATTGAATCATAGACATTATGTGGATGCAGCTTTGGAAAAGCAGTGTGAAGCAGTGGTGAATACAAGTTCTCAGCTAAAAAACAGTAAGATTTTTTTTTTAATCAAAATTTCTGCATATTTTAAATCTTGGAATCTTCATGGGACAATTTAAAAAATATTTTCCTGAGGGTACAATTTGCAATGCAAACAATCTGGATAAAAATAATTTATTGTCATGATAGGATGATATCCTGAGCTTAAATGTAATTTTCTTGGAAACCTCAGAAACTGAATTTGAGAATGAGTTTAGAAAATTAACTTTAGTAAAAAGAGATGTAGAAATCTCTTCTGCTACATGGACTGATGTTAAATTCACACCTATTCACTTTTCACACTGGGAGTTGACATCATGTTCCTCAAGATAGGTGCCTATCCATCTTTTAAAATTCAGAATGAATTTAGACTGAAAAAGTCCTAGGAATTGAAGCTATTCATTTCTTTGAGAAACAGGAACTAGATAGGATAGGGAAATCTGGGAATTAATGGGAAAGTATTTCTGTTTATAAAGTTCTTAAGACAGAAAAATGCAAATAGGATACAAATTGTTAGAAATTTTAAACAGGAAATTTATAATCTTCAAAGCAAATGAATTGTCAGAGAGTAAAGCAAAAACAAGTATATAATATGGATAAAAGTGATAGAAACCCATCTATTTATTATTGAAAATTACATAATTTACACACTAAATTTTGTGATTTTGAATACAATGATTAAAGACAAAAGCATTAGAATAACATAATTTGCAAAAGACAATATTCATGGTGATAATTCTAATTGTAAAATCAATGAATTGTCCTTTGGATAATTATTTGTTATGTGGCACTGTTAATTATTTTAATGAAACATAATTACTGTTTTAATAAAATTATACATAGGCTACTTACCTGAAATTAAAACCAGGCAATGTTCATTATTTTGCCCTGATTTTCAAACTAAATATATTTTTTCATAGATTTATGTTCAGCATTGGTAATTTCAAAGATCTCATATTGCTATCCTTATATCCCTTCATTACATAATTGTTAGAACTCATTAGTAACTGCCTCTTTTAAAGAAAATATATACTCTCCAGTTTGCCTTAGTGCCACACCACTCCCCAGCTGTTTACACATTTAGCCTCCTTAGGCATTTGAGTCTGATTATTGTCTTGCATACATACAGGTACATAAATAATTTTGCATTCATGATAAAAACATACACTTGCTACAATTAATATTTGCACTATTTATGATAATGTAAATGTATTTAACAAATTCAGACTATATAAAAAGAATTTTAATACACTTATAAGAAAATGCTATTGAGTATCTCTTAGATGCTTATAAATAAGTTAAAACTGAAAATCATGCAATTTAGTAAGCATTTATTAATTTCTCTTATTGCAAAGCATGTTGTGAGTTTTTGATATGGCTCCTGATTTCCAGAAGCCTATATATATTTTTTACAAAACATATGTATATATGACTATGAAACAAAGCAGAATTTGTAAAAAATATAAAACAATTATCAAATGTTAGTGTGCCTGAAAATTATAATTTTCTTCAGAAGAATTTGAGAAGACTGTTTAAAAGGTGACAATCTTTTTCTTAAAAGATGAGCAGGATTGTATCTGTTGGAGATATGGATAGATAAGATAACCAGTGGGCAAAAGAAAAAGAATATATAGAAATACCAAATACTTTGGAGAATAGTATTATTGTTGTCTTTTAAGTAAACAAAGAGATATATCAGTGGTTAAAAAAAAAAAAAAGTAGATGGAGTCAGAACATAAAGAACATGACATCTAATTTTCATGGAGTATCAGGATGCTTAAATAATGCTGCAGTAACAACCAACCAACTTCCAAATCTGAGTAGCTTAAATAATAATAATATTTTTGTTTACATACATAAATATGGTTTACTATAAGCTTTGTTTCATATCATAGGAAGTTCAGAAAGTTTCTGTAACATCCGTCATCTAGATTTTTTCCGGTCACTAAGTAAGAAGGAAAGAACATAGTGAATCACTTACTGATTCTTAAAAGCTTCCATGTGGAAGAAATACTATCATTTCTATTCATCATTTATTTAACAAGGAAGGTCATAAAACCATGTCTAACTGCTGAGAAGACAGTATCTCACATTTCTGCATGACATGCGCGAGGGCATTTACAGCTAAGGTAAGGATGTTAGTATTAAAAATATATTTCAGGATAGTAAAGTTTAGAGATGTCTTCCTCTCTGGAGAGATGTTCCAGGATAGTAAAGATAAGACATTCTCTTTCCACTTCTAGAGAAAATTAGTTAACCCTCTAGAGTAAAGATAAACCCCCTCTCCTGAGGTGGCCTGTGACAAGTATCCTTGTATCCTTCTCTATAACATCAAAGTCACCTAACCTCAGGATTCTTCTATCATGCATTTTAGGACATGTGCAAATATCATATAGCCTTCACCATGTTGCCTCTATTGATTGGGACTTGAGAACAGATGCTATGATGTTGCTTTGGCTCTTGCTGCTTTTTCCATAAGTAATAAACTCTTTGTCTCTGACCCAAAGGGTTCAAATTTTCTGTCAGGGTGTAAATAATAATAATAAAAAATACTGGCTTGCTAACTTGTCATCTTGTGAATAGAGTAAAATCTCAAACACTTTACAGTGAGCCAACACTAACTTCTTGGAGACAAGGAAGTACAGTCTTAACATGTGCCTGGAAAGAAGGTCTGGGAGCAGTAGTAAACCACTAGAATGACTCTGATACACAGTAGAGAAACTAGAGATGATTCCTTTGTTTCACTGGTTTATCACTTTTTTATCGAAGACATCCTGGTTATAGTATCCTGTACTTAGACTCAGATAAGGAGGGTCATTAGGGGCTCTGAGGCCCATTCTTTGGTGACTTCTTTGTATCACAAATACAAAAATAAAAATATTTAAAGAACATTTGGAGACTTCTGTCACTTGTGATCTAATGTTCAGCATTAGTATAATACAAACTAATAACCATAATATTTGTTCTTGGACTAATATTATTCAGGTCCCAAGGAAACACTTTTTTACAACTTTCCTTGTAGCAAAAGTTCCTTATAACTGAATGGCATGAATATTGTTGAGCTCTGCTGCTATTTATATTGGAAACAAATACTGTTTTAGGGTGTGGGGTGGATTTATGCAGAAAAAGTGCTTATGTAAATGTTGTAGGCAGAATGATGGCCCACCCAATATTTTCAGGGTCTAATCCCCAGAATTTGTAAATATGTTACTTTATATGGCCAAAGGGATTTTTGAAGATTAAAAATTAAGGACTTTGAAAGGAGGAGATTACCCTGGATTATCCAAGTGGGCCCACACTAAACACATGAGACCTTAAAACAGAATTTTTCTCAGCTGTGACCAGAGTGAGATTAAGTACCTGTGGAAAGAGGTCAGAGAAATGCAACTCAATGTCTGTTTAAAGATGGAGGAGGGATCTTAGAGCCAAGAAATGTGATGACCTCTAGAAACTGGAAAAAGAAAGGAAATGGACTCTCTTCCAGAGCCTCCAGATGTAAATAAAGCCCAGTCAACACAGTTGATTTTAGCCTATTTAGACCCATGTAGTATTTCTGATCTACAGAACTATAAGATGTTGGTTTGGAGCCCTTCTGTTTGTGCTATTAGGGCAGCAATAGAAAACTAATAGAGTATGAGAAAAGACAGGTGAATTAACTTAAAACATCCTTTCTCTAGAAAAGCATGGGCACAACTGATTCTTAGCTAACAAATATCACTTATTTGTGGTTAGCACACATTTTATTGTTTCTCTTACAGTTCCCACTTATAGTTCGTAGTATGTAAAAGAATTGCACATGGTAGCTAAAGAATGTTTTGTAATATTAAAAAGGCTATATTAACATTAAATATCTTTTATATGTCTAGGTGTAATATCTGTGAGTGTCCTACGAATATTTTACATGGGCTACTAGATGCTTATTGAACACAAGAACTGTGAATATATTTTACTATTTAATACAATGTGATTGCAGTAAAATAACCATTTTCACATTTGTTCAAAAATTTTTGATAAACATTTTTACATTATAATTGAAATTTCAAATTTTACATTATAAAATAGTTGATTTTATTTTTAAAAATTAAAATGTATATTTAATTTATATTTTTGAAGAATGTCTTAAAATCTTTACTTCTAATAAGTTACATTCTATTTTTAAAATTTATTAAAACATTACTCTAATTGATTTCAAATTATGTTCCACACATGATTATAACAATAAAATTATATATTTTGACATGAAATTTAAAAAAATAAGCCTTATGGAATAAAATTAGTAATTATGTATTGTTTTGTTAGTCATATAATCATTGCTGAACCACTAAGAATATACTAAGACATGCACAAAAATAAATTCAATATGCTTTGATATTTTGCTGAGTTTTAATATAAACAGCTTTGTATGTGTTTTTTTCTTTTATAAAAGCAAAATTGTAAAGTAGGATGATAGAAAATATTATATTTAACAGTTTATTAGATAACTTCTAATTTTTAAATGTAGAGACATGTTCAATGAACCTCCTTTTGTATTATTGCCTGGTCCTTGGAAATACTAAAGAAAGACCTACATTAAGTGTTGCTAAATTTATAAGTAGTTTCCATGATCTACACATACCTGACCTTGTTCACAATTGTTCATATTACTAAGTTTTATCTTGTTTCTGAACATTGGTATTTTAATCTGTCAAGGTTTTCTTCCATTTAAAATTCAACAACAACAACAACAAAACAATGAATTGGCATTCGACTGAAGTTGCCGGGCATGTTACTAGAAAAAGAGCCTAATGAAGAATAAATTTAATGAGTGAAATATTTATTATTGAAAGAATGATTATAATTTTATATTCCTTTCTAAGCAACAACTAAGTGCTTTACGAATCTAATAACTTCCTACACACATAGATAAATCTATTACAGTTTATTCTTTTAATACCTTTGAACATTGAATATAAAGAAATCAAAATCCATTAAGGAATTTATTTATATGTAACATAAATTATAATGTGATAAATAATAAAAACTATTTCTGTAACAGAGTTTTCAGTAACTATAAAATAATTGTGAATGATATAAAAATATTGGCTCATAATTTACATGATGCTATTTATTTTTATTATTCCTTGGGTATTCATTAATAAAGCATCTCACAAACAATAACATGTTATATTAGACAAAATACAATAAATCATAACTAAGGATGCTTACTCTAGAAATGCAAGGATGTTTCAGTGTAGAATATTAATGCAGTGAACTATTTTCATGAGTTAAAAAGAAAAGCTTGAAGAGCATATTCAATGTAGAAAAGGCATAGGCAAAATTTATCATTCTTGTGTTATTCAAACTTTCTAGCAAAATAGGCACATAAGCAAACTTCCATAATCTGATTTAAAATATCCATTAAAAAAACCACTAGTTATTGGAAGTTGCCTATAATCTATCCATCATATAAGAAACAAGATCAGAAGGTCCACTAGCACCTTATTTTTCAATGTTGTTTTGTAGAACCTACCCTTTATAGTAAGGAATACCAAAAACAAAATAGAAAAAATATAAGTAATTAGTTTCGAATACACTGTTGATGTTAAACTAGGACATGTAACATATAAAAAGACACAATTGACAATAGTAATCAAAACTATATGGCACCTGGGAATGAACCTAATAAAATATTTAAAAGACCTATATTAGGAAACTATAATCATCAATAAAGTACATAAGAGACTCCCTGAATAAAAGCATAGTTACTTTACTATTGGAACTCAATAATAATAACACAATGTTAATCTATATATTAATCTATAAATAACTTTTCATTCAAAACCTACAGGATTTTTATGAAACTAAGCTATTTCTAAAAGTAATATAGAATAACATGGGTTATGAATAATCAGGAAATGTTTGAAGAACAGCATCTTACTGTTCTTAAATATTAATATGTGATATAAATCTTAAATCTTACATATATCAAATCTTACTATGAAGCTACATTAAGATTATACGATTGGTATACAGATAGGCAAATAGACCAATGAATGGCAAAAATGAACCAACTTAATGTAAATATGGAAATTTGTTATATGGCAGAGCTTATAGGCCCGTGGGGGGAAAAAATCTGCATCCATATCTCACTATCAATTCCATATCTCACAATTCCAGGTAGACTAGAAATTTAAGTGTTACAAGCAAAGCACAAAACTTATAGGAAAATAATGGTGTCTTTTTTTATTATTATGGCTTGGTAAATCACTTTTTAAGGAGAAAACAAAAATCAGTGTAAAAATAGGAAGAAATAGAGATCATTAAAATTTGAATTTACGATACAGAAAAGAGCATAAAGACAAGCAGAGAGGAAAGGTATTTGTAATACACATCAACCTCTGATCCAGAATATTTATTTACAAAATCCCAATTAACGGAATTAATTTTCAAAATGAGTGAATAATATGTATAGTTGCTTCACTGTAGAGGAGATTTGAATCATTGGTCAATATTCTAGTTACTCACTTTGTTGCGAATCATCAATATTGGGCTCATTTGGAAGGTTCTCCCTTAGAATCTCTAAAGCAACTGCAGGCAGAATGTAGTGTGGGTTAGTCAGCATTTTCACTGTCTAGTGCTCAGGCTGGATGGCTAGGAAAGCTGAGGGTTGGACAGGCATCTGGCCATACTGTCTAGAGGCTAGTTTAGGTTTACTAATAACTAGACTTCTTACATGATGGTTGACTTTCCCCAGAAAGAGCAAAAAAAAACAAAAATTAAAATGCCATAAATTAGCACAGTGTCATGTCTGCCATATTCTATTGGACAAAGCAGGGGGAGGAGACATATACCTCAACATTTAGTGGGAGGAGCTTCAAAAAGCTTGTGGGCCATCTTTGATCTGCCACAAACTAAAAATAAATCTAAAGTAAGTTCAAACTGTAATGAAGTGTTCAATATTATGTAAGCTGAAGATTTTAAATATAAAAATAGCAATTGCTAGTGAAGAGGTAAACAAAAATCTCATGCACTCCTGAGTGAGTGGACAGGGCTACAGCTTTAATATCTAACAAAATTGAAAATGCTCAAATCCTTTGGCTCAGTAATTCCATTTCTATGTGTATAACCCAGAGACACTCTCACAGATGTCAATTAGGGTTTTTGCACAAATTCATACTATCATTCACTATTCATAGTAGCAAAAAAATGTGAACTGCTAGTTTGATTCTCTCACAGCAAAAAGTTGGAAAGAAAAGAGAAATGAATTCTCACTTGTACCTGCTATATTTAATATTTAATTTTATTTTTTAAAAACCTAAAATGAATCTTGGATAATGTGATGATTTTCTAAAGCCTGGGAAGTTTGTTAGTGAGTGTCCATTATATTAATGTTATTTTCAGTGGACAAAATTATTTTAAACATTTAATGAAGAGCACCTGAATAAATTTCCAGTTATACTGGATTTTGTCATTTAGAGCTCAGGAAGTGTGTTGTAAGGAAGAAAAAATATTTATAAAGTATAATACTATTTTTCTCGTTATGCTTTCCCTTAAAGTATTTTGTTTGATATTAACACTTTGTTAATAACTGATGTTTGTTTAAAGATGACATAATTTTTCCTGCCATTGACTTCATGTATTTATTGGGTCCTCATGTTTTATATTTTGTGTCTTATAACCTTCATAAATGATAATGTTTAATTAACTAGAAATTTTAGTCATATTTATTTACCAATATATTTAGATTTGTTTCTATTGCATTATTTATACTTTGTTTTTCTCTTTTATTTCTAGTTAATTTCTGAATTGAATTTTTATTCCATTTTCCTATTTAATATTTAAATTACACACTGGGTTTTCACTTTTTTTTAGTGTCTATGATATAAATTTAAATATATTTATTAATAATAATAAAACCCAAGGTAAATGAGTACCTAAATTCACATAGCAAAGAATAAAGATAAACTAAATTGCTGTTATGTCTGGCATCTCTCCTCTCAATTAACAGACCTGTCTTTGCCATTGCTTTAATTTTTAAACTCACAAAATATAAATTATTATTACTGTTTTAATAATGTGCTTAGCTAGCTTTTTCATATGTATCATCTTTTTTGCACACCATTTTTTCCTGTAAGTCAGACCTTCTTTTATAGAGCATTTGCCATCGTCCTGAAATAACATCTTTTGAAATAACTTTATTGAGTCTCCTGGTAGTATTCTCAATGGTGAGTACTCAAGTTTTTTGTTTTTGTTTTTTTCCTGTTGGAAATAGTCTATTGAAAAATAGTTCCATGAGATATAAAATTCTTGAGTGGATTATTTAAACATTAAATACATAATTCTGTTATTCCAATGTAGATGGTTTCCATTATCCCTGTCAAGGTGAGTGCTGTCAAATTGACAATTCTTTTCTCTCTGAAACTTTTAAACTCTTACTTTATTCCTTTGGTGTTCTAAAGTTTCAGTAAATCTCCAAAGTGAATTTATTATATTTAATTCCCTCAAGATAAGTTATTATTTTAGAATATGAAACCCTTGTCATTCATCAATTGGGAAGGTTCATTAAACATGATCTCTTTTAATATTCTCTTTATATCCTTATTTTTTTCTTGCTGGGGATCTGTTTAGAATTATTTTAGATATTTTCCCCTTTTCACCCTACATGACCTTAACTTCCTTTTTATATATTCTATTTTTTTTTTTTTTTACTTTGCTACCTAATTCTTAATTCTTATTCAATAATTTTATCTTCAGCTAGGTCTAGTCTGCTGTTTATTATAAAATCATTTTCCACATTTAATCAATATGTTTTCCTTTCTAGAAATTTGATTTTCTTTTTATTCAAATCTTTCTGGTAATTTTATATTGACAAAATTTTTCTTATCCTACTTTCAGTATCCTTTTTAATTTTTAATATAAACACACACATTAAATCATGATGAAGGATATGAAACTTGCAACATTATGATTCAACTGGTATCCGTTAAAGTCCTGCTTCCTGGCTTGTGGGTGGCTATCTATTCATTGTATTCTCACATAGCAGAAAGGAGCAAGTTCTCTCTTAATTCTTATAAGGGCTAATTCTATTCATGAGGGCTCCATCCTGATGACATCATCTAATCCTAATTATGCCCCACTTCCTACTGGGGGAAGAGGGTTTCATTATATAAATTTACAGGTGACAAAAATTCAGTCCAAAAGAGTAATAATTATATTTGATTTGTTTTCTCTCAATTTGTTTATAACTAGCTGTGTGAACAAGTTAACTGATCTTTAAGTTCCTCACATGCTCATGTTTATAGTGAGGATAAATTATAATGTTGCATGTAATTTAGCACCATTCTGACACACTGTATGTGCTTGATATATGTTTGCAATTATTAAAAGTAGAAAAGTCCAATTTGATAAACATGATACCCTTCTCCTGGAACCAAGGATTAAAAAGGTCTAATTAATGATTGTTTTTTTTTTTTTTTGTGACCTTTAGGATATGACATTTCTTAAAGATAATATGCATGCAGAATAAATAATTAGGATCAAACTAGAAAAAAATCTAAAAACCTTTTATTCTTACCTGTTTAGAATTTCTTACAAATTCCTTGTTAAGGCAGTTTTAAAATCATCATTATAGAAATGCGTTGTCAATGTAAAATAACTAACTGAACTTTCGTAAATGAATTAAATAATTGATCAGGAATATAAAGCAATACATAGCTTTGACCACAATTTAGTTCTGTGTATATTAATATACATCTATGTAATTATTGCTTTTCCCAAATATTTTATAATGTTAATCATATTTCAGAGCTGCAAAAAATATTGTCCAGGTGTAGATAATGATTTATGACTATTTCTGAGCTCTTTCTCTTTCAATTTATAGCTTCCACACTAGTGAAAAGTGAGGAATAAAAAATAACCTCATTTTTATTCAGTTATAATGGCTGGATTTTTCTATAGTCTTTTCCATCAGTTTTTTTATTAAATACTTATTTTTTTCTTGCTGAATATTTACATATATTGCTTGAAAAGACTGATAGTTTTACATCGATTTTTTTATTCATAGACAGTTTATAAAGAACATATTTTTTAAAGGGCTGACATCAATGCAGAAATAAGTTAAGTCACTAACTTAAAAAACATATTTCACAATAAAATAAAACACTAAACAGCTGAGCTGATCATTTGTCAATATAAGAAAAATTTAAATGTAGTTATTCAAAAATTTCAATGAGGCATGGCTTGTTAAGTATTTTAGTTTCTGGTTCTAGGTGTTACTGGTGTAATAAAAAAATACATAAATAAAGATGCTAAATATAAGATATTATATATGAATATGATGAAAATTAAATAACTGTTATTAGCATAATTATAGTAAACATGGAAGCTATCTTTTATCCTTAACTTCTTGATTCTCTTAACTTTTCCACTTCCAAAATGAATATCTAAAAACACAGTTGATCTTTGAACAAGAGATAAGTTAGGGGTGCCAACACCCATGCAGTTGAAGATTTGCTTATAATTTCTGACTCCCCTAAACCTTTAATAATAGCCTACTGTTAACTAGAAGCTTTACTGATAACATGAACAGTTGATTAACACATTTTATATGCTATATGCATTATATACTATGTTATCACAATAAAGAGAGCCAGAGAAAAGAAAATGTTATTAAGAAAATCATTTTTTAAAATAAATTCTTTACAAAGATATTGTGCATTTAATAGTCAAAGAAATGCAAGGGAATTATTAAATTAAACCTTAAAATGTTCTTCAAATCATAATGATCATGTAGATAAGACAGCTCAAAAATATACTTTTTCTATTGTGATAAAAACATTAAATTTACTATCTTAAATTAACTTTAAGTGTACAGTTCAGTAGTGTTAAGTATCTTCACATCATTGTGCACCAGATCTGGAGAACTTTTTCATTTTACAACACTAAAATCAACTAAGCTTTTTGTGACTTACTTATCTTTCTTAGCTTAATCCCTTTGATTTTATTCCATGTTGTAGTATGTGACAGAATTTATTCTTTTTTAAGGATGCATAATATTCAATTGTATTATATACCATGTTTTCTTGATCTATTCGTCTGTCAATAGAAATTTGGGTTGGTTTCACCTCTTAGCTGTCATAAAAAATGATGTGATGAACATTGGTGTGCAAATTATTTTTTTGAGATATTACTTTGAGGGTGTTTTGTTTGTTTTGCTTTATATCAAGAAGTGGGATTGTAGGATCATCTGATAATTATATTTTTAATTTTTAGAGGAATCCCAGACTGTTTTCCATAATAGCTGCCATGTTTTATATGCTAAACAGGGTACAAGAGTTCCAACTTCTCTACATTCTTACCATCACTTATTATTTTCTGTACTTTTGATAGTGACTATCCTGATGGCTGTGAGTTAATATATCTCATTGTGGCTTTGATTTGCATTTCCCTAATGATAAGGGATGTTGAATATCTTTTCATGTTCTTATTAGTCATTTGTATATCTTATTCGGAAAAAAATACCTTTTTAGTCCTTTGTCTATTTTTAAATTCTTAAATTTATTTTTGAGTTATATAAAAGTTTCTTATATATTCTAGATACTAACCTTTTGTCAAATAGTTTGGAATTATTTTTGTTTTCCTATTCTATAGATGAACTCTTCATTGTGTTTTCTTTGTTATACAAAAGTTTTTAAGTTGTATGCAGTCCCATTTGCCTTTTTTGTTGTTTTTGTTGTTGTGTTGCCTGTGCCTTTGGTGTCATATCTAAGAACACATTGCCAAGTCCAATGTCATGAAGTTTTCCATATGTTTTCTTCCAGGAATGTAACAGTTTTAGGTTTTACCTTTAGGTCTTTAGTCCATTTTGAGTTAACTTTTGTATATTGTGTAAACTTAATTCTTTTGCATGTGAACTGGTTGACAGTGTCTTTTAAATTTTCACCTCTTTATTGATACTGGAGGGTATGTAAAAACAAAAGACAGCTACTTCCATATAAATTGGTCCCTTTGTAAAAGTACAGGTTTCCAGCTTCTCTTGACACTTTAGCGACCTAGCCCTGTCAGCATGCCAACCCTTTCCTGGAGCCAGCAAGCTATTACACTTTTGCATATAAAACCAGCAGCAGGCCACTTTGCTATATTCATCATCACTCCCTGTTGTCATAGCAGCACTTAGGTCAAGTGGCAGGGGCTTTCAGCATCAATCTTCCACTTTTATTCTTCTCATAGTAGAGTTAAGAGAAAAGCTAACCACTACATGTACTCTTAATCTATTTCACAAGTGGGAAAAGTAAAGATTGACCCAGAGGGTTACATGTTTCAAGAAAAGATAAAAAGTGCTTTTTTTCCCTGTAAGTGAAGAATATTGTTCAACCTGACATATTTCAAACATTCATATTACCTACCTATGCCCATAGGCATTTGAGGTTGCAAACCCTACTTTAAGCAGTAACTCATGGTAACAGCAAGAAGTCTGCCATAAATATTCTTAAAATTCATCATTATATACCTTGCTCCTGAGGGAAGCAGAAATGATAAAAGGTTTGATTAGAGTAGATAAGAGCACT
This sequence comes from Cynopterus sphinx, assembly GCA_030015415.1. Taxonomy (NCBI): domain Eukaryota; kingdom Metazoa; phylum Chordata; class Mammalia; order Chiroptera; family Pteropodidae; genus Cynopterus; species Cynopterus sphinx. The sequence goes on along the minus strand of CM057380.1, from coordinate 25,999,487 downwards.
TCTGATCCATACATGCTATTTTTATTTTTCCCCCAAATTGAATAAAAGCCCACTGGCATGTGAGTCCCATGAAGTATGATACCTGACAAATTCTCCAAAATATTCAAAGTTGGCTTTTGATGAAAAGTTTTGTTCAGTTTCCATTATGAATCTGGTAATGTATTAAACTGTTTACTGTTAGTAATTAAGAATAGATTTAAAGTGCCTATAGATTCTTGTTTTAACAAGATTCATTACTTTTCACACACACATTCTCACACATACAATGATAGGCTAGGTAATAATCATAGTTATTAAAAGATAACTATTTTTTCAAATATAAGGGGGAATTCAATAAGTATATCTCTGACTGGAAATAGTGGCAAGCACTGGTTTTCTTGCCAGTTGAGGTAGGTCTCTCTCCAATGCCCCAGGTTTTAAAAACTAAAAATCCAATTCTTAAACAACTTTCATAGAAACAACCTTGAAAATATTTGGTGCAAATATGCACGTGTATAATACAGCAATTCTGTTCTGATTTAGACTTTTTGTTTTAAGGTCCTAGATAAAAAGTTAGGGCTAAACTTGAGATCTACTACTACTTAAAAAATACAGTGCAAATTACAGATTATGTCAGAGCTGTTTCTTCTTTTAATTAAATCCAATAGGTAATTTCTTCAAGGCCCCCAAAATATAAAATTATTTAACAATCACAACGTGATAATGGCTTTTCCCTCTGGGAACAGATATAGGAAGAGATATAAAAATGTGTAGCTCATTACCAGTACTCAGAGTTGCTGTCCTCCCCAGCAGGACAACATTCTACAAAATTTATAAATATGCTAAGCCTTTCCAAATATTTGTCATTGGTTAATAAACTATGCCAGTTAATATAGCTCATAAAATATTTATTTCAAACATCAGGAGGCATAGTTTCAGCTATGACTTTAGTTAAAAAATCTATGGGTCAGTAGCTTGATATATTGTTTTTAATCAGAAAGAATAATGAATTAGTCACACACAGTAGGACACAGGTTGAAAACCTGCAGTGAAAGCACCTTAATTTGTCCTGCCCTCATGCTATTAACCTGATTACCATACAATTTAAAGTTAATAAATACAGGCTTAAATGAATTCAGACTAAAGTGCAGGCGATTATGCTAAGAACTTTAATAGAAGACACAATGAGTTTTAACAATTAATTTCAATTATATTTGACTTCATCTAAAATTCTCAAAATGAATTGAATCTCAGAGAGAATAGAATTTTTGATAGTCATAAGACAATAATGTAAATTACCCCCGTCTTCTCACCACATTACAGTTTTCTTTTAAGAGAATGCCTAGCACAATTTGAGTTGCAGATCGTGCACTATCACAACCGTGTATTAGCAGAGAAGCGATAAGATTTATTCCCTGAACAATGAAGTTGTAGGCCCTTATTTACACATCAGCAGAATATCCAACTTTATTTGTTATATATCTCACTTTAACCAAACTTTGTTTCATTACTTGGTACTTTAGAAAATGAATGAACATATCCAATGATTTTAGTCTGAGAACAACTATTTTAAAAGTAGGATTGCAGAATATGTTTTTTAGTGGATGTCAGCAAATAAAGATAGTGTGGGTTCCACTCCAGTTTTTTTTTTTTTTTACAAAACCAGGCTGTTTTCATATGATTGTCTCAATTCAAAAATATGTGAAATTCTTGATAATCATATGAGAAAGCATGCAGACACATTTTAAAGTGATATAGTTAAAATTAATATGACAACTTGAAAATATATATATATATGTGTGTGTGTGTGTATGTGTGTGCGTGTATATATATATATATATATATATATATATATATATATATATATATATATATATATATAAAATATAAAATTGTGTTCCAGACAGGAAAATTTAAAAGCCTTGGGAAAAATTCAAAAGCCTCAAAAGAAGTAGTTTTCCATATGTAATTAACTGCTTAATATGCAGAGCTGTTGACTGCTCTTCTAACATTATTATATCTATAACATAATAGTTTAACATACAGCCTTTATTTTCAAGTCATTATCAGAGTATATGCTACCAGTAAACAAACTCATAAATAATTTAGAAAACTCAGAGTGAGCATTCACTGTATGTGGCACATAAAAATAACAATGTACCTGTATATTTGAAAAACATCTCTTAATTCTCTTAAAACTAACAAAATTTTTTAACTTTTTAGAGGTTATAAATCAACAATTGTAAATGAACCAGTTTTATTTGCTTAAAGTTAATGAAGTATAAGGGTTTATTTATTCTCTGAATTATATAAAAAAAATTGTTATTCAAGGACTGCTCTATTAGTTTTCCCTTGCCATGTAACAATACCACAAACTTAACAATACCACAAACTTAGAAGATTAAAAGAACAGTTTATTTCTTCAGGACCAGAAGGAAAATTTATCTCTTATTTCTAAGAGGAGCCACATTTTTTTAAAGGCTCTTGAATTAGGTTGTATACACCCACAGTAACTTTTTTTTTTTTTTTGATAACCTGCGAGTCAACTAATTTGAGACCTTAATTTATATATATATAAAATCTGCAAATCCTTCCACTTTTGTCCTGGAATAAAACTTAATCATTGCCATATATTCATCATATTTCTCATCCTTTTCTCATAGAAGGAGAGGGCATCACATAGGTTTGTATATCAGGAGGAAAGAGTCTTGGGGGGCATCTCAGAATTCTTCCTACTATAGAAATGTGTGAAAATTTTGCAAATTCATAAAACAGCTTAAACTGTTTTCATTAATTCTTGTGGTTAGAAAAATATGTTTTTGAAAAATGGAGATACTGTCTTATTTTCTGCTTTATCCATCAGGTGTTAAAAGATTTTTTAAAAAGAATTTAAAACTTATTGATTCTGTCTATTCTTAGGTATATAAAGATTATAGGTAACAAAATTGCCCAAGATAACTAAGTTGAGTAAAAGCAGAGTTAGGCTTGTCCCCATATCTCTCACACCGACCAGTGTTCTTACTGGTATGTTATTGTTCTTCATGAACAGATAACTGAATTTTATTATGTACATTTCTGCATTTATTGAGGGAGGTTTTTTTTTTTCTTTTGTTAATGTGTTTTACTGATTTTCAAATGTTTTAACTACCTTGTATTTTTTTTTATGGTCTTTGAAGATTTTCTTTTTATCTTTGGTTTTCAACAGTTTTGTTTTTATTTTTCTTCATAGATTTCTTTTCATTCATCCCACTTGATGTTTATGGAGTTCCTAGACTTTATCAATTGATCTAGTTCATCAATTTTGGAGAATTCCAAGACATATCTCTTCAGATATAACTTCTGTTTCATTCTTTCACTCTTCTTCTTTGAGTTTAATTAAATGCATTTTAGATTTTCTTGGTGTGTATTTCACGTCTCTTACCTCTTTCTACTACTTCCCAGTTACCTCTATATTCCTGTGAATTTTCCTCTAACCTACTTTATGTTCACTAATTTCTTTCAGCATGTCACATGTACCATCAGATGTATTCAAAAGTGTGTGTCTGTTAGGTTTGCATACAGTAAAATGCACACATATTTAGTGTGCATATAAATGAGATTTGTCAATTATACATCCTTACAATGAAAATTTACACATAAAATATTTTCAGCCATCTCAGAAAATTGTCATATGCTCCTTTCAATAATCTCTACTCTTGTAATCACTGTTTTGTTTTCTTTCATCATTTGTTAGTTTTGCTTGCTTTTGAATATTATATAAAATTATATAGTAAACACTCTTGTGTCTTTGTTTTTCTCCTCAAACTAATTTTTGTGATTCTTCCTTGCTATTGCATCATCATTAGTTCATTGCTAAATAGTATTTCTTTTATGACTATACCACAACTTATCCATTCTTCTGGTTTATGACATTTGAGTATTTTCTATTTTTATAAAAGGATATCTATAAATGTTTTTATTTAAGTTGGGTTGTAGATAATTCTTCCTTTCTCTTGAATAAAGTATGTGTTGTGAAATTGCTGGATTATAGGCTAAGTCATGGTTAATGTTATAGGAAACCAATTTACCTAAGTGGTAATGACATTTTGCAGTGCTTCCAATAATACATGAGAAATCAAGTGTTTCCATATCTTTGCCAAATTTTGATATTACCAGTCTTTTTCTGTCATTCTAGATGGTGCAAAGTAATATATCATCACAATGCTATCAATTTGCACTTCTCAGACTTTCATATACTTGTTGGCCATTCATATATCTTCTTTGTGAAAGGTTTATTCAGATAGTTTGCCTATTTTGTCAATTGGGGTGTTTGTTTTCTTACAATAAAATTATAGAGGTTCTTTACATATTCTAGATATAAATCCTTTGTCAGGCATAGGCATTGAAATTTTTCCCCCACTAGGTGACTTGCCTTTTTATTTCTGAAAGTGTCTTTTGATTAGCAGAGGTATATAATTTTGATTGTCTTGTAGTTTTTAGGGTAAGTGATTTTAGGTCCTATCTAAGAAATTTGTTTTTCTGAAGACTTCCAAGAAATTGTAGAACTTAATTAAGAAGTTTTATATTAAGTTTAGGATTTTACATATAGAACTATAACATTTTAATTTAAAGATAAAATTCAGTGTTTCTTATATTTATGTTTACTATAACTCATGATAATTGTGTATATCTCTATTTGTCTTCTGTAATTGCTTTTATCTATGTTTTGTAGAGGTCTAAAATCCCATTTTATTTCTTTCAGATATCTGATATGTTTGATGCTATTTCAAATGGTATTCTTTATTTTTCAATTGTTTGCATCTAGTTATAGAAATACATAATTTAAGTTGGCCTTTGAATTCTACACTTGTTAACTTCACTTATAGTTATGCCTATTTTGCTTGCCTTCTTGCACAAATAAGGCTCATCAGCACAGCATTGATTAGATATGGGCAGTAAGGGAAGACATTCCTGATTTATTGCTTCAGACAAATATCTCTTAGGGAGATGTTTTCAACATTACTGTAATGGTAATTGCATGATTTCTAGTCATTAAATTATTTTCCAAGCAAAAGTAGTATATTTATTCATTCATTCACTAGTCATTTAATATACAGGCAAATACAAAGAGAGAAAAGGCTCTTATCCTCAAAGTTATAGATAGCATAAGGACAAGAGATGGGAGCACTGAGAATAAACAAGTCGATAAGATAAAATTCGTTACAGGGTATTTCTAGTGTAAACAGTAATTGAGTACTTTTTTCCCAATTATATTACAACATGTATTTTTTAAAAGTGGTATTTCCTATCTACTCTAAAATTGCCCTTGCTATATAAGTTCCATGACTAGTATATTTAAAAAATAAATGAGTTATGGAGTGATTGAATTAAAACTCTCTCTCTCTCTCTCTCTCTCTCTCTCTGTGTGTGTGTGTGTGTATATATATATATATATATTTGGCTTGGAAAATAATTTTATGATGAGAATCTTTCTCAAAAAATAGTTTAAATTATATATATATATATATATATATATACACACACACACCCACACATATATATATATATATATATATATATATATATATATATATATATATATATATATATATTTGTCTTTACCTGAAGAAAGCTTTATCTGAGGAGAGCTTTATCTGAGGAAGCATTCATTACTAGACACTCACCCTTAACAGAAAATTTAGTTTGTACCACTTATCACATTTTATTAGTTTTATACATCTATTTACTCACCAGATTCTCAGAATTTTGACATGTGAAACCGGAAAATGCTTAAGAAATAGTGATCTAATGTATGTCTAATGAATAAGTGAATTAAAATGTATGTCTAATGAATAAGTGAATTAAAAGCTATAGACATTATTGATCCAATGAGTAAAATATTCAAGAAATTCCTCATTTTATCCTACTTTACTTATATATACTAGCAATTTAGTATTTGTCAGTTTTTCTGTATTTTGTCAGGATCTCATTTCATGGTAAAAATGGAACTTTATAGTATATGTCAGGAAACATTATTTTCTATTTGATAAGGACACTGCTTGCATTTAGAGACAATAACTTTTCTTTCTATTAATGCCATCATTCCATCAAGAGCCTAAGGCACTGACATATATTACAAAATAAAAGGCCATAGAGAAAAGCACTTTAAAATTTCAGTATGAACATATAAGTTAAATTGATTTACACCTACAAGTGACAACTTTTTGCTGAAATTAGATGGATCTATTCACAAGTCAATAGTTAAAGAAACTGAAAGCTATGCCTATGTTCAATATCCATACAATGACACACTGTTCACCAAGCGATTGTGAAGAGCATGACTATATACTCAAGTATCCAAAATCTCCAAATATTAAGATTCTCCTAAAAATAAACTTCTGAATTTAAAAAACAACAACAAACACAAAATACCTCTTGAGTTTGTTCATCACACTAGGAATGACATCAGAGTATCACACGTTTATCCATGGTTTCTGCATATTTAAAAGTAGGCAGAAGTTGATTTCAATGTAAGAGCAATATAGTTTTACTTTCTTTAAAATGAGCTGCACCATTTTATTTAAAAATCAGGTTTTTCTTCTTTTAATCCAATATTTTCTTATATGCCAGAATAAAATTTTAGGTAAAATTTCCAAGCTAATAATCTCTGTTTCATATATTCTCCTTTATCCAAAATAAATATCCAACATATATGAAAATTTGAAGATTTGTGATTTAGTCACACACTATTACTTTAATCTGAAACATAGTCAGTTTCTAAATTTTCATTTATTCCACCCATTTACATTAAACACTGAAATATTTATTTATTGCTTATTTGCATGTCTATGTTCTCTTTAAAATGCTAATGCTGAGCAGTATGTTTTTATAATTTTTTATAAAATATTTTTTTCAAACATACAATCACAAATCAAGAATAGAAAGAGACAATAAAAAGACATTGCTAATTAAAATAGAATCAGTCACCTTTTACTGAAAGTGAAAGTCAAAATAAGAACTCTGTAGTGGTAATTCATTTAAGCATGAACAGAAATAGCAACAGATTTAATGGTGAAAGAGATGATGACTGAAAATATAGTATTATTGATACAGTCATTTGGGATTGTTAGAAAAAGGGACAACAGAATTCTTAAGCAACTGTCGGTTTTAATCATATGAAATTACTATTTTTTAATTTAATAATACAGCAATTTCATGTGGTTCAAACAAATATAGTTTGCCAGGGAATGTAGTAGTTATTTTGAATTAGTAACTGATCTATAACAAGCTACATCAACCTCTGAATACTAATGAGATCACATTAACATTTAGCATTGCATTAAATATTTCCCAGGGACGAAATTGCTCAATTACCAATACCCAAGTGACTCATCAAATGGAGAGGAAGAGAAAGAAAGTGGATTCTCATATGTTTGCTCATGGGAGTGTAAATTGGTTAGAGTCTTAGGAAAAACATTTGGCATTATATAAAGTCGAGCATGTTTTAAAACAGCAATTTCATCCCCAGATATATGCTTAAGGAAAACTCTTGTATAGGTATTAAAATAAATGTAATAAAAAAAAGGCTTTTAATAACAAAAATCTTGAATGAACCCAAATGCACATTGACAGGAGAATAGATTAATAAATTGTGGTATATTTACAATGAAGTATTTAATAGGAGTAAATATATATATATATATATATATATATATATATATATATAATCTACATGGAACAATATTGATGAAATATCAATATACATTTAAGTGAAAAGCCTCTCTAATATTAGATAGAATATAATATTGTTTTAATAAAGTAAAATTTTTTATTAAAATCTAAACAGTAAAGTTTTAAAACGTGATAAAAACATACATAAAAAGGCAAAACATTGAACACGAGATTCAGGATAATTATTACTTTGAAATGTTTTGGTTAGAGAGAACATATTAACAGATGTAACATGTTTTCTGCTGTCCAGGTTTTGTTTTTAATTGTTTCAGGGAAATTTATTATATTATTCTAGGTAAGAAAATACCTGAATAAAGGTAAACTTCCTATAGACAAATTATGAGTATGTCAGAAAGCAAACATTACAATTAATCTAATTCAATGAATATGTAGTTCAAAATAAGAAAATAAATGAAAAATAAAGTTAAACCTCTGAGAATGGGGTAATATTATTGCTATTTACAAATAAGTAAGCCAAGATACAGTCAAGTTTATGAACATATTATTAGTTAGATGTATCTGTCTTCTGAACTACTTTACAAAAGGAATGCCTGATGGCATAATTGCTGAGACATGAGATCCTGCCCCAACAGACCATATCTGATCTATCATCTAGACAGTGTGCCAGAAATTTGTATTATTAGAAAATCTGAATTTTTGAATCCTGGCTTTGTTTTCAGAAAGTTTCTTGACCTTGGCGAGCCAGTCACATCCTATTGCAGCTCCAGCCACATTAGTCTTGCTCTGCCCTGCTCTCCTCCTAGCATGCTCTTCCCAAGGTGTCTCCTATTTTCCTAGATAAGTTCTGGTGTATACCACATCCTCCTTAAAAATGGTCTGACATCACTGAACAAAATTGCAACGCATCCACTCCCACCCTGTCATTATTTGTCTCATTGTTCTATTTTTGTTTTTTAAACTCCCTGTTTTCTTTACTAAATTTCTTTAACTTTGTGCTTTATCACCTCTTTATGTAATTGTTCATGTTGGAACATAATGACCCTTAACTTTTCACCCCCTCAAACCCTGTAACTTTCCATTTACCTGAAGTGAAGCTGATGAAACCCCCTATCCCAGGATGCTTAGCAACCCCACTGGCGCGAAAAAAGCCCGCCAGCGCCAAAAGCCCCCTCCATCTTAGTGAAGGCCCAAGAGACCTATCAACACTAGCCCCCCTACCACAATCCAATCAACACCCTACACGAACACTAGCCGTCCCCAACCGGATCCTCCCCCTATATAAGCTCGCTCCTCCATTTAATAAATTGGAATTCCTCTCGGACTACCGCGCGTTCTGGTGATTTCTTTCAGTTCAATTGTTTAATATTTTTCACTTTTAATCTTATTACTATTTAAAATGTAAACATCTTAACCTTATATTTCTTATTTATTTTGGGGGATAGTACCATTTTACTTAAGTTGTGTTTTGAAAGCTGAAAACAGAAAGTACTTTTTTAAAGTTACTTTTTATGACATTTTTATCTTATTTACATATGGTTATGGTAATATATAAAAACAGGAGCTCTATATCTTTGGTTCTCTGATGAAGAGTTATACAATAAAGGATTCCAAATAGGGAAACTTAATACTGTAAACTTGTATAATTAGCAGTAAAGTCTCCCTTATTGTTTTTCTTCACAAGCATACCTGCCTAGTGATTTGTAGATTTTAAGAAAGTAGCTTTGCCATGTGCTAGCTTGACCACAAACCATATCATAAAATTTCTATTTGCAGAAGCACCAAGAGAAGTCGAGGGCCCTACAGATAGCTTTTGTGTTATATTTATCGGTTTGGGAAAAATGTTAAACTAGGAGTATCACCATTTATCATGGAAATTAAGATATTTGGGAGACTATTCTCTGATATCTCTTTTTTTCAAAAAGTTTTTCACCAAGTTCAATGCACTGTAGGAACTCATTCAAATATTTTATAGTGAGTCACATTTTGCTTTGGTGTATTGCTTCATTAGGGGCAATAATAATGCTTGAATAATGACACTTATGAAAGGAATAAAAATACTATGGAATAACAATGGCAGGTTCTTCTATCCCTCACTTTGACTAGAGCAATAAACACTTTTACGTATTTAACACACATGTGGATATCATATATGCACCAGCTCTAGTTTCTGCTGTCTTGTTGCTTTTCTTGTTTGTAAGTAATGGCTTACTGTTCAAACTGCATTTTATTCAGTCAGAATTATATCATGATATGAATTGCCTAACTTTTAGTAGCTGAAATGTGTATGGTCTAGACTATAGGACACAAAAGAGACAATCCTTAGAAATGCTAAAAAACAACTGTGACTTGTGTATCTGAATTCTAGTTTTCCTTGAATAATGCCCATTTCTGAAATTGAGATGTTTGCCTTACTGTGCCAAATACAGCTTATATTTGTATAATACTCCACTCCAAAAAAACATCAGATTTATAGTAGGGCTTTTATTTTTACAAAGAATTAAAAAATTATATCTAGATTTCAGCCAAAAATGAATTTAAGTGAAATAGTTCAACTCTCTCTTTATAGAGTAAGAATCTATATGGGTTTTGTTTTCAAAATGAAACTGATCTAAATAATAACCCTGGGTGACTAGAAAATGTATTTTCTTTTCAGTTAAACACAAATATGATCAAAGAAAACTGAAAAATATTACATATTCTAAAGTTTAACACCCCACTAAGATCTGCACAGGAATATTTTAATTTTAAGTTTTGTGATCATTACATACATCTCAGCCCTTTCAACATTTCTGTTGCTCTTTCTCATACACTTGGATAAATACCAAGTAAATATATTTAAAGAAAAGAAATATAGAAGTATTTGACTTATTTCAGATTATATGTGATTTATTGAAATTATTTAACAGCAATTTAAATTGTGTGTAATCCAATAAGAAAGCATGTTAGCAATTTAATAGGATCCATGGAGTTTGAATGGATTTCCTATGCAGAGTTGTTAAACTATTATCCTAACACTGAGTTGATGCTAATCCTGTCCTTTTATTCTTTTAGGGCACTTACCAAATGAAAAAAATAGTGGAGAGAGCATGCCTGGGTTTATGTAGAATTATAGCACATTATTTTTCTGGCTTTTGTTTATTTTTGTTTACTTATATGCTTTATTTATTAAAAATGTAAATCTTCACATAGCCTTATCAAACATCAGTCAACATAAATTACCCTAAAACATCTTGATCCTTGGCCTCTAAATAGCCAAAGTAGGTTACAATTAGATTATATTTTCAGGTCTATGCATGTTGCTGTTAGAAGAGATCCAGGTATGTGCTTTACTTGCAAAGGAATTTACTGACAATGATTTCAAGGCCATAGGTATTAATAATTAAGAAAATGTAGCAATTGGCATTATTTTAACACACAATAAATACATATGTGTACATATGTATTTTACATACACTGTGTATGTATGCACATTGGGTAACTAAAATAGCACTTAAATGCAAACCAAAAGGATATTAGTGTCAGACAATGGAATTAAGTCAGCCCAATTTAGAGTTGCTAGGGAATATTTATGAAGGGATGAATACAATTATAGAAGAAGCAGAAAAATAGTGAAACATTGCCACAAAACAGTTCAAGAAGTCCAAAACCTCAGGAAATAACAGTGGGCTATTTCAAAAGATTAGAGGTTGCATTCAAAGGCCCTAAGTTTGAATCCTGACTCAAATGCTAAGTTGTGACATTTATGAAAAATTTCCAAGAGTTTTAAACTATCTGTTTTAGCTTGGGCTGCAAAACAAAATACCATCGACTGGGTGGCTTGAACAGAAATTGATTTCACATAGTTATGGAGGTTGAAAAGTCTAAGATGAAGGTGCTGGGCCATTTGGGGCTGTTGAAGACTCTCTTTCTGGCTGTGTTCTCATGTATCCCTCCTTCAATGTGTGCATGTGAAGGGAGAGAAAGAAAGATCTCTCTTTTCCTCCTCTTGTAAAGGCATTAATGCCATCATGAGGGCCCTACCCTAACCCTATTTACTTTCCAAAGGCCCCACCTCCAAGTACTGTCATACTGGGGCTACAGCTTCAGCATATACATTTAGGTGGGTGCGGGGACACAAACAAACAGGCTATCATAGAATTCTTTAGAAATGGCATACAACAGGCTTTGTTTGGATTGTGAAGATCAGAACAGAGTGAACTTGGTGCAGCTGCTGCTACAGTTTATGACCCTTGAAGGAAGGAGTCAACAACAGATCAAAATAAAATGGCTTCTGTTGGCAGAGGTCCAAGGCAAGAATGCTCAAATTCAAATGGAATGTGATAGAAGATGTATAAGAAACAAAAGAGCTGACAAATGGTTCTGAACTCTTTGCTTATTATCTATTTTTAAGATACGTAAGAAGTGGACAGAAAATTGAATGTGCCATTAAAGAGAGAAGCAAATTACATTGGTAAAAATTGTTCGAGTGCTATGGCATTGCTCATTCTCCTCTTAAACCAAATGAGGAGCGTTTCACAAGAACCACAAACAAAGCTTCCTATATGTTCTCAGGTTTTATAGGCCACAGAAGTGAACCTGAAACACATCTGAAACATGTGATGCTAAAAGAATATCATTGTTTGCTTGAAGTGGCAGAATAGGTGATGAGGCAAAAGGTACACGTTTCCCTTGGACCAGATGTGAGCTGCAAGAGAATTTGTCAGATTCTACAAAGACCTCGCCAAACTAGACTAAGATTGGGAAAACTATAAGACTATACAAGTGACCCTTCAGGGCCAAAGCTGAGTTAGTCTAGCGGATGGCATAAAGGTCAGCTGGAGGAGACCTCAATAACAAGGTAGCAGCAGTTAGAAGTTGATAGAGTGGGAGAGGGGATTCTCTGAGCAGAGAAAATCATCTCAAGAAAGAAGTCAGCAATGAATGCCTGCCAGGTTGAGGAAGGGTCAACAGCAGATCTAAACAGAATTAAGCTCCACTTCTGACCCCAGATCACCTCTCCTCTGATTGAATCCTTGATGGGGACTGTGGGATCAGAAGATGCAACTAAGGAGGGAGGGAGGAACTGGCAAAGAAGGACATAATCTGACCTTTTTTTGAAGTGCATACTTCCAGACCTGAAGCAGCAGTCAGTGAGAGTGAGAGAGAAACTTAATGTATTTGAGGTTCAGAGTTCTGATTATTATACTAACTCATAACTTTATCTCATTAAATTAAACTATTTTGAGGTTTAGAAATAACTGAGACTACTCATGAATTGATCCCTGAAGCACACAGAATCAAGCTAATGAGTAAGTCTGAAAACTGGGAAAAGAAATAAAATTGCCTTATGACTTGCATATGGAGACCAATATGTTTAATAAAATAGTTACATTACTGCAGAGTGATTAATACTAATACTTCTATATTAAACAGTTTATAGTACACTAGTATTCCTTTTATACTTTCAGGAAATATTATATACTTTACAAAAATTTTCCCACCTTGTAAAATTAAAATGAACTTTTAAAGATTTTAGCATATAAATGTACTGAGAAAATTCTATTTATGTAGGAATTTGAGCCTATTGCCTCCATTCCCAAAGGTTAGGTATTATTATCTCTGGGCATATCTTCAAAAACTTTAAAGAATATACTACTCAAAGATTCAAAAAATACAGATTTCATTAACTAACTAACATTCTTCTGGGCTTTGAGATCCACTTAGTGGAAGTGCAAGTCGTTGAGTTTCAGTTCCATTTGCATTTATGATGCTGCTGAAGAACAAACCCCTCTCAGGAATATCAATTATTAAAGAAGTATCTTCAGTCTAGCAGATAATCAGTAAGGAAGCCAACAAATAAAGCAACCCCAGGGATATGTTCTTCCAGCCTGCTGTCTGAAGTCCAAGGTACTTTTCTGGTTTACATAGCAGCTGTTGTCAGTGTCACTAAGAACAAAGCAAAAAGGATGCCAGAATTCTTTGAAGTACATTTGATTGCCCTTTTGAGTGTGATGGGAAAACAATATTTATTTTACTTACTGTTAAAAATATAAAGAGAAAAATAGGCATCTATCCAAGTTTTTCTTTGGAAGTGTTTTTTTTCATAATGTATGTTCTTATTTTTAAAAATAGTCTCTACAAATATTTTAAGTCCCTTTATATAAAACATTTCTTTGGTCACCAGTAGGGCATCACTCTGACTCTGTACTTTATCTTCAAGGTTATGTAAAAAATTATAGATTCAAGATTGCTATAAGCAAATAGATAAGAGCATTAGTAATATTGTGTATGAAATATTTTTATACAGAAAATAACAGAGTATATAGGTTAGGATTTAAAATGATCACCAATTATCATAAACATGTATTTATATAATTGCTTTTCAATGAAAAGGTCCAGTTTGTGTTGCATATCAGTTTCTTGTTTACTTCAAATATGCAGTGGGGTGAATGATCCTGATTTTGGTTATTTCCAGTAAAACTTTTGTATTTTTATAAAAATAAATAGAATACTGTAATTGGATTAAAGCCTCAAGGAGAACTAAGAAGAGCATGTATTTCAAAGGATGAAAACACAGCAATTCTATGGACTTATCCTCCCAATGGAATTATAAACTTGAAATACTTTCCATAGTTATTTACAGCCATTTGTTGCTGTTCAGGTCATCTTTAATTCTAACAATACTGAGAAAGAAATATTAGTCAGATGCGGGATTAATGGACCACCCAAAATGAAAAACCAAGATGATGGTGACAATTTTTTAGGACTAGTTGTATTCAGTATCACAATGCATTCATAGTGTTAGTAGGTTATCTACACAGAGTAAATGCTGTGTTGTCTGTTTTCATTTTGTATAAATTAGGTCTGCTATTGTAGTTATAAGTATACTTTGGAGAAAGTTGAGGTGGTACAAGACACTGGGGTAACATCATAATATACTTTCATATCATCATATTCAGTGTCCTCTGCAGTAACTGCCTGTTTCCTCTGCTGCCTTTTGAGCCAATGTGTAGTTACCAAATAGGGACAGTAAACATCTGATTCTAAACACGCAGAATTGGGGGCTGGTCCTATTTTTATAATATTTGATTACCAAGTGTCTAAAAGCTTAATGTGCTGTGCTATATAAATATTTTAAGGATATAATACTGGTTAATGTGTGTGTGTAAAAGGCTGTTTCAAATCTTGTCCCTGGCCCTTTAAGATAATCCCCCCATAGGAATTTTCCATTTAACCCTGCAGCTAACACCTGACCTAGCCCCTGGCCTAGCCAGCAGCCCGCAAGGGACAATAGAAGAAGTTACCCAACAATGCCAGTAACAGTAATAGAAGAAAATTGTTAACGGGAAAATAGCTCACCCACGTTCGGCTTGGCTTACGCATGTGACTGCAATGACGCACCTGAGTCCCACTGATCAGGGAAAAGGTCACGTAACCACCCCCCGAGAGGGTATAAAACTCAGGGGAGAGGGAGTCTCGGGGCTCTCGCCCTTGGTGGGGGCCCGGGTTCAAATCCGTAAATAAAGAGCATGCTGTAACATCTTATCTGAAAATAAAGCGCTTACTGTAACACCTTATCTGGAGGTTTCTGTCCTTCGTGGGGGTCTCGAAACACCGCACAACAGTGTTTATATTATATTTTAAAGTTTGGGGGATAAAATAGTACCTGATCAACATTGGGTAACTTTATTGCTGCAAGGAATGTTATATATGGAGAAGTACTGTATGTAAGGAATAAAAAAAAATAAATAAAAGTGGATTCAAAAGTGTTGTCTTAGATTTTTTTAAATTATTTTTTACATGCTGAATTAGTCTGGATCTTTTTGTTTAAGAACACAAAGTTTTTATTGTAAAATATGTAAAAAATAGTGATGGGATTATTTAGTGTTGTGACTATATTTCATAAAGTACATTAGGCCAGGGATGAAACAGTGTTTTTTGTTAGCCAGTATAAAAATGCACCTAATTTCTTATGAAATTCATAAAATTTGAATTGCACAATAATTTGTCAAATAGCTTGTAACTCTTTTTGTTTAGCAGACTGTGGACTCTAATGAAAAATATAAGTTGTGAAATATAAAAAAGGTAGAAACAAATATATTTTAATATATTAAATAACTTAAGATCAAATTCTGTTTATTTTTTTGTAAAATTTATTTTAATTGATCAACTATCATAACATTTTATAGTGACAATATAATCTAAATTTATCAAATTATGATAAATAGGCTATTCATAATATTCAAAGAAGTTCTACTTAATAGAATATTTGACAACTCCTTAAAGACTATTATAATTAGTTTAACTAACATCAGCCTTCAGCTATATACTTAAAAAAGTTTTCCAGAGGCTTTGTCATCATTTTTTTTCTTAACGATTTTATTGACTATATTCCAAACTTTTAGATGTAGAAACATAATTTCTTTTAATTAGAAGTTAAATTTTGATACCTGAGGGAGTTAAAACTTAAAATGGTATTTTTTATAGTACTTCTGAAAGTCTTAACCTCTGGTGAGTATTTAATGTAAAGAGGCAAACTTATATTTGAATTTTAACACAATCTTCCTATGGATTTGGATAATTTACATAAATTCTACCACTCTTAGTTTTTTTTCTTTAAAATGGAAACATTTTATACAATTTCATGGTGATAAACAATGACAATATTGATCTAAAACATTTCCTGACACACAGTAGGTGCAGAACAATTTTAGTGTTTTTTTTCCTTGAAAATGCTTTTTTTGCAAATATTGATGATTCCTAGAAACTAAGTCTACATTTTTTTATGAGAGAAAAATTAAATAGATTTAGAAATTAATTATGAATATTTTCATTACATTTTTCTGTCTCGTTTCTCTTTGATCTTTTTCTTGCTAAATGGTCTCTTTTGGAAGAAAATTAGATTTTATTGTTGATTGTTAATGAAAATAATTAGTATGGTGATGTGTAGAGGCAAAACAGCATTAAAGTTCAGAAAAAAATAAAATCAAGATCTTTTGGGTAGAGCTGGAAGCATTAAGCATTAAGACTATCCACTCACAGGTTCTGACAATTTTTAGGAAAATAGCATGGAAAAAAAGTGAGGGAGTTCAATAATCTGTAATATATTATTCATGATTCTTTCCATTCTGCCTTCAGCACACCATTCAACTGGGTCCTATTTAATTCTACCTTCTCCCAAATCCAATTAATTGTTAAGAATTTTCAAACCTATCTCCTATACTTGATGAATATCTCTCTATATATATTCATCCTCATTATCACTACTCTAGGCACACTATTTCCGTCAGGTTATTCTGCTCAGAATTGCAGTGCAAAAGTACTTCCCAGTGTCCATCTGAAGATGTTTGATGTTAACTGAATGTTTGACCTCACCCCTCCCTCAATTGTTATGTTGCAGTCCTAAATCTCAGTGTGAAGATATTTAGAGGTAGAGCCTTTTGGATGTAATTGAGCTTGGACCTGTTTGTGGGTGTGGAGTCCCCATAATGGAATTGGTTTCTATCATAGTTAATTTTATGTGTTGAATGGATCTTAAGTGCCCAGATATTTACCTTGATACTTCTGGGTGTGCCTATGAGGGTGTGTCTGGATGGAATTAGCATTTGAATTGATGGACTCAGTAAAGCAGTTTCCCCACCCAAGGCCAGTGGTTATTTTTCAGTCCTTTATGGGCCTGAATAGAACCAAAAGGCAGAAGAAAGAATTCAGCCCTTCCTGCCTGATTGCTTGAGAGGAATACCTTCTTCCCTTGGTACTTCGGGTTCTAAGGCCATCACACCTAAACTGGAATCTACATTTTTGACTTTACTGATTCTCAGCTCTTTCTGCTTATACTAATACTACAGCTTTCTCCTCTTCAGCTTGCAGTTGGCAGATTACAGGACTTCTTGGCCTCCATAACTATGTGAGCCAATTCCTTATGACAAATCCCTTTATTTACATTTATAAATATACAGTCAGTCATTCAGATCCATGGGTTCTGCATGCATGGATGCAACCAGGATCAAAAATAGTTTTTAAAAAATGTTACATTTTTGCTGAGATGTATTATGTAGGTGGGTCTGCAATGGTTGCATCTGTACTGAACATGTACAGACTTTCTTCTCATTTATTTACTAGAGAATATAGTATAACAACTAGGTATTATATAAGTAATTATAAGTAATCTAGAGATGACTTACCCCTTTTCCTGTTTAGAAGAAAAAAGTGCAGCTCGCTGCCAGCGTTCATTTAACATCATACATAAGAATGCTATGTTTTCTAAGATTTTGAGATTTTTAGCAATCAAGAATTACTATATTGTGTAGATAGAAAGACCACTACTAAAAATAGAATGCTATAAATAGAATGATGTCATTTGTTTCCAAAGATTATTGATATATTAGAACAGTGTGAAAAATAACTGGTAGATCTCTTTCATGAAAGACTGTGTGCCTCAGTCTATTGTAGCTCTGTCATGCCCTAGGGTGGCAGCTGGTTAAGAGCTCTTTCTTTATTATAGTTCTATAAGACCTGCAAATATAAGCCCTGATGGCCACCAGAACAAGGTGATCTAGAGAGGTTTTCTGGGTGGGAGCTGTAAAAATTGGAAAGCTAGATGAAGTTACAAGCTCCTTTCTAGGAGATACCAGTGACCTGAAAGAAGATAGGGAGAGTGCCAAAATGACCCTGCCAGCTTTTATCTTTGGAGAGAATAGTGGGCCTCTAGATGTGTGTTAGATGCCTGTCCTTCAAGCTGATGCTTTAAGATAAGCAAATCAGCCTTTCACAGAATGTCTGAGTGCTTTCTAGTCAGCTGTCTCTATGCTGGGCCATAGGGCTGTTGTGTCCATATTCATGAGCTCTTTGAGAACTGTTTCTCAGTTTGCTGTAGCACTGTGGGTGTCATGGACACAAGCCCCATTGGCTTTTAAAGCTGCATGTTTTGGGGATTTGTCTCTTAGGTGCAGGTCTTGGAAGGTGGGTGCCAGATGTGGTTTTCAAACCCTTTGGTCCTCAGAAAGAAGCTCCAGGTTTTGAGCTCCCTCCTGATTGTGGGTCTTTATGCTGGGAGTGGGATTTTTGGAAAGATTGCCTCCCAGTCTCTCCTGCCTACTTGGATGTAGTTTTATTTTATTTTATTTTATTTTTTTTTATTTTTTCTCAGTTGCCCAGTGCATAGAAATAGCTTAACTAGTTTTGAGAGTTTTTTTCAGAGGAAATTGTTCCATATGTAGCTATAAATTCAGTATCCATAGGAGGAAGTTAATTCAGGGCCTTTCTACATCACCAGTACTAGCTGAACTGTTTTTGTGTGTGTGTATGTCTGTTCCTCAGTGTAATTCAGTCCTGTTGTCATAAATCATTTTTCCCTCTTCACTTCTTTAGAACTTATACGGCATTATACTTTGAGTAAGTTCTATGTTGATTTTTATCTTCTAGTCTGTTTAGCAAGGTCCCCAATACACTTTAAGTACATACAGAGATAAGTTAAAACTAGAGTGTGTGAGTTAAAGTGATGCTGTGC
Source organism: Cynopterus sphinx (assembly GCA_030015415.1). Classification (NCBI taxonomy): domain Eukaryota; kingdom Metazoa; phylum Chordata; class Mammalia; order Chiroptera; family Pteropodidae; genus Cynopterus; species Cynopterus sphinx. The sequence continues at coordinate 25,980,349 of CM057380.1, read as the reverse complement.
ACTAAGAAAAAATATCGTTTCAGAGTGATTCCATTTCAAGTTTTACTATGATAAGTATATGCCATAATCCTTCACACTGTATACTTTTTTTTAAAAAAAGGGATACAGGCTTCTTTAATATGTGGAAAGGATACAGCATCTGTTTGGAGATGGCACAGCTTTTTACAGAGTCTACCTGCCAGGGTTCTCTCTGTATGCTCTTAGCATACTGTGCAACTGGGTATTCAGTATCTTGGCTTTCTATTTCCATTATCGCTAAAGTGATTTTATGCAGGGATTTCATACTGGTTATCTGAACTGGCAGATAGTCTTGAGAGTTTCTTCCCTATTCATATTGGATCCTCTGGGACTGTAGACCTCAGTTGCCAGTACCTAAGTGAATTTCCATAATCTCTGCCTACTTCCCTCTGTTCTACTGGTTTCCTTTTAAAAACTCTTTTTCTCCATGAAGTTCTCCTTTCATTTCTAATGATTTCTGCTTTGTGAATTTAGCTGCTAAGCTATTAGATTTATATAAATTTATTGCTGTTTTACCTTCTTTGTAAAGTGTACCTTTTATCTGACACAATATTCTTCAGTTTTCACACCATTAATCTTAAACTCCAGCATGTGCATGTATGATGCTAACAAAGCTGCTTCGATCATTTTTTTTTTAAATTTTTTCGGGTACTTACTTGACAAACCCATTATTTTTAACCTGTCTGTATTATTGGTTTTAAGTCTGTTTCTTATGGCCTCATTTAAACAGATGCTTTTGAACTCTGTCTTTTAATAGGAGTCCATTTTATCCACACATAGGGCAAAGATTACATATAGTTGTCATGCTTCTTCCATCTTGTTTTATATTTGTTGCTTATTTTAAACTGCCCGTTCTGATATTCCCTTATTTTTTTGTATGTTTTTATCAAGTTGATATTTATTTAATGTTTCCCCACTATAATTTTATTCTATTCACTTACCTGATCCTACTTTTATAATTAGATACAGACTTCTCTACTATTCTTTGAAAAGAAAAGAAATATTTTCCTATGATAGCATATGATTCTCCCCACCAAGATCTATGTCACCAATCTCACTAAGATTATATGTAAAAAAAAAAAACCCTTCCATTTATCCAGTATCTTCTCTTCTCTGCCCCCACTATGAGGCATTTAGAATGCCTCTATTCCTGACTGAACCAGTTAAAAAAATTAATTCTTGACTATGATACAAGTTTTCTCATAGTTTTGTATGTTCCTTCTGCTTCAAGTGTCTTTAAAGTTTGGATTCTGTTTTGGATCCTCTATTATTTAAATATTTTTTCTACCATAGCCCTTAGGTAGAACACATTACATCATTATATTTTCAATCATTTGCCTATGAGATAATGACTATTGTCAGTAGGTATAAGATTTGGCGATATATAATTTTTTCTCAGTAGTCAGCAAATGTCATCCTACCTTCTTCAAGTTATCAGTGTTACAAATGAGAAATTAGATGCTAGTCCTCTTTCCTGTGTGGGTACCATTTTATTGTTATTACTAACAGCATTATTAACAATAGTATAAATTGTTATTTTGTTCTAGGAACTTGAAGATTTTACCTTCATCTGAAAATTTTTTAAATTATTATTGACTAGGTATAGTTTTTTTTATTAATCTGTTTAGAATCTGATAAGTATCTTCATAATCAGGCACAGGTCTTCCTAAAGCTCAAATTCCCTCCCATTGTTTGTTTAATCATTGCCTATTCTGCATCTGTCTTTTTTCCCCTCTTGACATATTATTTGCACATTGAGTGTTGTGAATATCACTTCCATGTATTTTCTTCTTATGTTGTATCCCTTTATATTTTTCTTTTGCTCTTAGCAATATATTTATATTTCATACCACTAATTTTGGGTGACAACACTGACCATTCTATTTTTTATTACATAAATATGTCACATTTAAGAAACAATGTAGGTTTTTCTCTGCCTAACCTACAGAATGCCTTTTAGCTCTATTTTTATTTGGTTTTGTTTTTAATTGTCCTTCCTTATCTGCTCAAATATGCTAAAGTTGTAACGGATCTCCTCTGTAAATAGGGCCTGCTGAGACACACCATTATTTTTCTTTGTTGAGTGAGTTGGTTTGCTGAAGCTCAGGTTTCATTCTTGCCTTACCCTGTGCAGTATGATTTGTCAGTAGAGAGGGTGAAAACTCTTTCTTGCATGGGCCAATAGTTAGAAGTGAGATTAGTGAAGGATAGCAGAACATGTTACTCCAAAATATGCCACTTTGTCATATTGATTATTTTGAATTAAAGGTACTTAAGAAATAGTCAGTGCAAGAACTGACTCTTCTTTGTCCCATGATAGCAGGTAATTATGTCTCATGTGAAAGGTACCCTCCCTGTACCTCATCAGCAGAGACAGGGAATTTAGGGCTCAGAAAATTGAATAAAGAACCCCATTTACTATACATAGCCCAAACCCCTTTGTTTTGTCAAGTCTGTACAAATTTATTGTTTTTTTTTTTGTATAAAAATTTTCTGTTCTGGTCACTTCTTCACGTCTCCATTCTCTTGGGAAGGCTCCCATGTACATGTAAAAATTCCATAAAATCTGTATGCCTTTCTCCTGTCAATCTGTCAGTTTTATTGTCAGAAACAGCCAGAGACCCTAAGATGGTAGAGGAATACTTTTTTCTCTGCTACATTTCTGAGGCTATGGAACATGGAAAATTCTCTTTACTTTGTATCCCCTCAAGCTTTCCCAGTACCAGGGGGGTGGTCTCACAACTTAACTTGTTCCCTCATTTCCTTGTTTTGGAAAAGATTAAGGTGAGTTGTAATCTGTACTGGCCACAATGCTCAGGTAGCCAAAGGTCATAGTCTTCTCAGGAAACTTTGCTTTGAGGACCTCACACCTGCTTCTTCACTCTGGTGTCTCAAAATTCACCCAGACCATGGAGGAGAAAGCCAGGTAACAGTTCTCTGCCTTGACAACCACAGAGCAAACAGCCCTCTTTGAACCTATGTGCCTTTAAACCCCAGTGGTTCTTTGACTTACATGAGGCCAACAGACTAGAAGTCTCCGTGGTGGAAAGGAAGCTGGATCCCCATCATCATGTTCCCAGAATCATCTATTTCTTTTAGTGACACTTCCAAGTGTTCTAATCCTCCTTTCTGTGACCTCAAGCCTCTAGAAGCAAGAATCCCCTCTCATTGCTTTATATGCAATTTGGTCATTTTATTCAGACCTTTCAGATTGTGCTCAAGGACACTTAAAACATTTTCTTTCAGGTTCTCTTGGTTCATATACTCAAACTCCACTCTGTGTTTTTTCCTAGTGTATTAGGTTAGGCCGCTGTTGACTTAAGTGGGTAATTCAGCTGCTAATTGATGAGCTCAACTATACACATTTCTATACACAATTAAGTTTAACTTAATTGACGTGCATATTATTTTTTAAATTGAAAAATAGTATTGTATATACATATGTGTACCTCAAGTTTCCAATATTTTTAGAGAGGTATTTTAAGTCTACATTAAATCTCTCCAAATCACCCTTAATAAGCTTTAAATGTCACTCTGAAAAATGCAGTGAAAATGTGACTGTGCTGTGCTGTCTACAGAAACTTCTTTATACTCTTTGTAGCTGAATTCATAACACTTCTAGAATTATTCTTTTGCTGTCATTTGTAATTAATTCCCTCTGTGGGTCACTGATGGATGTTCTGTGAATGTGTACATAACAAATGCTACAGGAAACAAAATGTACAAGTACAAGCTCTGGCTTATAAAATACAAGTAAATCAGTTGTCACCAGTTCAAACTACCAAAGTAGTTTATTCAAATAAAATATTTTGGTGACTCATTATGTGATATTTTCAATTTCTCATTTTATTTCTAAGGTAAAAGATAATGCAAAAAATAAACAATAATAATAGTGATAATAGTAGATGCTTACTCTGTGCCAAGTAGTCACTTAGTGCTTCAAATATATTGTATCCTTTGACAAACATAACTCAAATTAGTAATGAATTACTTTTCTGATTTTATAGATAAGGACAGAAGCATAGAGAATTTAAGGAAGTTGTACAAAATCTGACAAATAAGGACTGATAAAGCCTGATTTCAAAATTATGTTTGCCTGAATCTGAGCTATTAAATGTGATTTTATATAATTATCAAATGCTTTAATAACCATGAAATATCTCTAAGCATAAATCCACATAATCTGGCATTGAGAAAAAAGCTATAAAATAAATAATAAATACTGAGTTCTCAATTTTTCATCATTCCTGCACAAACATATTTTCTCATTTTTAATGACAATCATGAATTTTTATGCTCTTAATATTATGGCAAAAACTGAAAAAATTACAAAGTGAAATGAACAAATAGGATAGGAGATGTTATACACATTTCTATTGGGCGCTGATAAATCTACTGGGCATAAAAATAGTAAGCATATAGATGACTTTCACCACAAAATTAAACTTAGTCTAATATGCTCAACAAATTAAGAAAAAAATGTAATATATATATATTAAAAGTATGCATGGAACACTTATGAAATAACTGCATGCCAGGTGAAAGAGATGTCATTCAGCATCATGCAAGTTGTGTTCTCTGACTATACAGCAAGTACATTAAAAAATAACAATAAAAATAGCATCAAAATTCTCATGTTTAAAACTATAAGAAGTCACTCTTAAATAAATTAATTAAATGTCTCAATTTTATAAGTTATAAAGTGGAACTTTACAGAAAAAGATAATTTTATGTGGAATTCAATGAGATGCAAAATAACATAAATTTAAACAAAAGGTCTGTGTAAGGTTTTGCTTTTCAGCTCTCTTTACTATCAAATTAATTCAGTATTGATCAGTAAAGTTCCCTTTAAACTTAGCCAGAAAAAATATTGGGTTACATCAGTCGATGTAGTAAATTAAGGAAGAATGTCCTTATTGTAAATCAAATAGGATATGTTTACTTGAGGCACCAAAATGAACATACTTAATTTAAATGATATTTGATTTTTCTTCTATATAAAAATAGACAATTATGATAAAGCATGAACAATTTGTATATAAAACTTAGAATCCTTTTAAATAAATTTTATGGACAGAATAATTTTTTAAAATATGTTTTAAAGTTACCCATCTTTCAAAATTCTGGAAGGTTTAAAAATTTGCCCATAATTATTTACAAAAAAGAATAGCTTCTCTTTATTTTACTTTGTGTATTCTGATAAAGGCTTGAGTCAGCTTCCTTACTTTTTCAGCTTGCTGGTTCCTACACTGTCTTGGCAACTCTGCCATGGCTGGGTCCTAGACAGTCTTCATCAGGGCAACCACTCATAGGGGTCCTAAAAAAAGCCATTTAGTTTAATCTGGAATCTATCCTGCCACCTTTACCTTGTTTAAATCAACTATGTGCTTTATTTATTTATTTCAGTTCAAAAAGGGAGCTAGCAAAAATAAGAGGTCTAAATTGATCATTGACTGCTATCCTTTTTTATGGTTTAAATCCTAATTTTGGAATTAAATAAAAGAAAATAAAATACTTATTTAAAAAAAAAAAATTTTTTCCTACATGGTTGTCACTTGAATATTTTTATTTCTGATTTACCACTGGGAGAAATGAGACAATTTAGTGTTGGGAGCCAAAAGGACTTCATCCTGACCAGCCCCCCCGCCCGGCATAGAACCTGGCTGTTAACAAACCTGTATGCTATCTAAAGAATGCAGGAGCAGACAATGCTCCAGGGAATAGTTAATCACAGAATGTATTAACATACCCGCTGGATAAGGAAGGACCTACTGAATGGCTGTGGACCTGCCCTAGGAGCCCCTCTCCTCCTTGTTCCTCTTTTCACTCCTAACCTTTGTACCTCCTAACCCCATCAACCAAGGACCAATGAAATTGTAACAAGTATCCCCCTGCCTAGTCAGTCCTGCCCCCCTTTGTTCTTCTGTAATAAATATACCCGCTCTGAAATAAAAAATTTGAGGCTTGATCAGAATACTGTCTTGCCTCCGCTCCTTTTTCTCGCCCGTTTCTCTTTCAGGCTGGACCCTCTTCGAGCCCGCGAATAACTAGGTCCCGCGGGTCGGGACAATTTAGAAAACACTGAGACTAGAAATAATGACATTTCTAAATTTAGAAGGAGATAAAATAATTTTTGTATATCTACAATTTGATTTACAATTTGTTATCGAATAATGGCATATTTACTTGTTTCCATTAAACATTTCTTTAAAGTACAGACATTTTAATAAAGGCAAAATTTATTATTTATTATTATTTCTTGTGGTATATATATGTGTAATATTCTTTCATTTCTAAAATGCTTTGTAGGGAATTTGTTTTGGTTTGATTATAATAATTAAGTGTGTGTGTGTGTGTGTGTGTGTGTGTGTGTTTCTTTGGGGGAAGAATTTCAATGTCACTCTCTGTCATGTGATTCTGTACTCCACAGGTATGCTTAAAGATTTGGCTACATAAGCCTTCTCAAAATGCTCCAAGACAGCACAGCCAGGTGGCATATGCCACATCATATACACATTGTGATGCCCTTCAGCATTCAACAAGGAGAACTCGTCCCATTTATCCTTCATCCTAGTGAGCCATATTCAGACAGATCAATATACATGCTAAAAACAAAATATGAAAGAAAACAATTTATTACATCAACTGCACAGAAGCAGTTAATTGTTTTGACATGACTAAATTATTAATAGCTCAAAGAAATAGAGAATTGGCGATCTAAATAATTTAAAAACACATTCTAATATTTTTGTTCCCAATCTACCATTGGAGAAAATAAGACAATTTGGAGAAAACTAAGAATAAAAAAAAATGACATTTGTAAATTTAGAAGATAAAGTAAATTTTGTATATCCATTATTTGAGTCACAATTTGTTATCAGGTAATGCCATATTTATTTGTTTCCATTGATCACTTCTTTGAAGAAATCTTAATGACAGAAGGCAAAATAATTCCTATTTATCTGTTTGGTATTTATGTATGTAACTGATATTTTTATTTCTAAAATGTTATGTGAGGAATTTGTTTGGGTTTGGTTATTTATAATAATGATGGGAATAATTGTGTGTCTTTTCCTAAGACAGAAATAAAATGCTTAGAGGCTAACAAAATATAATTAAAACTAAGACCTTTGTAGTAGAGGTGGAGCTTTGTTATTGTTGTGGATTTTTTTCTGAGGGGGGATATTGACATTTATTTGTTTTCTGGAAACTATATTCTCCATCAGGAAATGAAAATATTTATCTAAAATATCTTTCAAAAAATTAGCAAAATGAAATTTTTTTGATGATATCCTTTGCTTGAGACACCAACTTTCTCTATAATATATCTCTGGAAATTATAAGATTTACCAGAAAAGTGCATGCTTCTATCATTTAGGTGTGAGTCTTCAAGTAATAGAAACACAAATAACAGTGATTAAAAAAAAAATAGTGCTTTAAATGTTTCAGATGTAACAAGAAGACCTGGAGTTAAGTTGCTGCTACAGTAATCTTATGATGATGAAGCCCATGTATTCCTTTTTTGTTATTTGTTTAAGTAAACTGCTTGTTCTCTTATGCTTACAAAATTCTTGTGAAGTCCTAGACATTCTGTCTTCTTTAAAAGTAGAAACAATAGAAAAGAGGAAAGAAGGGTCATTACGTCACCTTATGCCCAAAGTTGTGTCAGAGTTACTGTTAGTGGCAAGAAGAACTATGCAAGTGAGTATTTCTTTCATAGCATGGCAGACAAGCGAAAAAGGAAATTGATATTAGGTATAAAAATGAGACAAAGTGCATCATTCCAGAATATCCATACCAAACACAAACATTTCAGAAAAATATAGATTAACAAATGGAAATCTTTTGCCTGCTCTTATAGGCTGAATTAGGTGCCTGCCACCCCCCTGCCACGACCCCCGCAAAAAAAAAAAAAAAAAAAAATCAAGTCGTAACTCCCAGGAGCATAGAATGTAACCTTGTTTGGAAATTGGGTCGCTGCAGATGTAATTGGTCAAATGAGGTCATGCTGGAGTAGGATGGGCTCTAATCCAATATGACAGGTGTCTTCAGGAGAGGAGGGAGACACAGAGAGAAAATGGCCATGTGAATACACAGAGACAAAGACACATGCACAGGTAGAGGCAAAGATTGAAATTACACTGCCACAAACCAAGGGATGTCCTGAGCTACCAGAAGCTAGAAGGCAAGGAAGAGTATTTCTTCAGAGGCTTGGGAGAGAGCATGGTCCTTACAATACCTTGATTTTGTTCTTCTGATGTCCAGAACTATGAAACAATAAATGCTATCCAGTTTATAGACCTATCTATGGCAGCCCAGAAAACTAATACATCCACATACCCAATGTCACTCTACTTCAGAGAAATAATTTCTGTTAAAAATTTGCTGAATATTTTTCCTTAAATTTATGTATATCATATATGTATCCATATGCATATTTAGATATGGATATGTATTAGACATTACTTTTGTACGGCTTTATATCTCTCACTGCCTCATATCTTTTGCAACACCTGTAACACCAGCAGCCAGTGCCAGGGTTGCAACACCCACTTCCTGCTGACAGTGTCTCCCCTGAAGCTCAGTCCGCACATCTTTCACTTCTAGTCCCCAGGGCTTCTCTGATGCTGCCCTATGGGATGCCTGCTTATCTTACAGGCAAACTTGTCTGGAAGTTCAGATATTAACAACTTAGAAAACCCTCAAATAATGAAGGAGAGAAATTAGTGAATAAATGCTTCTTTTAATTCTCAAATTTAAAAAAAAAAGTTTTACAGTTTTATTAGAAATATGATGGACATAAAATGGTATAAATTTAAGGTATAACTAGACGTATATATTGTAAAATGATTACCACAATGAGTTTAGCTATCTTTATGTAGATACAAAAACAATTTTATTCCCTTTGTGATGAGAACTTTAAAGGAACCACTTAGCCATTTTCAAACATATCACACGGCAGTGCTTATGATAGTCACCATGTTGAACATTATTTCCCAGTACTTATTTATCATTTATCCCATTGACCTGCCACCTTTATCCAGTCCCCCCAACCCTCACACCCTGCCTATGGTAACCACAAATCTGATATCTTTTTTGTTATGTCCACAGGGCATTTTTGTTTTTGTTTTAGAGTCCACATATTAGTTAAATCATGCAATATTTGTCTTTTTCTGTCAGACTCATTTCACATAGCATAATGCCTTCAAGCCCCTGCCATGCTGCAAATGGCAAGATTTTCTACTTTCTTACAGCTAAATAGTATTCCATTGTATATTCATATGTTACTACTGCTTTATCCATTCATCCATTTATGGACACTTAGGTTGTTTCCATGTCTTGGATATTATAAATGCAGCAGTGAATATGAGGGTTCTCTAAACATAGTGTTTTCATTTCCTTTAGCTATATACACAAAGGGTAGAATGTTAGATCATACGGTACTTCTATATTTAATTTTTGAAAAAAACTTTATACTGTTTTCCACAATGAGTAGCTGTTCAATTTATAACTGCACCACACAGATTCCCCTTTCTCCATACTCTCTCCTGCATTTTGGATTTTTTACCTTTTTGTGATAGCTATTCTGACAGTTGATAACTAATTTTGTTTTTGATTTGCATTTCCCTAATGAGTAGTGATGTCAAGCACCTTTTTATATATCTGGAGGCCATTTGTATATTTTTTTGTTTTAATTTATTTTGGTGACTTTAAACAAAATCCAGTGAATTTCAAGTGTACAATACAACAATATATCTTTTTTGGAAAAATATTCAGCTCCTTTGCCCATTTTACATCAGACTATTATTATTATTTATTTTACTGTTGAGTTGTATGAGTTTACAAATGTGGTTTGTAAATATATTTTCTTTCTTGTAGTTTGTCCATTTTCTTGATCATTTTTTTTTTTTGCTGTACAGAAGCATTTTAGATTGATGTGATCCTGTTTAAGATTTTGTGGCCTTTGCTTTGGTTATCAGATCCAAAATATCACTACCAAGATTCATGTCAAGGAGCTTTTTTCCTATATTTTATTCTAGGAGTTCTGTGGTTTCTGGTCTGACATTTAAGTCTTTAATTCATTTCAAATTAATTTTTGTGAATGGTGTGAGGTAGGGGTCTACTTTCATTCTTTAACATGTAAATATCCAATTTTCTCAGCAATATGTTTTACAGAGATTTTGTTTTTCTCCACTGAGTGCTCTTGGTTCTTTTGTCAGATATTTCTCGGCCACGCTTACATGTGTTTATTTCTGGGCACCTAATTCTCTTTTATTGGTTTGTGTCTATTTTGTTGTATTGTTCTGATTATTATAGCTTTATAATATAGTTTGACGTCAAGAAATGCTCTTCCTCAGGATTGCTTTGACTATTGTGTCTTTTGTGGTTCCATGCGAATTTAGAATTTTTTCTACTGCCATAAATAATATAATTGAAATCTTGATAGGCATTGCATTGAATCTGTGGTTGGATTTGGGTTGTACAGAAATTTTAAAAATGTAATTTTCTAATACATGAACACAGGATATCTTTTTACTTATGTCTTGCTTGATTTCTTTTTTCGATGTTTTATAGTTTCAGTGTAGAGATCTTTTAACTCCTTGGTTAAATTTATTCCTAAGTATTTTGTTTTGATTGTTAATGGAAGTGTTTTTCTTTATTTATTTTTCAGATATCTATTGTCAGTGTATAAAAACTACTGATTTTTGAATGTTAATTTTGTGTCCTGAAATTATATTGAATATGTCAATAACAAGTTTTTTTTTGGTAGAGGCTTTAGAATTTTCTAAGTATAAAATTATATGCAAATAGAGATGATTTTAGTTCTTCCTTTTGAATTCTTTTCCTCTACTCACCCCTCATTTCTTTTGCTATTTCTGGCTAGGACTTCCAGTACTATGTTGAATAGTAGTAGAGAGAGTGAACAGCTTTATCTTGTTCCTGATCTTAGTGGAAAAGCTTCTAAACTTTCACCACTGAGTATGATATTAGCAGTAGGCTTATCACATGTGGCCTTTATTATGTTGAGGTACATTCTTTCTATACTTATTTTGTTAAAGGCTGTATCATGAATGGATGTTAAATTTTGACAAATAAATTTTCTTTGTCTTTTGAGGTGATCATATGAATTTTTCTTTCATTCATTTATGTGGTGTATCACATTTATCAATTTTCATATGTTAAAATATCATTGCTTCCCATGGATAAATCCCACTTGATCATGGTGAATAATCATTTTAATGTGCTTATGAATTCAGTCAACTAGTATATTGTTGAAAATTTTTATATCTCTGTTCATTGGGAATATCAGGCTATAGTTTTCTAGTAGTATACTGGCTTTGCTTGCATAAAATGAATTTGGGAGGGTTCTGTTCTCTTCTACTTCTTTAAAAAGTTTGAGGAGGATTGGTGGATTTTTTTTTTTTTTTATGTTTTATAGAATTCACCTGGGAAGCCATCTAGTCTTAGGCTTTCTCCTTTGGGAGATTTTTGTTTCTTAGTTCAATCTCCTTGCTAGTGATTTTCTCTTCAGATTTTCTATTTCTTCCTGATTCAGTCTTGGTTGGTTCTACATTTTTAAAAATATTTCTATTTCTTCTAAGTTGTCCAGCTGTTTGGCATTTAGTTGTTCATAGAAGCTCCTTATAATCCTTTGTATTACTGTGGTGTCAGTTATAATGTCTTCTTTTCCAACCATGCTTTTGTTTATTTTGTTCATCTCTCTTTTTTCCTTGGTTAGTCTAAAGGTTTGTCAATGTTGTTTATATTTTCAAAGAACTAACTTTCAGTTTTGTTAATCTTTTCTAGTGTTTTCCTGTTGTCTAGTTCATTTATTTCTTCTCTAGTCATTATTTCCTTTCTGCTAATTTTGCATTCAGTTCTTCTTTTTAGTTCCTTGAGGTATAGAGTTAATTTTCATTCTTTCTGTGTTTATTGCAATAAATTTCTAAGACTAATTTGTTGCATCATGTAAGTTTTTTTTCCTGCATTTTTCTTAGGATACTTTTAAATTGCCATTCTAATTTTTTTCTTCATCCATTGGTTGTTCAAGAAAGTTGTTTAATTTTCATGTATTCATGTGATTTCTAGTTTTCCTTCTACTATTGTTTCTAATTTTATGCCATTGTGGTCAGAGAATATACTTGTCATAATTCCAGTTTTCTTGAATTAGCTAAGACCTCTTTTGTGGCTTAACATAGTCTATTTTAGAAAATGTTTTATGTGCACTTGAGAATATGTATTCTGTTGTTGAATAGAATGTTTTCAGCTATTATTGCTTTTAATATACTTTGTCTTTTTCTCTTCTGGATTTCCATAATGCTGATATTATTTTTGTTGTCTTTCATAAATCCCTAGGTTTTTGTTTTTTTTTTCACTCTTTTTTTCCTTTGTGCTCTCTGACTGGATAATTTCAAATATCCTGTATTCTAGGTAATCAACTCTCCTTATCCATGCTCTTTATTGAATTCTTTAGTTCACTCACTATGTCCTTCACCTCTAGAATTTTATTTTATGGGTTCCATTTCTATGTTAAACTTCTAGTTTTGCTCATGCATTGTTTTTATAATTTCATTTAGTTGTCTGTATGTTCTTACATTTCACTAAACTTTAAAGGAATTCTTCTGCATTCTTTGACTTTATAGATCTCCATTTCTTTAGTGTTTGTTATTGGAGCTCTGTTTTCTTAGTTGGTGTCATGTTTACCTGATCCTCATGATTTCTGATTCCTTTAGTTGGCATCTGCATATCTGCGTAAGAAGTTTTCCTTTATAAGCCTTTATAGGTTCATTTTAGCAGATAATTCTTCATCTGTCTGCACAGTTTAGTGTTCTGGACATTTCAGCTGGTAACATCCTTGGACAGATGGTGTTTGCTATCAGGATCTATTTTTGGGTAAGGCCACATCCCACACTCTGCAGTGTGTGTGTGTGTGCATGTGTTGCTGGACAAGAAATATGAGAACTGCTGGCTTCATTTCCTTCCCAAGTGAGGCTATAGAATGGATTTCATAGTTGCCAGGGTTCTCTGGTTAGCTTCCTAGGTTGTTGGAACTGGGTACTATACTCAATACTAGGCAGGAATATGAATTAGCTTTTCTGCATTCATAGAGCAGCAGAATGGGCCCCAAGGCCTGCATGGTTTATTGTTGGGAACCCAAATCAAGCTAGACTGTGTACTTAATTTCCTGGCCAGACAGGGCCACCAATTTTCCTCTGTAGAGAGAAATAACCCAAGCTGTTCTCTCTATTCAAGTGCCACTGAAAGCAGGGCTATAGAATGGGCTATGCAGTTCTCTGTGTGCTCTGGTCAGGTGTGCTGAAGATTGAATTCAGTAGTAGATGTTGCTATAAATTAGTTTCCCTGCCTATGAGGGGCCCCTTAGAGCCCCCAAACCTGGCAAGGCTCTAGTTAGGGGATAAAATTAGGCAGACTATGTACCAAGTTTTCTTGCAACTCTAACATACTTGCTATGCAGATGGGTAAAGACCCTGTTCAGGTTTTCCACTCAAGTGCCACTGTAACTGGAGTTGCAAGATGGCTTACACAGAGTTCTATGAGCTGTGGTTAAATTTTCTAATTGGTTCAACCTGGAGGCTGTATTCAACTTTAGTTGTGGTTATAAATCAGTTCCGTGCCTGGTTGAGGCTGCAATATAGGTCCCAGGGCCAACAAAGCTCTTTGGGAATCAAATCAGACAGACTTATTTGTTAAGCTCTCTGGACATATGGAGGCATTATCTTGGCCCTCCATCTGCAGAGCCACTGGTTGGGTTCTCTGCTCACACGCTGCTGTAATTGGGGCTGAAGGACAGGCTACTGAGATTCCTAGGAGCTATGGTTAGGTTTTCTAGTTAGCAGGTTTAGAGGTGGCATTCAGCGAAGGGTAGAGTTATGGATTAGCTTCCCTTTCTGGGAGAAAGGGTGTGCAGAGCAGGCTGACAAGACTTTTGGGGAGTTAACTGAGCAGATCTGTGTACCAAACTCTCCTGCCAGAGAAGACTGTCAGCTTGTATATGCAGAGCTGCTGGCCAAGTTCTTTGCTCGAGTACTTCTGCACCAAGTCATTTCCCAGATGTTCAGACCAGGCTTCCTTGGCAGGTAGAGCTGGATGTTACACTCAGCATTGGGTGGGGTTATGACTTAGAACTCCTGCCTTGGCAGGGAATATGAGGAGGGGTTGCTGACCAGCCTCCAGGACCAGTAAGGCTCATTATTTGACATCCCAAATCAGGCAAACCTGCACTCTGCTGAGTTGTGCTGTGCCACTATCTTGGTTCTGCAAATGAACCAAGCCCCTGGTCGGGACTACTATTTGGCTGCAATAGATAGAAACTCAGTCTGACAAGACCCAAGCACTTGTTATGAGCTCTTCCCTGCTTCTCCTTCACAATTTGATTTGCAGTGTTCAAATCCTATGGATTCCTCCACAATCCCTATGAGGGGAGATTGGAGTGGGGACTCCCAAGAAGTGACCCACAATACTGAAGGAGCTAGATGTCCATCCTGGGCAATTTTCCTTCTGGAGGGACAGTAGGTTCAGGGGAGACCTCTTAGTGCAGTGCTGTACCAGCATTGGGATAGACAACGTGGTCAACATGCAGCTGTCCTTACCCATCTAATGAGGTCTGTCTTGGTCTCTCTGGTACAGAGAGATGCTTTAGCCTCACTCCCATGTTCTAGAATTTTCTCTGTGATATCTCAACCATGAATAGTATTGTGAGGGGGAGTGAAGTTAAGAATGACATAGTTACTATCTTGGTGATATCACCCAGAGATAATGATAAAACATTTTTTAAATTCTGCAAAGATATTAGAAATATTGAACTCTAATTGACCACAACTATGACCAACTTAATACTGCCTAATTTTATGACTTCCATCCTAGTTTCATTTATTTTCTCTCTACTTCCTCTCTATCTGTTGCTTTTGTCATGAGTAATAGCATCAAGGTATCTGTCTTCTCCCAGCATTCTAAAAAAGGCTAACTTGTTGGCTTGCAAATAATAACTCTTAAGGCCCTTTACAGTTAATTCTTAACAAATGGAATGGGAAAAATTTATGACATTTTTTCTATTTCTGGTACTTGATAAAATAATTTAAAGAGTCTAAGCCATTCAAAACCATCAGTTTGGACTGATGGTTTATTATGTGTTATCAAGTAAAACAGCTTTTTCTTCATTAATGTTCACTTGGTGATGGGTCATGGCAGAGCAAACAAAGATTCCAAATTAGTTACAAATTTTCATATGTTGAGTATTGTATTGCTATACTATAGTATGTATTCTGACAGTGGATGAATTCTAGTGCCATATTTATTTTATTCTTGTTTTAGTATATATGTATATATATAGTATATATCATATATATATATATATATATCAGTCATATATATATACATACATACATACACACACACACACACACATATATATATATCACATATATTAGTTAATTAGTTCTTGTGGACTTATGTATTAAACTTTTCTACAAGAAACATTTAAGATATTTGGAGAAAATACTAGTAGTAGTATGATGCTTCCCTAGATAGCAGAGTATATTTAACTTCGCTACTATCATATTTAAATTTGTGATATAAGTATTCTTAGAACATATAGCAATTTTGTGAAATTTAAATTCAGAATGAGGTGACGTATTCGAATAAATGATTGAAAACATCAGAGCAGAATAAAACTCTGTTTTTTGTCCTTGACCTGTATCCCATAGTGGAATGCAGAACCATAAGAGAAGCGAACAGTTCACTCTTCACTGAGCAAAGGAATGAATGCTTCAGTTTTCTCAGTTGTTATTCCACTGACTTTGATAAGTAGTACATTCATTAACCAATTTTAAGAGGAACAAAATAAAATGGAGGTTGAGAAGTTTTAGTGAAAAGAAAAAATATACTGCTGTAGGTCTTTGATATTTTCCACATGAATGTAGGTTCCAAAATGTTTATTAAATTAGTAAAATAAAACAATATTGTAGTATTTTATTCTCTACAGCTAAAAGTTCAATCCACTAATTCAGTCTCTGAGTCGATATAGTTCTGAGATTGTTATTTTGCTAAATGTTGAATTTCATGCCCAGCCAGGGTAAAGAATAGATGCTCTATTAAATGAATGCTTATGGTTTAGTTGGTTTATTTTCTCCTTATTTCTGGATCAAATAAGACTTATCCTACAATAAATTATAATAAGAAAAAAGAGAAATAGGACTATTTGGGGCCCTTGGGTTAATATGAAAAAAATTCTAAAAATAAGAAATTGGCAAAATGAGTTATAGGAACTTAGGGGAACTTGCTCCTCATTCCTGGGGACTATGGATGCTTTTGTATATTTTCAGAGTACAGTTGACACATATGGGTTTGAACTGCAGTATAAGTGGAGCTACATAGTTCAAACCCATGTTGTTTAAGGATAACTACATTTTCAATCTGTGAATGGGAATCTGCATAGTCGGAGAGCCAATTTAAGTTATATGGATGTTTTGTGAGTTGGTTCTCCTAATCTCTTTGTTGTTCAAGAATCAACTATATAATTAATGGAAAAAAGTTTTTCTCATTTTAAATTGAAAAAACTAATAAAAATGAAAAATTTGGGATAAATTGGTTAAGTAAATTATAGGTCAGAAAGCAGATTAAAAATTGTAGTGACAGTCTGTTTATACTTTCAGGCCTTAGTTGCCCAAATCAGTTTATCTATGTTCTGATTTAAATATGTGGCATTAAAATCATCCTACATCTTGACTGGCAGTTAGAAGCACTAGGGAATATAAAAGTAATCTGAGCCTCATACAAACAAATAAAATCAGAATCTAATGATGGGAACTGAATATCTGGTAATTCTATGCTGCTAGGTCTGAGAATCACTATTCTAAACTGCAAATTTAGAAAATGCTTTACAAGCTAATTTTAATTTTGAAAAATTCCATGTAAAACCATGATTTAGAAACCTATATGTGTTTAAAGGTGTCAGGGAGTAGAAAATATGTGAGAAAAAAAAATCAAACAACAAAATAGAAACATAGGCTCATATCTTGAAAATATTTTAAAGTTTTATTTAAAAATCAAAGAGTAGCTTAATATATAAATATATAAATAATACAACTTAAAGGACTTTAAAAATAGAAATTATTAAAGTGTGTAAAAAATTGATAAATAAAAATGGTACTATCTATTTTTAAAATATCAAGCAAGGATCTTTCTGAGAAAAAGTGACAGAGAAGAAGTAAAAGAAAATATGATCTTCCAGTCTGAATAATTACATAGGAAAATCCTGAGTAAAAGAAGAAAGCCAGAATTGAATTTTAATGGTTTTGTGAGTTATGTCAGGTATTTGTCTTTGTAATGTTTTCTGCACTGAACATATAGTACATATGTAATTGTAACATACATATCTTAAATTATTAATAATGACCCTCTCGTAATTGTTTTTAGAATTGACTACAGCAGTAGTTTTTAATTTTTCAAAATTTTTACTTAAAAATTATGTATTTTAAAAATATTAATCAAAAAATGATATGGCCATAACAAAAGAGAAACAATCTGAAAGAGAGTTTCCACAAAATATCATTGCTTTCGAGTCTGATTTCTTTCCTAGCTGTGAGATCACCTCATCATAGCAGCCATAGAACCTATTTTCAACTTCAGCAACACTGGTTTACATTGTGAAGTTTCAGGCACTGACAGTAAAACATAAATTATATTTTTTGTAGCTCAGCATTACAACACTTTTATATGTGATTTATACCTGTGAAAAGAGCACAATGCAATAATTGCATTGCTGATGTATTTAATTTACAGGTTGGATGACTAGAGAAGTGTTTTTCAAAGTGTTCAGTCTTGTTAACCATAAAGTACAAGCTGGAGTATTCTTTTCAGCTGGTGAAGCAAGCAGATGTTTTAGCTTTGATTTCACAAGCAAGAAAATGACTTTTTTGTCATTTTCTTGTAGTTTTCATTCTCTTTCTCATACACACACATACACACACACACACACACACACACACACACACACACATCTATTTGGGATATTTTTCAGTCTATAAATAAGGGCTATAAATAAGAATAATTATTACAGACCTAAACCATTTTACTTTATCACTGCACAAATAATTTTTAAAACCAAGCCTTGGATCTTTTATATCTTCTCTAGCAACTAGCTGATGACTTTTATTCATACTCAAAGAGAAATTAGGCAAATTTATCAGCTAGTGGCTGGTTCATAGATTAGACATGACTTTTGGGGAGAGTGGTATTGCAGAGAGATGTAGTCAGTAGTGTTGAACTTGACCACTAATAATAAAGAATTTTTATAACCTCTTCTTGGACAGTTAGCTTATATGAGTACTACAGGATTAATCCTCTACAATGAGGCTATAGACAGGGCCACACCTCGAATGACATACCAAGTAGCCAAACACAAAAGTTAATAGAGGTGCTTTATGAATGTAATTGCAACAACACCTAATTTTTTTTTAAACAAGGTAAACTCATAATTTGTGTAAATATTTGCCATTTTCAATATTTTACCCGAATTAACACTTTATATAAACAGTTTTTATTGTATATTCTTTCCTTGTTACTAAGAGGAAGCTATGAACAGCAAGATTATAATAGTAAGGCTTTATATCAATGAATCTATGATTCTTTTCTAAGATTCCTTTTGAGAAATGTTTAATATATGTTTCTGTCTACTCTGAAAGTAATCATTTCAGTCCACCCTGGACAGGTAAAATAGCATCATATATTAAACTATTAAATTTGACTGGCTTATCATTTATTCATTTTATCTTTAATTTACTCATTACTGATTGATTACACACTAGGTGCCAAGTACTATTGTAGGCTCTGGAAACTCAACAAAATAGAAAAATCTGTTCTAATGTTTCTTACAGAGAGAGAATCTGTAGAACAAATGTCCCTGAAGTAAGAGTGGATAGAATACAATTCACAAGTAGAGAGAGGTATGAGTCCTGGATGCCAGTCGATGAATAGAGGGGTGAGTATAGTATGTATAATCAGAATCTAATGATGGGAACTGAATATCTGGTAATTCTATGCTGCTAGGTCTGAGAATCACTATTCTGAACTCCAAATTTAGCAGTGGAAGCTTGTGGACAATGTTTACTCTCAGATAATAATCTCAATTCTTCAAGAGGAAATTTAGTAGATTTAAAGAAAAAAACTATGTATAAAAGAGGTATCTGAGAAAATGATTTAGAAAATATAGTTTGGTTTAGCAGCAGCACTAAGGGCTATTTTAGGTTTGTGTTTAAAAAAATTATATGTGTGTGTTTATGCATGCGTGCAAATATATATATACATATATATATATATACATACATACATATATATATATTCACTCATTCCATATATGAGTGAATATATATGTGGAATATACATACACACAAATTATACATATATATATATATATATATATATATATATATATATATATATATATGTAGTGAGATCAGTTGGCATGACTATATTTTTTCAGTCATATTTGGCCACAGAATATAGGCCTACAGTAGGCAGAAGTTTGGAGTTTGTTCATGTGAGCATAATGAAGGAAAGGAAAAAGCAAGGCAAGGGAATAAATATGTATGGAATAAGTGAATATAATGATTCACCTTGGGAATTTTGATGAATACAGAGAAGGACCTAGGAAAGTTGGGTAATGTAGCATCAGTGGTTCAAGAAGGGTTAAAGATGTTAGAGGTAGGATATTAGACAGTATGAGTTTTACTGAAAACTATGAATATAACTAGTATGTATAATCATGTAATTAATTTGAGTTGGAAAGAGAAGAACTGGTAATCATTTGATTGGACGCTTGAAACTGAGATGATAGAAATGCTTCAGTTAATGGTAATAGCATTAACCAAGTGGCCATGAAGGATAGAAAACAAAATCATTGCAGGAGAGATCAAGGGAGATCAAGGAATTTTGTAATCACGAACCTTATAACAGGAGATGCAGGCAGGCAGGTAGGAGACCATAGGAACAGATGGTGACAATGAGGAATAGCACATGGTTACTTGGAGAGTCAAAGAAAGAAAATCATGGCTCAGACACAGCAATGATGAATGAGGAGGGCAACTGTTCCACCTCTAAAAACTGTGGATCAAAGGATATCAGTGAGAAAAAACACATGAACTTGATTTCACAGAGCAGAAATATGAAGAGAAATTTCACAAGAGAATGAGATTTTTTTTTCTGCCTATGTGTTCCATAGAGAACACTAAAAGAGTTTCAGCTATATGTTTTGATTTTGCTCATGAATTTTATCAGATATTTCATTTGAGTGTTAGGAATTTTTCCATTTTATATATCTACCCTTTATCATCAGTATTACAAGTATGTTTCTGGTTTTCTTTTGAATTTGAGAATATAGACTTATATAAAAGTCATTTGTAATTTTAGAAATCTGTGGGGTTTAAGAGAAAGAGGACTCAAGGTTTAAAATTAGTTTTTATCACATAATAAGTGCCTCAAAATAATTGTTAAGTAACTGAACTCTTCTTAAGACTGTGATGTTTATCTATAGTACATAAACAACATCATCTTCAGAATATTTATTCTGTTTGACCTGTTGGTTCATTCTTATATCAGTAGTATACTGTTCACGCATTATATAGTAGATAAAAATTTATAGACATGAAAAAAAGTTCCAGATATCACATCAATAAAAAATGCTTCAAAGCAATATGCCAGATATTCATATTTTTCAGTAAAAATATATACATTTCTCTAGAGAAAATGTCTGAAAGGATACACATTAAAGAGCTTACAATGGTTATTTCTGGATGTTAGAATTAGAGATGTTCCTGTTAATATTAATTTCTCATTCTCAAAAACATTGAAATATTAGAAAAAAATTTGCCTTTTAAAACATCACAAACATGTTGTATACACTAACAACCACTTAAGGAAACTTTGAAAAGAAATAGAGAAAAATAAACTTTTCTCCAGTTTCTCTGTGCACCAGGCAACCAGTCTCATTTTACTTAATGGAATTCAACATGTTTTACTTTGAAAATGTCATTTTTTTAAGGCTTTGTCTGGTGCCTCCTGTCACCCATAACATGTTTTGCATAGCTAAATCCTATTTATTTTTTATACTTTAACTTAACTGTTTGTTACTCAAAAATTTTGTCAAGGAAAACTGTCATCACTTGGCCAATGCCAAATTTTTTAGTCACTGACAATTCCACATGGCAAGTAACCACATTATTCTAGACTCTTACTTTTTAATAGAGAGGCATATACTAGGCAATTGATATATGATACATAGAATGAATGAAAAATACCAAGATTGTTCAGGCACAAGTTTACTTATCCTCTGTTTTATTAGGCATATAAACTTAGCCAACTAAGCTTCTCTAGGTGTCAATCTCCACATCTGAGAGAAAATAACAAAGAAAGCAGTTCTATTTATTTGTTTTAAGGATAAAGATTGAAGAAATATATGAAAGGCACTTAATCTCTGTATGTAATGAACACACAATTGTTCATCATGTTATCATTGTTTAAAATTTCCAAGAATATGCTCTTATGATACAAAATGACTAACCACTGCAATGAAGAGTACAACTGAAAATCTTTGAAAGAATGGCCAACAGGGCAGGGTTAGAAGTGGGAAGGGTAGCGCTGTCAGTGTATTAAAGATCACATTAAATTATGAAGCAATCTGTCAGCAAAGTGGATAGAAGTTCTGCCACAATGTTTAGCAGCCTCAAAGTGAAAGTAAATACATTTTAAATGAGAGTTAGTAAACAGTGGAGAGTTAGTATACTGCAAACTACTGCAGGTTTCTATCAGTGCAGGTGAGTTCCTTGGTAGAATTCCAGTATAGTTTATGCTGGAGAGAAACATAATGGGTCAAGGACTTGAGACACACACAAAGTGAGAGGCTGAATGAAGCTTGTTAAATAATGTGATGTCCTCTATTTCTCTAACTAATTATAAATCAGAACATTGCACAGATTATAAGATTTTATCTGAGAAAGACCGTAGTAGGATAGGAGGCCAAAAATTATAAAATGGAATTAACAGAATTTATTTTTAAACTTTAGACTTTCAAAAGTGCTTTCTAGCCCACACCATTTTCATGAGTTTAATCTCAATTAACCAGTGACATCTTGTTACTATGCCTCCCCCTCTCTCCAGTCCCTAATTTTGATAAAAAGGAAATCTCCAGACGCTAAGTTTAGATTATCATTAACATATGTGTTCTGTTAAACAACAAAAACATAAAGGGGATAATTATTTTTTTGTAATCTTTGATTACCACTTCTCATTCTTTCATAGATATTTTAGATAATAGTTTGTCAATAAATATTTTACACAAATATTTTAACTGACAAATAGGTCTTGGATATGAGAGCCCTTTTTACAGTCACTTTTATAAAGTGTTGTGAAGTTTCCTTTAATAGCTTCTCAAAGTTAAAACTTGAGTTGAACCATAGCCACCAAGTTTTTTTACTTTTGTATGATAGTAGGCATTCTAAAGCCTGATTTTTAATTTTTGTGAAATTATCAAATATTTATTTAAGTAACTTCCTATTTTGAGCATACATATTTTATGATATAATACAGCCAATGTTGGTTTATATTTTACTATAGATGTATAAATTATAGTTAAAATTTTTAAAATTTGTTCTAGCTTAAATGAAGTAAGTATTAAGCTATTGATATGATATATTACTGAATAGTTTGTGTTTGATTTCTAGAATGAACTCTCTCTGGAGTAGAATAAATAGTAATATTTAAATAAATATTTAAACAAATATTAATATAACCATATTATAGTTATTATATTCTCAAAAATTAGAGTTAATACTTGATTTGATAATCATTTACAATCTAAGCAGTTCTAATTGCTAAGCTTTTAACAAAAACATTAAGATTGTACAGACTTAATTGAATTTTAAGTGTTAAGAAGGAAAAAAAACTATTTACAGTTTGTGGTTTTTACATGTTTTCTCAAAATTAAATCTTTCAAATATAAAAATAAGTGTTTTAAAGTTACCATTTGGTGGAACATTAACTTTTTTTTTTTAAGTGCCCATAGTACCAGGGGTTCTCCCATCCAAGTACTAACCAGGCCCAACCCTGCTTTAACGTTTTTTTAAAATATACAATCTTGGGATTATAAAAGGCTAGCATAAAAAATGGACCTAACAGATTAGATAATCCACCTCTGTGTTACAGCAGAAACAGCAGAACATTGAATGACTTTCACATATTAGATTTTTCTTTTACACTATAATTTCTATAACTCTCTACATTGCTTGCTACCTTTCAGTCCTATGTTATTTCTTCAAATATTGGGGAACACTTTTTTTTTGAGCACTTGGTTTATCCTAAAAGATGAATAATATTAACACAGTACACCTGCAAAAAAATTATCAAAATTATTAATGAAAATCAGCATTTTCTGACTCATTAATAAGAATGTATCTACTAGTGTAATCACAAAATACCTACACAAGAATAATTGTTGAAGTTTAAAGACTGATGTGGCAGATTAGAAATAACCATACATTCTTTAACATTCCTCCTACGGAAAAGTGAGAACTCCCTCCTCCATCTCCTTGAAAATATCCTGACCTGTGACTGCTTTCTCTGTCCAGTAAAATCTGGGGGAAATGATGCTTTGTCAGTTTGGAGTATACCTTTTAAGAGAACTGGAAGCATCCAGTTTAGTTATTATGAAGCTCTGAGTTGTTTTGTAAGAAGACCAGTTACCATGGAGAATGGAGAATACATGAGACCACTTTGAAAAACACCCACTGAACCCAGTTCTCCAACTATCTTCCCAAGGCTCCAAACACGTAACATGCATCTTATATCATTTAGCCTGGCCTGGCATCAGCTAAGTAATACTAAAGACCCAAGTTTATACAGAAAATCACCTACCTAGGTTCAGTGCATATTCCCTATTCCCAGAAGGATAAGATACAATAAAATTGTTGGCATTTTTGCCAATAAACTTTTGAGTTTTAGGGTAGGGTTATGCAGCAATGGGTAACTGAAATAATTGAAAACATGTCTACAATGAAATAAACAATTACACATATAATTAATCAGCTTTTATTACCCAGAATAGAATGATCTCTAGCAAATTAAATACAAAAGTGAGCTACAAAATATTATTTATAATTTTCCTGTTTTAGACATTATTATCAAGCTATATACTATAGCTATGCTCTTAAAGGTATAGAATATCAAAAGAGATGGCCCCAAAACTGGTAACAGGGCTTGACTTTGAGGGAAATTTATATATACTTATATACATATGTGCACATACATATAACTTGTAGCATTAGACTCTTTGTTATGCTGTATTATCATTTTAGTAGAAAGTCAACTGGAAGAAAAAATGAAAACTATATGGCTATGATTTATACTGGCCTAATGTCTGGTATTCTATAAATATAAAAATTTTAGAACTCGTTCTGTATTGTGTTTTTTAGAATATTAAAATGATCACTCAATAAATATTAATGACTTAGCAAAACATTTCATGAGATACAATGGGAATGTGAGGCTAAATTTCTTTCTGAGCAGATCTGGCCCTCAAAGAAGTACAAATTCAGAACATCAGGTTCACACTCTAATTGTCCTCCATCCCCCATACAACATGTATAATGAAAGATGATTACACAGCAACTGGTAACACAGCTGGGAGGTGTTTTCTGAATATTTTTGTTCTCTTTTCATTTTAAAACAGCTTTTATTTCCATGACATCTTGCATAGAGCAGATGGTCTCAAAAGTTAAATTTGACTGTGACTACTACATTAGCTGTCATATAACAAGGGAAGGAAGATTATAAATGAGAACTTTCTTTTAAACTGTCATTCATTTTACTGTTACATCATATGTGTATATTTTCATTTTATAAAGTATTTATTTCTGTTTTATAATTCAGTATTTCATCATCTTATTTCCTGCCCATTCAAATTCAAACAAGTATGTATTTCAAGAGTCATTAATACACAATCGGGTATTATCATACCACCATACAAAAAAGAAAAGTTTTTTAATTGTTTTTCAACTAGAGACTTAATATAAGCAGATGTTCTGTTTTTGACTTGCCAAGAAAATTAACACTTTTCTAGGAGGTATATACAGAGTTGAAATATCCTCCAGTAATTTAAAAAATAGATTTTAGCATGGCAGAAAGCTGTGAAGGGGCAAACACTTTGAAAGAGGACTGCCACCTAAACTATCTTGATTTTTTTTGCATTGTCCATAAAATTTATACCAGCCATCTCTTTAGCATTGAGAGATAATGTTCTGATGTTCACTCATTGACCTTATTTTCTGTGGATGCGAAGAGAATCTGGATCACAGCAATAATAATAATAAATTAATAATAATAATAATAATAATAATAATAATAATAATGAGGTGGAAAAAATTTAGAAAATTTCAAAGGAGATAGACAAAACTACTGAAGATCATATTAGATCTAACAATCTGAATTCTTATTTTGCCTAGATGATTAGACTATCTGTATAGGCTTCTCCATTGCTCTTTTTACTTTAATCTGTTGATCCTCCTACACCTGTCTCTTGTTAGTACTGGGAGTAATGTAATAAAAAAGTTAACTACCCAAAACCTGAAGCAAGACCCCTGGCTGCTGAGCTATACAACTTTGTACTGAGTGTCCTTTGGCAAGTTATTTAGCCTGGTTTGCATCTTTTAAACAGTAAGAATAAGAATGTTGTCATTATAAAAACATGCAAGAATGAGAAGTGTTGACACATGCAAATAATTTAGAACTGCTTATAGTATGCACTCTAACAATATTAACCATTATTTTTATTCATTAATCAAAGATTCATTGCTGCTATTTCTGTATGTGTCTTGTCTAATTGCATGCAGTTACTCAAATAACACTTTCAATACTGGAGAGTGAATGTACTATTAAACTCTTCAGACAGAAAAAAAAAAATTACCCTTTCAGGTAATACCTCCACATAGTGTAATATCCTGTCAAATTTCCATTCAAACATTTATATAGCTTTGGCTAACATTAATATTTAAAATGTGGTACTGCAGGTTCAAGATAGTGATATCGGAAGAACATGGCACACCGAATATGCACTTATGCATAGAGCAATTCCTTGTGAAGAAAAACTGAGGTCTTATTGCACAGCTTCTGCACAGGAAATGACAAGCCATGTAGAGAAGGATAGGAGAGATGGAAATGCAAGTACCCAATGGAGTAATCTCAGTAAGGAGGGATAGCATGGAGAGGCCCATATGTACAGACTCATCTGCTCTGGGACAAAGCAATAAAACAGTGATTTATAGGGCACCTAGACTATAGGCAAAAAAAAAAAAAAAATCGATTTACTAAACCCAGGTGTTTGCCAAGTAGGTTGAGAATTTCAGGAACTCTCTGGATCAGAGGTACCATTGTGTGTAATTGTGTTTCTATCTGCACCTAGACAGCTTGGGTGGGAGCTCAGACCAAGTGTTATAGCTAACCTGCAATGCCACAACAATGTACCTTGGGCTTTCCTGCCCCACACAAGCTATAGCTCTGGCTAACTAAACTCCCAGGGTACCCCAATGGTCATGCACCCTAAGATACCTTGCCTGTGCCCCCTCCAAACAGCTGACCTGCCAGGACACCCGTGGTGCCATGCGTGACCACTTTAGCTCTAGACTACCAAAGCCACCTAGAACATGCAGCCTACACAGAGGTAGCTCCTACATAAGGCCACTTTTTCAAAACTTGGAAGATAGCTGTTTCACTTAATTCATAGAAACATAGAAAGTCTAACAAAATGAAGAGGAATAGAAATATGTTACAAATGAAAGAAGCAAAATACAGAGAAAAAAACTAATAAAACATATAATTTGCCAGATTAAGAATTCAAAGCAATTGTCATAAGAATGTTCACTGAACTTGGGAGAAGAATAAAGGAACACAATTTTAACAAAGATTTAGAAAGTAAAGAAGAACAAATAAGAACTGAACAATATAATAACAATATAATAAAAAATATGCTAGAGAACAAACTAAAAAGTATTCGTACAGCAAAGGAAACTATCAACAAAATTAAAACAATCTCCTGAATAGGAGAGGATATTCACCAATGGTACATCCAATAAAAAAAAACATGCAAAATT
Source organism: Cynopterus sphinx (assembly GCA_030015415.1). Taxonomy (NCBI): domain Eukaryota; kingdom Metazoa; phylum Chordata; class Mammalia; order Chiroptera; family Pteropodidae; genus Cynopterus; species Cynopterus sphinx. The sequence continues at coordinate 25,953,176 of CM057380.1, read as the reverse complement.
TATTTTAAAAATTCATAACATCAAAAACAAAACATTCCAATAAAAATGAACAGAGGACCTAAATAGACATTTCTCCAAAGAGAACATACAGATAGCCAATAGACATATGAAAAGATGCTCAATGTCACTAATCAAAGAAATGCAAATTAAAACCAGGATGAGATATTACTTCATACCTAACAGAATGGCTATCATCAACAAATGTGTTGGCAAGGATGTAGAAAAAAGGGTACCCTCATGCACTGTTGGTGGAACTGCAAAGTGGTCCAGTCATAAAAAACAGTATGACGGTTCCTCAAAAAATTAGAAACCGAACTACCTTACAGCCAAACAATTTCTCTTCTGGATATTTATTTAAAGAAATCTGAAATACTAATTTGAAAAGATATATGCACACATATGTTCATAGCAGTGTTATTTATAATACCCAAGACATGGAAGCAATCTAAGTGCCAATTGATAGATGACTGTTAAAGAAGTGATACATCTAAACTATGGAATATTATTCAGCCTTTGAAAAGAATGAAATATTAATATTTACAATAACATGGATGGATCTAGAGGGTATTACGCTAAGTAAAATAAGTCAAATACCATATGATTTCACTTACATGTGAAATCTTAAGAACAAAATAAACAAACATAACAGGAAGATTCATAGGTACCGAGAACAAACTGATGATTGCCAGATGGGTGGGGAGCAGGGTGAAAAAGGCATTAGAAAGTACAAATTGGTAGTTACAAAAATAGTCAGAAATTGTAAAGTACAATATAGGGAATATAGTTGATGATATGGTAATAATTATTTATGGTGCCAAGTGGGGCTTCACTAGACTATGGGGCATCACTTTGCAAATTATATAAATGTCTAATCACTATGCTGTATGCTTGAAACTAATACTGAATGTCAACCATAATTTTTAAAAAAAGCATTTAAAATTTGAAAAAATATATACTAGAGGGAATCTATATCAAATAAGATAACATGGAAGAATGCATTAGTGTCCTGAAATAGTGGCACACAATAAGAAAAAATAAAATGAAAAAAAAAAAAGAATTAAAAAAAATGAAGTTCATTTTAAAAACCTCTGGGACAACACTAAGCATACCAATGTTCACGTCATTTGAGTCCCAGGAGGAGGAGAGAGAAAGGGACAGGACATTTATTGTATTTTTAGTCTCTATTTCACTTAGTTAATGTTGGGCATCAACTGCTTAAGAAACTAGTATAAATATACCATAACTGCAATAAGTAGTTAGAAGATACACAAAACAAAAATACCTTAATTATGATGTCAAAAACAAAGCTTAGAGAAAGTAAAAGTATAATGTTTTTAGAATGCATTCAAAAGTAAGTGCCTATCATCTTAAATTAGGCAACAATAGATATAAGTCAATCTTTATGAACCTTATGGCAACCACAAATCAGAACCTATAAAATGTACACACACAAAAAGGAACCCAAACATAATACTAAAGAAAACTAGCAAATAGTGGGAAAGATCGAAAAAAGGAATAAAAAGTACAGAAATAACCAAAACTCAATTAACAAAATGGCAATAAGTCCATATCTATCAATAATTATTTTAAATGTAATGGGACTAAATGCTCCAATGAAATGATGTAGGGTGGCTGGATGAAAATAAAAAAAAAAAAACAACCTACTTATGTGCTGCCTATGAGACACTTCAGATTGAAAGAGATGCACTGAATTTAAAGAGAGGGAAAAAGATGTTCTATGCAAATAAAAATGAAAAATATTTCAGGATAACAATACTCATATCAGACAAAATAGACTTTAAAACTAAGCCTGCTAAAAGAGGCAAAGACGGGCATTACATATAAGGATCAATCCAAGAAGAGAATATAACAGATTTAAATATTAACCCAAATTAGGAGACCCTAAACTTATAAACCAAATATTAACAGACATCAAGGGAGAAATTGCAAGTAATACAGTAATAATAGGGGACTTTAATACCCTACTCATATGAGTGGACAAATTATCTGGACAGAAAATAAGAAAAGAATGGCATTTAAATGTCACGTTATACCAGATGGGATTAATAAATATTTACAGAACATTTTATCCAAAAACTATAGAGTACACAATCTTTTCAAGTGCACATGGAACATTCTCCAGTATCAATCAAATGTTAGGTCACAGTGATATAAAAATGAAAAAAATTCACAAATACTTGGAGACTAAAGAACATGTTACTAAAACAACAATGGATCAAAGAGGAAATCAAATAGAAAATCCAAAAATATTATTAGAAAAATTAAAACTTTGCAAAATCTATGAGATGCAATAAAAGCACTTCTGAGAGGAAAGTTCATAGTGATACAGGCCTAACTCTAGAAATAAGAAAAAGTGCAAATAACCTAATTTTACAAATAAAAGAACTGAAAAAGAACAAATAAATTCCAAAGTATATTGAAGGAAATAAAGTTCAGAGTAGAACTCTGAACAAAATAGAGACTGAAAAACCATCAGAAAAGATCAATAAAAGATGTTCTTTGAAAGATAAACTGAAGTGATAAACCTTTAGCCAGACACATCAAGAAAAAAAAAAGGCCCAAATACAATCAGAAATGAAAGAGATGTTACAACTGACATCACAGAAATTCAAAGGATCATAAAAGAATACCATGAATAATTATATTCTAATTAATTGGACAATCTAGAAGAAATACATTTCTAGAAACATACAAACTTTCAAGACTTAACTAGGAAGACAAAATCTGAACTAACCAATTACAACTAACAAAATTGAAGCAATAATCAAAATATTTCCAACAAATGTATAGGTGAATTTATAGGTGAATTCTACCAAACATTTGAAGAAGACTTAATAGGTATCCTTCATACGCTATTGTAAAAATTTGAAGAGGTAGGAATACTTCCAAACGCTGTGAGGCCAGCGTTACTCTGAAACCCAAACCAGGTAAGGATAATACAAACAAACAAAACCAGGCCAATCTTTGACAAATGTAGATGTAATAATTTTCCACAAAATCTTAGAAAACAAAATTTAAACAATACATTAAAAGGATTATACACCATGATCAACTAGGATTTATTCCAAAAATGTAAAGATGGTTTGGTATCTGCAAATCATTGTGATATGCCATGTCAGAAAAACCAAGGATAAAAAGGAGATGTCCTCTATAGAAGTGGAAAAAGCATTTGACAAAATCCAACATTCATTTATCATGCATATGACGAACAAAGTGGGTATAGAGGGAACTTACCTCAAAATAATAAAAGCTATTTATGACAAACCCACAGCTGATATATCCTATGGTGAAAAAAATGAAAGCTTTTCCCTAAGATAAAGAGCAAAGCAAGAATGCCCACACCTCTTATTCAACATAGTATTAGAAAGCCTAGTCACAGCAATCACACAGAAATAAAAAGGCATACAAATTGGAAAGAAAGAAGGCTGTCAATATCTTCAGATAACATATAATTTGGTATATAAATAACCTTAAAAATTCTACCAAAAATCTATGAGAACTAATAAATGAACTCAGTAAATTTACAAGATAGAAAATATGCAGAAATCTGTTGTTTTTATACACTAATAACAAACTACCAGATAAATGACAGAAAACTATCCCATTGACAATGCATCAAAAAGTAAAATACCTCAAATTAAATTTAACCAAGGAAGTAAAAGATTTGTATGCTGAAAGCTATAAAACATTAATCAAAAAAATTAAAAATGACACAAATAAATGAAAGAATATACCATGCTTATGGATTGAAAGGATTAATATTGTTAAAATGTCCATACTAAAGCAATTTGCAGATTCAATGCAATCTCTATCAAAATGCCAATGGAATTTATTATATAACTAGAACAAACACTTAAAATTTATATGGAACCACAAAACACCTCAAATAGCCAAAGTAGTCTTGAGAAAAAAAAAGGTGGAGGTGTCAAGCTTTCTGATTTCAAACTATTTTAAAAGCTATAATAAAACTGTATGGTGCGGATACAAAACAGATGCATAGATCAATGGAACAACACAGAGAACCTAGAACTGTATCCCTCACTTACATGGTCAATTTACAACAAAGGAAGCAAGAATATACAATGGGGAAATTATAATCTCTCTAATAAATAGTGTTGAGAAAACTGGACAACTACATATAAAAAAGAAACTGGACCAGTTTTTTTTTCTTTGACAAATAGGAAATGTTTTTATTTTAATTTTTTAAACTTTAATTATAGTTAGGTTCAGATGTACAACATAGTGATTAGACATCTATATAATTCATGAAGTGATCACCCCAATAAATCTAGTACCCCTCTGACACCGTAGTAGTTATTAAAACATTACTAACTATATTCCTTATGCTATACTTCATATCTCCATGACTATTTTGTAACTACTTATTTGTACTTCCTAATCCCATTTCTTCACTGATCACCCCCCATCTGCTATCCCTCAAAATATTCTCTGTAGCTATGAAAAATTTTTGGTTTATTTTGTTCTTTAGATTCCATGTGTACATGAACTCATATGGCGTTTGTCTTTCTCGGTCTTACTCCACTCAGCACAATACTCTCTAGGTCCACATTGAAATATCTTTTTCAGACTTTTTCATGCCAGATACAAAAATAAACTGGAAAAAAGACTTAAATGTAAGACCTAAAACCACAGAACACTTAGAAGCTAACATATGAAGCAAACATTAAACATCATTTTTAGAAACATTTTTTTGGATATGTCAAAACATGCTCTTTAAAAACTAATGTCTGTAATAATATCCAATATGCTTATCATTAAGGACATTATTTGTGAGACCATTTGAATTTGGCTAATCATCACTTAATTGTATGCTGACACACACCATGGAGTTAGATGTACTTAACCAATTTGAATAGAGAATAATCCAATCATTAGGGATATTTCAACTATATCTTGGAAAATTCACATATTCCTTACTAAGGGAGAAAAGATTACTAGATTCCTTTGTAGTGAACACTTATAATTAATATAATTGGGCATTTAAATTAGTATTTTAATAGCTTAAGCACTAATTAACTGGTGATTAGGTTTAGTAAAGGCTGCGGAATCAAGAAAACAACTTTATGATGATGTTTAGAAAGTTACTTCTAGTTTTTCCTTGATCTGTATTAGAGGCAAATATTAAAAATGTATCCTATTTCAAAAGTTAATTAAATTATTAGTATAAGCTATATAGTCATATACCTGATCGAGATTTCATTCTTTTCCCCTTATATATTATATATTGTTTCTGATCAAATAGTTTTGTTATTAAATAGCAAATTAATTTTTTAATCTCTGAAAATATATTTTCAGTTATTATTATTACATTTTTTTTTCATATATTCACAAAAAAACAGCAGTCATTAAGGCTTCGTTTGATTTTGGTTTTCTGTCATAAGTGCCAGGTATAAAAAATAATTTACAGCATAGCTATAAAGTGTGTCAACATGATTAGAATAGCAGTTGTTTTTGCTATAAATAATATTTTGTAGCAGCTCAGTTCTCCAGATGACATTTACTCTGCTAAAGTAATAAAATAATAATCATGAGGTGGGAAATTTACATTTCTTAAGAAAAAATGTTAAATTCTAAATTAAGTTAGTGTGGAAACTTTCTATCTTCTTTTCTTCCATTAAAATGTATTTGATATAACAGAGGTTGCTGTTTAAGGGATTAGTATTCATAAGTACTTCTGTGCTTACTCAGCTGCTTCAGCACTTTAGTACTAAATTTAAAATAAGAAGCAATAAAAACCAAATGAGATTTTTCAGGAAGTATAGCTGGTCAGTTACAGAAACTCTATATGAAGTATTTCTAGCACTGGATATTTTTCTTATAAGTATCTCCACTACTGAATATTTTATAATCTACTAATCCTATAAATCACTCAGGTTTATCATTATAAGTATCAGTGTTAGAAATGTTTCCATGTTATTGAAAAGGTCCTAAATAGAAACCTAGCTGATCCAGAAAAAAAAGAAGAAAAAAAAGTAGGTCATAGGGGCTTTAGAATCTTTGATTACTTGTTGATAAGTTTTACTACTGCAATGAAGAAAATTGAATCTACAATGCTGATTCCACTTACACTGAGACAAGAATTGCATTTAATTGGAAGTCATTGCCTCTGAAATTATTTCTAACCTTAGGTCAACAGTTTTCTATACTCTAGTTGCTGGAGGGTACATCTTAGTTGTCTGATTAGATTACATTACCTTGATACACCTTGGAAGTCACTGAACACTTGAACCCTCTGGTGATTAAATTATTTTGAAGAATAATTGATTATAAATAAATATAGCTCTTCTTATGCTATAAAAGAAAACTAGCAAACTGAACACATTTTCTATATATAAACTCAGAACAAAAGCAATCTAAGTCAAGATTTCATTAAAATTTTTGAACAGCATTTTTCTTAAAAAATAACAATACAAGATAAAATGCATGAGGAACTATAAAATAATGAACCAAACAACCTTTTAGAACACTAATATATATCTTGAAGACAGATGATAGTTAACAGATTGGACAGATGATTTGCAAAGTGAGTAGAAGGATTTCACTTCCAGAAAAATGGAGGAAATATAGTTTTGACTATTTCTTCCATTAAGTACAATCAAAACCACTACACATTATACATAAAACCAATCTAAGAAGATCTTGAAAAGGAAAAGAAAGATGCCTGACTGGCTAGTAATGTTGCAACCCAAGGAAAGACACAGTGGTGAGTTCTTAAGTTTTGTTTTCTCCCCATGATTCACAAACTTGGTGCTGAAGAAACCAGAAACCAAAAAATAACAGTGGGAGCAGAAAAAAAAAAAAGCCTTTCTGAAATTTCTGCTGTCTTTAGTCAAATACCAGGAAAGAGACACCTAAGAAGGCAAAACTTTAGACTACAATGGCCACACAGCAGACAAATAGCACAAAGAAAATCTGGCTCCATCCCAACCTATATCGTCCAAAGCTTAGTAGAGCTGCTAGATTTCCACCCCCCACAAAGTTAAATGCAATGCCCTCAGTCTACTCCCACCTGTGCCTAGGTGGTATGCAAAAGGGCTGCAAACTAAAGAGGAAATATTTGAGACAAGTATATATAGGGAAGAGTAAAGAGATAATGAGAAGTAAAATTTTCACATTTCAGTCAAACTCTAAAACTCTACAATACAGTGTAATATGCATAAATGTGTGTCTATATATGTGTGTGTATACATATACACATACATTCTGTCTTATGTAATAGTTAAATATGTATATATTATTGCATATGATATAATGTAATACTAAAACAACCACTAGAAAAATTATAAAAAGAGATAAATTAAAGTAACACTATAAATTAATCAAATGGAGTTCTACAAAGTGTTAAACCCATAGGAAGGCAGGTAAAACAAAAAAAAGAGGCACCAAAAAAATTCATTAAAAGTGGAGAAGACAAATGGAAAACAAAAAATTTAAGTGGCATACAATAATTACATTAAATGTAAATTATCCATTTAATTGATAAGTCTATCAATTAAAAGAGAGTGTGAAGTTAGAAGAATGGATTTAAAACATGACGCAACTATTTACTGTTTACAATAAACTTACTTCAAATATAGCAAAAGAGGCAATATGAAAGAAAAAAACTATCAAGTAAATGTTAATAAAAAGAAAGGAATATCTGATATATCTTTAGAGCAAAGAAAATTACTAGATACAAAGAGATTTTATATAATGACAAAAGGGTCAATAATCAAAAATACATTACTATACTGAATGTAAATGCACCTAACAACTGAACTGCAAAATATGTGATGAAAAAGCTGATAGAACTACTTGGATAAAAAAAAAAATTCATCATTAAACCACATTAATACCTTGATCTTAACAATTCATAGAACTAGATATATATTAAGTAAGGATATAGAAAATATCAGCAAGGGCAGGCTGGCAACCTTTTGCTACTGGTGAAGAGATTAAGCATGCTATACATGGATTCACTTAATCAGGAAGCTAGGAGTAGAGATGGGATTATCTGTGGTGATTCCTCTTCATTAAAGGTGTACACTCCTCAAAATACATATGTGAGACCCACAAAGTGTTTTGAGAATTTTTTATTAGAAGAAACACTGCCAGCTTGGACTGAAAAAGAAAGACAAGAAGAAATGAAAGAAAGCTGTTAGAATCTCAGTATTTCACAGGCAGGAAACAGGCTCATAAAACTACTCAGCTACAAACACATTTTGCTTTTCAGGAAAAAGCATCACTCCTAAGGCAGAACCATTAGGTCTGAGACTGGAGTCTCAAACCACAGAGTATTATACTCAGTCTTTGAAAGCTAATGGGATTTTTCTTGCTGGATTTAACATTTTTTTGAGGCCAGTAACCTCTTTTGGAATGAGAATTTCTATAACTGTTATACTATGCCATCCTGTTATATAGCATTTTGGAAACAGATAATGTGTTTTATGGTTTTGTAGATCTACAGTTTGAGAGGAACTTTGCCCCAGAATATGTTGTATCTAGAGTCTCACCCATATCTGATTTAAATTATTTAGATGATCAATGAACAAATTTGATATAGACAGAAGATAAGGCACTGTGAAGATGGAGCTGAGAGACATTTGAAGATAGTAGCCTTAAAAATTAGAGTCACATGCCATGAAGCCAAGAAATTCCTTCAGCTACAAAAAACTGAAGAATGCAAGTGACAGACTGTCCCCTAGAGCTCCCAGAAGGACTGTGACCTGGCCAACACTCTAATTTCAGTCTCACAAAACTGTTTCAGACTTCTACTCTCTAAAACTGTGAGAGAATAAATTTCTGTTGTTTCAAGCCACCAACTTTGTGGTAATTTGTCACAGCAGCCATAAGGAACTTATAGAGATACCATCAACTAACAGAATCAACATCTATAGAATACCCCATCCAAACACAGAATAAATATTTCTTGCAAGCTTCCATGGGACATCTATAAAGACAGATTATATCTTAAAACAAATCTCAATGTATTTAAAATAACTTATTTATACAGAGTATGTTCACTATCCACAATGATTCTGAACTAGAAATCAATAACACAAAGATAATAGAAAACACTTTGAAAATAAACAACATACTTTCAAATCATCCATGAGTCAAAGAAGACTCATGGAGAATTTTAAAAAAGCCATAAAAATATATGTAAAAAGATAGAAAATGTCAACATTTATGAGACATAACAAACTGTTGAGAGGGAAACTAACTAAATGCGAATACAATAAAGAGGAAAAGTTAAATTAATAATCTAACCTCTCACCTCAAGAACCTAGAAAAATAAGAGCACAAGAAACTCAAAGCAAGCAAAGTAAATAATAACAGAAATTAATGAAATTAAAAACAGAAAAACAATAAAAGAGCTGTTTCCTTGAAAGGATCAGTATAATTGGCAAACCTTTAGCAACAGAAAAAAAAATCATCATTTTGATGTCTATAGTATCTACAGTGCTATATACATTCCTGATACTAAAGAAATAATATTAACTCAATACATATGAATTTGACCACTTAGATGAGATAGACCAAGTTCTCAAAAAGTAGAACTGCCAAAAATCACTCAAAATATTATAGATAACTCAAAAAAAAATTATTTACCTACTAAGGAAAATGAATTTGTAACTAATAGCAACTACTAAACAAAATTGTCCAGGCCCAGATGGCTTCACTAAGGAATTCTGTCAAACCATGAATTAAGACAAATACTACATGATATCCTCTAGAAAACACAGCAGGAGGGACACTTCCCAAATCATTTAATAAAGCTAATATTATCCTCATTTAAAAAAATAGTATGGAAAAAATTATAACATATCCCATCCCTAATATAAATGCAAATAGGATTCAATATATATATATGTGTGTGTGTGTGTGTGTGTACATACATATATAATTATATATGTGTGTATATATAATTATACACTGAAATAGTCGGGTTTCAGTGGTTTCAGGGGTGCAAGACATTCTATATTTTAAAAAATCAATGTATTATACTATATTAACAGGCTATGGAATAAAAATTAAATTACCATATCTATTAATAAAGAAAAAAAAGTATTTGACAAATTTCATACTTATCCAGGATAAAAAGTCTCACATAGGAAATAGAGAGAAATTTTTATTGATAAATAACATTTACAAAAAAAATCATTTAACTAACATTTAAGTGTAAATAACTGAATGCTATTTCCACAGACTGGGAACAAAGCAAGAAGTCTGCTCTCATGACTATCATCCAATATAGTGCTAAAATGTCTAAACAGAGCAATAAAGCAATAAGAAATAAATGTCATACAGGGGAAGGTTCTAGTCAAGATGGTAGAGAGGTAAATCCTGTGCATACCTCCTCTCATAACCACATTAAAATTACAACTAAATTTTGAGACAGTCACCCTGGAGAACAATCTGATGACTAGTTAAACAGAACTCCCATAGCTGGAGATATAAAGAAGAGACCACATTGAGACTGGTAGAAGAGGCAGAGACATGAAACAGGCTGGCCCCGCACTCACATGTGGTGGTTGAATATCAGGAGGAAGATCTTGTCTGCCAAGGCCCCCCTGGAAAGCAAGAGGCCCCATGCTGGGGCCCCCCTGTCCAGTATTTTAGTGCTGGAAAAGGAGTTCCCACAAAATGTGGCTATAAAAGCTATAAAAATAAGTGAGGATTTTGGTCATCTGGGCGAGGCAGAGGCAACTCGAAATTCAAAAGCCATTTTAAAGGGCCCATACACAGACTTGTTCACTCACAGGCACTCACCCTGAAATCCAGTGGAGGGACAGTAGCTCAGGAGGTGCCAGAGATATACAGGGAAGGACTGAGTTGTGTGGCTTCAGGGCAAGGGCTGGAGGGACAGCTACCATTGTCTCTTTGTTGAGCCCTCATCATGAGCAACCTGTAGGTGAGTGCCATCTTGGCTATGTTGATCTTTCTCCCACAGGGCCAAACCTGAATTTTCCTTGGCCTGTTGAATCTTCCTCTTTTACCTGAGACCCTGCCCCACCCAATTTACAAGTTGCCTGGTGGCGATTTCAGGTGATTACTAAGCAACCAGCCTTACTCCCTGCTCTTATCAAGAGATTCCTTCAGCAGCCATCAACAGGCCTTAGCTTGTGCACTTGAGAAGACACTTTCAGTGGCAGGAAACCCCTCTGGCTTTAGCTGCAGTATTTCATGAACAAACCTCACATCTATGGGAACAAGGCAGGCAGCAACTGGCCCTGGTGTGAACTGCAACTTTTGCAAATAGCCATAGGATTAGCACTAGCTAATCCTATGAACCTGGGGAACGTCACTTGACTGATGACTGCCTGAGACCCTGCCTTATTCAACTCTGGCAGCCCAGAGGGTAATTCAGCTCCTGAACCTTACAGACATCTGGAAGGCAACCTCAGGCCTGGGGGTTCTCTAGATATTTTGCTGAGCTGCCCTGGGCCTGGTACTTGTGGCAGTTGGCCTCAGTTCACTGTGTGACTTCTCCCAAATATCTCTAGGTCAAGTTCAGGCAGTGACCAAACACAAATAGCTTTGTAGCTCCTATCAGGTAGACCCAGGCTACTCACAGGCAGTGGATGACCTTGCCACTTCCAAGGGGCTTCAGAACCAAAAGCCTGGAAGGCTGGTGTTAGATACTCAACAGAGCATCCTTACCTGATTAGCCCAACAAGTGGCATACCAAAAGAGTAGTTTCAATGGGCACACTAACAATTTGGGCAAATCCCACTCTGTGGTTTCTGCCCCCACATAGAAGCTCATATACGGGCATGGCCAATCCTCAAGCTAGTAAGCCTGAGAATGAGTCCTACTCACTGATGAACCAAGAAAGATCAGGGCTCAATTATAATACAAGGGCATGTACAACTACACAAGGGTCACTTCTGGAGCACCCAGCACAGATTATCAGGGATACTGAGCCACTAGGCATAAGGCACCTGGCTAAAACTAGAAGACATAGTAGATCTACAAAATACAGAGAATAGAACATAGAGAGACAAAACGAGAAATGAGAAAATTAAGACACATGTCCCAAAAAAGAACAGGATAAAACTTCAGAAAAATAAATAAAATGGAGGAAGCACTACCAGATACAGAGTTCAAAACACTGGTTATAAAGATGCTCAATGAACTTAGGGGAAAAATAAATGAGCTCAGTGAGAACATCAATAAAGATACAGTAAACATTAAAAAATACATAGAAACCATAAAAAAGATTCAGTCAGAAATGAAGAGTACAATAACTGAAATAAAGAATACACTAGAAGAAATGAATAGTAGATTGGATGAAGCAGAGGATCAAATCAGCAATTTGGAAGGCAAGGCAGCAGAAAACACCCAATTTTAACAGGAAAAAGAAAAAAGAATTAAAAAAAAAATAAAGATAGTTTAAGGGACCCCAAGATAACATTAAGTGTAACAACATGCACATAATAGGAATACTAGAAGGAGAAAAGAGAAAATAAGTAACTGAGAGACTATTTGAGAAAATAATAACTGAAAACTTCCCTAACCTGGTGAAGAAAATAGATATTCAAGTTGAAAAAGCACAGAGACCCAGACAAAGTGAACCCAAACAGACCCACAGCAAGACACTCCATAATTAAAATGGCTAAGAATGTTAGCTGGTTTCTCAACAGAAACTTTTCAGGCCAGAGGGATTGGCATGAAATATTCAAAGCGATGAAATGCAAGGACCTACAAAAAAGACTACTCTACCCAGCAAGGCTATCAATTAAAATTGAAGGTCAGATAGAGTTTTTCAAACAAGGAAAAACCTAAAGGAATTTACTACACCAAGCCAGTATCACAAGAAATGTTGAAGGGACTTCTTTAAAAAGAAGAAGGGGAGGAAAGGAATAACATTAACATGAATAAAATAAAATAACTAAGTATCTATCATAAAATTTCCTAAAACAAAGGCAAGAAGAAACAGAAAATCTGAACCAACCAATAACTACTAATGAAATCAAATTAAAAAATTCTCCCCAAAACAAATGTCCTGGACTGAATGGCTTCACAGGCAAATTTTACCAAATAGTCAAAGAAGAATTAATACCTATTCTCAAAATATTTCAAAAATTTCAATATGGAAGGCTCCTAAGCCCATTAGGCTACCATTACCCTGATTTTAAAAACAAAGTCATTACCAAAAAAAAATTTTAAGCTGATATTCCTGATGAACACAGAAGCAAAAATTCTCAACAAAATATTAGCAAACTAAATTCAACAATACATTATAAAGATTATGTATCATGATCAAGTTGGGTTTATTCCAGGGATGCAAGCTTTATTCGATATCTGCCAATCAATTAATGTGATGCACCACATTAACAAAATAAAAGATAAAAATCATGATTATATCAATAGATGAAGAAAAAACATTAGACAAAATCTATTTATGATAGAAACTCTCAGCAAAGTGGGACTAGAGAGTAGATGCCTCAACATAATAGAGGCCATATGTGACAAACTCACAGCTAACAACGTATTCAACAGGAAAAAGCCAAAAGTATTTTTCTTAAGATAAGAAATAAGACAAGGATGTTCACTTTTACAACTTTTACTTAACATAGTGTTAGAAGTCCTAGACACAGCAATAAGGTAAGAAATAAAAGAGTAAAAATTGGAAAGGAAGAAGTAAAACTGTCACTATTTTAACTTATACTAGATATAGAGAACCCTAGATTCCACTGGAAAAAGCTGTTAAAACTAATAAATGAATTCAGTAAAGTGTCAGGATATAATGTTAATATTCAGAAATTGGTTGCATTTCTACATATCAATAATAAACTATTAGAAATAGAAATTAAGAAAACAATCTCACTTAAAATTGTATCAAAAACAATAATATACCTAGGAATAAATTTAACCAAAAGGTAAAAATCTGTACTTGAAAAATTATGTCGTTAAAGAAACTGAAGAAGATGCAAATAAATGGAAGCACATACCATGTTCATAAGTAAAAAAAAAAACATAGTTAAGATGTCCATACTACTCAAAGCAATCTATAAATTCAGTACAATCGCTATCAAAACACATTTTTGATAAAACTAAAACAAACCATCCTAAAATTTATATAGAACCATAAAAGATCCCAAATAGCCGGAGCAATCTTAAGAACAAACAAAGTTGGAGGTGTTATACTTCCTGATATCAAACTATACTACAAGGCAATAGTAATCAAGCACCATGGTATTGGCATAAAAACAGACATGTAGATCAATGGAACAGAACAGAGCCCAGAAATAAATCCATGCCCATGTGGTCATTTAATCTTTGACAAAGGCAGCAAGAATATACAACAGGGTAAATAGTCTGTTTAATAAATGGTAGTGGAAAATTGGACAGATACATGCAAAAATAAATAAAACTGGGCCACATTCTTATATGATGTACAAGAATAAACTTAAAATGAATTAAAGATTTAAATATAAGACCCAAAACCATAATATTCCTAGAAGAAAACATAGGCAGTAAACTCTCTGACATTGCTCTTAGTATTATATTTGATATACCTTCTTGAGCAAGGGAAACAGAATTTAAAAAAAATGGGACTACATCAAACTAAAAAGTTTTTGTACAGTAAAAGAAACCATCAACAAAATAAAAAAACAACATACTGAATGGGAGAGAGATTTTCACAGGATACATCTGATAAGAGGTTAATATTTAAAATTTATAAAGAACTCATACAACTCAACACCATAAAAATGATCCAATTAAAAAATAGGCAGAAGTTCTGAATAGGAATTTCCCCAGAGAGGGCATACAGATGGTCAATAGACATAAGAAAATATGCTCAAAGTCACTAATCATCAGAGAAATGAAAATTAAAACCACAATAAGCTTTTACCTTACATTTGTGAGAATGGCTATCATCAATAAATCCTCCCCAAGTGTTGGGGAGGATGTGGAAAAAAAGAACCTTTGTGCACTGTTGGTGGGATTGCAAATTTATACAGCCACTGTGGAAAACATTTTAGAGGTACCTCAAACAATTAAAAACAGAACTAACTTATGTCCCAGCAATTCTACTTCTGGGTATTTATCCAAAGAAATCCAAAACACTAATTCAAAAAGATTTATGCATGCCTATAGTCACTGCAATGCCCTTTACAATAGCCAAGATAATGGAAACGACCTAAGTGCCCATTAATAAAGGATTGGGTAAAGAAGAAGTGGTACATATATACAATGGAATATTATTCAGCCATTACAAAAAATGAAATCTTATCATTTGCAACAACATGGATGAACCTAGATGGTATTATGCTAAGTGAAATAAATCAGACAAAGACAAATACCACATTTTATCACTTATGTGTGGAATCTAAGGAACAAAGAAAATGAAAATAGATGCATAGATACAGAGAACAAACTGGTGATTGCCAGATGGGAGAAGGGTTGGGGCTGGAGGAAAAAAATAAAGGGATTAAGAAGCAGAAATTGGTAGTTATGAAATAGTCTTGTGGATGTAAATTACAGCACAGAGAATACAGTCAATTATATTGTAATAATTATGTATAGTGCCAGGTGGGTAGTAGACTTATTCGGGCTATCATTTCATAAACTATATAAATGTCTAACCACTATGTTATACAGATGAAACTAATATAATACAGAATGTCAACTCTATTTAATAAAGATTAAAAAAAGAAATGTTATATAGACAGAAATAAAAAAAAACTATATTTAGATAGCATTATTATCTACATAGAAAATCAAAATGAATTTACCATAAACTCCTAGAACAAATAAGGGAGCCCAGTTAAGTTTGCAGCATATAAGACCTATATAGAAAACTTAATTTCATTTTTATATGTTAGCAATAAACACATACTAAAATTTAAAATATAATACCATTTTAATTGCTCAAAAAGTAAGAAAACTAGATAAAAATCTAGCAAAGCATGTATACAATTTGAATACTGAAAACTACAAAATGGTGACAAAATATTGAAAGGCCTAAAAAAATGGAGAGACATAGTGTGTTGATGGATTAATAAATACATTTACCATAGTAAGGAGGTCAATTCTCTCTCAAATTGAAAATTTTGAGTAATGCAATTTCGATCAAATTCCCAGCAAGAAATTTCGGAGATATAGACAAGATTATTCCAAATTTAATAGAAAGACAGAAAAACTAGCATAGCTAAAATAATGCTTAAAAAATAGAATAGAATGGAAGAAATCACTCTACCCAATTTTATCTTATTACATAGTTATATAAACAAATCCACATGCATTTTCAGAAGGATAGACACATACTTCAATGGAAGAGAGACTCCAGAAATAGATCCACACAAATATGCCCAAATGACTTTGACAAAGGTGCAAAAAACAATTCAATGGAGGAAAAATAGTTTTTAAATGAAAGACTTTAGAGCAATGAGAAATCATGCATAGGCTAATAATAATAATAATAATAATAATAATTAATAATAATAATAATAATGGAAAACTTGACCTAACTCTCACATCTTATAAAAAAATGTAACTCAAAATAAACCATGGACATAAATGTAAAATTTAAAGCTATAAGGCTTTTACCCCCTTAAAAAATTGGAGAAATTTTCAGAATTTAAAGTTGCACAAAGTGTTCTTAACCTGACATTAGCTATGAAAGACAAAATTGATAAAAACTTCATCGAAATTAAGAAATTTGCTGTGTGAAAAACCTTGTTAGAAGATGAAAACAAGCTATAAACTAGGTGAAAGTATTTATAAATCACATATCCTACACAGAATACATAAAGAACTCTTCAAACATAATAGTTGGGGGAAAAGAGCAATCCACTTCGGAAATAGGAAAAGACATGAGATATTTCACCAAAGAGGATATACAAATATCAGATAAACATATAAACTGTTCAGTTATCATTTGTCATTAGTAAAATAAAAATTAAATCCATGAGATATCACTATACGCTAATCAGAATGGCAAAAATAAGAGTACTGACAACACCAAATGATGGCAAGGATATGCAGAAACTGGATCAGTCATACATTGCAGGTGAGAATATAAAGCATTATAACCACTCTGGAAAACAGTTGTGCAGTTCTTTGTAAATCTAAACATGTAACTACTATAAGAGCCAGGAGTTGCATTCCTAGGCATTTACTCCAGAGAAAACAAAACTTATATTTATACAGGCACGTGCACGCATGCGTGCATGCACACACACACACACACACACATACACACACACATACACGAAAATAGATGTGTGTAATGGTTTTGGTCATAATCGGAAAAAAAAAAGAGTCCAATAGGCAAATAATTAAACTATGGTTCAGTCATATCATGGAATACTATTCAGGAATTAACTATTGACACATGCATCAATGTAGATTAACCTCTAAAGAATTATGGTAAATGAGAAAGTACATAAAGGTAAGTAAATGATAAAGAAAAAAAGAAAGAGAAGCCCGAGGGATTACAAACTGTATGATTCTACTTAACATCCTTGGAATGACAATATTATAGAAACAAAGGTTATGTTATAGAGATAAGGAGGGTGTGGGGGAGAAGATGAATTTGAGTTTAGTTATAGAAGAGAGATATGAAGGATCCTTGTGGTGATGAAATGGTTCTGCATCTTAACTATATCAACAGCAATATCCTGATAATATTGTACTATAATTTTACAAGATAACATTGGCATAAACTGGGTAAAGGATGGGTACATCATATCTCACTGTATTATTTTTTACGACTACATGCCTCAATATAAAAGTTGCACTTTAAAAATATTTGAAAAAGCCAATAGAATGTCAGGAAAGGATACCTAAAATATCCATTATTCTCTTGTTAGATTCCATAAGAGCTTTTGATTGTACGAGGCAAATATTTAGAGTGATGTTAACTGAAAAGTCATTTTACTACTTAAAGAATATATTGTTGAAGGTATACTTATTCATCTTTTTTGTAATTACTTTTAAGAAGCTTATATCATGCAATTATCAGAACAAAAGAAAAGCTAACCAAATATTTGAGGGGTTAAATACCAATTTGGGGGCATAGAGAATGTATTTTTATGTTTCTGTACACTTAAATCTCTCTGAAAAAATTTTAATAAAACTTGGAATAGAAGACAAGTTTTAAAAGTTAACTTATAACTGATTAGCCAGTGAGATCTTCAGAGGGATTTACTACTCCAGAGGCATATATTCAAATTTTCAAAGGAACCATGAGACCCATGGGACCCTGGAGACATTCCTAGGTTGTAAACTGGAGATTCTAGTCTTATCTTATCCCTGAAGAAACTTATTTATATTCCAAAGCACAAGAACTCAGTATCCTTCTCATTATATTTCCAATGAGACTATCTCAGAATGGAAAGGAAAGACAGCTGCTGCCTCTCCATCCTAATAAGTACACAGATTCATTTTTGGATGGTTTCTTTCTTATAATACTTATCTGGTATATTAGGGTAATGTCTGGTCTTCATCACATCATACCGGAAAGGGGAAATTGTGGCACAGGAAAACTGGTGTATTACTTTCTGTTATTAAATAAAATCTGTTAAGTCTCAGAAATTTTGTGCTGAAATTAAGAATAATATTAATACAGATAGTTGAAAACTTAACTTTATTTATCGGAATAAAACTACATTTTACATTGGGCTTCAATTTGCCTATTTTTTTTTTTTTTTTTGGTAGCTAAAGTAAAAAGGGAATTATCATGTATATAAAGTTTTCCTACTTAACAAAAATTTAAAATAATAAATTGTAAAGAAAGTTATCTGTGGAGATAATTTTCTCCTTTGAATTAAAGCACATTTGTATTTCTTTTGAATTAAAGAAATAATATATCATGCAAGTCCTTTTATAAGAAACATCAGATGATATGAGAGTCAGGTCTTTAAGTTAAAAAGTAGCACAGAAACTATAATAAATGGAAGTTTAACTACATGGAAGCATTTCAATAGAGCACTAATATAGTATTGTCATATTTTTACTAAATTATAAATATGTAAAACTCAGAAGAATAAATAATGCATATTTGAGTATTTATTTTCAAATAAAAGCTTATATCAGACTATCATAAAAGCTGAATTATCAGATACTCATGATTGCATTCTTGATACATAAGATAGATATTTACTACATAGCATCTGCAAAATCATGATTTGCATATCTCATAGGTTAGAAGTGAAGAAGGCAAGGGTGTGTGTGTGAGAGAAGTTATGGAACAGTCTGCATGACCAGCATCACTTCTGACACCACTTAAAAACTCAAGACGATTCTTACCTTTGATAATTCACTAGACAGTTTTAGAGAGCTCACGATTATTATTTGTTGCAGTGAAAGGATATAGATTAAAATCAGCCAAGGGAAGAGACCCATGAGCAGAGTCCAGAAATTTGCAAACATGGAGTTTCCCTTTGTCTTCTCCTCCCAGCAACCATGAGTGAATATATGCATGTTATTTTAACGACTTGGGAAGACCAATCAAGACATGATGTCTGGAGTCTTAATTGGAGCTCCTTCACATAGACATGGTCAAGTGCCCATACGGCAGAACTACTTTTCTGCCTTCCAGAGATCTACTACCATGAAACCCAGAAATCTTACCATAAACTACACTGTTAGATTACCTGGTTTGTCCCAACGCCTCTAAGTAAACAAACTTCAAGAATTTAGAGATTAATTCCCAGGAGGTGAGTGCAAAGGTCAGACCTCCCTTTGGTCAAGGTTAAATTCTTTACTACATAATATGTACATATTTTTATAGATAAAATTGCTGTAAAATTTTAAGTTTCCCAACAATCTGAGCCATATAGTATGCAGATTCCATCTTTGATTTAAAATAAATTAAGGACCAGTGACATCGCTGCTTTAATAATTGCAGAGTTTTTATAGTTTTCTGTAAAATTGAGACTATGCATTTTAAAATAATTCAATGGCACTTAGAACCTAGACAATCTTTATCAATTTAACTTAGATGTTTATTTCAGTAAATGCTTGCCTAGAAAATAAGTCTATAAACCAATAAATAACTTTACTATTTGTTCTAGCAAATTCTTGAAAACCAGGTCATCCAGGCAAATAGTGTCTGGGCAACAGTTGCCCAATTGGGCAATAAATTACACACTTTGGAAAACTGCTTACTGTCCAAAAAAATAGATAGCTCACTAAGACCCTTTTCTCTATGTCTACCAATCCTAAACTTCTAATATAAATAAAATTAGTTATTTGAAAAATATCTTGGGAGTAAGGGGTATCCCAAGCCCTAAATATCCAATGGTCTACATTTTAACTGGTATGAGAATGCTTCCAAATAAATTCAGTCAACAAAATTATATTTTTAAAAATATATGTGTCACCAGGAAAATAAAAAAATGTGCAAAAAACTTAAATTGGTCTCTTTTATACTCTCCTAACAATAAATTGAACCTAATGGTTTTTATCCCAACATATTCCTTCCCTTATCCTATATATCTCCATTACTCTCTGCCTCTACTTTTCCACCTGACTAATTTACCCACCAGACTAATGGCTCAGAAACTCTTAATACTTGTGAGTTACAGTTGAGCCAAAATTAGAATAGAACATGCCCTTTACAGTTTATTTTAAGCCCCTGTCTTCATAATAGGTAAGAGCTATTGTTAACAACCTGAAACCTAGCAAGAGAACCATAAATTTCTAGAACTTAAAATAGTTCTAAGAATGAAATCTAGAAATCTCATATGCAAATATTGGGTGACAAATGCAGAGGAGAAAAATTCAAAGATTGACATAAGAATTAACTCCACTTTGTGTCGGGAACAAGAGTGATTGCAAAAGGTAGAAAATGCTAGATAATATATTTGGAGCCTCTCTCCAGTATCTTTTCTGTGAAAATAGTTTATAATTTAATACAGTCCTATAAACAAAAAGAAGATGAATCCTTAGAAGACTTTAGAAATAGGAAACACTTTCATGCAATGATCGGGTATAAATCCTAAAACATATGTACCCAATCTTTCTCTCCCTGTTTTGTAACCACCCTTAAGCCAAAAATTAAAAATTTAAAAAACAGCAAAATTTGATTAGTAAATAGTCCCATTGTCAGGACTCCAACTACTTTTCTGAGCATTTTGAAAGTCTTAGAATAAAAGCAGGGGAAGATCCAGGATAACCTGATGCTGATGGTTTTACAAACAAAACAAATAGCTCATCTTATTCAGTCATTTTGTACTAGGGAAGAGAGCTTTTAGAAAAAGATATCTTCAGAAACTGCAAGCAGAAAATAATATTGTATAAATAATTTTCCTATGTTCACTAAGAAACTGAAGAAATAAGATTAGTCCACTGATCAATGAAGGTGCTCTGAGTGGGAACCAAGTGCCCAATATTCTATTTTATCTTTAAAAAATCATGAATGAATTTGTCTAAATATAAGAACTCTACAAATTTTTGATATAGAGATGGGATATCTACCTTACACACCTATCACTTTTATACGAACTGACTCACTTTCTGTTTCTAATAACACACAGATACTTCCCATGCTGCAGACTTTACATTGTTATCCCTTTACAACAAGACAGTAAATATCTACCTCTCTTTTCCCAGACAACACAATAATGTATTGGGAGTTATGTCTCCAGAGTTTACTTAGGCATTGTCCTACTTTTCAAACCTTTAAACAGTACCCTGGGGAAATTTATTAGATTTTTAGATTTCCCTGAAATTCTAGTCTTATCTAAATATGGAAATGGCCTCTTGATATATTCTAAATATGAGGTGAGCTGTAAGATTGATTTCAACTATCTACCTGCTTACTTTAGCTCAGGAAAAATACTAAACCTACATATTTGTGTTTTAATATCATTAAAAGAAGTAAATCTTTTAGGAAGTGATTTATATCTAGGAGACAAATTCTTATGTTCTAACACAAACATTTTTTTCTAACTCTCCTTTTGCTACCAAAGAGAAGCCCATAGGTACACTAGCATCTTTCTGAAAACTGTCCTTATTCTAAGTACATTCATTAAACATCTCTTCTCTATAAAACCTTGGGTTCTGAAGGACATACTATGAGAGGAATAGGAAAATATCAGGCAGCGTACAACACAACAAATCTGAACTCATTCCTAAAATAATTCTCCTTACCAGACACAAACCTTTGTGATAGCAGAACTCACATCATTTAGTCATTTACCCATGTGGCTGAGTACCTAGAATTTAAAAAGCTAATATATTTATTAATAGTGGCAATGCTTTTGGGGTAGACCATGATTTGGAAAATTACAGAAACCACAAGATTTCTTGATCTCAGAAGAAACTTCATTTAGAATGACCAACAGGTTAAAGACATTTTAAGTCCTATATTGCCTGTATCTAAAAAGGAAAAGGCCCACACAGAAAGGACTAAGCTATGAAATGGCTTCACTTTATACCAGATAAGCAGCAATCGCCAAGACCTTGCTAATACTCAAAAGTCCATTTTGGATAGTTTTTAAAAACCCATTATGGTTTAGCAAGTTTCTTCAAAATCAGAAGATATCTGGAAAAATATATTCATAAATAAATGAGGACACTATCTGGGACTTTTTGGATAGAATTTGATGACACTAGAAGGAAAAAATAAAATCTTGTAAAATTTTTATTTTTCTTATCCGAGTGCTCTAACTTCTGATACTTCTGAACAACAGTGGCAAGAGGTGGCATCATTTCCTCTTTTCTGATCTTAGAGAAAAATATTTTAGTCTTTTCCCATTAAATGTAATGTTATTTGTAAGCTTTTCATATATGTTTTTTATTATGTTGAGGTAGTACCCTTCTATTCCTAATCTGTTGAATGTTTAGTTTCATGTTATTTAATTTCCACATAGTAGTGCGTTTTTCCTCTTTTTTTTTTTTTTTCCCCAGTTGATCTCCAGTTTCAAAGCACTGTGTTTGGAGAATATACTTGCTATAATTTCAAACTTCTTAAATTTATGGAGGCCAATTTGTGACCCAACATATGGTCTATCCTTGAGAATGTTCCATGTGCACTACTGAAGAATGTATAACCTGGTATTTTGGGATGAAAGGTTCTGTAAGTGTCAATTATGTCTAATTGGTCTAATGTGTCATTTTAGGCTGATATTTCCTTACTAATTTTCTCTTTGGATTATCTATTCATAACAAACACAGTAAAGCTGCAGGATACAAAATAAACATACAAAAATCCATTGCATTCCTGTATACTAACAATGAAATTTTAGAAAAAGAAATGAAAAACAATTCCTTTTGTAACTGCAAAAAAAAAAAAAATTTAACTACCTGGAAATAAATTTTTTAAAAAGGACCTATCCACTGAAAATAAGATATTATTAAAATAAATTGAAAAAAATGTTTTTATAAATTGGAAGAATCAACATAGTTAAAATAGCCATCCATATTATCCAAAACAATATATAATGTAAATTCCATCAAAACCCCAATGACATTTTTTTAAAGAAATAGAACAAAAATTATCAGATTTGTATGGAAGAGCAAAGGATGTCAAATAGCCAAAGCAATCCTGAGAAAAATAGAACAAAGCCAGAGGTATCACTGTTTGACTTCCTGTTATACTGCAAAGTGACAGTAATCAAAAAAGCATGTTATTGTCAGAAAAAAAAGGCACACAGACCATTGGAACAGAATTGAGAGCCCAGAAATAAATCCACATATATATGGGCAAATGATTTTTTGATGAAGGAATCAAAAACATACAATGGAGAAAATAAATTCTCTTTAATAAATTATGCTGGAAAAATTAAAAAGCCACATGCAAAAGAATGAAACTAGACTGCTATATGTCACTATACACCTAAATTAACTCAAAATTGATCAAAGATCTAAATATAAGATCTGAAACAATAAGCTTCATAGAAGAAAACATAGGTACTAAACTCATGGAACTTCATTTTAGAGAAGATTTTATTGACTACCTCAAAGCTGAGGGAAATAAAAGTAAAAATATACTAATGAGACTATGTCAAACTAAAAAACTTCTGCACATCAAAAAAATAAAATAAAAAAGCAAAAACAAAATGAGGCAACCAACCGAATAGAAGAAGATGTTTGCAAGCAATGCCTTTGATAAGGGTCTTATATCTAAAATATACATAGAACTCATACAATTCAACAACAACAACAAAAATAATCCAATTTAAAAATAGGCAAAAGAGCTGGACAATTTTTTCCAGAAGACATAAAAATGGCTAACAGACATATGAAAAGATGCTCAACTTCACTATTAAAAAAACGAAAACCAAAACCATAATGAAATATTACTACCTGACACCTGTTTAGAAGGCTTGTCATCAGCAAGTAAAACAAGTGTTGGAGAGGTAGTTGGGAAAAAGGAATCCTCTAATACTGCTGGTAGTGATGTAAATTGGTACTATGGAAAACAGTATAGAGGTTCCTCAAAAAACTAAGAATAGAATTACTGTATGACCCAGAAATCCTTCTTCTGGGTATCTACCTCCCAAATTTGAAAACACTTATTTATAAAGATATATGCACCTTGATGTTGATAGCATTATTTAAGGTGGCCAAGGCATGGAAAAACTGAAGTGCCCTTTGATGGATGATTACACAAAGAAGATGTGGCACATACATGAAATAGAATATTACTCAGCCATCAAAAAAGGTGGACTACTGCCATGTGTGACAACATGGATGAATCTTGAGGTTATCATGATAAGTGAAATAAGTCAGACAGAAAAAGTTGAAAACCATATCATTTTGCTCATATGTGGGATATAGAACTAAAAGCAACAAACAAGTCACAGACAACAGTTTAGTGGTTACCCCCCAAAAAGGAGGGAGGGATATAGATAAGGATAAAGGGTGTCAAATATATGACGACAGAAGGAGATTTGACTTTGGGTGGTGACCATATAATGCAATATAAAGATGATGTATTGAATTGTATACTTGAAAACTATATGATTTTATTAACCAAAGTCACTCCAATTAATTTAATTTAAAAAGTAATTTATAAATATATTCATGCAGACATCATCATGGTTGAAAATTTATTTTAATTGGCTCTGATGAGAAAGATGAATAAATTCCTGATGAACCTGTCATCATTTTGAACATCAGTAATATCAGAGATATGCAATAGGAAGGGTCATTTATGGACTAAAGAACACTTACACTTTCAGTTTTTGTATGGTCAATATAGATTAGAAGTCTTAGAGCAGGTTTCCCAGAAATCAGAGACCAAGTCATAGCTCATGTGCTGTATTACTAAAGCTGATAGTCCCAGGAAGGAGTGAGGCTGGTTAGGAGAGTGAACCTATATAGAAAGTGTTACTGATTTGGCCTCTGCTGAGTGCAACTTATTATTTCATCTTCTATAACTATCTTCTGATAAGCTGCAGAAACTGTTTTCCAAGACAGCTCATTCAAATAAAAATGGATAATTTATCCACTGACTCTTATCTCTCATTGGTTAATAATTTGCCCTGACATTTATTCTGCCACATTTTTGGCAGGCTTTGTAAGGTTGAGCCCTCATCGAGTTAGTTGGAGCATACACCTGGTAGTAATGACTGGTAAAGAAAAATACTGGGGCGAGGTGGTCTAGAATCATTCATAAAAAAATGTTTTATGCAACAAGCAAAAATAATAATAAAACATAAATTTCAGGCTGTGTTTATAGAATTTTAACAGATGGAAACATTTACATAAATTTAGGAAGATGAAATTAATCCAGAAAATTACAATAAAGACTTGGTTGAATATCTTCCAGATAGTTATGAGCAAGGGCAGCTTTTTCTAATTCCTGTCAAGATGGTCTGCTAGAAGGGACTGCTGCTCCATCAGCTTTTTTCAGTTACACTGAGAATTTTAAGGGGGTAGGCTGAGTGTTGGGAACTAACAAAAACAAGTTAGTATTGAATCTGAGAAAATCCTGAAGCAAATGCTTATCTTCCACTGATATATTTGTGTTGGATGAGACTATAACCTAGGCAAAGGGATTGTGAGCATGGCAGTTAGAACAGAGGTTAGAGAAAATTTTTTTTAAATTACCTTTTTGCCTGTCTTCTTCTTTAAGACAACTGTAGCCTGTCCATTTACTTGTAAAAATTCTCTCCTGAGGCCAAAACTGCAGATTCAGATACAAACAAGATTAATATAATGGCAGCCTAAATGGTCAGACTGGAGTAAAGTGCAAAATTTGATCATCCTCCTGTACCCTATTCTCCACTCCTCTCATGCCAAGTCCTAAATGTGCATGGGTCACAATGAAAGAGATTAACTCTTTCCAGTGTTGCCACTGGAAGAATTTAGGAGTAAAATTGGGAAGCTATGCTCCAATGAAAAGAATAACCAAGAAACCTCTAAAGAGGAGAATCAAGAAAAAAGATCCCTAGTAGAAATGAGGTCTTAATACAAAATCATTTTAATTAAAAAAAAAGTGATGCAGACATAAATTTATCAAACAGACTTTGAAATGTGGCATAGCTGACAAGGCAGAACAATTGAGAACAATGAAACTGTTCAGTTAATAGAGCTAGAAAATTTAGTTATTTATATGAATAAACATTAAATTAGGTACCTACCTCAAATCATTAATGAAATCAATGCCACTGAATTAAATTTTTTAAATGTGAAAATTAAATTTAAAAATTTAAATAAGAATAAATGTTTCTGACATTGAAGTAGAGAAAAATCTTTAGTAAAAAATACAAAAATACTAAATATAAAAGATAATTTGATGTACATTAAATTTAAGAGTATCTTCTGAAATAAAGTGAAAAGCAAGCACTAAACTTGGGAAAGAAACATGAAACATGCTATAATAACAAAGTAATAAAGAATGTATAATGTTTTCTTTTTATATACTGTTATTCAATTTCTATTTTTGATGATGTTTTTCTTTTTTGTTCTTTTTAAATTGGTGTTCTGTCTGCGATTATTTTGGGGGAGGCATTTTTCATGTACCTATATTTTAAAATCTTCTCACATTGTTCTGTTGAATTTATTTAATTAATTCAGAGAAATTACATTAAAATATTTTCACTTTTTTACATTTTAAATGCCACATAAATGACAACACAGATGTGTATTTATATATTTGGAGACAAGAGGGTACATCACAGAATAAACTTACTGGACCACATTGATCAAAATGACCACAATTTAAAGACAAAAGAATGTGTGTGCGCGCGCGCGCGTGTGTGTGTGTGTGTGTGTGTGTGTGTGTGTGTGTGTGTAAAATAAAGACAGAGGCAAAACCTAAAGGAGATAACGTAGAAGTAGATAGCCCAAGAGTAGTGTATTATCAAATTGCACACTTGAAAACTATATAATTTTATTAACCAATATCACCCTGATAAAAATTTTTAAAAATTGGTAGGTAACATTGTTTCAAAGTATACTGTTTATATAACTAATCTTTTAATAACAAATCTTTGTATTTTGTTACTCCTCTGCAAAATTATTTTCTATAGATACTGTGATTTTCTTTAGTTTTATTGCTGTTCTAAATAAATCCTTAATAAAGAAATAAACCATATCTTCTAAATGCATATATTAATACATAAAGTAATGATTATGCAATACACATTAAATAACTTTCCCACCATCATATTACTTGGCAAATGTATGAGCTGTTGCTGAGAATTCGTTATCCTCTAGCCTCATAATTAAGATAGATTGAAACAGAGAAGATTAAAGTTCCATTCCCCACAGGAAAAATTTTACTTATAATCATTTATATTACCTTATTTGCCAAAGTAATATATATCCTGTATGACTAACATATTTTATTAGAAAGGCTGACCCTTCAGTCATAATATATAAATTATGGAAATGTCTTCATGTAATGGTTAATGATTAAGTTAAGTAGTTATGCCTACTTCAGTTTTCAGTTACATTCACATCAAATTCAATGCTTAGAACATGAAATTTATTTCACAACAGAAACACAGTTTTAAATGCTATGTTGTCATATGTAAAATAAGAAAAAGTCAGGAGAGAAGAGAGACAGAATGTATAACTTAAAGATCCATGTACCCCTACCTATGTTCAAGGCAGCGCTATTTATAACAATCAAGATATGGAAGCAACCTGTGTCCATGGATAGATGATTAGATAAAGAAGTTATGGCTCATCTATACAAGAGAGTATTACTCAGCCATTAAAAAAAAATCCTACCATTTTCAATGACATGAATGAACTGAGAAGGTATTGTGCTGAGTGAAATATGTCAGACAAGGAAAATAATACTGTAAGATGTCACTTATATGAAGAATCTTAGGGACAAAAGGGGCAAACTAAATGAAATAGACTCATAGATTCAGAGGACAAAGGGGAGAGAAGTTAGGGGTCTTGGAGAAAAAGGTGAAGAGTTGAAGAAGTACAAATAAGTAGGTAAAAAATAATCATAGGGTTGTAGAATACACCATAGGGAATATAGTCAGTAGTATTGTAATGGCTGTGTGTAGAGCAAGATGGGTGTTAGAAATAATCAGAGGGTTTATTTCAAAAACTATATAGATGTCTAATCAATGTACTGTATACCTGAACTTAATTTAAAAAGAACATATAATTTGTATTTAATTTTCTAAAATGATTAAAGTGTTTATTTATAATATTTCCAATTCTGATATTTTAAATAGCAAGCAATTGTGTTATCTGTTTCAAAAAGCGGAAGGCAGTAGTAACTCTGGCATAACTGATGTGCAAGTAACTAATCAGTATTAAAATGAATAGTTATAGAAATCTATTATTTCAATCTGGGGCAAAGATGGAGGATATTGTATTCTTAGACATAACTAGAATTGTTTAATAGGTAGAATTAACATCTTTGAAGTGATTTAGTGAGAAAAGATAGCAGAAGTTAGAAATAACAGTAATTATTCTGAGGTAAGTGGTAAAGTGTATTTAAATTATAGTATTATCATTGAATTAGTGTCTATTCATGCTCCAATCATAAAGCAATTTCTTCAGCTGTGTTATTTATGGAATTTTAAAAGAAACAAAAATATTTTTAGCAAGCGTTCTAAATTTCTAAATTTTTATAATATAAATATCCTCAAATTAAAAAGTTAGCATGCCTAAATAGGCATAAAGTGATTTAATATAATCAAATTTCCCTCATATAGTTTATGTCATCTCCATTAATTATTTTCCAATTGAAATAAGTTATCAAAGATAACATAATGATTACATTTCTAATATTTTATAAAATTATACTCAGAATTTTAAATTTATTAAATATTTACAAATTACAAAGAGAGATAAAAGAGAAATGTCTAAAAGTAACAATATGAGGTTAATGTTTACAGTAGAATTACATTTTTACTTTACATTATATTATCATTATTACTAACAAAGAGATATGGGTCAAGAAAAAATTAGTAAATGTAGATAGAAATTTAAAAAAATAAGCTGCTGAAATGACTATTTAAATCTATATGTATGGAAAAATAAGCTATGAATGAAAAAATTCAACTTCTCAGGAATGAAATGGTTTTTTTTTGAAAAATCATCAATGGACCTATGTAGCTCTTTCAATAAACCTATAATTTGAAATGTAAGCTTTTACTTCTTATCTTTTAGGGTAAGATTGTCTGTAAATTACCTTTTGTATATGAGATGAGTAATGCTTTTTCATTTAGACAGAGATTTTATATGTAATCAAACTTGGTAAAAATTTATGGGCATCTAATTTGTTTACATGACATTTAATTTCTGCAAGTCTTTTGTAATTTGCCTATATGAAAAAGAAAACAGAAAGAAAACTTTAATCATTCAGTAAATATTTAGTAATACCTACTCTGCATAAGTCATTGAAGTGATGGCCATAATTCCAACAAATAAAAATCCTAGACCTCAAGATTTGGATGGTGGTCGTGGTGGGATCAAATAGGATCAAATCTATTAGCTCTGTGAACATGCACTCTGCTCATCCTGGGCATTCTTTAGGTCACCAAAAAGAACTACAGGCAGAAAGATAGACACATACTATTATTATCCTAATTGTTGCTTACAGTCATGTGCTGTATTTAAGCATTTACCCAATGCTTTATGTTCATTACATAGGGTCATGTAGTAGATTTGGGCTGTTTAGTTTCAGCTCCAGGTCTTGTGTAGGCCTGATGTTATGACATATGTTATAGGACATACATTATCATCTCATCACTGAGTCCTCTCTGACATCCCTTGGGCCACTGTGGCATTACTTCCAATTTACCCCTGTCTTCCCATTTCATACTCATTTCTGGCACCTAAAGATATAAATGCATGTTGCCAGTCACAAATTAGAAGCCCCAAATACAGGTAATTTTAGCATTCATATCACACTCCTCTGAAAAATGACTCAGGAATATGACAAATGTCACTTCTTTGCATTGGGGAAAAAATAAGTTAATACAAGCTGTGTAACTTATTGTACTTATATAAACCTTTCAGTAAGAACAAATAAGTCAGAAGAAGCAAAATAGCAATGACAGAAAATTCCCCAAATCATTATTTTTGTTAATAAGAATCATCTCAAATTTTTAAGAGAAGCATGAAATTTATTACACAAATGCATATATGTATATTGTTTCCTTTTATCGCCCGATACTAATGTCTCAGTACTAAAGCACCAAGTAGTATGTATGAAATATCACTGTAATGGCAATTATACTGGTAAAGACAATTTAAGTTTTAATTGTTACCATAATAAAAATGAGTCATAAAATGAACAATTTATAAACCATTATCTAGCATTTTCTTATCACTTCAGCAACAGATTTTCTTTTCCTTCATATTAGTAAAATGTATCCAAGTTCAACAAGCTGACCATTTCAATTTCTCACATTAAGTATTTTGTTTGCTGTTTTATCTTGCTGCTGTCTCATTTTAGTAGTTCACAGTTAAAACCTAATGGTCTGTAGCAAAGCTCATCCTCAGAAATCAGAATCAAATGAATGTTATGTGAAAGTCTATTCCATTAAAATGTCTCAGGCTGCCTTATGATCCAGTCTTCTAATTTAAAAATATCTTTGCCTCATCAAATCTGCTGCTTCTCTGTAAAGTTTGTTAATTATCAGACATCATATATCATGAGATTTCTTCTACTCATATTATTAAAATAAAATTTACTAATGTCTTGATTGTTCTTTTTTCTCACTATCTCTCAAATCCATTTCTTTACATGCACACTGAAAAAAATTTTCAGGCTTAATTACTCTAAGCTTCTATGAGCTAACTCATGACCAGACAGATATTTGATCAAAATCTTTGATCACTCATATAGCTTCAATTGTGCGTAAAGGAATAAGGGTTTCCTTGAGGGAAAAAAAAGAGCTGATTTTTGTTCATCTTGTCTAAATGTCACTAAGGAGACCAGCTATTAACATGT
This sequence comes from Cynopterus sphinx, assembly GCA_030015415.1. Lineage (NCBI taxonomy): Eukaryota > Metazoa > Chordata > Mammalia > Chiroptera > Pteropodidae > Cynopterus > Cynopterus sphinx. The sequence goes on along the minus strand of CM057380.1, from coordinate 25,921,813 downwards.
CACAATAAAATGTGTAGTGACCAGTATGAGAGGAGAATTAGAGAGAGTATTTAATTGTATAACAGTAGAATCTACCAGATTATTTGGTAGGATAATGAGTTAAGAAAGTAAATTATGGACAAAATACGCAGAACATCAACTTGATAGGGGATGAGAAATTACATCAGGGAGATGCAATGGTTTACTTTTTTGCCACCAGAAGTGTGAGGTGAGCCCAAAACAAAGGTGGTTTAATAAAATGGTATTAATGCTTCTATAAATGCTGAGTTGCACACATCTCTTGAAAAAGTGCACCGAACTTGACACCCCACTCCCTGATTGTGGGATGAAAGTAAATATATTTAGAAATTAGAGGCTGAGGAACATGAAAATCATGCAAAGTATTATGAACAAGTCTGAACAGGGGTCTTGATGAGTTTCTACTGAAATTAAGAAATTAGAAGAATGTATGTGCTAAAAAGTTGACTTGAGCTTGTGTGTTCAAGAACCTCTTGGGAACTGAAGATTTATTTTACATACCTGTGCTTTGATCATGGTCAGCAGAAAAAGTAAATGTTTCATGAACACATATTTCTTCATTTAAGCTGCTGATGACATTGTTACATAGAAAGAAGTATGAGAGGAGCAGGGTGGGTAGACATACTAGTCAGGAATACATTCATCTGCCAGCTAGAAACAAACAAAAATTTTACTGACAGTAGGATTTATTTGTACCATGAAAGTCAGTATTCTCACTAAAAATTTAGGCTGTTTCCATCCTTTTATTCTCTCACCCTTAGGGGCTTGGTCTTTTACCACATTTGTGGTTTTACCACGGTTACGTGTCTCTTCCTCCCAAACAAATAGGAAGAAGCAGGGAGAGAAAATAAGGAATGGATATCTTCTGTAATAGAAAAGTAAATTGCTTTATTCAAAAGGTCCACATGATTATGTACCATTGGCCATAACTGTGTTTCATGGTCTCTTGTGTAATGTAGCATCTCTACCCTAGACAAATTTTAGGGTATTTTGGCAAGGAAGAATACTAGGTAGTAATACAATATTTGTATCAGAGTACTGGGTAATTCTAAAATTGGATAATTGAGGAGGGAAATATTTATAATATTTGGCTAATATTATGGGAAATGAAAGATGATGAAGAATCCTAGCTCTGCAACAAGAAGAAGCCATTACCAAGACTAGATTGAAAGAAAGAAAAGAGAGAACTATTACTGTTGGCCAGAGAGACAGAATTATAGTTGTAGGAGCAGTCTCTTGGACAGGAGTTGTGTCAATGCACAGGCAAGCAAAGGGAGAATAACTACCCCAACATCACTATCCTCATCTCTGATAGCTCACTGGAATCTGTCACTGATCAAATCCAACTAGAAGGCAGACAGTAATAACCCAATTAAAACAGTCTATAAATTTCTACTTCCTGGGGAAGGTGAGAGGGGTGGGAAAAAACACAAAGCAAAGGGAGGGTATAGATACAAAGCGTAAGTGAAGAATAGCCAGGGCAATCTCCAAATACCATGTTAAATCTGTGAGAGAAATGTTGACCAAAGAGAGATTTAGAGAGAGGCAAGCCTTTAATCAAAACCTAAAGACAGGTTATGCTTTTGGAGCAAATGAAGAGCTCAACAGCATCATCCAATTACAAGAACTTTAGTTAACTGCATTCAAAGCAATCTATACTTCTCCTATTTAACATTTGTTAAATATACATTTAAATCTTTATTTAAACATTGATTCCCCAAAAAAAGAACTATTGTACATATTATGAAAGAAGAGATTATGATTGACTTGTTCAATGCTTGTAGGCAGAATTCTAAGATATGTTCCAAGATTCCCTTTGCACTGAGCAACACATACTTTTTATCATTTATTCAAATGAACAATAATCTAGTTGCTATGATATTATTTTGTAGATGAAGTTAATTTTCAAATTAGATGACCTTAGACAGGACAATTATCCTTGGTGAGCTTCTCTTAGTCAGATGAGCCCTGATGATGGTATGAACAGCTCCTGGTAAACAATCCAAAGTGAGAGAGATTCTAAAAATGAGATGTATTTGATGTAAGAAAAATTTTCCATTCACAGCTTTTAAGATAGAAGAGGCCACATGGCAAAAAATGTAGATAGTTTCTGGGAGCAGAAAACAGCCTTAGCTGATAGCCAGCAAAGAAACAGGAACCTTATTGCTAGAGCTATTAGGAACATGTCTGCCAACAACTTGAATGAGCTGGGGAGAAGAAACCTTTTTTTATTTCCAAGTTTGTCTCTGTATCTGCATAAATAGCATGTAAAGTTATTTAATATTTTTCTAAACATGTGAGGGATTTCTTTGTTACTTAAGAAACATGTCTGAAGAAAAATATTCTCTTGAGTATTTAATGGTATGCAAGCCAACATATGTATTTTGGTGGATAAATGGATATAATGGCAAGTCTCAGCTCTTACTGAACCCATAGGCTAGTGGAAAAGGAAATGAAAAAGTAACCCAAATGAAGGAAAGAATAAAATGCCAGCTGTCCCAGAGGTTCAGTTATTGTAAAGTGGGAACAGAATTCTAAATAGTTTCCATTTAAATATGGAGATGTCAGATCAGGGTATATGAAATTAGAAGAAATTTATTTTAAATATTTAGATGTGTTTTCAAATCCACAAATTTGTTACAATATAAAGTAGACAACTACTATCTCTTTATGGAATTAGAGTTCTGGCATTAGTTTGCATATGTTGTAAATTCTATTGTTTATGTTAACTTAGATTGGATAATACTTAGTGCCCTTATTTTTAATAAGATTACTTTTATTTTTTAAAATTAAATCAGTTATTTTTATATTTCTATTTATATTCTAAAAAATTAAGGCACAAGATAATATATACAATAGTGACTTATTAAAAAGGACAAAAGGACAAATTCCAGTCATACTATGATAAATTATCTGTATATTTTGGTTTGCTTAATTAAATTTTATCAATGTTAGGTAATTTCTCTTGGTTTAAATTTAATTTTTTGCAAGGAAAATAAAATTTAAAGTGACTGAAATACTTTCTGGAAATTGAAACAAGTATAATTTATAAAATTAGTAGTACAAATTATGGAAACAATGCATTTAGGTACAATACAATGTAATATACTCCCACACAAATCCTAAACAACTATTTGCTGGCAATAAAGAACTTTACATTTCAGTTAACTTACCGTAGTTAACTACAACTATAGTTCTCTCTGGACAACAATAACAGTTCTCTCTTTTCTTTCTTTCAATTTAGGCATAAATTGTTACCTGTTATTGGTAATGCTAACATCAAATCTAGTATCACTAAACCAAGTTTTATCCATGAACTTGCTATTTGTTTACAGGGTGTGCATAGAGTCAATGAGTTTCTACCAGAATCTATATTATTTCACTAGTCATTGTCTAGTCCAGCTGACATTGTTTTTTATATCAAGACTTCCTCAATAAAGGAAGCAGTATATTGATTGATCTTCCATTCAAGGCTTTTACCTCATCAAAGGACTCCTTTTTGTTGAATACCTGTTTAATTCTCTAAATTATAGAAGTTTTCTTTTCATGATCTTCTATCTTGGTCATGTCCTTGTTTCAGGTATAGAAATCACATTCTTGACTTACTATTCCTTAAATCCCTTTTTATTATGTCAGCAAGTTCTATTCCATGAATTGTTTCCATATCTAACACATAGCCTCATCCTTTAAGAATTGTAAGATAATAAAATTCCTATTTCCTTCTTTACTTCTAAAAACTCTTTTTCCATAATTATTAGTAACTGAATGTACTTTGATCTTCTGCTAATGGTGAGCTTAATATCTTCACACACCAAACATAAAACCAAAACTCTGGATATCAATAAATAACCATGTATTTTTAAAGATAGCTAAAAGATTATGGTTATGCATTTGTCTATTTTCTTTTTCCTCCTTTTGGATTACTCATTTTTATTATCCCATTTTCATTCTGCTAAATTCTTTTTTCAATTTTTTTTCCTCCTGCACTTCCAGTTTTCCCTGGAATCATTTTTCTTCTCAAAGCGCACCCTTTATTTGTTTTTCTTTCAGTGAAGTCTTCTGGCAGAAAGTTTCTAAGTATATTTCTCAAAAACAACTTTATCTCTACATTTGAATATTATTTTTCTTTGGCATGATATACTACTTTAGTATGGACATCCTGTAATACTTTAAAGATGTTATACCATTTATCTCTGTCTTTCATCTTTCCTCTTTGGAAGTCAGCAGTTAGTCTTATCGTGGTTGTGAAAATGATAGGCCTTTTTCTTTCTCTACATTGGCTTTTAGATTTCTGTTTGACTTTGTTTCTCATCAGTTTTAATATTGTGTGCCTAAGTGTCTTGTATTTAGAGGTGTAGAACAGGTAGCTTCCCTGGGAAATGAACTTGAAGACAGAGATTGGTGTACAGCACTTTTGAAAATAGTCTGGTTCCATTTTGATGGAGCAAACAGCTGTCAGAGACCGGTGCTTCACGAGGTTCTTTAATCACAAAAGGCAAATGCTAACCTGGAATATATGTTTACTCCAGTCAAGATGAATTTTTGCCATTTCCATGATAGAAAGGTTTTGATATGGCCAACTTGCCACCTAACGGTTCAATGGTCTCTGAGCAGCAACAATAGCTATATCAGCTTGTTTACTTGGTTCTCATGTGTTGGGAGCCTTCCATAATGTCCATTTCTGGCACTATGTCTACTCCATTTATGAATCCATATTTCTAGAACTGGACCGGGCAAGCACAATGGATACAAAAGCACAAAGGATAGCTGGCATCAGCTGGATGAGTCATTCTGCTTACTTGGCTACTTCTTTAGTAGGTGCTTTCTAACAGGCATTAATGTTCAATACAAATATCTTCTTACTACATGCCCTCCCATACATCAATTCACGTCTCTTCCCAAGACCCTCTATTCCCAAACTACAATTGTTTTTGTTCGAAAACTGATAAACCAGTCAACAATTTTTTTTTGACCACCTGTCCATTACACTTGGCTAGGTTCTGCAATTCCTTGAGTATGTAAGGTCTTTTCCTCTCTTGGTAAGCCTGGTTCTTCCCCAGATGGAATTTGTTAGATAATCTTAGTTGCTAATTCACTAGACAGAAGTGAATGGGTGTATTTATGGACCCCAAGACAGACACCAATAATTGCCCTATGCATCATGTTCAAGAAAGGAGAAGTACTAGCTTTAACAGGAAAAAGTGGGCCATTTCAGCATATTCAGAGGTTTAGAGGCTTCTACGAGTTCAAGATTTTCAAGTAACTATCCAAATCTGAGGTCCTCTCTTCCCTAATTGTAACCTTTACCTAAGTATAGCAGACATGACACAATTGAAAATTTAACACCCATTGAAGCTCTACTACTCTAATAATTCAATCCCACATTTGATTTTTAGTTTTATTTTGGCTCAACTAAGTTTTCTCCCGATATTATTATTGTTAATATAATAGTAAAAGTAATAATTATTAAAATATAAAATTAGTATAATTTATAATATAGAATTATTATAACAGTTGACTGCTTCAAACACTATCTGGTTTTTTAGTACCCCTTCACTCCCCAAGAAAAACTTGTGGTAAATTAAATATTATTATTCCTATTATCTATGTTCTAACTAAACAAGTACCACTTCACATATATTTGCAACACTGTTATTTCACATAGTTAGTAGTTGAAGCCAGTGTTTAAATCTAGGCTTTGTGACTCCAAAGGCCACATTTCTAGACACTATGCAATACTGCCTTTTAATAATTTCCTGTACTTATCATTCTAAACATCATCTTTCTATAAACAAAGATAATATATGCAGTATACACATAAAGCTCAAATCATAGTGTATATACTCTATTTGCTGGTGTCAGACTCCTCACTTATTTTTTTTTTTCACTTTACAATGTATATTCTGAAAATATTTTCATGCTAGTACTTTTTTTTACTTCAATTAATGCATAATATTTTATTTTATAAGCAATAATATTCTTAATACCTTTAGTTTTGGTATAGCAACTGATGGTGCATTAAACTACCATCATGCTGGTTTTTCATCATTTGAACACTAAACTTATGGGTATAAGATTCTTGAATATTATCTTTAGCAACAGTTCATTCCTTTGCATTATTCTAGACTATTCTATGACATGACAATTTATTTATTTATTCTACTGCTGATGGGCATCTGGGTTCTTTCCAGTTTGAGGCTATTATAAATAATGCTTCTAAGAATGATTCTAGTACATGTTTTTGATAAATATATGTGCACAGTTATTTTACTGGGAATGTTACAAGTTGTGATTTCTTTAGTGGATATTGCCAAAAAGTTCTCCAAACAGATTGCAATAATTTTCGTTCTGGCAGAAGTTTTTGAGAGTTTCAATTACTCCACCTCCCTGGCAACACTATTTAAGAGCAGGTTTTTTTTGCTTTGTTTTTATAATTTTATTCATTCTGATGGGTGCACAGCAACAACTCTTTGAGACATTGTCAGGGACACAGTGTTCTATGAATACTTTTATATCTTTTTTAACAGCAAGAGTTTTCTGAACAAAGAAAATTTATATAATTATATATTATATAATTATATTATATTATAACAGGATAATATAATTATATCTTGTTGGGCTGAACCCTGCATTTACTGTTGGGTTGAACTCTTCCCTTATATTTCAACTAATTGTAAAATATTACAAAGTAAAGTTTTTTCTTTTTTTCTTGGGGTACCAGGGACATTGTATAGTCTATGAAAACTCACAGACTGATAATTTTGGGGTTAGTTCTCCTCTGTCATTTATGACCTCCCTCCCCCACTTATTTGATGTACAGACATAATTTTATGACAATCATTACACAGTCCTGAGAGGGTGTAAGGATTGTGGAGAACTGATAATGGCTATTGTATTTTGGCTTTCACCTCTAGATCTACAATCAATATTAAATTACTTTTTTTTTTTGGTATAGTACGATTTAGGGCTCAACAGAAATTAGGGCTCTATACCTTTACATTTGTTTCAATTACATCTCAATTGTCTGTTTATGTATCTATTCATCAATACTATATTGCCTTAATTGTCATAGTTTTAATATAATTTTGATAGCTGTTTATATAAATATTCCTACTTGATTCTTCTTTAAGATTTTCTTAACTGTTCTTTTAATCTTTGCTATCCATATAAAATTTAGAACCAGCTTATCAATTTTTACCAAGACCCTCCACATTTTTTGCTGTTTTTGCCATACAATTTTGACTAGGATTGAATTAAATCTGTAGATCACCTTGAGAAAGTGCTCACATCTTTATAATGCTGAATTTTCCAATTACAAAAACCTCACTTAGGTGCTTTTATGATAACCCCATGATGTGATCTGACCTAGTCAGATTAAGAATGAAGCAAATACCCCCTACCTAAACAAATCCCATTGTATTATTTTCTCTCATTCACATATAAAGCACTCAGTAAATATTTATTTAATGTAATTTATTTGGTAATTAGTGATGAGCATGCTTGTACCATTCCTACCACTGAGAATACAAACTTAAAATAGGAGTACTTGAAAAACCAGAACAAACATCTATCTCATTCCACAGGAGGTAGTCAATAGACAAATGACTCTCTTGATTTTCTCCCACATTGTATACTTAAATCGACTATGCTTCATTTAAAGATCATCATTTTATAATTACTGTTTTAAAGAAGACAACTCAAAGAAGCACACTGAGCATAATATGTGTTTGTTGACATACAGAATGTAATTAATGTCAAATGAATATATTGTACCCATGCAGCAAGGCAGACATTTTTTTCCATTTTAATGTTTAAACATGGTACCAAAAAAATAAACTCAGAAAGATTGTCTGAATTGAAACGATTGAATAAAGAATAGGAAAAGAAAATTGAGGCTCTTATCCAATAATAAAGAGAACATTCTATGATGGCAAAAGTTTTAAGGAAGTGGTCAGAGGTTTTCTAACTAAAAAGAGACAGGTCAGACACCATTTAAATTCTCTGTGATAGGCCCCTCTATATAGGATAGACAGAATATCAGGAAAACCATACATGAAAAAAAGAGCAAGAATACACATTGAGAAACAATTTGCATAACATCTGGATGAAAAAGAAAATAAGAAGCAGGTAAAACACCATAAAAATAGGCAAACCTGGGGAGAGGACACTAAGAATAAATGCCTACCTTTTATTGGTATATGATAAAAAAGAAATGGAAACATTAACATCTCTTAGCCTCCTGGTCTTTCTTTCATTTTGTCTTTGTTTTTAAGTTTTTCTCTACTAAACTCTAAATTCTAGAAATTTTTACTTTCAAAACAGAGTGTTCTTCTTGCCCATCAATCATATTTTACTCTAGGTGATGTCACTAGAAGAACTGAGACTGTGGCTTGCCTGAGTTGGAATGCTGAGGCCAAGGAAAGCAATGCAGAGAGATGAGGGGAGATGAGTCAGACAAGATGCTGACTTCTGTATTTTTCCCTCTCTAAATAAAAATAATGACTCTATTTCATGCATATTTCCAAGGGAAGAAATGTCAGTACTTTAAATCAGAAAATTAAATAATTTTTTTTATAAAGAGAAATGTAACTTGAACTTTCTTATTGGAACTTAAAATTCTGAAATTACTTCAAATTTTATTTATTGCTTTCTCTTTACAACATATCTTTATTCTCTAATATGATTCTTATTCCAGGACAGTTTTGGGAGAAATCTTTGTCTCTAAAATAAACTACCTTTTATAAAAGTGAGTAGAAGGCATTAAAAATGACCAAGTCAGAATGTGAACTTTTAAAACACAGCTTCTAACGTATTTATCAGATGTCTGAATTTTGAAAGCATTCATAGCCTATGTTTAGTAAACATTATTTTTAAAAAGAAAGATTCCAATTTCTAGTCCTATTTATTTTCATATGCCTTTTTGCCAATTATTTAAACAAATGAGAATTTAGTGTGCATTTCTAATTTTGAATCCATTTTTGAAACAGGAGATGTTTTATAAACATATTGATGCAATGCATGGAGTTTTAAACAACATTCCTGATATTTGATTGGTGGAGGTAGAGGGTTGAAATGCTCATTTAAACATGTAAATTTTGGAAAATATGCAAATAAATTAGAGAAAACATTATACATTTTGGCAAGACCAGGTCATAAAAAATATTTTGTTTTCTCAGAGACATCCAGAACAAGATAAAACTATTTTAACCATAAAAATTAAACTCCCCTCTTAAGCAGTTCTCTCAAGAATAAACAACTCAATAAAAAGTAACTCCTTATCTCTTTGCAAACATTCTTGGAGAGGGAATGCAAGAAAATACTAACTGATCTTTAATTCAGTCCTCAATTTCCTATGTTTAGACAAGTAACCAAAGATATGATTTTAGCAGCACTTACTTTATGCTTTAAGAGAAATCTCTAACCCTGAGTCATTATCAGTTACATCAATTCCTAGGTAAGGTGAAAAGATGTGAGGGCCTCTTAATGGTCCATCTCAATTTTTTTCTCTGAAACTCAATGCTATATCCTTCTTACCATTTATAAAAACTTTGTGTTGAATTCTTTATTTGATTATTTCAAGTATTAAATACATCCAGAATTCTTTATTTTTTTAACATTGTATTTATAAATAAACAAATTAACAAATCTATTAAATAATCCATTCTTTTGGCTCTAGCAAATGTTAAATTTTCAAATATAGCAAGATCTATTTGTAGATTTTCTATTCTGTTCCATTAAATCTATTATCGGTAACCATACCAACATATACAATTTAAATTATAATATGATAGTTCAATAGCTGATGAAAGTGCTACTTATCTTCTACCACCACAACCCCCAGCAAATATATATTTGTACATTACCTATTATGTTTTTAATTTTTTATATGTCATAACACATTGTTAAATAGAAAATTAAATGCTAAGTTTTAAAGACATCTTTAAATTTTTTGTGGTTCACAACCAGGTTTTCTTAAAACAACAACATCATGAACAATTTATTCAGAACAATTACCCAGACATGATGCCTATTCCACAAAAAGAATTTATTCTTTCTCTACCTATCCTTCCACCCTTCAAAGGAAATGTTTCAGTTCCTTCCTCTCCCCATCCTTTGAAATCTTAAAAATGCTTTGACATTATTTCTCAAGCCTTAAAGGTTTTATGAAATTGTCCCTTTAGTCTTAAGAACCTTAACCTAATGCTTATTTTTATATATTTTAATGTAAATTGGAATATTTATAGCAAATTTTGTTACTCATTAATATTTACTTTTTCTTCTTTGACTACACATAAACTTTGTGCTGTTTTATTTTAATCAATTAGACTTTCCTTGACCATTTGCCTCAGATTATCACCCTTTATTCTTTGTATATCCTCAATTTGTGTTTTAAGCTGTATGAAATGGATTTATTGCTTTCTAACTTAACAGATCTATAGTTAAAAATATGATGTCCATGTGACTGTTTTTCCTTTGGAGATCTCACAGTTTGCAAGATGTTCTCTTTAATCTTAGCTTTATGGTATATTCAAAGATCTACACAGTAGTCCTTCAGGAGTCACTTGGCCACTTGACCATGTTACTTGCTGTGTCTATTTCTCAACTATAATATAATACCCAACTTACAAAGTTACTGAGTGAAAAATGAGTTAATGCAGTATGTGAAAAATGCTTAGAGCAGTGCCTAGCACATAGTAAAGCTTTATAGAAGTATATTCTATAAAAATTATTATTATTGCTATGATTATTGTTCTTGTTGTTATTGTTTTCAGTCTCTAACCTGCCTGAAAAATAAGTGGGCCCTTCATTTGGAAACTCAATTTTTTTTTTAACTCAGGAGCATTTATTTCCATTACTTATTTTTTCTCTTGAACTTCTAATATTTAAATATTAATCTCCTAACTTTATTCTTAAAGTTTCTTATAACTTCAACATATTTATTTTCTGTTTTATGAAATGTCATTCACCTCAACTTTGAGGTATAACTCTATCTTTCCTTCAGTTGAAAATAGTTTTAAAATTAGATGAAGACTGTTTGTTGTCTGTTTGTACTGTTTATGTGTTTGTTTGAAACTCTGAAGTGATTTTTTAATAGAAGTTTTTATTAATTTCTTCCCATATAACTATTTAATGAGGGTATTCTCTGAGTGCACTATTTTCTTATCTTTGACTGATCAAACTACCACACAGGGATTGTTTTCTTGGGAAACAGAGGCACAGGTTGATTACTGCAGCAGAAATCTTACACATCATGGAAGAAAAAACCTCGTGGACCAGTAGTGTAGAAGAAAGCAAACTAAATTTTTGGAACAAGTGCTCTATTAGCACTCTGAGTGTGCCATCCTTCCTTTGGGCTAGAATGTTTATTATCCATGATGCTTAAGCTGAAGAAGCTTCAGAATGCCAAGTAGACTAAGTAGGTTATTCTGGTTTTGTGTATAAAATTAATTTCTTCCTTTCTTGTTAAGAATCTTAAAAAATTTGTTGATTTTTCTGTAGTTTTCTCTGATTATGGCTTTTGAAATTTAGTATAGTGAGGAAAAAATAGAATTTTGAGATAAAATACCTGAAATTAATTTTGTTTTGACTACATACTAGCTGTTTAATCTTGGATATTTAAATTCTGTGATTTCAAACTTTCTCTTTAATAAATTTACTCAACAAACACTACTTCCTGAATTTTATGAAGATTAAGTGATTGTGTGTGTGTGTGTGTGTGTGTGTGTGTGTATATATATACACACACATATAAATGTGTGTGTGTGAATATATATATATTGCATTGATTTACTGAATTTTAAATTTTAGTACTATTGTTTCAATATAAGTATGAGTCAGAGTGTATATAATATAAACTTCATAATTTGAAAAATGTAAATTTGCTATAACTCCATGTAAAGCATATTGTTAATTATCAGATCATAGACTATAAGTGAAGCATTTTGAATTATTCTAAGTCCTGTTTTTTATGTCATAGGCTAGCCATATGCAAAAATTAACTCAAAATGGATTAAAGACAAAGATAATACATGTTAATAATTCAGCATCCAGATTTTTAAAATTTAGTAGAGAATTTAAAATCATCAAATATTGTCAAAGAATAAAATACATTACTTTATTTTAAATATTTTTAAATAGTTGATATCTCAGTAATTCCTTGTTTTAATTGTTTTTGCTTGTTTTAGTAAATTTTAGTAAAACATTTTCTAGTTCAACGGATATTCTAATTTCTTGAATAATAGTTTTATTTCCTCATGCTTAGAGTTCTCAAACATAAAATATAATTATTTTCAAATATATACTCTACTCAGAATAATACCATAATAATTAGTAATTTATTTCACATAAAATAGCATCTTGGATTCTTTGAAAATGAGAGACATGATTACATAATTAACTGTAATTTTATTTAAAATATGCTCTAGTATTCTCTTTCATAAAAAGTGCTATTATATCTAATTAAAAATGAGATAGGCAAAATAAAGATTCAAAACTGAAAAAGAATATATTAATATATATTTTAAACTCAAACTTATTTATTTTTAAGGGAAAAGATGAATGTTTCACCCATGAGTATGTTGTTAGCTCTGAGTTTTTCATATATGGCCTATATTATGTTGAGGTAATTTCCCTGTATTCTTTGTTATTTGAGAGTTTTAATCATGAAAGTATACTGAATTTTATCAAGCACCTTTTTTGCATCCATTGAGTTGATGATGTGTTTTTTATTCTTCTTTGTCAATGTGGCACATCACATTAACTGATTTTATGCTGAACCATACCAGCATCTCAGGGGTAAATCCCACTTAGTTATGGTATATGATCCTTTTAATGTGCTATTTAATTAAGGTTGCACACATTTATAGTTGCAAATTTTTGTATCTATTTCATCAGGGATAATGGTTTGTACTTTTCTTTTCTTGTAGTTTTTTACTTCTCTGATCAGAAACAGGGCAAGGATGCTCATTTTAGCCACTTTTATTCCAAATAGACTGAAGTCCTAACCAGAGTAATAGGCAAGTAAAATAAAAATAAAATAAAATAAAATAAAATAAAATAAAATAAAATAAAATAAAATAAAATAGAATACATAAAATAAAATGTATCTAAATCAGAAAGGAAGAACTAAAATGTTATTTTTTTTGTAGATGACATAATTTCACATATAAACTCATAAATTAAATAAAGTTGCAGGATACAAAATCAATATAAAAATACCAGTTGATTTTTATACACTGAAAATGAACTATATATGAAAAAGGATATTATGAGAAACAACTTATAATAGCATAAAATATTTAGGAATAAACTTAAGTAGTTGAAAGAGATAAGCACTAAAAACTACAAAATATTAATGAAAGAAATTTTAAGATACAAATGAAAAGGCTTTTAGGTCCAAAGATTAGAAGATATAATGTGCCAAAATATACATTCTACCCAAAGTGATCTACAGATTCAATGCAATCTCTATCAAAATTCCAATGTTATTCTTTGCAGACTAGAAAAAAAATCAGATGGAGCTATAAAGGATCTTGAATAGCCAATACCATCCTGAGAAAGAAAAATAAAGTTAGATATATTGTCATTTCTAGTTTCAAAATATATTAAAAGCTATAGTAATTAAAAAGTATGATATTGGCATAAAGATAGACATACAAACAATAGGGCAAAATAGAGAGCTCAGAAAAAGTTCATGCATGTATCATCACCTGATCTTTGACAAGAATACCACTACTATATAAAATAGAAAGGTCCATCTCTTCAACAAATGGTACTAGGAAAATATGCAAAATAATAAAATTGGACCTTTATCTTACACCATACATAAAAAAAACAACTCAAAATGGATTAAAGGTTTAAATGTAAGATCTGAAATTGTAAAGATCCTAGAAGAAAATATGGAAAAAATCTTTATGACACTGGTCTTGACAATAATTACATGAATATGACATCAAAAGTACAGGCAACAAAAGCAAAAATAAAGAAGTGGAACTACATCACACTTTTAGCTTCTGTATAGCAAAGAAAACAAATAACATACTGAAAAAGTAACTTATAGAATGGGAGGAAATATTCATAACCCATATATCTGATAAAGGTTATATATTATATATTCCAAAATATATAAGAAACTCCTCAACTCAATAGCAGAACACTAATAACATGATTAAAAAATGGGCTAAGAACTTGAATAGACATTCTTCTGCAGAAGGTAAACAAATGGTTAATGGATATATAAGATGGTCAATGTCAACTGCAAATAAAACCACAAGGAGACATCATTTCACGCTGTTAGGATGACCATTATCAAAACAAAACGAGAGATAAATAAGTGTTGCTGAGGATGTGGAAAAAAGATAAGCTCTGTACACTGCTGGTGAAATGTAAAATGGTACAGAAGCTTTGTGAAAGAGCATGGGTTTCTCAAAAACTTAAAAAAAGCTATTATATAACCCATTAGTCCTATGTCTGAGTATTTATCCAAAAGAACTGAAATCCGGATCTTGAAGAGATGGCAGCATTACCGTTTTTTACAGCACTATTTAGTCAAGACGTGAAAATAGATAAGTATGCACAAATGGATGAATAGATTATAAAATACACATAATAGAATATTATTTCAGTTAAAAAAATTTTAATATGTAACAATGTGGATGAAACTTTAGGTCATTATACTAAATATAATCAGCCAGTCACAGGACAAATATTGAATAATTTTACATATGAGGTATCTAAAATAGTCAAGCTCTTCTGTTTGCTGAGTATGGGAAGAAGGAGAAATGGGGAATTGTTAAGCAAGGGGTATAAATTTTAAATTATACAAGATAAATATGGTCTGGAAATGTGTGAACAATATTGTTCATATCATCAATAGTACTGTATTGTACAGTTAAAATCTGTCAAGAAAATAAATCTCATTGTGTTCTTACCCCAATATAATAAAAATAAAAATAAAGGACTAGTGGGAATATCTTCACCATATTCTCTGAAAATTTTATTATTTAGAATTATTATTTTAACCATACTTTGAAAATTTATTTTTTTCAGAAATAAATACTTGCATATACAAATAGAAACTTATCTTAATCCAGCAAATCTTTTTATTTCTAACCTAGTTTTCAGTGGAAGACTTTAATTGTCTAAAAGAATCATCTTTAATAAATGAAACTAGGTGAAATTTTTCTTTAGTGCCTTTCTACTTTCATATTTCACTCTTAGTTTTCTTCTTTTCAAACCAAATTCTTACAAGTCTTTGTCTAATACTATATTTTTTAAGGGAATAAAAAATATTAATGGCAGTGGTGGAATTATTTTCCTTATGTAAACAAAAGTATATCAAAAATAATATTTCTCTGAACAAGGCCTGTTCTTTTATACCTTCATGTATTGATAAATATTCATGGTGCCTGAATATAAAACATTGTCTCATTCTCCTTTCAGACTCATGTTACTACATTAAGACTCATAAAAAAGCAGAGGGTGTGAATGTTCCTTGACCCACTTCTCTTTCCACCTATGCATTTATTCTTCGATATTTTAAATTGTTTTCCTATAACATTTATTTTATTGTATTCCACAATAGTTCAAAATTAATACTATTATTTCACATATAAACTTCCTCTTTCATGTTTAAGTTCTTCGGGGGCAGGAATCATTTTTTTTTTAATTTATCTTTGTAACTAAGAACATATGCATAGGTTAGGTACTCAGTAATAAATTGTTGAATGGAGAGTGGAATAATGGATACAAACATTTGTTCAGTAGTTTTAATTTTACAAAGTATTCAGATATCTCTCCCATGGAAGAAATCTCTCAAAGAAGACACTTGCATTTTAGAAATATAGCAGAGCAGTCCAAAATTTAAATTTTACTTGGATAACCAGGGCAAACTAAAAAAAAAAAAAAGGAAATCATCTCTAAAAAAAGTAACAACAAATGGAAGATTTTAACTCTGGAAACCTGAAGTAGGCAATGTTCTAAGGGATTATAATTTGCAAATTTGACTTGTTAGATATAGAGGCAAATCATTGTCTGGATATTTTTTGACCACCCCGTCCCTGTCTATTCTCCTTGAAGCAGGGTGGAAAAACCTGAGGTGACTAATTAAAAATTTCCTACCATTGCACTTCTGCTCAATCAATCAAAAACTACAAGAATTCATCCTCATATCTTTGGTAAGCATTATGCAGGTGGTAAGAGTGTGTTCTGTGGCCAAATAACCTTGGGAATACATTAGTTAATTATTTTTTTATTTTTTGAAAACTGGAATTTTTGTAATTCTTTCATATCTACAAATATCTCTTGTATAATCCATTAATAACTATCAATGTTTATTGTTAAATTTAGAAGAATGCTATAGAATGAAGATTTTGCAAGTATATTTAGCTAGCATTTGCTAGTGATTTCTGAATTTTATTTGTATGTGTAATATCATTTGAAGAAGATTTGCATACAAAAAGAAATGTTTTTTGTTTGTTTTCTTCCTATGAATACAAGTTATTTCTTGCTATCATGCCTCTTTCTTCTAACTTTAAATGTTTTTAATATGTAAAAACATTCTGTAAAATGAGAATTAGACTATATGGTTTTAAGATATACATTCTTACTTAAAACATAATGATTCTATAAAACTAAAACAAATACTTTAAAAATCTGAGTAAACCAAATAGATTTAATAATTCCGATTTTTTTATTATTTTAAGTGAAAAAATGCATTAACCTTACAAGAAATAAAGACCATTTATCTCTAAGATTTATATGCACATCTAAAAATATGTAACTGAATTCCTGCAATTTAAATTGCAATTTCTATGGAATGATTTTACAACATGTATTTGTTGTTTGTAGATTTACTTCTCATGACTATAACACTTTCTTCAGTTGTGATGTGTTCACGGTCTTCTGAGTCAAGTAAAATGCTTAGATTATCCTGCTGTAGTGTGTGCTCTACATGTCTTTACTTGGATATGTATGAAGTATGTATTTTTTTTACAAGCATATCATTATTATGATGCACTGTATAGTTACTTTATTTTATCACTGGCATCACATTCTGAATTCTTAGAAAAAATTTAAATGGAAGAGTTTATATTTTTGTCAAGTTCTTAATTTTCTCTATGATATCTGACATATTATAATAAAACATTTTATGTTATATAAATTTGATTTAAAATTTAACCTTAAGTATGGGCAAAGCAACATATGATGAAAACATTCAATTTGATTAAAAACAAAATCTATTTTTAACCTTTTTAATTAAATCTAGGGTAGCTAAAATTTTCCTGACATATTGCATGTACTTAAACTTTTTTATATGAAATACACAATACATAAGGTGTACATTAAAATGACAACTTCGTATATTATTACAAATTGAGCCATCATCAATGACAATAAATATGACCAAGACCCAAGCATATTTCCAGCATTCACAAAGTCCCTCTCATACCCTAAAGGAATCACTGCTTTCCTCTCATTCTCAAAAGTACTACTGCCTTATTTTTTAAAGTTTTATTTTAATATTTATATAAACAAAATCTCATACATCGTGTTATTTTCTGCCTAGCTTTCTTAATTTCAAAATATGTGTTGGTATTTTATATTCTTATATAAAACTATTTGTTCATTTTAATTGTTACATATAATTTCAAGTTCATTACTTATTTAACAATGATGACCATTTGGGTTGTTTTCATTATGGGGTTATTACAAATCATGTAGCTATGAACATTCTGATACATACTCTTCACTCTATATGTGCATGTGTTTCTGTTGGATATATATCTAGGAATGAAAGTATTAGTCAAAAATATACATGTGTTTACCTGGAGGAGACAATTCCAGAGCAGTGACTGAACTAGTATAATGTGACATAGGGATAAGGATTATTTTTATTCTTTTTATAAAAATCCAAATTACTCAGCAACATTCATTGAAAAGGCTGTTTCCAGTCCAGTCTTTCAATCAAGTGCCCATATTTGTATGAGTTTGTTTCTGCATTTTATTCTGCTTTGGTTTTTATTTTTTAATACTATTGTGTTGAAAAATAATTGATTTTATTAAATGTAAAACAATTTATATAATTACAATTTTAAACAAAAATTTAGCAACAAATAAAGTAGAAATCATCCTGCATAGAGAGATCTATACAGAGTTCCATCAGGTCTCCAAGAAACTATATAACTGACATACATTTTTATGTAGGAATTCACCAAGATTTAATGTTCTTGGAATAAAATCATCCCTTATGGAAAATTCTGCCAAAAAGATTAATTAATCAATAACAGTTCTAGTTTTTATATAAAAGTAGTATGAAAACAGGAATATTTAGAGGCAATCTTGAAATTATCACTAAAACTCTCTACATCTGTAGCAAAATAGAGCTGTTTTAAATGAACTCATCTTTAATACTGAACTCAGTCCTTTGTGTGTGTGTGTGTGTGTGTGTGTGTGTGTGTGTACGCATGTGTGTGCACGCATGGATGTTTGTCTAACTCTGTGGTGAGACTCTACGTGTTAAACTGGAGTTCTAAGGCTACTGTCATTTGTCGTTTTCTGTCACTAATGCATTTTATTACAAAATGTATCAGTTTATTATGTGACATATACAGATTTGAGGGGAATGTTATTGAGAACACAACAGTTATATGAGATAAGTTTTGTGTATCAGATTTAAAGCAGTTACTGAAAAATTGAGGTATATACTGCAAATGACAAATGTGAGAAGTTTAAACTCTTTCTAAATTTTCAGCTGTTTCATCAGTTGTTATTTTGATGACCCAGAGTAGATATGGATTAAATAGTTCACAAATGCTTCATGTACTCTTCGTTTGGGATTCTAATATTAAATAAGGATATGTGTTAACATTTTAAAACTAATTTTAACTCAATGAGGTATGGTTCGAACATCATCATGGTTTGAATTTTTAAACTTTAAATTTTTAATATGCTCTAGTAATTATCATTGTCTAACTTTCAGTAACTCAATTTGAAAATGTGCTTATCTCCTCAGTTGGATCTTAATACAGTTATTCTGAAAGTGTGTAAAAATGCCAAATTTGTAGCAAGATGCTTATGAATAATTTAATTACCTATTTTATACTTCAAAAAGAAACCAAATATTTCTTTGATTAATCTGAAATGTAATTTTCTCATGACTGTAATTTTTATTAGTCAATTGTAAACTATGTTAGAAGCCCAAAAGAAATTTCATTGAAATTAAAAAAACTACATATAGAAAAATGTTAATTTCTGACTATGAAATTAATTATACTGTCTCTACACATGTATTTGTAATCAATCTATTTGCCAGCTAACATTAAGATATTCCTTAAAGGCATATACAAATTAACATTGTTTGAATTCTCTTACATTTCATTTTGCTAATTAAACATCTTTAAATTGTTTTAAACCCTGATTTTCAAATGTTTTTCATGAAATTGATATTGTATAAATGTAAATCATTTAAAAAATATTTTGGAAACATTTATTAAGTTTTATATAAAGACTTTCGAAACTCCTAATGTTGAATGCCAAAAAAAAATTGAGTCCTAAGGAAATATACATATACATGGGTATAAATCAAATCTTAATGACTCTAATGTATTTTAAAATTTAACAAGAGAATTCATTTCAAAGGAGTCTTATAGGATATTATTTGATTACAATAAAACCATTTATTGAAGCTAATTTTAGCACTAGTATTTTTTTTTATCAAGTCAGCTTTTGCAAAATTGGTTTTGTTAACCTGTTTTATGGCTCGAATTGTGCCTGCCCACAAAAAGTATGTTCTAATCCTAACCATCCAGCACCTGTGAATGTGACCTAATTTAGAAATTAGTTATTTGCTGGTTTAATCAAGAAGAGGTTATATGTAATTAGGGTGGGCCCTAATCTAATGACTGACGTCCTTATAATGAAAGAAAATTGCACATAGAGAGACATGGAGGGAGGACAATGTGAAGACACAGTGGTAGGAAGGCTATATGACAACAGAGGCAGGGATGTAAGGATATGGCTGTAAGCCTGAGAACACTAGGGATGGCCAAAAAACATGAGAAGTTATAAAGATACAAGAATCCTCTCTGAGAATTTTCAAAGAGCAAGCATGGCCCTGCTCCCCACCTGATTTTAAGCATCTAGGTTCTGTAACTGTGAGAGAACTGATAGAGAACTATCAGTTCTGTAACTGATAGAGAACTTCCGTTTCACTATCTCTTGTTTTAAGCTACCCATTTTGTGGTAATTTGTTATGGCAGCCCTACAAAACCAATACAACCTGCTAGGAATTTGTTCCTGAATCTACATATTTCAGTACTTTCTCCTACCTTCCAGGGTTTATGTTAACATTTTTTTAATTTAAATCTCATATATTTTGATTATAAATTATACAGAGGAAAACATTAGTATCTTCAGTTTGTAGATAAAAAAAACTCACAGAGAAGTTACATACTAGACATATCGACAAGATGTTCAATGTAGTTCTATGTAACTCCAAAGTGTACTCCTGCTAAGTGTCATACATAGGGGAACTGAAATTTTTAATTTTGTATGTATTTCGTTTTCAACTGTAGAGTTAGCAGTGATGTATCTTTTGTTGTATATGTTGATATTTTAATATGTGAACTCTCAGAATACATAGTGATTTCATATTATGTAACTATCATTCTGTCAGGTATACAGATTATTATTACATGTGGATTTTTGGTATTTGTCCACTCACATTCTATATCAGTGTTTTTAACAGCTATCTTGAGATATAAATTACATACTATAAAATCTGTCCAGTTTAAGTGTACAATGATTTTTTTAGTAAAATTAGAGCTGTAATCATCATTACAATCTAATTTTAGAATATTTTCATTACCCTGAGATAATCTCTTATGGCCATTTGCACTCAATGTCCTTTTCCACTCATAGCCCAGGGAACTGTAAACTACTTTCTTTTTCAATGGAGTTGATTTGGTTGTTTCCCACAGTGCATAGGTTAACAGCTCAGAAACTCACAATTGAACAATTAAATAAGTTCATGTAGATGGGAGCCAGGTTTATTACTGCAGTGGTAGAAGTGTAGAGACAAGAAGAGAAGGCTAGAATAATCCAGGTGTTAATGGATTAGAGTTAGAGACATCAACATTAATTCATGTTTAGCTTAATGTAAACACAGATGGATACAGAAACATGCATGCACACAGAATTTGTATACACACATATATTTCCTTGCTTTATCATCTGAGAGGCCCTAAAAACAGCACCACCTGAATAGCAATAAGCATACCTAGTACCAAGATTTTAAATTCTAATGTCACTCTTCAATGAAAGAAAAGAGATCCTGGAAAAATACCTGATTCTAGGATTGGGACAGGTAATACACAAAATAATCTTGGCGCACTATGTAATGCTAGAATGTAAAGAAGTGCTTAAAAGTAACACATAAGTAAGAGCTTGTGACAAAAGGACACAGGAGTCAAATAAAAGAGCTCCCAATGGCCTAAAATG
This sequence comes from Cynopterus sphinx, assembly GCA_030015415.1. Classification (NCBI taxonomy): domain Eukaryota; kingdom Metazoa; phylum Chordata; class Mammalia; order Chiroptera; family Pteropodidae; genus Cynopterus; species Cynopterus sphinx. The sequence continues at coordinate 25,900,297 of CM057380.1, read as the reverse complement.
GAAGTTTTGAGCAACAAAACAGTGTTAGATTATAATCCAAAGAATAAATAGCTATTATATAAATAAATAACTACACAAATAAACAGAGAAGCATCTCATGCAGAAGAATTCCAAGTAACTTATATAGATATTTGTCCCTTAAGGAAGTGAAACTTATTTTCCCACTTAAGTGTGAGCTCTGTATAGGACTTTACTGGAAAGAGTACTGTATGAAAAGAAAAAAGTAAATTTACAGTGAATAAAATTTACAAACACTATCCCAACCTAGACAATCAAGGTCAATATGAATATTGATAAGGCATATTAATTAGTATGTATCCTTGATATGATGTGGTTAAAGTAGTACTTTACTTCTCTAATCTTTCGCCTCAAAAAAATTACTTCAAACTAATACTGAGAAAAAAATCAACAAATCAAGGAACATTCTACAAAAGATCTGGCTTGGCCTCCTCAAACAGTCAAGGTCATAAAAAACAAGGAATTCCTGAGAAGCCATCAAAACCAAGAGTATCCTAAGATGACATGACAAATAATGCAATGTGTTATCTTGGTTTAGATTCTGAAAGAAAAAGGCTAGTAGGGAAGACTGAGGAAATCTAAATTAATTATAGACTTTAATTAAAATGTATCAATATTGATTATGTTAAAACATATTATACTAATATATGTATAATACTTGTCTTATCTTACCTCTAGGGATTTTTATATTCCCACGTGTAAGAAGCCAGAATCCTTCCCTTCCTCTTTCTAAGGAGAATTTCTTTATATTAGGGAGCAAAGTTTTCTCTGTCTTAGCAGGAAGTGGGAAACTGCTGTCTCACTCTTATATAAACTCGCTTATTCGTATTTTGGAAATCTTCTCTGTAATGTAATGTAACTGATATTGTACTTTTTGATTGTAATGTATGACACAGCTACTAGTAACCAGGCTGCCTTCCCCCATAACATTCCCCTTTTAAATAGCCCTGAGTAACTTATGTAAATGACCACTTGAGTGACCTCCCTTTTTCCTTTCTGCACCCTAATGACCAATAGAGAATGAACTCTAAAGGTTCTAGGTACTCCAATCACAGGACCTAATAGTGGCAGAGCTGTAGGTTTGAGCTCCCTCACTCTCTCCCAACTCTTGACCTCACTGAGTCATCCTCAGGTGTGTCATGTATCCTCCAGGACCTGAAATCTTCAAAGTTTCCTCATAGTTTTGCTGAGGTGTGTTCTGCAATCATAAGAATCACAAGCGTTGGTTGGTCCACCCACAACAGTGGTCCTAATGGTGGTTGGGGAAATGTCTGTGGGATCCTTAGGAGTCAATATGAGTTCAGGTGAGTGCTTCAGGCATTCCTAGCTGAGAATAAGACTATCAACAGGCTGAGACCCATGAAACACTCTCCTGCAGTACAATCCTGCTTTGTGTGTATACTTGTCCATCTGGCTTTCATTCTGCTGCCTACGGTATGCTAGATGTGAGAGATTAGTAACAGAATATTATTATTCCCCTGTATTGCATTGAGTAAATATGACCCAGTGGCTTTATGTTTCTGCTAGTTATGTATGCATGTATCAATTTATTATTTATCTAAATGCATATACATAAACTTAAAGATAAAATTATTGTTTCTGATATAACAATTTCAACACATGAGAATATGCTTTCAATTTTATACTTAGAAATGCTTTACATACAAAAATGATCAAATAGAAATTATTCATAATTCAAACCAAAGGTGGCCACAGTCAATAGTTTTTCTCTGTGGGCTTGACTCTGTATTCATATACACATACACAAATATGCACAAATGGTCATCTTCTATATTACTATCATATTTAGCTTATTTTCTTAGCATCTTAGGAATGTTCTAAATGTAAAAAAATTTTTAAAGTATATTTTTGTCATAATGGTGTACAATTTAATAATTTTCTAAGTTTTCTTGAACATGACTCATTTTGTTTTTCTTAGCCTTATTCTAAATAGTATCTTTAAAATATATAGACATTATGTTCTCTTAATTATAATTTTTCTAATTTATACTACATTGAAATAAAAATAAGTGTTAAAAAGTTTGAAGGTTTATCTAGGTTTTTACACCTCTAAACATTTTTCTTTTTCTTTGTGAAAATTAGTGGTGGTTTTGAAATAAGAAACAAATTAGAGAAATATCTCCACAAACAAAAATACTCAATGATTATAGTGTACATGATCACAGGAATGAAGGAATATGCATGTAATTAACCAGAAATAAGCACAGAGAATAGAGCAAACTCAGGACTTTCAGTAGCAGGAATCATGGATCTTCTCTTTATGGTTCAAACATTAGATGATGCTTCTTCAATAAAATTTCAGCGTGCCTCTGGTCACCATTTACATTCCCAGGTGACGGATTGCAATTAGCCCAATCTAGCCTACAGATATTTTTTTAGTTTAGGGTCCTATAATTATCTTTCCTCAAGATCTACACAAAGTGGAAAAGAAGTCTTCCTAATGGAGAGGGAATTAAAACAAACAAGCAAACAAAGGAAGTAGCTGCTATTTTTCACCCTGTGGCACTGTGCAAACTTTCTTTTCATACTTACTAGTCCAGAAATTTTCCCATTTAGCAAGCAAACTTTTTCTAACAAACAAACAGTTCATTCCCAGAGAAGGGCAAGGTTACAACTGAGTCTCAAGAGACAATATCATAAAGCCATTGCTGTCCGAGTCCAGAACCACTGGCGATGGCACTGTTCATTTTTGTTCTAGTTCTCACGACTAACAAAACATACACAATATTGCAGCGTGAAGGGAGATAATGTTCTTTTTACATAAGAGCAATTTAAAAGAGCTTTGATGGCCTTCCCTATGTCAGGTAACAGTTGCCTTCTAATAATCTTTGCCTCTTATAGGGAAACAGTGACGTACTCCAAATATGTCATAATCATGAAATTTATTTAGATTTTCATTCGATAAACCAGACTTTCTTCTCCATAGACACATGTATATGTATTTTATCCTATTTCCAATGATCCAGTGAGGAGGATCATTGAGGCAGCACCAAATTTGAAGTAAGGAAAACATAATTGTGTGCCTTAGTGGAACCATCCCATCATTGGTTACTAAGACTTGTAGACTAGAAGAGCCCAGAATTACAGGGTTAACTTATTATTTACCTAATAAACAGGTAAATAGCTTATTACCTGTTTGTAATAAGCTACCAGAATAATCTGGAGAGGCATCTCAGGAAAAAACATTAATGCAATTTGATTTTCCTGCATCATTTCATAAAATTCTCTCTCCCGATAGAAAATATTTTTTTCACCAATTAAAATATCTACTTTGAATAAACATCAACAAATCCACATTAACTTGTTGATGATTGATGATATGTATTATAATACATTCTGTTTGAAATCTGCATTTCATATTTTTAGATTATTTGGCATTTTAGATACCATTCTTTTAGATACAAAGTTAGAAAAAATACTCCTCTTATTAATGAGGAAAATTAACATGCCATCAAATATAGATTATTTTCAAATGTGAAAATTATCAGTGTTTACCAAAAGATTATGTAATTTTTATTTAAAATATGCATAATTGCACACATCTGCCAAAAAATTTTTTAGGTAATTATGATTAGACTTTTATTTCTTCCCTTATTATACACACACACACACACACACACATATATATATATATATATATATTAGAAATAATTAAAACCTGATTAAGATACATTATACATTTAGTAAAAAGGCCTTTTATCGGCAATAATTCTCTAAGTTTACAAAGTTCAAGTTTTGAAATGTTTTATTTCTTGTAAATTTTGAGCAAATAAATTTCTTTATCAGAATTTTTTTCTTTTAAAAGACAATGGCTATATGCACTGAAGATTCATATGTTCATAGTTATAGATGTCAGCTAACTCCTTGGGGTATTTGAGGAGGAAAATAGAATAAATCACTCTGCTCTTCAACAAAGTGCAAAATGTAACAATTCTTCAGAATTGTATTATATATTAGTTAATAAGAATACCTCTTTATATCTGAAAATTCAGCATAAAATATAAATAATACATTAAGGCAATTAACCACTTTCAAATGTAATATTGATTGATGGTTAATTATCTTATAGACTATCATTTTATTAATTCAGCCATCATTAAGAGTTTTCTATGACCAGGTAGTAGGCTGATGTCTCTTGTAGTAGACTAAAATCCATCTCATGTCTAGAAACATTGTGTCCTCTACAGTGAGAGACATGATAGGTAATAAATACTACTAGCTGGGATTGATTAATTTCCAAATCCTGAGAAATGGTTTTTACAATTTTTCTTGCTCAACCCAAAACTAAACAAATTAGCAAAGCTTAATTTATGCACTCAAAATTGAATACATTTATCCTGGCTTATGACAGAAAGAACCACTGATATAAAAGCCTTTAATTTCCTTAGAACATTCAGAATAAAACTACCAAAAATAATTTAATCTGCTTTTCTCTCATTGGAATGCAAAATGCAAGTAGGCTAGTAATTATGGTTACAATGGCAAATGAAAGTATATCACTCATCTACCTACAGTTCACAAAAGGATCATCGCTCAAAACTCCAGGATGATTTCTTTGGATATCTTTAAACAGTATCCTTTCTACCAATCTTTTATTTCTATTTTATTTCTCTCTTTCTAGAAATGCTACCGCTTCTTAGATTTGCAGCCTTCGTAATCATCCTCTGCTTTGTACCTGATCACAGAATCTACAGGGATTCTCTTTGCTATCTACTTTTCTTTTTAAACTGAAATAGAACATTCTGAATTACTGACCTCTTCACTCCTAAATGAGGTTCACTCACTTGAAATGCCGGCAGTGATAAACTCCAATTTATTATTCTATAAACTGCTAAGCCTAAAAAATCACTGAAGTTGTTTAAGTCTTTTAAAATCATAGTTTCAAAATTTCACTCCTATAGGATACCAAGCAGTTGGAAACTGAAACAAAGTTCATTTAAATACAACAAAATGAGGTAGGGAAAAAAAATCACAAAAGAGAAACTGAATGCTTACAGCTTTATGTGATCTAAGTCTCCAATGTTCTACAATTTTTGTGTCATTGACAAAAGTTCAGTCGAGGGAAAACAATATTACTGGTGACTGATTTCTTTCTGATTTGTTTGCTCTTCTTCACTTGTCACCAAGGCAAAGTAAAACCTTGATTCCCTGAAGAACATGTTTCCATTGTTTTTCATTTTTTATTTTTACTGTGATTAAAATGATGTATTCAATACTACTCTGTGGCACTGAAATAACTATCAACACATTAACAATAAAAAACACATTTTAATACAATGGTAGTACTGCCATTTTAACTATGTAGATGCTTTGAATCCATGAACACAAAATATATTTTCATTTACTTGTGTCTTCAATTTATTTTAATAATGTCTTGTAATTTTCAGGGTATAGGTTCTTCACACACTTTGTTTATTCCTAGGTATTTTTATTCTTTTTGTTACAATTGCAAAAGGAAACTTTTTCATTTCTTTTTCAGAAATTTTATTGTTAGTATATAGAAATACAATAGATTTTTGTACTTTGATTTTGTATTCTGGAACTTTACTGTATTTGTTTATTGTTTTTAATAGTTTTTACTGGAGTGTTTAGGGTTTTCTATAGAGAGAATCATCTCTTCTTCGAAAAGTGACAATTTGACTTCTTTCCCAATTTAGATTCCTTTTAGTTCTTTCTCTTGTTTAACTGCTCTAGCTGGAACTTTCAATACTATATTCAATAAGAGTGGTGAGCATGGACATCTTTGTCTTATTTCTGATGTTAGAAAAAAAGCTTTCAGTTTTTTATCATTAAGGGGGATATTGCCGAGGTTAGTTCTATAGTGCTCTTATTAAAGCAATACAGATTTAATGAAATCCCTATCAAGCTCCCAATGGTATTTCTTAAAGAAACAGGACAGAAAATCATCAGATTTGTATGGAAGCACAAAAGACCCCAAATCACCAAAGTCATCCTGAGAAAAAGAACAAGACTGGAGGCATCATTCTGCCTGACTTCATATTATACTACAAAGTGACAGTAATCAAAGCAGCATGGTACTGGAAGATAAACAGACATACAGACCAAGGAACAGACTTGAAAACCAAGAAATAAATTCACATACACATGGGCAAATAATTTGTAACAAAGTAGCAAAAAAACATACAATGGAGAAATGGTGCTGGAAAAATTGAAAAGCCATGTGAAAAAGAATGAAACTAAACTAGACTGCTATTTATCACCATGCACAAAAATTAATTCAAAACAGTTCAAAGACCCAAATATAAGACTTCAAACAAACTGCACAGAAGAAAGCATAGGTACTAAACCCGTGAACCTTTGTTTTAGAGAAGATTTTAAAGTCAAGGAAAATAAAAGCAAAAATAAATTAATAGAATTATATCAAACTGAAAAGCTTCTGCACAGCAAAACCATCAACAAAACAAAGAGCAACCAACTGAATGGGAGATCTTTGCAAACGTCTTTGATAGGAACTAATATCAAAAATAAAGAACTCATACAAATCAACAAAACGTCTAACAATTCAATTTAAAAGTGGGCAGAGGACCTGAAGAGACACATTTCTCAAGAAGACATACAAATGGCCAACAGATATATGAAAAGATGCTCAACTTCACTAGCTATTAGGGGAATTCAAATCGAAGCTATAATGACATACCACCTCATACCTGTTAGAATGGCTATTATCAGCAAGACAAGGAGAGGCTGTGGGGCAAAAGAAACCCTCATACACTGCTGGTGAGAAAGTGAACTGGTACAGCCACTTATGGAAAACAGTATAGCATTTCCTTAGAAAATTAAGAATATAATTACCATATGACCCAGCAATGCTTTTTTGGGGTATCTGCTCCAAAAATCTAAAAACATTTTTGAAATTTAAAAACATGCACTCCAATGTCATTATTCATGTTGACCAAGACATGAAAACAACTGAAGTGTCCTCAATAGGTAATAGGATAAAGATGTGATACATATATATATACAATGGAGTAATACTCAGCTGTAAGAAAAGATGAAATACTGCCATTTGTGACAACATAGATGGATCCCGAGATTACCATGCTAAGCAAAATAAATCAGAATGAAAAAGTTGAGAACCAGATGATTTCACTCATATGAGACATAAAACTGAAAGCAAAAAATGAGTAAGACAGAGACTCATGGACACAACAGTTCAGTGGTTACCAAAGGGAAGGGGGCATGGGAAGAAGTAGGCAAGGGTAAAGAGAGTCAAATATATGGTGATAGAAGGACATTTAACATTGGGTGGTGAATGCACAATGCAATATACAGATGATGTGTTAGTGAATTATATACTTGAAACCTATATAATTTTATTAACCAATGTCACCTGAATAAATTTACTTAAAAGTACAAACAAACAAAAAAAAAAAACCTAACAAAACATATTACTCCTGAATAAGCCTGTAAGATTTTCAAAGTTAAGGTAGTACATTTGCTTAACTATTATTAAATAAATGAAGTTGAAGAATGAAGTAGGGGAAATTAATAAAATTTAAAAATACTTTTATATATATATACACCATAGTTGCTGTAAAAGCTGCACACTACAGATTTTACATTATTCACCCAAAATGTATTTGGGGACTTGTCAGTTTATCAGATAGACTGCCTAGTATGTTCCACTAGATAGCATTTACATACAAATTTTGTGGCATCGTGGGTATGACATATTTATCTAATTGAAGTAACTGAATCCTCCTTTTATAGTCCAGAGAAGGGGATACTAATGAGAATGGAGTGGCACAAAACTACACTAGAGAATGGTAATAAATGTTCAAGGTCTTATTTTTTTTTAATTAATCTTCATTTCACTAAGTACATATCCATGTTGTTTGGAAGTCTGCTCAAAATATGAAGATAATTTAGTTAACTACACCCTTAGATTCATGACAAACAATAGTGGTTAAGTGCAATGCCATTCCTTTGCTTTATTTTTCATTATTTTTAATACTACTTCCCTTACCCTTTCCTCTGCTTTCATACCTCTTTCTACAGATTCTCACTCTGGTTTGTTTAATGCTTTTATAAGCTACCTTCATAATGGCTACTTTGATTCATGTGTATACTTGAATACTTTGTGTATTTCAATTCTTAAGTGGTATTGATGTATATATTAATTTTTTGATTTTTCTACCCTAAATATTATAAGATTTATTCATGTGGCTGTTTGTAACATATTTATTTTCACATTCCCACCATGATCCTGCTAATCTAATGCCATATACATGTATTGGGTTATTATTATGGTACTACCCTATTTTTGTAATAATTTTTATATTTGTTAGGATAATGCAAACTGATTTTTAAATTTTGATATAACTTCAAACTTACAGAAACTCTTCAAGAATAATACAAGAAATTTCCATAGGCCCTTCACCTATTTTTATTATTTTGCTCTGTTTACCAGTCTCTATATACATTATTTCATGACTAATTTGACACTGCACATGCCACACTCCTTTACACTAAATAATTCAGTATGTATTTTCTAAGAATAAGGATCATACCAAGAGTATAATTATAAAAGTAACATTTAATGGCCCAAGACTACTATCTAAGATCATACAAATTTCCCAAGACTATACCTTGGATATATACTTTTCTAGCCAGGACCTAACCCAGGATTGCATACTGCATTCAGTTTCTTTTAATTTGTATCTGTTTTTTAGCCTTTGTCATTCTTGTCGACATTTTTTAAAGAATATAAGGTACTTATTTATTAGAATTTTGCTTAACTTGTGTACTTTTAATACTTTGTGACTGTATTTAGGTTATATGTTTTGGGTCAGATTACCTCTTAAATAATATGTCCTTCTTAGTGCATCATTTCAGAAGGCACATGATTTCCCAGTGTTGATGATGTTGAGATCAATCACTTAAGGTTTTGCCTGTGAAGTTTCTCTATAAAGTTACTGTTTTTCTCTATGTAATTAATAAGTAATTTCCTGGAGAAAACTATGAAAATATTTCAATATTCTCTTTCTTATCAAAGTTGAACTGAAAAAGTATCCATTTATAAATTTCTAGCTTAAACATTTCTACTACATTTGTTAGTTTCCATTTTACTATAAGAAAGATTTTCTTTTTGCGCCACATATCAATTTTATTTCATAAACTCTTCATTTAATGAGTTATTATTTGGTTTTTAATGGGTTTTATTTTGATATTGAATTGTCCCAAATTTGACCAGTGGAAGCCTTCTCTAACTAAAACTCTTGTCTTTTTGACACATCTCTATAATTCTTAATCACTTCCTTATGTTCTAGTACAAAATTCAGTACCAAGCTCCTCTTCTACTTCACCAGTCACAATCCTGAAATTGGCTATTTCTCTTTGTTTATTTTAGTGAAGAAGTTTATTTAGAAACCAAGAACTGTATGCTTAGCACCACACACACATGTAGCCTTGTTTTAGGCCTTTCGTATAAACAGAGCTAAGAGAAGGTACATAAATGTGTGCACACATACACACACCATGTACATAGATCATGAATTTATACTGATACCTCCAACTGAAATGCAACAATACAGGTTTTATTCTAGCCTTTTCACTTTCCATTTCTTTAACTGCTTTCCTCACATTGAGAGATCTAATTTTTATCATCCTCACTATATTCATTCATTTGTCAACCCTGTATAATGAATACTAGTCTTATAATTTTTTACCCATAAAATTGTGAAAAGTAAACCTATTAAATACATATTTCTATTGTCTTATGTAAAATTTGTATACAGGTGAAATAAACACATTTTAGTGATAAAATTTAATGAGTTTTTAATTATCATATCCCTTGCTAACCAACATCCTTATCCTATCAATACAAAATTTTCATCACTAGAAAGTTCTATTGTGTCTGTTCTCAGTCTACATCACAATTAGAACCACTTTTCTGATTTTTTTATATCATAGATTAGTTCTAGTACATCATATAAATGGGATCACATAGAATGTATTTTTTGCTTTTATGCTCTCACATTCAACCTAATATTTGCTTAAATTATTTATGGTATTGTTCTTATCAGTAATTTGTTCCATTTTATCCATTTTAATGCTATGGAAGTATTGAGATATGATCAGATTCCAGACTTATTCTGAAGCCAGCAGAAAAGATATTGTCTATGGATCAGCAATAGAGGAGTGAGAAGAAGAGAAGTCAAACTGGCTGCCAAAATATTTGTCATGAGTGACTTGAAAAACAGAGTTAAGCTTTACTGAAATGAAGATGCAAGATCAATAAGCTAGAGATCAGATCTGTGCAGGTGAATACTGAAATATACGTTAGAAAAACAAATTGAATGGTAGTTTTTGTTATAGGAGTAGAGAAATAACAGTGTGATGAAAGAAAAGAAATGCTTCGCTATGGCATACCAAAATTTATACTGATCTTTATTTTGCTGTTTTTTCTAAGTTCTTATAGTAGACACTTATTTCTTTGTTTTCATAATTTCATCTTTTTTAATATAAACATTTTTAAGAAGTATTAGGTTTATCCTATGAGTGTTTTTAAATTATAATATATTTTTTAAATTTAATTTTATTTAGGATCATAAGCTATTTAAAATGTGATGTTTAATTTAAAAACATGATTTTCTTCACATGTTTTTTTCATCTTTCATTATGATTGGAGAGATCAGACTAAGTTCAACTTCCTGATATTTATTGAGACTTGTTTTATGGTAAAGACAAATTTTTAGCAATAATCTGTATCTGCTTATGAAGAATCTGCATTATGAAAAATTTGGGATTCAGGATTCTAAATATATTTACTGTATCAAGTAGGCAGAGACCAGTCCAGTAGTACTAGCAGAAAAAAGCTAAATTAAAAACTAATAAAGTAAAATGGAGAGGAGGAAGCACCATTAAGCATATAGCAGATAGTACTATTTTTCATTCATTGTTCATTTTTCTCTTCTGTTTTTAGTAATAGAATGGTGTTTTAACAAGGTACAGAGATTCTCAGCTACTCAGATTGTGTACTCAACTTTTCTGCAATGATGTATTGCCATAATAGTTTTTATAGGCTAATGGAATATAAGAAAAGGTGATATCTGAAACATTTTTAAAGAAAGGCTGCTTGCCCTAGATTTTGTCTCAACTAATCTTATTGTCTGGGAAGTTGTCAATTAGAACAAGTGACTATGATACATAAGTAGAAGTCATGTATTCAGGATAAAACAAATTATTTGATTCAAAGTTTATAATCTAGGTCTGAATTGGCTCAAGTCTGGGAATCAGATAAATAATTGTTTTCTCACTTGTCTTTAGCAAAATATTAATTTATTTCAAGCCTAGGAGTCCCTCTAATCAATTAGCCACTACCAAAGATAACTACATGTCAAAACATTCAGATTACTGCCAGCCTTGCTGCCCATGATGACTATGCTCATCTAATCTCTGATGGCTAAGCGATATCTGCAGGCCTGGGATCCTATCACCGCACTAAAGTCTGAGAATTCACTGCAATGACAGTATCTTTAACTGTAATTTTTGGCTTGCAGATAGTCAATAAATAGAGAGCTTTTTCAATGCTGTAGATGCTTCCCATATAAATATATCACTCAGGGTTGTGGTGGAAACAATATCTTCTGGATTGTCCCAGAGCAGATAGTTAAGTGGTAGGGAGAATGTCATAGATAATACATTCACATTTACATTCATTTCCTAAACCTTTGGATTTCTTCCTTTAAAGTATATGAAGGATGTGCTAAAATCTCAATTTTGTTTAATGGTGGTCCCTTTTTAGCCCAGGTTTCATTCAAGCAAATGAGTCAAACAGTAGAATCATTTCAATATGCTCAGGAAAATAGATTAGATACTATTAATGCCCGGAATTCACTGCTCAATATCTTTTGGTGGACGTACCATATCAATAAATTCAGCCAGATCCAATATTTTTCATTCCTCCTATAACTCTATTAGAAATGTTGCAATTTTTTGTTGTTGCCTGGTGTATCCTGCCAGATTAGGCTTTGTAGTCATTCTTTTGTGGTCTACTGGGATTTGTGTCTAGTTTTGAGTCTAAAAGCAGGGAAAAAGTAATAGATATAAGAACTCAGAACTTGCATCCACTTAAAAATTCACTGTCCTAGGTGAGATATTTATGGGGATGTGAGGCCAGACTTAGGTAATCCCTTGAGTGGGGAGGATTCTACTATTTCTGCAAGCAAGAGAAGCTCTGAGGCAAATTAAAGGTCTTCATATTCATCAGAAACCACCCACATGTTCTCATCGTGATTAAAGACTCCAATCGCTCATGATCAATATTATAACTTTAACTTAAAAGATCTGCTGAGGATTTGAATTAAACTTTCATATTAAAATTTAGGCTACTGTAGAATCAAACTTGTATTATTATCAGGAACTTCAGCCTTGTGGCTTCAAGAAATAGGAGATTCTCTCAGGATAATCATAACAGTTTTGCAGTTTTTCTACCCATGCTTTACATCGGGAATTTAAAACCCCAAGCTTGTTATTTTCTTTTCTCAAAATCTTCAGGGATTTAAGTGGCACCAATCCCAAATTTACAATTCTCGTATTCTTATATTCTTTATTTTCCCTAATGTTCTAATTTAAGGGCTAATAGGTCTTTCATAGCTCTGTTTTCTATAGATACCTCACTGCAGGCATTTTTATGTGCTAATTAAAGTATTTTTCCAGTGAATACCATCAAATACCAGGGTCTCGTTTTCCATTAGCAATGAATATATTACTGCCTTCAAATCTAATCAGAGCAGAGAACCAGTTACAGATTTTAGAAACTGAATTTATGTTTCTTGGAGACACTTATGGTACAAAATACTGTATTGGCTGTGATTTGTTTAGGACAACAAATGTGAAGAATTTTGGTATAGAGAATTAGAAGCTTAAAGCCAGTGAAAGTCAGAAAGCTGCAGTTGGTTTTCAAGAACTCTTACTAAAGGTACAACAAATCTCAAGAACCTCTGGGAAATTTCCACAGCTTGTCACAGTCTTTGGCATCTGATGTGCAGCACAAATCAGTTTGTAGGTTTTCCAAAGCACACTTGAAAGCTTCTTATGACATTATATCCACACACCTGTCTGTAATAGCCTCCAGGAAATAATGATCTCTCTTCTACTTTCCCAGTCTCACAAGAGTATCTCTCATTGATGGACACTAATGTAGAACTATATACTAAAGGAGCTTTGAGAGCAGACAATCTAGCACATAAGCTGACCAGCTGGGTCTCTGGAAAAGCATGTGGGGAAGAACTTCTAAGTGCCATAATTGCCCACCTAATTTTGTAATCTTATGTAAGTGAAATAAACTTACATCTTAATCACTGTATTGCAGTTTCTTAATTATAACAGCTTAGTATGTACCCTAACTAATAAAAACAACATTATTTAATCATGTCGTTAGAGCCTTTTAAGTATTTAGTTTTCTTAAACTACTTGATATTGTATACACTTGACATAAATTTTTTCTGAAGTGTCTTTGGATCCAATTATCTGCCACTTGCTTTCCTGGAATCTCCAGACATAGGTTTGGGAAAGAGAGGTAAAAACATATACTAATTCACTAGCTTATTTTTACACTTATTATTTTGGTTTTCTTGGACACACTTAAGTCCTGCTGGCAGGAGCATAAATGATTTCATTTATTCCTGGAAATTGATTTAACAACATGCATTATGAATTTTAAAAATGTAGCATATAAAATTACTGAGACCTGTGTGAAAAGTATTGTACATATAATTCATTTAATTCAAAATTATTTTGATTATAATATATTTTGATTATAATAATTAAAATTTAAAAACATGTCCACCAGTAGAGTAATAGAAATATCAGAGTATATGCAGTTATGTTACCATTTGTTACGAACTACATTGTGTTGCCCAAAATTTCTTATGTTGAAGCCTTAACTACCAATGTGATTACATTTAGAGGTAGGGCTTTAAGAAGGCAGTTAAGGTTAAGTGATGTCATAAAGGCCTTAATCTGATAGGACTATTGTCCTTATAAGAGAAAGGTACACTAGAACTCTTTCTTTCCACACATATAGATAGGGAAAGGTCATTTGGAGATAGAAAGAAGGTTGTCATCCAATAAACCAGAGTTCTCAACAGAAACCAGTCCTGGTGGTACCTTATCTTGAAAATCCAGTTTTCAGAACTGTGAGAAAATAGATGTCTGTTGTTTGACCCAATCTGTGGTATTCCATTATGCCAGCTCAGACTGACTAATAAACCATTAAAATCATGCCTCTAAGAAATATTTAATAACATGAAGTGAAAAGAGGAGAGTAAAAATAATGTAGTGTCCTCTCAGCCAGTTTCACATTCCAAATTCGGTTCCTCATGGTTAACCACACTCTAAAAATATTAAGTAGAAAATTCCAGAAATAAATTTTTAAGTTCTTGCACATTGTTCTGAGTATAGTGAGATGACAATGCCCCATCCTGCTCCTTCTACCTGGGATGAGAACCATCCTCTTCTCCACCGTATCCATGTGGTATACACTATCTGCCTGTTAGACACTTACTGGCCATCTTAGTTATCAGATTGACTGTCTTGGTATCACAGTGCTTGTGTTCAAATAGTCCTTATCTTACTTATAAATGGACCCAAAGCCAGTAGTGATAGTGGCAATTTAGATATACCAAAAGAAGCTGTAAATTACTTTCTTTATGTGCAGAAATATGCATGTATTGGAAAAAGCATAATATGCATAAGGGTTGGTACTATCCATGGTTTCAGGCATCCATGAGGGGTCTTGGACCATATCCCCCATGGATAAGGAAGGACTACTATTTATAAATACATGTGTATATGAGTTTGTTTGTGTATCACCATAATTTTGAATATAGAAAAGTAAATACATATACAGTTCATATTTTGAAGACAGACTGGGAGAAACTACCAAAAAATAAAAATGTGTTTAGTAAGAGTTCACAAAAACCACTTTGTTCCGAGCAAAGCCTCGTTTTCCAAAAGAGATGCACACCAATGAGTAATGCAAATTTATTTCTATCCTCGCTGGCAACATCTGTTTAGGATGCCCAAATTAATTTTGTGCAATCTGTGAATACTGTGGGTAACCTTGCCTGTATGAAGCTAAATTGGTTGAACCAAGCTAAGCTGCTTAAATCACTAGCAAGGGTGGGATGACAATAGTAAAGAGATAACACTGTAAATGATCAGTGAGGAAGCAAAAATGGCACAGGACCTTAAATTTAGGTTCCTTGAAAAGAAATAATAATAGAGTGCTTTAAATTTAGAATGCTTCCTGCGGTAAATCTAAGATTTGCCACTCAGAACATGTTCAATTGAATCTAGTTATTTTAATTTAGAAACAAAAAAGGATAACTCTCTCCTTCAGCCTCTGGTCATTCTGTCATTTAATTTTTGTTGACACTACTATATGTTTGAAATTTTACTTTAGAATTTTTTTAATCTACTTTCTTTAGTAATTCAGTTTTTAACTTTAAAATATGTATAATTTACTTTTCAAAAGAGTTTATTTTATGAAGTTAATCAAAAGTACCACAGCCAACTGGGGGCATTCTGAAATGACCTAACCACAAAGATGATGTTCCTGTGCCAATTAACACTGCATTATCCCTTTTTGTACCCCTAAATCAGTAAGGTTATCTTCTCACACAAATATACTGATCATACTCTCAATCAACTGACACTCCTCTATAGACCCATTGTCTATTCCTCCATGAATATACACAGCATAAGTCTTACTCTCCCACTTTCCAATGCCAGTTGGCTATCCACTGATTTTCAGTTTCTGACCTTTAGAGAAGGGTCATGTATTTTAATAGGGGAGTGAATGAAAGAGTCAAAACAAGCTCACCAGGCTTTCTTTTTGATTAATATATGTGCTCTCAGAATTATCTGTCCTGAATTGCTCACAAGTTAGAAATCAAATATTGTTTTTGTTTATTTTAGTTTTGCTATTATTTCTTTAATGTTTGTTAAAAAGAGGAGCTACTATTTCATCTGGGGGCTAAAGGAAAGAACTAGAAATTAGAGAACTATCGAAGTGCCTTCTTTTTCATACTTGGCTCTGCTTAATTTAGGAAATTTGTAATAAGCATATAGCAAGTTAATTTTATAATTTAAAAAATGCCCTTGAGAAAGTGTCCCTTCTAGGCATCCATGCATACTTGTATCTTAAAAGAGGTGTCTTAATATTTTCAAGTAGCTATTTTTGCAATTACTTATTTCCAGGTGCTTCTGAAAGATTTTTGAGTGTGCATATATAACTCTAATAGGATAACTGAAAATAAAAACTAAATTAATGAAGAATTCATGGTCTTGGAAGATTTATTATTTTTGTTATTTGATATATTATTTGATATGCTTTTCAGAACAATGTAGTTAATATATCATATATAAGAATATATAAGAATGAATATATATATATATATATATATATATATATATATATATATATATATATATATACACACACACACACACACAAACATATAGAAAACTTTGAGACCAAAGAGAGAACATAAAAATATTCCTCTAAATTAAAAATTCACCATGTCTAATCAGTTCAAATAAAAGTTTTGTTTAATGTTTATTGTTCAATAAGAATACTAGAGGAGTGATGCCATGAAATCAGTGAGCATAGGTCATTTCTAGTTTTGTTTTCCCTCACACCAACTAACAGGTCATGGACAAGGCATCATTGAGGAAATTCTAGAATAGAGGGTGGAGCTCCAGCACTCCCTACCTAGTCCTTGGAGGCCAAGACAAATGGCATTATAAGTGCAGCAATTACATGAAGACAAAACTACCCCTCCCCTAGTCTGGTACGGCACCACACCAAAAAGTTCCCCCTGAGCCTACTGTTCTTTCGAGTGGGGGGTGGGGGAGAAAGAGCCCAGAGTAGACATGCAGCTCCTCCACTTGGGTCACTTCTTAGGAGTCATAGCCTGGTCTTGCCTCAAAGGGACTGCAGGGGAATCTGCAGAGTTGACCATAGGGAATCCAATTGTAAAAGAGATCTTGCAACTACCGGCACTCAGATCTTAGCAGACCTAGTTCCTCTCAGTAGTGACCAAATACCAATCTCAACCAGTGGTTTTGTTCATCTGCAGAGCCAAGACAGTGGAATAGTCTGACCAGGGAACTTGGTAGGGTGTAGGTCTGATCCTGGTCCTCAAATAATGAGTCTTACTGGTCCTGGAGTCTAGTCTGTCCCTGCCCAGACAGGGAGCTATTCCATAGCTCCACCAATTAGTAAGTGTAACTCAGCCCTGCCTGACCTGAAAATCTGGCCAGAACATCCAGAAACTATGTAGCCCAGCAACACTCAAGCAGAGAATCCAGTAGATAGAGTTAATTATCCAGAGCAAAGCCAGTGGCCCTGTTCAACCAGGGAACCTGAGGAGTAGGTAGGCTTGAGTCAAGCCTTCCTAAACTTGGAGCCAGTTACCAGCTTGGCCCAGTCAGGGAAACTTATTCATAGCTTCATGCATTGCTAAATAAAGCCTTCAGCCTGCCTCATCAGGGAACTAATCCAGGCCACACAGGAAGCTGCATAGCCCATCCAACAGTCCTGCTTACAGGAACACTTGAACAGAGAGCACAGCCCATGATATGACCATCTGGAGAACAAACAGTCATCCCCATCTGGCTAGGACAATAAGTGCATAGTCTGATTCAGGTCCCCAAACAACAGGCTGTGTAGGCCTTGAGGCCTGTTCTTCTACCCTGCCAGGGCAGGGGAGCTAATTTATAGCCCTGCCTACTGAAGGACTAGCTAGGAAGCCTACCACAGACCCCAGTCACGATGGAGCCCCTCCTCCAGGTTCACTAGGGGAGGGGACCAAGCAGCAGTTCATTCCAACTGTTCCCAGCTAGTGGCACCCACACCCTCAACCTCAGAACTTGTATAGCAGCCTTTCCTCAAAGACCTTCATAGCAAGTACATCTGCTGAAGGACATTACCAGCAGACATATCCAGAAATTTAAACTGAGTTGACAAATGAAGAACTGTCTCTGCCAAAGTGAACATGTGAAGTTTGGAAGAGGAGACTTTTACTCAAATGTACAGTTACCAATGCAACGAATAGAATCACACACACAAAAAGCAGGTAAACATGATACCACTAAAGAAAATTAATAAAGCTCTAATAAATGACTAAAGAAATGAAGATCTATGAGCTGTCAAAAATTCAGAATACCCTTCTTAAAGAAATTTGGTGAACTACAAGAACACACTAACCCAAACTAGGAAAACAATGCATGAGCAAATTAAATTAGACAAAGAAATAGAAACCATTAAAAAAAGAGCCCGGAAATTCTAGAGCTGAAATAGACAATAACTAAACTAAAAAATTTAATAGACATCTTCAAAACCAGACTTGACTATGCAAAAGAAATAATCACTGACCTAAAAAGGACATATGAAATCATTTAGACAGAGGAGTAAAAAAAAAAAAAAAAAAAGGAAGAAAGCCTTGGTGCTTATGTAACACAACAAGAAAGAATATCTGCTTTATGGGAATTCTAGAAGGAGAAAGAAAAGACAAAAATAAAGGATGGAAATAAATAGATAGTAACACTGACTAAAAATTTTCCAAACTAGGGGAGAAAATTGGGCATTAGATCCAAGAAGCTTAAAGTCCCCAATTATTTTGAATGCAAATAGAAATAAATTTAGGCATATTATTAAATTGTCAAAAGTCAAAAGAAAGAAATAATCTTAAAGCAGTGAGAGAAAAGAGTAAAATTATAAACAAAAGAGACCCTATAAGACTTTAGGTAGATTTCTCAATAGACCCTTTCTAGATCAGAAGAGAATGAGATATCTCCAAAATAATTAAGAAAACTGTCAACCCAAAATTCGATAGTTGTCAAAGCTGTCCTTCAGAAATTGAGGAGAGATTAAAAATTGCTCAAAAAAAAAAATAGAAAAAAAAAACCCCAAAAAAGGCAGAGAAAGTTTATTCCCATTGGACTTACCTTATAAGAAATGCTAAAAGGAATTATTTCAGTGGAAGTAAGAAAGCTAATTAACATAAAAATTTAAGATGGTAGTTTAAAATTTACTGATAATAGTAAATAAATGTTTAAATAAATTAAAAAATGTAGTAAAATAAGCATAACTACAATAATATGCTATTAAGTACAATATAAAAGTAAGTTGTATTGTCAATAACCTAAAATGTTAGAAGTAAAAGTACAAAGTCTAGAAATGCTATCAAAGATAAATTATCACTTTAAAATAGAATTTTATAATATTTTATGTAGGTCTCATGGTAACCAAAAGGGAAAAATCAGTAGTAATTAAATAAAACTCATAGTAAAGATATTAAAGCAAAGTGATACCAAAAACATCAAAACATTAAAAAGACAACAGAATAAGAAGGAACAATAGTTCCTCAAAATGGGCAAAAAAAAAAAAATGGAAAAAAGGAAAATGTCAATACAAAGTTCTTACCTATTGATAACTACATTAAATGTAAATGGATTATATTGTTTAATCAAAAGACACAGGATGACTGAATGAATAATAAAAAAAAGATTCAATGATATACTACCTATGAGAGACAAACTATCATTAAGCACCCATAGACTGAGAAAAGGAATGGAAACAGATATTTCAAGCAAATCGTAACAAAACAAATCAAGCTAGCTATACTTATATCAGACAAAACAAACTTTAAAATAGTAAGAAACAAGGTCATTATATAATGATAAAGGAGGCAGTTCAAGAAGATATATCAATTTTATGTATTTATGCATACAACACAGGAGCACTTATGTATACATTGCAAAACTAAGAGAGCTAAAAGAAAAACTAAACATACATAATAGTTGAGGACTTTCATATCTCACTCTAACAATAAACAGTTCAGAGAATCAATAAGAAAACCTATGAACAACAGCTATGAACACAATAGACCACATGGACTTAATGTATATAAACAGAACATACTGACAATAGCAGAAAACACATTGTCCTCTAGCACACATAGAACATTTTCTAGGATTGACCATATTTTGGGACATAAAACAAACTTTAAAAAGATTAAAATAATACTTATCTTATAATACTTATAATACTTATAATACTTATCTTTTTTGTTTACAATGGTATGAAACTAGAAATCAATTACAGAAAGAAAACTGAAAAACTCACAAATACATGGAAATTTTTTAAAAATCTCCAAAAAATCAATAGATCAAAAAAAATTAATTAAAATAAAAATAAAAAGGTATTTGGAGATAAAGAAGAAAAGAACCACAACACACCAAAATTTATAGAAAGCAGTGAAAGCAGTTTTAAGAGGAAAGTTCATAGCAATAAAAGTCTACATTAGGAAACGAAAAAGATCTCAAGTAAATAATCTAACTCCAAGCCTCAAGGAACTAGAAAAAAACAAACTGAATACACAGAAGAATGAATAAAGATTAAAGCAGAATGTAACTGTGAACATTAAAATAATAAAAAAAAATTAACAAAAGTAACAGTGGTTCTTTGAAAAAACAACATTAACAAATATTTAGCTAGACTAAACAACAAAATAAAGAGGACCCAAATCAACAAAATTATAAGAAAACATTACAACTGACAACACACAAATAAATACAAAGGATCCTAAGCATCTACCATGTACAACTACACACCAACAAACTGGAAAACCTAGAATAAAAAATTATTCTTAGACACAACCTACTGACTGAATCAGGAAGAAATAGAAAATTTGAACAGACTAATTAGTAGTATGAAATATGAATCAGTAATCAAAAATCTCTCAGTGAAGAAAAGCCCACCAGCAAGGGGCTTCATTAGTAATTTTAGCAAACATTTAAAGGAGAATTAATGCCAATCCTTATTAAATTCTTCCAAAATATGAAAGAGGAGGGAAAACTCCAAAACTTATTTTATGAGGCCAGCGTAACCCTGATACCAAAGCCAGGAAAAAACACTACAAGAAAACTATGGGCCAATATCTTTGATGAATATAAATGCAAAAATTCTCAAAAATATACTAGCAAATTAAATTTAGCAAAACATTCATCATGATCAAGTGGAAATTATTTTTGAGTAAAAGGATGGTTCAGCATACATAAATTAATAAATGTAATACATCACATTAGCAGAATGTTAGTCTATGGCCATGCTACCCTGAACAATCCCATCTGACCTCGGAAGCTGAGCAGGATTAGGCCTGGTTAGTACTTGGATGGGAGACCATGTAGGAAAACCAGGTGTTGCAGGCATGAAAAATAAAAAATAACGAATTGTAAACTGACAAGGTCCTTGCAGTCTGTGAGGTCAACCAAGGATTGCCTTGCCTCAAATAGTAAAAAAAGAAAAAAAAAGAATATAAGTTAAAAAATCTTATGATCATTTCAATAGACACACAAAAAAGCATTTGAAAAATAATTCAACACCTGTTCATGATATCTCCTAAGAAATTTAGGTATAGATGGAATGTATCTCAACATAAAATAAGCCATATATGACTAGCCCACTGATAACATTGCACTCAATAGTGGAAGTTTGAAACAATTTCCACTAAAATCTGGAACAAGATAAAGTTATCCACTTTCATCACTTCTATTCAATCACAGTACTGGAAGTCCTAGCCAGAGCAATCAGGCAAGAAAAAGAAAGAGGGAATCAGAATTGGAAAGGAAAAAATAAAACCGTCTCCATTAAAAGACTTAGATCTAATCAACGAATACAGTAAAGTTGTAGGATACAAAATTTTTAAAAATTGGTAGTATTTTTCTATACTAACAATGAATTATCTGAAAGAAAATTTAAAAAATAACTATTCCATTTACAATAGCACACACAAAAAGATTCCATTTACAATACTTTTAGGAATAAATATAACCAAATAGGTTACTGATTTCTACACTGAAAGCTACCAGACATTGAAGAAAGAAGTAAAAAGTGACACAAAAAAATGAAAGAGTCTTTGTGTTCATGGACTGGAAGAATTGTTAAAATGTTCATACTACTTAAAGTCATTTATAGATTCAGTGGAATCCCCACCAGAATTGCAAAGGCATTCTTTTACAGAAGTAGAAAAAACAATTGTAAAATTTATATTGAACCACAAAAGACCCCAAATGGCCACGCAATCCTGAAAAAGTAAAACAAAGCAGAAGGCATCGTATGTCCTAATTTTAAACTACACTATAAACCTATGATAATTAAAACAGTACGATATTGACATGCAGACAATGGAACAGAATTCAGGACCCCGTAGTAAACTCATGCATATATAGTCAACTAATGTTTAAAAAGGGTGCCAAGAATACTCAATGAAAAGATAAAATCGCTTCAATAAATGGTGTTGGGAAAATTGGATATACATGTGTAAAAGAAACTAGATTCTTATCATACATCACTCATAAAAATTAACTCAAAAGGAATTAAAGACCTAAATGTGAGACCTGAAACCATAAACTGCTAAAAGAAAATATCCCTATATTTCTTGACTGAGGTCTTGGAAATGTTTTTGTTTTTGTTTTTATTTATAACACCTAAGGAACAAGCAAGAAAATCAAAAATAAAAAGTGGAACTACCTCGAATTCAAAAGCTTTTACATAGTAAAAGAAATGATTAACAAAATAAAAAGGCAACCTATGGAATGAGAGAATATGTTTTCAAACCATATATCCAAGAAGGGGTTATTATTCAAATATATAAAGACACATACATTAGCTATATATATACACATACATACACATACCAATTAAAAACTGGGCAAGTATCTGGGTAGACATTTCATCAAAGAAGTTATATACATGGCCAACATCATAATCAGAAGGTAAAAGCAAATCAGAACCACAATGAGATGTTACCTCACTCCTGTTAGAATGGCTATAATCAAAAAGACAAGAGAAGACAAATGCCGGCAGGATGTGGAGGAAAGAGAACCCTTGTGCACTGTTGTTGACATTATAAATTGAAATAGCCACTATTAAAAAAAACAGTATGTATATTACTAAAAAATTAAAATAGAACTACTATATGATCTGGCAATTTTAGTTTTGGGACTATATCCAAAAAAATGAAAACACTATCTCAAAGGAATGTGCACCCCCCTGTTCACGCAGCACTAGCTATGACAGGCAAAAGCATGGAAAATGACTTGTGTCCATCACTGAATCTACAAATAAAGAAAATATGGTAGACATATAAAGTAGAATATTATTCAGCCATAAAAGGAAGGAAATTCTGCCCTTTGCAACAACAGATGCACTCAGAGTATTATACTATGTTAAATACGTCAGAAAAATATAAATACAATGCATGCGAACAGACAATAAATAAAAGAAACACACAAAAACCCCCAAAATCATGGAAAAACAATGGTTTCGTGGTTAGTAAAGGTGACAGTGGGGTTTGGGGGAAATGCATGAAGATAGTCAAAGGTACAAACTTGCAATTGTAAGTATTAGTGATATAATATACAACATGATGGCTACAGTTAATACAGCTATATGGTATACTTGAAAGTTAAGATAGTAAATCCTAGGAGTCTTACCACAGGAAAAATACATTTTCTTTTTTACTTATGACATGATAGATTTTAACTACATTTATTGTGGCAATCATTTCATAATACATACAAATAAAATAAATATGCTGCATATACCTAAACTTATATAATGTGTATTTCAATTATATTTCAATAAAACTGGGAAATATACTAATATATACCAATCAAGTGATAAAGTGCTCACTACAACTTCTTTATTGTACTCCAGAGCTCTCCCAGACCTAGGAGGTAGTTTAATAATTATTTTTGTAGTGGGATAAGCATTGGGACTACCTAGTTCATCATCTTGATGTCACTATGCTTAATTCCTTTGATTCAAAAATAATTTCAACAGTCATATAATTTTTATTTACTTTGACTATAAGCAAAATATATAATTTTGATGTAATGGCCACTTAAATGGATTATGTGAATATGGATGAATGAGGAATAAATGAATAAGAAATTACATAATGAAAAGCCAACATTTGCCAACTTGAATATTTATCTGGGCCTTGAAGTCCCTGGACATTTGTGAGCCTAGGTGTAATAATAAATCATGAGAATAATTACCAAATCCAAAGGGTGATGTTGAGTTAATTTATCTTTAAAACTATTTGCAACTGTTATGCACACACACACACACACACACACACATAGTGCTAGTCCTCTGGGGCCTCTGCTCCCCTGTCTCATTAAAGGTTATGGTTCAGTAAGTGCTTGCTTAAAATGTCTTTTTGCTGAATATGAAGCTTAAAATAATCATCCACATGTCTATAGCATGGCTAAGTAAAATTATACAGGTTACTGGACTTCAACATTTACATCAGCCTTTCACAGAGTGTGCTGTGAATGATTTCACAGTAATGGCCTGTCACATGGTAAAATAAGAGTTCAGTGCTCACAATTTTATTGATCATGTTTGAAAATTAAGAGATGATTTTCTCTTGATTTTAGTAAACTAATTTATAAACAAAAGTTGAGTCACTATAGTTTCCCACCTTAGTATCTTCCTTTCAGAATCTATTGTCATCTCTGAGAATACATAGCTGTAATAGTAGTATAGGCACAATTTTAATATTTCAAAAGTATTCAACTGGATTGTTACATAAATTTTATAATAATATTAAGTATATTATGACACAGATCTGACTAGCCAGAATTTTATATTTATTCTCATAATATTTTTAGGTAGTACTATATATGTATATAATGCATCATTTAAAATATGCTATTAAAATATTTAATCATCATTGATTAGTCATTTTCCAAGTTTATAACCAGAATAATTATACTACATCTGAAGTTAAACAACTTTTTGTCACATAAGCAGTTTTAATATATTATCCACAAATGATTTTGAATGGCTTCATTATCAATTGCCATTCTTGCTACATATTCACATATGTAAAAATAACTTTATACAGTTTCAGTCATGCTGAACCCCAAATTTTGATTTACTCCTTCTAGTCATGTGAAATATAATTGTCAATAAAATCTAAACAAACACAGGTTGTTTTCAGTCATGCAAAATTCAAATGAAAGCCAGTTATATTTTGTAACCTCAATAAACCTGAGTGGACAGGTGTTTTGATTTAAAAGATCAGCTTTAGTAAAAGTAGAATTTAATAGGAAACACAATATACCTCACAATATATGTAGATATATGTATTCTTTGTCTCATTATGCCATCAGCATCCTAACACATGGCCTAATTACTATTCTTTTGATGTGCAATGAGGAAGAATAGCCATAGGGATATATCTACTTAAGGATGGTTAGCAATTCAAAATTTTACTTTTTAAAATCATGTTCTTCAACAGATTCCAGTTTTTAAAAATAGAAGTTTAAAGGATTATTTAAACATATAATCTCTTAAAGAGAACAACAGCCTTGAGAGGTTTTATTTGAATTGTAAGGCAGGCAATTTTGGATGGAATATTTAGATCTTTTAATGTATAGTCAGATTCTTTCCATACACCCCTGAAAATCACCTCTTAGAGCCCCGAGAGGACATGCCAAGGCAGGCTCATGCTTCTGTAAATCATGTACAAGCTGGTGGGCTGCTTTAGTGCTCTGCTGATTCTTAACTCTAGCAGATGAGAAGGGTGAGCCCAAGTGAAATTATTAAAGTTCAAAATCATTTCTAAAATGTCATCACCCAGAGCATTTACTTATCCATAATTCCAAAAAGCCATTAACATTCACAGCTCAAACATCAAAGGATAAACTATCTTTACTCCCCTAGAAAAGACAGCTGTTAGATTCACATTCCTCCGAAGACATTGCATGAATCTGTGACTATCAGACACACTTTTCACATTCAAATCCTCTTAAAATCTTAGTCACACATTCCCTTTGAGATTCAACATTTTTGTTTTGGGCTGTAATGACTCCTCAATCTCTTAAAACATCAGTTTTTAATAAATAGTAACGGTTTGAATTATATCAAATAAGCAATTCTAATTGCTTTATAATTATGCTTTGTTTAATTGTTTCTTAGTAAAATTATATTTACTATTAAAATGTCTTTTTTTTTTTTTTCCCTGATAGTACCATTGAAGAGAAATTACTGAGAACTAATTTTGTGAATGCCATCTCAAAAAACAGGTTAGGACATAGTTTAAAACATGTATAAATTTCCTGGTGAAAAGACAAGAAAGTAGCTAAGTAGTGACCTTTGTAGAATATACTGCACATCCTAATTGTCTTGTTTGGCTTCTAATTATATTCAAGCCTCAGGGGAAGATCAACTTCAGGCAAGAGTGCAAATAGGATGCTTTTCTTTTCCTAATCACGGATATCCAGAGTCTCATTCTTGCTATTTTCTTCCTTCTATCTTCTTTGCAACATCCTCGTTTTACATGGAATAGACTCCTTCTACTAAATGTCTTCCAAACATCCGCCCTTTTATTCTTATATCTCTTAGGCAATTCCACACCCACCGTCTTTCATGGACTTGCTTTTTCTAAAATAAAGTCAACTTACTCTAGTGACATAAACTCTATTATCAATTGTTTTTGCCTCCTGTGATCTTTGAAGGTACAGCTGGGGTGGAGGAATGAGGCATTGCTATTGGTAGGCCAGATTTTTTTAATCTCTCCAAATATCAGAGAGACAATTATTTAAGTTATCAAAGCAGGATGTGGCAATTCTAGCTTCAATAAATTTTTACTAAATATAAGTTCAGAAAATAATATTTCAGTCCTAATTCAGATAAAGAACAAAAGGGAGAAGTACTATCAATCAAGCAATATTACTTATTACATAGATTTCATTTAAAATCTGATTTTTAATATTATCCTACTGGAAAGAAAACAGTCTATACAAAGTGATGCTTACAGTTCTTCAAAAAAATTTCTATCTTCATTCACCTTACTAGAGTAAATAAAATCCAACACTTATAAAGTATTAGGACAAGAGCACATTCATGGTTATACACAAGCGATGTACTATTTTCATTAAAAAATTATAATTCATTTTAATACAGACTAAGTAAAAATATGAAAGATTCAATTTTATCATATAAGGTATTTAATACACTATTTAAAAAGTAGTCATATATATGCTTTAATATGTATTTTGTCGCTAGAAATTATAATTAATAACCTCAGCAAAAGTAGAGAGACTAAAATGCTTACCAAAAAATTGAAAAAAAAATTCTGAAAAGAAGGTACTTCAGAAGAGTTATTTCAAATCAGGATATAACACTTATGCCAAGGAAAGTTTCGCATTAAGCCAAATTTATTTTGTTTACCCATGAATACATATGGAATTATTCTTTGAAATATCTAGAAGAGCAGTAAAAATTCT
Source organism: Cynopterus sphinx (assembly GCA_030015415.1). Taxonomy (NCBI): domain Eukaryota; kingdom Metazoa; phylum Chordata; class Mammalia; order Chiroptera; family Pteropodidae; genus Cynopterus; species Cynopterus sphinx. The sequence goes on along the minus strand of CM057380.1, from coordinate 25,872,922 downwards.
ATTAACATTGAAGATACAAAATAAAAACTAGAAAATAAATCGAGACAAAATAGTTAAGGTTTAAATTGCATTTTTACAAATTAAATGTTTACTTTTAGAGTATTCATATCTACAGGGTGTTGACTGCATAAATCTATTCAACTACCTAATATAGAAACCTAAAATAAAAAGAACTGACAAATAATTAGTATGATGACAACAGGAATATCGAGATGATTGTTAGATTCCAAATCATAGATAGAAAAATAAACCCCACATAAGGAAGAGAAAACAGTATTATAGTTTTGAATATGTTGCTTAACTAAAATTTTCAGCTCATGTTTTTTTAAGGATTATTATTTGAGTACAATCGTCTTAATCAAGCCATGACTGTAATATGCCTGATACCAAATCATTATAATTTTATTAGAATTTATGCCTAGAAATTAAAGAAAAATTGAAAAATTGTCTGAACATACACAAATGACATAAAAATAACAGTAATGTTATATACAAATCTAATTACAAACATTAAAACCAATATATGTTTTCATCACTAATTGCATAAATTTCCTAATGAGAAGGAAAGCCAAAACTATTGAATAGAGTTGTGTTCAAAGGAATTTTAGAGAGCAGCCTGTGTTGCACTAGATTTAACATGTCGCAGAATTAGTTGCAGGGTTTTGACATATAAAATGAATTTGTCTAATATTGAGACTGTGGGGACTCAGTATTGCTTGCTGCACACAATTGTAAGCAGCTTTTAGAATTATTTTCGGCCTTCTGAAATTCGTTCTTACCTTCCTTCCCACAGAGTTTGAGAGAAATAGCTGGAGTGATCCTGATTGAAGGCAATGCTCCCCATGTTTGCCAGTTTCATTTTGAAGTTTTAAAGTTTTCTGTGATAAAGTGAGATGCTTCCTGGTATTTGTCAATTACACTTTGAAAAGCTTTTGGTTTTGACCTGTAGGTCGTAAATTTACTATTGATGGGCCAGAAGAGGAATGTTTTAAAACTTGGAGGTGTAAAAGATTTAGTTGAGGTTGAAAGGAGCCTTAAAACTCTTATGTTGCCCCCACAAGAGGTCTTAGAAACTATAGCAGCAGGTACATGGATTGAAAAGAAGATTATTTCTTCAGCAGAGTAATTACTAAACCCTGTTGCTACCTGTTCCATGAAGCATTTCTGAGCTCCCTGTGTCAAAATGAATTGCTGCCTCTGCTCTGCTTCAATAGCACTTTGGGTATTCTTATATACTTCTCTTATGTTTTACACTTAGTTGCATACAGTTCTGTTTCCTTCAACAGATTGTAAATTCCTTGAGCGTGGATAACTTTTAATTCATCTCTTTAACTTTTGCAATCTAGATTAATGCCTAATACTTAAATAGCTAAGCAATAACATTTCTAACAAAAAAAAATTTAGAAGGAACTTTTGGAAAGTTAGATAGAAACTGAAGACAAAGGGAAAAACTAACACAAAAGAAAATACACCATAAAAAAAGAAATTAAATAATATTAAATGAGAGAATTAGTATGCCCACAGAAGTAGAGATAATAGAAACATTTCTAAAATTACAAAATATGTATATTTCCAATTTTAAAATAATTAGTGATGCAAGAGAAACCTCAATGTAGAGGCTCCTCAAAAATTAATTCAAGAAAAAAAAACATTTAAAAACAAAAGAACATACTTAAGTAAATTAAGTACAAATGGATAGGACAAACAACAAATTAAACACAGCGGAAAAGAAAAAATATCAGTATCTCATCCACAAAATCTGCTATGAGAATAACTAGGGAAAAAACTATATATATATAACATATATTATAAGTATATAAAACTATACATGCATATATATACATATATATGTGTGTATATGTGTGTGTGTGTGTGTGTGTGTGTGTGTGTGTGTGTGTGTGTGTGTGTGTATTGCATAGGTAAATTCAAGAAGATGACTGAATGGAAAACCCTTCCTCTTGAATTTGGGGAATGCTTTTTCCCTTGGGCTATCTGATCACTCCAGCTGACAGTATGGAAAAATTAGCAAAGTTTTAGCAGCCTTTGCTTTAGTGAGTTAACAAATGGAGTTAGAGTATGCCAAGAAACAGAAAAAAAGGCACATTTGTTCTGGTAAAAGCCATTGATTTTAGGTTGGCAGTTCATGATAAATGAAAATATGAGTTTGAAACAGATCATTGCCATTTCAGGAACTCGAGTTCATCTTTCAGTTGTCATAAATACTGAAAGTGATGCAGAAGGTCTGAAATCACGAATACTTCCAGCCTTGCTCTTGCCCTGCTAAGAGCAAGAGTATATTGTCTCTGGAGAAAGTAGATGTCACTTTACTCAAATATGTGAAAGAATTCATTTAATAAAAAAGTCTCTTTAACCCTATAAAATAATCTAGTCTCAAGAATGCATGAAAGTTAGCTACAAACTAAAAAAAAAAAAGATAACTATTATTATTATTGATATCTATATGCTCCATTTTAAAGATTCTCAAACAGGATTAATATTCAATAATACACACTTTTATAAAAACTGTATCTTAAATATAAGGATACAATAAACTTAAAAGGTCAAGAAAAAGATTTATTTTACTATGCAAAGAACCAATCAAGAAAAACTAAAGTAGCTTTATTAACATTAAGAAAGCATTAAGACAAAGAAACATTAGTATAGAAAAGAAACTAGATAAAATATAAAATTAATTAAAAAGATAAAAATTCTAAATTTGTATGCATGTAATGATGTAGCCTCAAAATACATAAAACAGAAACTGAAAGAAATAAGTAAAAAAATAGATGTTTACAATCATCTATTTTAACATACCTGTCTTAAAATTAGTAGGAAAGCAAACAAATTAATAGGAATATTGAAAATTTAACAAGATGATTAAAAATCTGGGCATAATTACTATTACATACTCAAACTGCAAAATATAGTTGACTCTTGAACAGCACAGGTTTAAAACTAATGGGTCCACTTACAAGTGGATTTTTAAAATAAGAATCTAGGTGGCCCTCTCTATCCCAGGTTTTGTATCTATGGATTCAACTGATAAGAATTGAAAACAGTATTTTCTGTCTGTAGTTGTGGAGGCCTGATTTAAGTTATTCACGGACTTTTGATTGTGCAGGGATTGGTGCCCCTAACCCTGTGTTGTTCAAGGGTCAACTATATACATTCATGTTAAGGTGACACTTACTATTTTAAAATTTTTAGGTTTGCTGAGGCTTAAATCAAGATGTTACAAATGTCAGGAGACTAAATTTCAACAGGGTGTGGAAAAAATCTAGAAATCAATAACATAAAGATAACTGCATAATACCCATATGTTTGGAAATAAACTTCTAAACCTATGGGTTAAAGAACTGTATCATCAAGAAAATTAGAAAATATTTGAACAGAATGAAATTGGAAATACTATGTAAGAATAGTGTTATGGAGCTACAAAAATTACATCAGGTAGTGATATAAGAATAGAAAAATAGAATAGGATAACTCACAAAATAGCCTAGGTACACATTGGTACCTAGATTATGACAAAAGTGAAATTGCAGTGTTTCAATAACTAATACTAGAAAATTTGGAAAGCTGTATAGAACTAATGAAATTCTCTTCTCATCTCCATCTCATTCACAGTGGATGTTTCAAAGTAGAAGTTAGGTCTAAGTATAAAAAAAGATTAGACTTTTTAAAAATAACAGATATTTTTTAAAACTTGGCATAAAGATTTAAATATAGAAATCATTAAACCTAACTAAAAATTTAGAAAAATATGTTAAAGTTGGCTTTTCATCAATAACACCCAATACATAAGTATAAAAGATAAACCACAGATTGAGAGAAATTATTTACCACATATAACTAACAAAGGGGTCTGTATAAATCAATGGAAATAAGACAGTGAACTCACTAAGAAATGGGCAACAATTTTAAATTGGTATTTCAACTCTTGGCATTAACGACTAAAATTAAACATAGAAAATGTGTATGCCTGTCTTAGGAATACATCTAAATCATTTCAGGTTTGATCAGAGAAGTGAAACCATGAAAGCAATATAGACTAAGAATTTATTATTAAGACTAAACTTTCCTAAATTTTGGGAGCTGGTTAAACTGTCTATTTAAGGCTCTTTTCTATTCCTAGTTGAGCCTGATGTCAGAAGCTGGCAGTCAAAAAGCAAAAAATGGAGGTGAATTGGGGACAGCAATGAAAAATGGACACTGCAAATAAAAATTAGAAGCTATGAGGACAAATTGAATCATGAGATTGAAACATAGACTGAAATATTGGAACTGTATTCTGCAACTAACCCAGGCAGTCTCAAAGATGGGGGAGATACGTTGGATGAGCTGGTGCCTCCTGCGCCAGAGCTGCACATGCACCTGGCCTAGAATTCAGAAAACTAAAGCTGGTGATAGGCGGCAACAGTGCCTAACACTATGCTGAAATAGCTATTGCTTACCTTATTTAATTTATTAAAACTTAATTGCCTTCTATTCTTTTCACTGGTGAGGGAAAATTTTTTTATCTTAAGAAAAGGGTGGAGCAGCCAAACACACAAAACACCCAACACTGGACAGATGAGATTGACACTAGTTTTGTCACATATACTCTCGATCTGGAGGAGGAGGACACCGTACCAATCAGGGCCACACAGGATTGCATCTTAGAACAAAAGGGATAACTGGGAACTATGGGAGGCAGGTGTTGGAGTGTCAAAAGAAAGAGTTTCTCTGGTTTCCACAGAAAGATGTGACTGGCTTGTTTGAAAAATTTTGGTAGGGAACTGAAACCCACTATTTAGGGATGTCAGGAACTGTGCCTTGTTCTCTGAGAGAGCCAAGTGGGAAGGAGAACTTACAAGCAGGTCATTGTACACTAAGGACTCCCTGTTACAGTACTTAACATAGCTCAGTATAAATTAAAACAGGGTCTTCAAGCATTGAAGTTTGTTATATTAGACTTAATCAGTGAAGGAGTGATTATGTTCAATGCTTCACCATTTAATAACCTAATTTGGCCTGTTCTTACACATGAAAAGTCTGAATGGTGACTCCTGGTACATTTCCACAACCTTAATGCCATGATCCTATCCAGTAAGACCTCCAAAACCCAGTATTATTAAAATAATTGATTCTATTCAAATAGAAAATGTTGCTATTATAGATTTGACTATGTTTTATTCAGTGTCCATTTCAATAGCCTCCCAGACTTAATTTGCCTTCATCTCTGAAAAAAAACACAACTCACCTTTACCATGTTACCTTTGCAGGCTTTCTATTTCATACCACCTTCACAGCTGAAACCTTATGTCCACCCATCCCTGGCATCACAGGGATGACATAATATATACCAAGACCAGTACACAAAGCTCCTGTTCTCTTTGGAATACCTGATGTTCCCGAGAGTGATCAAGATACTCACTTCACTTCTCAGAATGTACAATGCTGCACTCTTGAAGAAGGCATTTAATGGAACTTACCTCTCCTATAAGCCTAAGCATCCGGCTTGATTGAGTGGGATAATGTACTCCTCAGAGAACTCCTATTTAAGTTACAAAGCGGTAAGTTGACCACCAGCTAGGTGTTACTATTGCTACAGGCATTGGTTAGTTGAAATTCATGCCCCCTGGGCACATGAGTGCCTAGACTGAAGTCTCACAGGTTCCTCAGTTATTTTTGGCCATAATAACAAAAACAAAACTCTAAATTTATTTTTATCAATGAAAAGATCTCCATGTGTCACTCACCCTTCCTGGGTAGTGTCTAGTTTTCTTCTTTTCTGACTCCGCAAAAGTCTCAGTCATCACTAAGCTTTAAATTGATCTCAAAATATAGGATAAGTCCTAAAATCGAAAGTCAATAGTTAAAAACCGGTGGGTTTGAAGGGCCTCAAATGGCCTAAACCAAATCTCTTCTTCGTCTGATCTGGTAAATAGGGTCCCTTAGCCGAACAACACTGTTTGTAAAGAGGAAGAGACAATGGTTTCTGCTTATTCCAGAGAGGTGGGTTTCAAAATTAAACCAGAGAATTATTCAAACAACCATATCACATCCTGTCATGATACTGTCAAATCATGACCACTCCCCTCCATGCCTCACCTTTCACTTTGTTCCCCAAATTTCTCCCCCAGGTATGAGTATATGACTATCAAACTGCTCTATATCTCATCTGTCCAGTCTTGGGCATCCTGTGTTTGTCTGTCTGCTTTATTCTAGGGTCTAAATTCCTCCCTAACCAACGAGGAGAAGAAGACATGGTTAAAAGAGAGGAAGGAAAGAAGGAAATAAGTTAGGATCATAAACAGGATTTAGATATGAAAAGAAAATGTGACATTTTCTCCCGATAATTAAGAACATATATTACCTATATTTATTCTTAGTTCATTGATCCTAGAACAAGCATGTTTATTTTTATTACCCAGAAAATAAGTATTGTTTCCTAAATATTTCTTGGTTGGTTGACTGCATTATTGGTTCTTAAGATACATTACTGTATTATTTCCACAATATGTTTCTATACATTTAGGGAGTTGGGAAAACTGTACCTCAAGTTTTATTCAAATAGTGTTTAAAATACAGTAAATACATTACAAGAGGAAAATCTACTCAGCACCCCTACCTGTAAGATAAAAGCCAAAACTCTTTCATAACCATTAGTAGCTCCTTACGATTTTTGTCGTCAGTATTTTACTAGTGATGTCAATACAGTCCTCTTATTAAGTGCTCTTATTTGGGTTCTATAATGGAACATCTCAAAATGCTTTGATCTTAAAAGTCTATTTTCTAACCTACGAAACTATATTTAGAATTTATATATAAATATAAAGTATGTATTGTATTATCTATAAGCACATAGCAAACAAATATATAGTTCAAAATATTGTGTGTTTTCTCATGTTCACTTTAATTTGTGATCTTACTTGGTATGAAAGAAACAGGCTTTCTAATATTAGGTCCCAGAAAAATCTTTTCTAAAGGGAAATCAAGTAGATACATTGTGCTTATGGCAAAACCTTTCCTTTGTCAAAAGTATAAAGAACAGATATCTCATTTTTCTTTGGCTCCTCCAAACACTCAATTTCTAGCCAACTACCTTCTGAAGTAAAATCATAGCTAGAATTCTCTATATTTCTGTAGATGGCAAAAAGACATAATAAATGATTAAATAAATGATTAAGAAAAACAAATTAATGGCTGAGAAGAGCAAGTAAAAATTTTGCTTGTTTGCTTTTTAAAAATCGTTACAATAACTGAACTTGTAAAGTACAGGAATTTGGTTATGATAAAGACTGTATGAGGCATATCTCTGTTCATTTTTGTTCTCTTATCTAAATGTTGTCTTTGAGGTTTGAGTGAAGATCTTATAACATGATAGTAATTAAAAGTTCAAAAGCATCAAATGGTAATGACATTTCAATAAAACTTAAGAAAAGCCTGGGCACTAAATGATAAGTTCTAACTATTATGACATGTCTTTCAATAGACCATGTTTTTAAAAAATACAGTCAAATATACATATAAATATACAAACATACGATCCACTGGGGATTAGTCCCAGGAACCCTACAGATACTAAATTCCACAGACATGCAAGTCTTTTTATAAAATGATTTTATTTGTATGTATCCTATACACAGCTTCTCATATACTTTGAATCATCTCTAGATTACTTATAATACCTAATATGATATAAATTCTATATAATTGTTATAGTGCATTATTTCAGAAATAATGACATGAAAATAAAGTCTATACATTTTCAGCACAGACACAACCATCATAGGCCTATCTACATAGTATATGTAGTTAGCAACTATGTAAAATTATTTTCCAAATATTTTTAATCAGCAGTTGGTTGAATCTATGGGTGCAGAAACCACAGATATGGAAGGCTGTACTGTCATCATTCTTCATCAGTAAGAATAAAGAATTTTCAGGGGGAAAACTTGATCAATTAATCTCATTATTGTATAGAAGTGCTCTATTATACTGTAACTATTGTTTTATTGAACAAGAGGAAAGTATAATGATTGAACCTATAAACATATCTCAAATTAATTAGATACATTTATTATTTTAATTTTCCATAGATGAAACATTTATACTTGATTTTATTTATCTAGACTAGGAGGGAGCAAGCTATGGCCCATAGGCCAAATCTGGACCATTTATTTTTATAAGAAATATTGAAGTACAGCACTGACCATTCATTGTTCTACTGTCTGACAGATTATATGGCCTGCAAAGCCAAATATTTTACTATCGTTGCATTTAAAAATATATATTTGCTTACACCTTACTTAGACCATTAAGCTAGATTAAATACCTTTTGAAAGGAAGATTTTGAATTCTTACTATACTTTTATTTATTTACATTTGTGAGTCACTGTCTCTCTTCTCTAAATCCTATTGACATTATAGTAAAAATTAAAAAAAAGAGTTGGAGTGGGGGTTGTGGACTAGAATAGACATGTTTCCTTTTACTAAACCACAGTATAAATAATGTTTCCAAAAATATATTGGTCAGTGACCTTAAATTTTAATGAGGTGTTGCCAAAATAAGAGAAAGCAGAGATTAATTGATCCTGGGGATTGCTATCACATTTTATAATATAGTGTCTCTTTCCCTCTAATTTCAAGATCAATTCGATTTATTACATATTTATAACTGAACAGAAAATTTATAAAATAGTTAATACAAAAGAGAAATATATTAAAACAAATTTGAAATGGAAGTTGCAAAAACATCAGGACTTTGATCTTGCATTCCTGCAATGTGGATAAAGGGGACTGAGAGGGTAAAGTGAGAGGACCTTAATAGATTCTATAGTGTTTTCTTCAACAAAGTCAAGTTTAAAGCTATGTATGTCCTCATAAGATGCTGGGGTGAATTTGCTGGCATATATCTGACATATGTTTGAGCGTAGCCCTCAATTAAGCTAGGTTACAAATATTACTGAGCATCATTCTTATTTACTTAAGCTTTGGTGAAAGAGAAGGAAATGTTTTTAATTATCAGGTTGTGTGCAAGCAATAGCAAATTGTCATCTGTTTTAATTCTTGAGGAATGATGGGCACTGTATCTATGATAATTCCCATTATTTTATTAATATAATTAATCTTATAGCCTGCATGATATTGGGATGCATCGTTCCAAGAAGAGTATTTAATTAACTAATAAATATTTAAAATGCATATTTAAAGAGAATGTTGTTAATGGTGTTTTATATAAATTTTAGAATTTGTGTAAAAAAAAAATTTAAAACTCATTTAATTACTTGACCATAGTTTAGATAGCAAGAATAAAGTTTTGGTCAGTAAAACACATGGAAATTTAGGCATGAAATAAGAAGGCTCAGTTTGACACACTTTCAGAACCAAGAATTGGAAGGAAAGAATGGAGTTTAGCAGCATTGTGCAGAGGATGAAAATGCCTGTGAACACATAAGGACATTTTGGAATTGTAAATAAAATGTAGGCATAAATAGAAGAGCCCAAGTCCCTCTTAAGCACTGCACCTGTTTTTTTTCCAGCTAACATAGTGGTGAAGGCACTAGTAAGCTACACATGGCTTACCTGTAGGAATCAATGCATGGGAAAAGAAAACATACAACCTCTATAAATGGTGAATTTCATTTACTGGAGATCTTGAGAGTCTACTTAAGTTGAGGTAGCTGCTGAATTAATTGTCCCTTACCCCCTCAGTTCTGTGCTCACAAAGAGGATTTAATGACCAGTCAGTGAATGGAGAATAGAAATACTCAGTTGTTAGCCTTAAGGACTGGTTTTCACTTTGAAAGCTTTTTGACTAGCAAAACATAAATCTACCCTAAATATTTTAAAGTATTGCCATATATAAATATTTTAAAAAATATTCAAACCAAGAATCAAAGCTAATTCAAAGGAGGATCTCAAAAAAGATAAGTCAAGCAAAAAAAAAAAAAAAACCAGAATGGATAAAAATTCTACAGTTCACATAAAGTGACTATTCTGAAGATAAAAATATATTGAGATGCATAAGGCCTGGTGCATTTGCTACAAAATCAGTCTCATTAGCAGATACATATGAATATATTTTCACACTTCATATACTTCTGAATTCACATCATAAGACTATCTGCTTCAATTAATGAAAGGCAGATTACAAAGGGAAAGAGAAGCACCTAGAGAATTATATTAGAACAACAAAGCTATTAGTAACACTTAGCACAGAAGCACTGGAGTGTTTTAAGTAACAAGCACTGTTTACTTTTCTAGTCCATGTTCTAAAGAAAAAATGAAACCTTTAAGTACATTTGCATACATTAATTCCATAAGGAGTTTTAGAGAAAAGAAAAACCAGTATCTACTCTAATATTTAATTATCTTCTTTGGTTGTCCCTCCAATGATTTTTTAAAAGCTGATATTGTGCCAGGAAAATTATTTTTAAAGAAAATAAATAGCCTTTGGCCAATGAGCTATTCCCTGAATTGAGAACATCTGACTATCTTAATTATATTTTTTGAGATCCCAACTCATAAAAGTTCCCCCATGTTTAAAAAAAATGTTTAGAGTATGTTTCTATCTGCAGAAGCTTACAACTTGGGTTTCACCTTGTCCTTCTAGACTAGATATTAAGACAGTCAACATTTTATTTTCTCCTAGACTCCTATTTACTGATATGCACAGTGCTCTAAAAAAAACATGCTTCATGTATCAGAAGAAAGAACGCTGCAGTGAATCTCAAGCTTGAAGGCGTTGATATACAGAACTTCCATTGGAGATCCAGATAATGGAAATGATTCTGGGGCATACTGGTTTCTTATAGGTATTCATTGCTAAAGAAAGCAGTTTGGGGCTCAGTAGTACATACAAAGACAACCAAGGCTTTGTCAAGTGGTAAAAGAATAATTAAAAGAGTAATGAAAAATACTTCTTTAAAATTACATAATGCATGCTTGTGTGTGTGTGTGTGTGTGTGTGTGTGTGTGTGTGTGTGTGTGTGTAGTTGGAAAACACTAAATTAGAAAAGAAAATTCAATTTTCTTTAGAGGACTTAATTTTTATTGCAATGACTTTAAAAATAAATATTGTTCAGATTCGAGCCCAGAGTTGGCTCTGGCTATGCATATAAGGTGGTACATTGTTAGACAAATGACACAAATTACAGAATGTAATTACTGAAGTTATTAAAAAATATTTTATTTCTGGTGACTTTCTTGAGCAACACTCTCAGAAGCATTTACATGATATAATTTCATCATAATCTGTCAACTAGCATGCGATACATAACATCCATGTATGTCTTTAACCGATCCTACAGCTGTGCAGTCAGAAAATGGGTGCTGGGAATAACTGAAAAAGAGAAATAACACAATTGCCCTTTTAAAGCCATTCTTCCTTTCTAAATGCATCTCAAAGGAGATACTGCCTATAGCAAGTGAGTATCTTTTGGCAAACTAGTACCACTTACCTGATTCGACCACTTTAGTATGATACTAATGCTCAATGATTACATTCCTGCCTTTTAAAGATACAGGAAAATAAATTATTGGTTATCAGGGTTATGGGAGAGGAAGAGATGGTATAAAATAGCAAAAAAAAAAAAAAAAAAGAATCTTTGTGATGATGTCACTGTTCTGTATCTTGACTATGATGGTAGATATAAACTTACATGTCTGATGAAATTGCATAAGGCCAACTATACATACAGATAGGTGCATATAAAACTGGGAAAATGAAGATTGGTAGATTATATCAACAATTCCTGGTTGTGATATTACACTATAATTTTGAAAGTATCATCGTTGGTGGAAATGGCAAAGAACACACAGAATTTTTAAATTATTTTTGACAACTGTATACTAATCTCAATTATCTCAAAATGAAGTTAAAAAAAAAAAACCCATTCAATCCCTTCTTACACAATATACAAGAATAAACTCAAAGTGGATTAAAGACCTAAAGGTAAGACCATAAACCATAAAATCTCTAGAAGAAAACATAGGCACTAAATTCTGAAACTACTCTTAGTAATATTTTTTCAGATATATCATCTTGGGCAAGGGAAACAAAAGAAAAAATAAATAAATGAGACTATAACAAACTAAAAGGATTTTGCACAGCAAAGGAAACCATCAACAAATTGAAAAGACAACCTACAGAATGGAAGAAGGTATTTGCTAAAGATATCTAATAAGGGGCTAATATCCAAAATTTATGAAGAACTCATACAACTCAACACCATCAAAACAAACAATCCAATTAAAAAATGGGCAGAGGACCTGAAAAGACATTTCTCCAAAGAGGACATACAGATGGCCAATAAACATAAAAAAGATGTTCAACCTCACTAATCAGAGAAATGCAAATTAAAACCAAAATGAGATATCAACTCACACTGGCCATAATGGCTATTATTTAAAAATTAATGAACAAGTATTGGTGAGGATGTGAAAAAAAGATGTGCTGTCGGTGGGATTTTAAATTGGTGTGGTCACTATGGAACACAGTATGGAGGTTTCTTAAAAAAATTAAAAATAGAACTACCTTATGACTTAGCAATTCCACTTCTAGGTATTTATGCAAAGAAACCCAAAACACTAATTTGAAAAGATATGTGCATCTTATGTTCATTGCAGCATTATTTACAATAGCTAAGATGTAGAAGCAACCTGAGTGGTACGTCTATAAAATGGAATATTACTCAACCATAAAAAAGAATTAAATCTTACCATTAGTGAGAACACAAATGAATCCAGAGGGTATTACATTAAGTGAAATAAATCAGAAAGAGAAAGACAAATACCATATCATTTCACTTATATGTGAAATCTGAAGAACAAAATAAACAGAAACAGACTCGTAGATAGACAACATACTGTTGGTAGTGAGATGAGAGGGGTGTTGGGTGACTGGGTGAAAAAAGGTAAAGGGATTAAGAAATACAAATTAGTAGTTACAAAATTGTCATGGGATGTGAAGTACAGCAAAGGGAATAAAATCAATAATATAATATCTATATATAGTCTAGTGGCTACTAGACTAATGGGGGGGTTTCTTTATAAATTATATAAATGTCTAATCACAGTGTTCTATATCTGAAACCATCATAAAATATTGAATGTCAAGTATAATTGAAAAGTAATAAAACTAACAAACACTGACTCCATTTCATTTTCTATCCATGGAACTGCAATAAGAGTAAACTAGATAATTATACTCAAAGTATATAAATTTCAAATTATTGTCTTCAAACTAATTTTTGCACATCAGGATAAATTGAAAGATTTAAATCTTTATGCTATTATAAATCTGTGGATTTCTGATTTTAGTATAGTGAGTGAGTTTCTAACATACTGGTTCTCCAAAAAATACTAGTTATAAATTCTGGAAAAATTTTAAAAAATAAAAATTGCCTGAGGTCTCTGGATCTGAACAAAAGTAGTCAGATTTTGAAGTGAAAATGAATTTTGAGCAAGTCCATCTTTGTAGTTAATGATGACAAAATTGGCTTAACCACTGCTAGAAAATATTTTATCTTACTAGGAAGAGGAAACATGAAGAGAAGCCCAGAAAAATTAAGAGTGACAAGAGAAAGGAGAAGCCAGATAATGAAAAATTATATACAAATACGTTTCTAACAAAACATTGAACCAAGAATGCATAGGGTCAATAGGCTATTAAAATGTAGTCACTGACGTAAACAAATACATGTTCTTAATAAATTTTTTAAAAATTCAGCAAAGGATTGAAAATATAATGAAACTAAGTTGATTTTTTAAAAATAAAAATACATTTGGTAACATAAAAAATGTACTGTGTATTTTAATTTAATTGAAGAATTAAGAAAAAAGTATCAATCTAATAAAATGGAGCAATTAAAATAATCAAATTTGAGGAACAGAAGAAAATATGATGTAAAGTGAACAGAACTTTGAGGACATATGGAACAATTTCAAAGGTATTATATGTATAAAATTGAAATATTAGAAGAAAAAAAGGGACAAAAATTCTTTGAGGCCAAAATAATTACCCCTAAATATGGTTAAAAATTAAAAGTTTTAAGATTCAAGAGGCTCAGTTACCAGAAAATCTTAGAGCCTCAAAAATGAATGCAATGAATTATATAATGTAGGTATATACACATGGGTAAATATATAAGGCAAATTTTTCTTTAATAATTTTACAATTTATGGGAATACACAGATCAAAATATATAGTATTATCTTTACATATATGTTAGAAATAAAGTAAGGTCTAAAAATCTGTGACTTAAGGTTTCGCCTTAAGGAGCTAGGGGAAAAAAAGCAAGTTTAAGACACACTAATAAGTAGAAAAATGAAATAATAAAGATAAGATTAATAAATTGATAAATTTCTGTCTAAAAAATTTAGGAAAAAGACATGGCAGAAATCATCAATATTAGAAATTAAAATTATAATACCACATCCTGCAGACTTTAAAAAGCAAATAGATTTTTAACAGCTTTATTGCAATACATCTGGCAACAGGTAAAATGACCAGACTTGTTAAAAGATAACAGCTGGCAAAGTATACTGAAAAAGAAATAGATACTATGAATAGTCTTATGTTTGTTATAAAAACTGAATTTTTAATTACTCATTTTTTGCATTAAAAAAACAGATATCTCCCCCTGATGTTTTCATTACCAAATCCACCAAACACACAAGAAAGAAATATTTCTATACAAACTCTCTATGTACCTGTGATAAAAACACAACATGAGATAGAGTTCTCTTAAATTTTTAAGTTCACAATAGTGTTCTTAATAGAAGTGCCAAAAGTTAATTTAACATTCAAAAATCAATCATTGCATTTTATCATGTTAACAGAATAAAGGGAGAAAACATTTCTATAGACACAGAAAATCATTGACAAAAGTGAGCAATAATCATGCCAATATTCGCAGCAACCTAGAAATACATAAGAACTTCAATATGATAAAAGATATATATTAAAATCCCACAATAAGCATTAACTTAATGATTAAATATTGATAAATTTCCCTAATATTGAAAAAAAAAGGCAGGAATATACACCTGTACATTTTACTCATCATTATAAGAGAGCTTCTAGATGTTACAATAAAGTAAGGGGAAAAATGTTATAAACATCAGATAAAAAAGTAAATCTTCCTATTTGTAGGTTACATGATTATACAGAAAATCCTTAGGGGTTAAAAGAAAACTTGAATAAAAGAACTTAGGAAGTTTGCAGATATAAAGTAATATTTCTATACACTAGCAGCCAGAAAAAAAACTTAGAAAACAAATTGAAAAAATAATTTCACTCATAATAGTATCAGAAACCACCAAATTTTGAGAAACAACTTTAGCAAAAGATGGGCAATATCTCTATGCCGAAAACGACATAATGTAGATGAAAGAAGTTAAATGAGATCTAAATAAATTTATTAGCTATAATACCAAATCTTTTTTTTAATCTTCATTTTTTTTCAAATCTTCTAATCAATATTCATGGTATATAATGAGGGTCGTTGGGCTATAACTCATGAGACAAATTTGTCCCACAGCCTGTTTTTGTAAATAAATGTTACAGAGTACAGCAGCTCTTATTCGTTTACAGATTGTCTATGGCCACTTTCATGCTACAGCTGCAGAGATGAGTACACAACAGAGATTTACAGCCTTCTAAACCTAAAATAGCTACTGGCTCATGCTTTGCAGAAAACGTTTATCAATTCTCTGTATAGATTATAATTGAATTTTTGTATGTTAACCTTGTATCCTATGACCTTGCTAAATTCACTTATCAATTCTAGTAGTAGTTCTGCAGATTCCCTGGGGAAGTGCTGGCTCTGCTGAAGGAAGGTTTTAGGCAATGAAGTAGCTGCTGGGCCTACTGAACACATTCCCACAGTGAACAGGATAGTAAAGGTGAGACTAGATCCTTGGTGTGGCCAATAGAGGGGAGTGGAACATAAAGTTTCAGAGTGGCAAATGTGTCAATATGGAGATAACCTCCAATGATATGGAAGTTAAGTCCATGATAAAGAGCTTGAGAGATAGTACTAGTATGCTGCTAGGCAAGATAATTATGTTCTTGGCATCAGTATACTCAACAGTTCCTTTTGACCCCAAGTTCCACTGTGGGGATGCCATGGGCCCAGAAAGATGCTATGTTGCAGTGGTTTTGCATTGCAGCTGTGAGACATAAAGCTTGGGGAACCTGCCATATATAGCAAATGATAAGTAAGCCTGCTCTTTGTCTCAGAAGAAAAATTATCTCATCTTCAAGGATACTTGCTACAAACACAACATTGATCAAAAGTACAGAGTAGAGTAGTCAGAGCCTTACACTATTTCAATAACATGCAGCACCCATCAAGTCCAAAACAGAAAGCCATAGACCGAGAGGCTTAAACAGTAGATATCTATCCCAATTTTTGAGGCTAGAAGTCTGAGATCAGGGTGCAGGCATGGTTCGGTTTGGTGAGGCCTCTCATCCTGAACTGCAGACAGCCACCTTCTCGCTGTGTTCTCACACGGTGGGTGGCCATGGGAGGTGGGGAAAACACACATTTTCTAGTGTCTCTTTTTATAAGGACACTAATCCGACCATATGGGCCCTACTTCAATGACCTCATCTAAATCTAACTACCTCCCGAAGGCCTCATATCCAAATATTATCACACTGAGGTTAGGGCTTAAGCATATGAATCCTGAGGGGTCACAATTCAGCCTGTAGCAAGGCCTTGCCCCAAACTGAGAGATTAAATAAAAGTAACTGAAAAGATTTGCAAGTATGAGGTTATCAGTAATTTCGAATTAAGTTTCAATGGTGGATTATGGGAAGAAGTCAGATTAGAAGTGAGTGATATGTGAACAGGAGGTTAACAAAGTAGAGCCAAGAATATAAGCTTAGAAAATAACTTCAAGTCCAATGTTTTCATGGTATTAATTACAATTAATTTTACTATTTTCTAAGATTATTTCAAAGGTACAGTAAATCTGACATTCAGTCATTGTCATAATTCCAAAGGCTTTGATGTGAATATTTCCATTAAATGAAACATTCACAGGTTGTAGCACAGCTCAAGATTTTCAAAAACATCCTTTGCCCTTTGTTGTTTGCTTGATAGACATTAAAAAAGCATTCTATGTTTATTTGCTAATTAAGCCCACTTAATTAAGAAATTAAGAAGAAAATCATTTATTTTGTCTCCTAGGCTGAAAGAACATTATCTTTTTTAATCCTGTGACATGAATTTTTTAAATTATCATTTTATATACCCCATTAATATATGTCAGAGTTCGACTTTAAAGCCCATACTTGTCCTTCTTAGCCTAATGTTCTTTCCACTACAACATACTATATTGGAGGAATATACCATGGTTTATACACTAATTATTAAGAAAACCAACTTCTTAAAGATTAAAGAGGTGGAGGAAAAAGAAGCTCAGAGATCACTATAATGGCATTCTCAGAAGGTTGACACTATGGTCACTGAAAAGAAAGGAAAATTCATAGGCTGTTATTTTCATTTTTCATAAAAGTAAATTATAGTTAGCAAGAAACTTTCTAGCACTAAAATTTGGACCCTAGCCAAAAAGTCACAAATACTCTTTAATACTGAAAAAAAAAAATACTGAAAAAACTAAAAATATTGTTAACTTATTAGCATACAAAGTATGTGATACTTATCATGAAAAATTCTGAATTTAAATGACCTAGTCCTCAATTTTAATTAAAGGAATCTTTGCTAGAACTTCGAAAGAATAATCAGCAAAGTAGATTAACAGGGAGAACTCCCTTGCCAAAAAGCCATAGGAAACATCATAGCTTGTAATAATACTGAAACTTACTAAAGAGAATTATTGAGAAATTCTGTAAGATTACTTCTAAGGTCCCTGTCAGGAGACATAATTGAAAGATTAATTTCTTCCTTGTATGCTGTTCTCTCTCACTGATTGTCTCACATATTGAGAGATAACATAATTTCTCATACATTGAGACAGTGAAAATTTGTCATATCAGGAAACTGAAGATACAGTGCTGCAGAGCAATTTGTTTTCAAACCCAGCAATGTTCACATTCTTTATATTTAACTTATGGGTATCATTTGAAAAATTATATAACCCCTCTAAAAGTTAGTTTCTTCATTTAAGCAATGTGTATAAAAAACAATAACATTTCATTAGGGTAATGAAGTTATTAGCATTAGCATTTGTAAGCATAATGTCTTTTTTTATTATTAGGAGTGATTCAGATATTTTCACATAATGATCAAGAAGCTCAGAGACTTAATTGAAACCCTCTCTAGACCATTCTTGCCTCCTCTTAAGTGATAGATTGAAGCCCCCCAAAAGAAATATTCACATCTCTTTTAAATATTACATGAGACAGCAAGACACCTGTCAATAGGAGATACTATCAGTTTTCAACTTATTTTTTAGCATGGCAAGATAAAGGAATCAGTGTGCTTGAGAGGAACAGAATTCTTTTAGAAGTCTCTATTTTTAAAAAGATAGGTCAGCATAAATGAATTTTTTATGACTTGAATAATGATTTTCCTTATGTCCTGCTTTGAGTGGTGTCTGAAGGAAATTAAGACTACATCTTATCTTCTTGTTAAATTACACATATGAAAACAAAATGTAGAGTTCTTTTAAAAAATAATTTTCCTTTATTTTATTATACCTTTTTTCCCCTGACAGCTTGATAATGAAAACTATGTAATTGAGTATGATTTTTAAAATAACTCAAATATCTTTAAATACAGGCCAGCATTTGTGAAATAGTGTCTTTCCTTAACTATCACCAGAATGCTAATGTCAATCTGCCTTAATATAAAACTTCTTAGATCTGCAAGTCTGTTACTATAGAGAACTGTTATGCAGCTATACATGCCTTTAGTGAAATCCTGTAGCCACCTAATATATGAAAAAGAACACATTGACAGAAATATTTGCAATTCAATGATTTTAATTAGGGCCCTTCATCACTTCTCATGTTTCAATAGCTTACTAAAGAAATCATACCTTGTGCTTATGTATGTAACTTTCTACCTTAGGCTACCTTTGAAAGGCTAAAATCTCACCAATCGACAAACGGGCACTGGACTTCCAGGTCAAACTGCAGACAAGAGCATATGGATTGGTCTTCTCTACTGCTGAAAACATGACGACAACAGACAGGAGAATGGGAGAAAAGTGGACATTAAAATAGAGACAATGGTGAGTTTCCAGTAACAAGATCAAGAGAAGCCACAGTCTCAGAAGAGATGAAGCAGAGACAGGAACCAATCTTTCTGCAGAGACCTGAAGTGGCTGCGAATTAGGAACAAGTGAGTCAGGGGTAGGTTAAGAACATGGGACAGGAACAGGCAGCAATTTCTCTCTAGGGAACGTCTCTTGACAGAGTCCTATTCATCCAGGCATGGAGTTTAATTCTAATCAAAATCCATTTTTCTGTTTGGCCTTGAAGTTGCAAAAAATACCTGGAGAGATCAGGGGCATCTTGTGGGTGCAGATACTCCTCAGTTCTCCATATTCTTACACGGGACAAGAGTGCCTGATTACTGGCCATTCATCTATTCATTATTACTACAAACATTTGTTCAGGTAATCTTCTAGCTAATGGGGATAAAGAAATGAATTAAACAGGCCAAAATAAAAGGCAACATACATGCTGGAGGAGAATGCAAGGAAAAAACAATAAAACTGCAAATAGCGTGCATATTGTATATATGGATAAGTGATGTGGAGGAGATAAAGGAGGACAGCAATGACAGAAAGTATGGGGGAAAGCACCTCATCCCAAGGGCAGCACTTCATTCCAAGTGCGTAACACACTTTCCATTTAGGAGGAAGGTCTATTTTAGAAACAGACAAATTATATAACAAAATACTCACTAGCTACCTACCTGGTTAAAAGTAAGAACGCAAATCACTATATATTAGAAACAAATATGCAATACAAAAACAGAGAACCAAAATAAACAAAATTATTGAAACTGAAGGAAAAAGAAATAATTTAGAAGAGAGGGTGGAATGTTTAAATTCTTATCAATAACATTAAAGCAATACAGAGCTATATACTGATGCATGAGCATGCTTGCTGAAAAAATTACAACAAAGAGGTATGTGATTATAATCCCAGTATGCAATAAGGGAAAAATATATTTCACCCTTGAAAAGATTCAAAATAAATTAATCTATTATTGAGTACTAGAAGAAAATTGAACAATGCCTTTAATGTACGGAAATTCTGAACACAGAATACTTCTGAACACAGCTAAACTCAATGAATTAAGAAAATTATCAGATAAGCTTGCATTCACACATGCAGTATCTGAAAGACAAAACATTTTTTTTAAAGATTTATTCCAACAAAACAAAATAATACTGAGGAAAAAAAGGAAAATCTTAAATTCCATGAAAATGTCACAGTAATGCAAGAGGACAGGATAGAGAAGTTTCATTTAATTAATCTGTCCCTAGGTCCAGGAAGGAGAAAAAAGTCAGAGGTTTCAAATCTATACCTGGGCAACTTCAACATCTGTGCCTTTTCCACCTCAGCAGTCAGCCCTCCTCTGCCCAGTATTATTACTCTGAGAAATGATGCAACATTCTTGCTCATCATCAGGTCCCTATGTGTACGCAGAGATACAAGCTATGAACAAATGGGATATTACTCATGAGAAGTAAATCGATGTTCAGGGACCCAATTGCTAGGACTAAAGATATTTTCAGAAATATGTATAGTCACAGAACCAGTAAAGCTGCAAGAAAAGAAGGGCTATTTCATATAAAAATGTCTTAGTTTAACTCATGTTTTTTATTTTCCCCATAACAGATGTGATTTTAAAAACAAGGTTTATTGGCCAATAGCACATTAGCAATTTTTAAAAGTCTATTTAAAAACAGAAGTGTTTTCAAAATTTCATTCTCTTGCCACTTACTAATTGGTTGTTCTATGTAAAGCTATTGCATGTTTCAGATAAAGACCTCCTTATAATTTTTGTCCACTACCCTCAAAGTATGGGAATTGAAATACAACTGTGACCACATCTGAATTAACACACATTATTTTAAATTAAATGTATTTTTTAATTCAGAAATGCAAAGCACTCTTATCTTTTTAAATGTTATTTTTCCTTCTTAGTAATTTAAATGAACTTTTCTTTTTAATATGAAAACAATCTATTTAAAGGCAAATTTAAGTTTAATATGCATAAAATGAATAAAATATATCCAATTTGTTATGGCAAAATTAATTTTCCATGGAGTGAAAAAAAAGCATACAAGTATGAACATAAAATTGTACCTTATTGATCATTTTCTAAAATTCTTTAAATTTCTCCAATGTGTCCTGTCCTAAATTATTCTTTTTTAGATGCCACTTATAAAAAACAGACCAAAAAACCCAAAATACCTAAAATATAACTGGAAGAAAAAGATGAATATTGCTTACTAAAATTATATTCATTTCAAAGATAGATCATTATGAAGACTATTTTGAAGTTCTCTGGGAATATTAAATTTTGTCAATTGTTAGGATTAAATAATTATTAAATAAAGAGGACAAGGTAAAAGTCTTGGCATTTAAACACAAGTTAAAAAAAAAGGAAAATAATCTTAAGACTAATCGTGCTAATGTTTTATATTACTCAAGTTATGATTTATGTAACCAAAATCAGGTAGGAATAAACCAAAAAATAATGCATATTAAAAGTTCAAAGTTGGATAAAAGAATAATGATGTTCATCCTTGGATTTTTATATACTATTCCAGGATGTTTTTGTTGTCGTAGTTTAGTTTTACTTGTTAAAATATCATTCTCTTTTCTCCAACCTACATTCTAACTTCTGAAAGTGAGGGAAAATCACTCCTTTCCTGCAGGTCTTACCTCCAGTTCTTAAGATGAATCTAAACATATAATACGCATGAAGCTCACATTCCGTGGCTCAGCATCCTATCATACCTAAATTTGTGCACCTTTCTGAGAAGCAAGTTTCTCAGAAACTGTTCTGAGGACCACATCCCTTAAGTAGCCTCAGCCCCAGTTATGTGATCAACAACTTTGTAAACTCTCTGGCAAACTGTCTTGCTCTCTCCATTTCTAACACTTTGCCTTGCTCTTATCAGTTCCTCTTAAATGAATCAGGGCCCTATTCTTAAGTATTTCTCTTGGGTTTGATTCTGTATACACTGTCTGGCCTACCTCCATAATGCAATTGTTTGCCTCATGATTTCCAAATAATGCGCCTTGTAAAGTCCCTGATTGTTGATATTTGAACTATTGGAACACTCTATGGAATCTTAGACTTTGTGTGTTACCTTCTTACTTGTACTACAGGCAGCTTTTGCTTGTAATTCTTCCTCGACTAACTGGATTCTAAGGTAGGAGCCCTTCTTTTCATAGAGCAGAGATAATTTTTAATGCTTGAACTCTAAACTATACCAACTTTGATTTTACCCTGTAGAAAATAATTGAGCAAAATCTGCTTTAGTCTCAAGACATGCCAACCCATGATCATACATACACATACATTCAGATATACACAAAACATAGAAACAACTATTTTATATGAAATGACTTTTATAAACATTAGAGAGAGCATTTCTCACATAGGATTATTCATTTAAAGTGTATATATATATATATATATACATATATATATATGTATATGTATGTATGTATATATATATATATATATATATATATATATATATATATATATATATTGTGAGTTTATCATCCAAGTATAAGAGACTATATTATAGGGCATATTCTTTGTAGTATTACTCTAATGGAATTTGTCTTGCAGCACAAAAATAAATTGGACAGTTTTAAAGAAAATAAAACTGAACCAAATAGCAATGAAAGTAGACAATACAAACTAGGGGCAATCCTTTCTTCTTACTATTATCTTGCTAGGTTTTAATGATATTCTCCTGTCGGGTAATAGGGATCCATTTAGGGAAACAGAAAACATAGTAGGTATTTACAAACAGAAGGAATATAATAGAGATTGATTACCAGGAAATTAGAAGCTGAGAGAACTAAATAAGTAGAAGACTCTCAAGTTTAATAATAGCAGGAGATAGCTAAAATTACCAGAGCTGGGGAGGAAAGAGAAGGTACAAGTCTCTTACTCTTTTGTGTGACATATATATAGCTAGTGTTTGGACTTAAGGGGGAGCCATCCTGAGGCTGGTGGAGAGACCCCTGGACAGCTAGGCACTTCATGGCTTCTTCCTAAACCACCAAAATGACTACAGCAGGTGCAGCTAGCGGGTTGGTACTGGCAGTGCCGAAAGAAGCTGGAATCCAGGAACAGTAAACCAGTTCCTCCTTTCTCATACTCAAGTCTTTTGCCAGTGCCTCAGATTCTAAGAGGAATTCTGCTAAAAAGGGAGTCTGGAGATGCAGTTTGCAGACTCCCAGGCTCCATATCACCTGATACAGAACGGGGAGAGAAGGACTAAGAGATGATATGTGACAGATATAATACACATACACACACACACACACACACACACATGTGTGTGTGTATAATGTAAATAACAAATACAAAACAGATATGTATAGATGATATGGAGGGTAACTGATATACACACCTGAAACACATAATGTCTCCCCAGATTAGAAAAGTTTCAAATCTCATAATTTGGGAAACAGGAATTTTCATTATGTGGGTCTTTTCTTCATTATATACTTTCAATATTGCAATAACATTATAAAAACCAAATTTTATTTATGCTCAAATGTAGATAACTTACAGCATATTAAATACCATTAGAAAAGAGATAATAAAATACATCAATTTAAAGTAACAAGTAGATAATTTAAAAATCAATGTATATTTGTATTCACCACATAAAGTCATTTTTTCCATTTTTTCATTTAGAAAGTTAAATATATTGGTTTTTGCCTGTTCTTCAGAGAAATAAATTGAACAGTTATTGAGCCTAATTTCATATACAAATATGTTTATATATTTTCAAATGAACTTGTCTTTAAAATTTTTCAAAGTACTTCTCTAAGAAAATAAAAAAAAACTTAAAAACGTTGTACATCTATTTCCACTAATTTAAATGAGCAAAAAAAAATGTTTATTTTTGCTGAGAAGTTGTTCAAGTTATAAAGTGTCTCTCATCTCACTGCCCTCAGATATCAGTGTGTTGCTGCATTATTCATATACAACAGTATTTCAAGATTAGCAGTTTAAGTAAGAATAAAATAGATTTTTATAAATATTCCAAACAATTTGATTACACTGTTGGAAAAGGCTTGTAAACAATATGGATTATGAGATTTTACTGCCATCTTCTGATGAAACTACTTTATGAGGAAAGCAAAACACAGAAATTATTCAAAGGAAATCTACTGTGATACTTGTGTTTGGGAATGGAATGCTGGAGGAATGTACAGAAAAAAGGTATGTTGGTAACTCCCATAACTTCCTTTCTCCTCCGTTTTCTCAAACAAGTTACTAGCGTGGAGCTCATTTTTTTCTGGCCATTTTTTTTTTTAAATAAGAGATTTAATACTCCTTTTGATAAGTTGGAATATGAGTAATTGGACATATTTAGTGATGCTTCCTTTTAAATTGGCAAACAAATGTTACAACATAATGATTTAGCTAATTGCAAAATTTATGAGTAGAGTTTTAATATGGAGGAGCATTAAATATACTTAACATGACCAGTCTCAAAACATCATGCCTGTATATTCCTGCATAAGCTTTTGAGGTGAAAACATGCTGAATTTCCCTTTTTCTCAGAACTGTTTTACTCATGTTTGCAGTTATAGGTTTAGATATTATCTCAAACCCTAAGTACTCAACTTGTGACCTTCCTTCCGAATCTATTCCTCCTGCAGAGGTCTGGTCATGCCGCTTCCAGGCTCAGAATCCTGCCAAGCTTTCCTCCTGTTGCTTGGAGTATATATGATAGATCCCTGCCTATTGCTTCTGCTTCTGGCACTCCTCTCTCTCCACCTTCATGCTGAATTTCTTCCATTTTCCTAAACACAGTTCACTTTAAGATCTAACATTATACAGTTTTTGCCACCTAAAACATCCTATCCTTGCACACAATTATCACATGTTTTCTTTAGTTCTCAGCTAAAAAGTTTCTTCTGAGCCCAAGATTAAACAACTGTCCTCCCAACTCCTTAATCCCAATAATATAAACTCCTCTAATATCTTGATGTTGTTTGTTTCTACTTTTACCGTTTGATTATTCTGTCTACCTGGACAAAATGTAAACTCATGAGAACAGAGACCCTGTCTGCCACATTCATAACAACATCTGAACCAACACATTTTTGTCTGGCACATCAGAGACACTCCATAAATATGGCTGATTAACTATGACATTCATTCATTTACTCATTCTACCTAAATATCTTTCTAAATATCTTCATAGCAACACTTCTCATCTTTTATCCTTTGATGAAAATATTGAGTTTTGTCACTGAGTTCATATTTTTATTTATACTTCTAGCTACCTTATTTCTAGAGGTTGAAAAATTAGCTATCTTTACTAGTTATTAATATACATAGAGGTAGAAAAATCTAAAGGTAGAAAAATCAGCTTTATCTAGTAGTTACTAATAAACCTTATAAAATTAAAATAGTTCACATGATTCTATGAGAGTGACTAAAGCTTTTTACTAATTAAAATAGTAGGCTGTTTAGATCACTTTATAATCAAATATTATACACCCAAGATGTGAGATATCTACTAAAAAACTCTTGATAGTGTAAATCAGCAAACCATCACCTTTTCAGTAATGAGCTTCAGAAAATTAGACTAAAATTCAGATAAAAGAAATGGTAGGATTACCAATTATATCTCCTGTGCTTATAGCTGAAATGTGTTTATTTGGAAAAATCTATTACTTAGCAGATTAAATTTTTAATGTTTACTTAATATGAGCTTGTTCAAACATTTGAAAATGAAGTTGAGTCCTCAACAGATAAACTTATGCAAATCAGTCACACCTTATAATATGGTGGATTGCATTGTTTATTAAGAATGAAAAGCCTTAAATATATCAATGCTCAGAATGCCACCAGATTTCAGTGAAGATAGTTCATGAAAGTCTTGAATATATAACACAGACACCCAAATTTATATATATATATATACATATACATGTGTGTGTGTGTATATATATATATATATATATATACACACACTCATATATATACACACATATATACATATATATTTGTATAGGATAAGCTTATTATAATGCTACTCTAGGAGAGCACCCAGGCAAAGCTGCTAAGGTCTTAACATTATTATAAAAAAGTGTTGTTTTTCAGACTGATGCATTTAGCAGTAATCATATAATAGATATTACTTTCAGAACATTTTCTGCTTTGCTTTAAGCTCTACAAGTACAAACAGTGCATTGTTTGTCTTTGTACTTTCTAATGTCCTGGCCAAGCCCATGGCACACCCAGGCTAACACAGACCTGGTGTGCTTTAGGATCTTGCTACTCCAAGTGCAGTTCATGGGGCAATAGTAGCAGCAGATGAGAACTCATAAGAAATGCAGAATCTCAGCACCCTCTCCAGCCCTGGTAAACCAGAATCTTGAGTTTTAGCACGATTCCTAAATCATTCAACTCACATTAAAATTCAGGCAAGTCTGGTGTGAAAGACACTATATAATCTCAAAATAGAGATTTTAAACCCAAGGATTTGAACTTTGTCACTTACTGTCTATAATCCCGAAAAGTCCTTAAACATCCTTTAATCTTATTTCCTCATCTGAAAAATGAGATGAAATTAAGCACTTTGACAAATCTCTAATTATGAATATCTGGCATTTTATAAAAATATGAATATTTGTAAAAAGGTTCTACAACCTTTATAGAAGCAGTGTATTTATTTATATACACTGTTAAGAAAAGCTGTCAGTTGTCATGAGTGTTGCATATATTTTGCTTGTTTTTACTTATTTTGACTTTAATATTGGCTTTTTCACTTTGTAAACATTTAATGTTTGTATAGTCAAATATATCATTTTTAATTATCATTATTATATGAAAAAATATATTAAATACATTCTTATTTTTTTTTAAGTTCACATTTTGACTTTTTTTTGGAATTAAAAGTTACAGAACAATTCACCAGCCATAAGTTTCCAGCCCTTGGGATTACTTCAAATATAAATATGATCAATTGGTTATGCATACTCATGTATTTCAGATTCTTCTTGTAAACAATCTTCACTGATGAATGGAGACACTCTGAACATTCATATATTTAAGGCTTTTATTTATTAAGCAACCATGCAACCATTAGCTACAATAAGAAACAGATCTTTAAAGCACCCAGAAACCCTTTCCTTAATGGTGTTCCTTTCCAATCACCATCCTATTCTTCTACTCCATGTCAACTTTACTGACTTTTAAAACCAAGGATTAGTTTTGCCTGTTTAAAATTTTATATAAATGAAATCAAATACCATGTATTATTTTGCATCATATTTTAATGCAAAAATTTGAGATTCATATTGTTTGTTCATGCATGTATACTACTCTAAGATATTTTATCTTATAAATGAAAGTTTAATGTTTTAGTTTTAATTTAGAGCTGTTATAATGCTCTTATAAATATTCTTGTATGTATATTTTGGAATAAATGTGCACCCATTTATTTTCGGTATCGCCTAGGAGTGCAAATGTTGTGTGATAACAAATACATATGTTTAATTGTATTCCAAAGTGGTTATACTTACACTAGCAGTGTGTGAGTGTTTCGATGCTCCATAGTTTCTCCAGCACTTGGTAGTATGTGTTTTTTCCATTGCAGCCCAATTAAGGGATAGTAATATAATATTGTGATTTTAATTTTCACAATTCTGTGCTAAAATTTTGATCATTCTTAAATGTGACTATTGTCCATTTGATATCTTCTGTGTGAAATGTCTATTCAAATTCCTACCATCTTTTCCTTCATTTTTATTTTGGGTAACTGTTTTATTTTATATTTATTTATGAGGATTCTTTAGGTAATATAAATAGTATCCCTTTGATATATACATATATATTCATACACATAGTGTCTACTGATGAGCAAAAGTCCTATGTTAATGCAGTCCTAGTTATCAGTTTTTTAATTCTTGATTCTATTTTTTTTGGGGGGTATACTATTTAAGAATTTTCTAACCAGATATTATGGTTACATTTTCCTTTTATCACATGTAAGCATTGTGGTTTAATCTTTTACATTAAGCTCTACAATCCATCCAGAATTGATTTTTGCATATGGTTGAGATAGTTTACATTCACAATACATTTAAATATATGTGTATTCAGGTAACTCAATTTCATTTTGAAAAAGTCTGTTCTTTCCCTACTAATCTACTATGCCATTTTGGTCACCATTCAAATGTCAATATAAAAAAATGTTTTAAAATTCTATTCTTTTCCAGTGATATATGAGACTCTGCCAATACCACACATTTCTTTAAATTACTATAGCTTTATGATAAATTTTGTTTCTTGACAAAGTAAATCCTCCTAACTTGCTCTTCTTCCAGAGTATCTTGGCTTTCTTGGAATTCCAATTATGCTAGTTTAATTCATCCTCTAAGATTCTTATGTCCTTTTTTAAAAAATCTTATTTACTGTATATTATCCCTTTAATTGTTATGATTCATCCATTCTGTTACACTTTTTCCTGTTCTGTTTTCTAGTTTAATAATTCTATTTTAATTTTGTCTAATCTGCTATTAATTTTATACATTTAGACCTTGATATTCATGATACATGTTCAATTCTAGGATTTCCTTTTGTTTCTTTTAATTGGTTTTAGTTTTGTGCTGAAATTATCAATTTTATTTTCTATTCCCTGGTAACTGTTCATCCTTATTATTTAAAAATCTGCTTTGGAATGATGTAAGCAACATGGTGGCATAAGATGTTATTCCTTTTTGTCCCCCTTTTTAGTCAATAAATTATACATTCATACATGAACAAAAACACCTGCATGGGGTTTTTATAGACTTCATACCTTATTCGAAGGGACTCAGAAGAAATCTTGTAAACTAGTGTAGCAGGTTGGAGATAAGACAAATCTCTATACAGGCTGCAAAACCAATAGAGTTATCCTGACTGCCTGGACCCTTCTTATCACAGTAGGGCAAGAATCAGGTAAGTGCTGAATTGTGCACTGAATTGTGCAAGCACTCACCCCTAAGAGAGAGCTGCAGAAATTTAGTCCTTTCTGAAGGGAGACTCCAACACACTATGGAAAAAATAATAATATATTTTGTTTGTCACAGAGGTGAAAAAGAAACTTTTCTTACTACCCATTTCCAAGTAGTCACTGATTTAGGCAGATATATCTGGCAGAAGTAACTTCTCCCATTGAGAGATGCCTAGCTACCTAAGCCGGATGGGACACAGCTAGAGAAACCCATCAGCACTTATAGTACTAAGGTGGGAGCTCTGTGATTCAGTAGGGAGAGGCAGAAAAGAATTCCAAATGACCTTGAAGTCATTGTTCTCAGCAGAAAGTCCACCTACAAGCCTCTGGGAGTCTACGGACTTCCCTATTGGGTCTTTGGGTGTCCCCAAATGTCAGGTGCTAGATTCACACATCTCCCCATTCTGCTGCTGGCTCCTCATGCACATACCAAATGCAAGAGCAAGAATTAGGTCTTATAAACAGGGAACATGCTTAAAAAGGCAATGGTCAGTGGGCAGGGGGAAACTAAAAACTTGAGCTACAGTACTAACTTCTGGCAAACAAACAAGAGTTTTATTATGGCCAATCTATGAATTGATAGCCAAAAGAGACATAAAAGCTAATTTAAGGAAGTATCTGTTACTTAAAATGCAAAAGTAGAAACACATAACTATAACTACAAGCAATATGAACAATCAAAAAAATATGGTATCATAAAAAGAAAATTCCCTAGCAACCAAGTTCAAAGGCTAAGAACAATGTGATGTAACTGATAAAGAACTCAAAATAGCTGTTATGAAGAAACTCAATAAACTACAAAAACTCAGACAATTCAATGAAATAGGGAATAAAATGAACATAAGTTTTTACCAAAGAGATTGAAATTATAAGCAGAACTGAACAAAAATTCTGGAGCTCAAGAATTCAATGAATGAAAAGAAATATGTAATAGACAATGTGTGAAACAGGGCAAAAAAGATAGAAAAAAAAAACAATAAATGACTTTGAGGATAAGAATGTAGAAATAATACAGTTGGAAGAAAAGAGAAAAATAGATTTAATACAAGAACTATGAGATTTCATTAAAAAAGCAAATAGAATAACCAAGATTCCAAAGAATAAGAAAGGGAGAGTGGGAGGAGAGTTTAGTTAGAAAAGCTGAAAACTTTCCAACCTGAGGAAAGACTTGAACATACAAGTCCACAAAGCTAATACAACACCCTATTATCTCAATGCAAAAAGACCTTTTCTATGACACATTATAATGAAACTGTTAAAAAAAAAAAAAACAATGGCAAAAAAAGTATCTTAAAAGTGGCCAGGAAAAAAAAAAAGATGTAACCTACAACGGAAGCCCCAGTAGGCTATCGGTAGATTTCTCAGCAGAAACTCTACAGGCAGGAGAGAGTGGCATGACATATTCAAAGTACTGAAAGATATAAACTGTCAGTCAAGAATGCCTTATCTTGCAAAGTTATTCTTCAGCTATGAAGGAGAAATAATGGCTTTCCCAGACAAAATCTGAAGAAATTCCATCCCCACTGAGCTGCCCTGCAAGAAATTCTAAAAGGACTTCGTTAGACTTATGTGAAAAGATGCAAATCAGTACTGTTAAGATATATGAAGTATGTAACACACTAGTAAAAATAAAAAAAATACAGATTTAAAAAACAGTATAGGATGGTGTGTTAACCACTTAACTATAGTATAAAAGCTAAAGAAAAAGAGTAGTACAATTAACTATAGCAACTATAAATTGTTAATACAAAACATAAAAAAAGGTAAATTGTGAAATCAATGACAGAAAAGGGTGGAGACTTTAAAGTTTTTTAAAGACAAGTTACTATCAGCCTAAATGGGCTGTTTTATTGGTATGTTTTGTGTAAATTACAAAATAACTACAAAGCAGAAACAGTAGATCCACAAAAAATTTTTTTTAAAGGCACAGCGGGCAGGAACAGAGCATAACATCAGGGAGAATACCAATTTAAGAAAGTAGGCAGAAACAGAGAAAAACAGAAATAATTAATAAGATATTGTCATAGGCCCTTACACATCAATAATTATTCTAAATATAAATGGATTGAATTCACCAATTGAAAGGCACAAAGTGAGCTGTTAGATTAAAAATCTAATAAAAAAACAAAATCTAACTATATACTGCCTAAAAGAAACCTATTTCAGATTTAAAAATATATATAGACTCAACGTGAAAAAATTAAAAAAGACATCCCATGCAAATGGAAACTAAAAGAAAGGGGAATAGCTATACTTATATGAGACAAAATATATTTTAAGCCAAAAGCAGTAACAAGAGACAAGGAAGGTCATTATATAAGGGAATGAATTAATCAAGAAGATAAAACATTTGTAAATAAATGTGCACCCAACACTCAAGTACCTAAATATAGTAAGCAAATACTAACAGATATAAGAAGAGAAATAGACACTACAATAATCTTAGGAGACTACAATACTCTGCTTTCAACAATACATAGATCATGCAGATAGAAAATCAAGAAGGAAAAGATGGACTTTAACCATGCCTTAGCCCAAATGATCCCAAAAGATATTTACAGAGCATTTTATTCAACAGCAGCAGAATACATTCTGCTCAAGTGTGCACAGAACATTCTATGAATAGATCATGCTAAGACAAAAGAAGTCTTAACAAATTTAAGAAGATTGAAATCATATCATGTATCTTTTCCAACCACCAACCATAATGGTCTGAAAATAGAAATCATTAACAGGAGAAAAGCTGGAAAATGTAAAAACATGTGGAAACTAACACAATTTTAAATAACCAGTGGGTGAAAGAAGAAATCAAAAGGAAAATCAAAAAGTATCTCAAAACAGATGAAAACAGAAACACAAGTTACCAAAACCTATGAGACATTGGAAAAGCAGTTCTGAGAGGAAAAATTTATATTGATGAATGCATAATATTAAGAAATTAGAAAGACCACATAAAACAACCTAACTTTACAACTCAAGAAACTAGATAAAGGGCAAATTAAGCCCAAAGTTAGCAGAAGGAGAGAAATAATAAAGATCAGAGAAAAACAATGAAATAAAAAGAAGAAAAATAGAAAAGATTTTTTAAAAAGAACTTGCTTTTCAATAAGACAAATGAAATTTTCAGATCCTTAGTGAGACTAAAAAAAAATAGACTCAAATAAATAAAAGGAAAAAAATAACCGACACTATAGAAATACATAGGATCAACAGAGATTACTCTGACTGAACAGTTATATGCCAAAAAATTAAATAACCAAGAAGAAATGTATAATTTCCTAGTATTATATAATGTACCAACACTAAACCAGGAAGAAATAGCAAGTCTGAACAGATTAGCAATGAGTAAGGAGTTTAAATCAGTAATCAAAACCTCCCAACAGAGAGGATACCCAAAAATCAAATGGTTTCATGGGAAAATTCTACCAAAGAATTGAAGAAGAATCAATGTCATTCCTTCTCAAACTATTCCAAAAAATTGAAGAGAAAGGAACACTTACAAACTAATTCTTTAAAACCAGTATTATCCTGATACCAAAGCCAGATAAGGATGCTGTAAGAAAGCAATAGATCAATATTCCTAATGAATGCAGATGAAAAAATTCTCACCAAGAATTAAACTGAATTAAAGAATTTTAAAAAAGAATTATATATCATGACCAAGTGAGATTTATATCTGTAATACAAGAATGATTCAACAATGCAAATCAATACACGTGATATACCATATTAATAGAATAAAAATTAAAAATTATGATCATCTCAATAGGTGCAGAAAAAGTATTTGACAAAATACATATGCTCATGATAAAAACATTCAACAGATTGAGTGTGGAAGAAACATACATCAACATGATAAAGACCATATATGAAAAACGCACTGCTAACATTTTAACTGAAAATGAAAAGCTGAAAGCTTTCCTCTAAAACCAAGAACAATACAAGGGTACCCACTTTCACTCTTATTCGACACAGTATTGGAAGATCTAGCTAGAGCAATCAGGACAAAGAAAGTCACCAAAATTATGGGAAAAAAAAGTAAAACTGTTGCTATTTGCTGATATAATCTTGTATATTGAAAATCCCAGACACAACTAAAAAACTGTTGTATCTAATCAAGAAGTAAAGTTATGGAGTATAAAATAAGTACATAGAAATCAATTGCATTTCTATACACTACCAATAAAACTTAAGAGAAAAAGAAAACATTCTCATTCATAAGAGCATTAAAAACAATAAAATACCTAGGAATATCAAAGAGTGAAATATCTATATAATGAAAACTATAGAACTTTATTGAAAGAAATTGAAAACAGCACATACAAATAAAAGGGCATCTCGTGTTAATATTGTTAAAATGTCCATACTACCCCTACCATCTATAGATTCAACACAATCCCTATCAAAATTCCAATGGCATTTTTCACAAGAATAGAAAAACAATCCTTAAATTTGTATGGAACCACAAAAGACTACACATAGCCAGAGCAATCCTGTGAAAGAACAGAGGCATCGAATTACTGATTTCAAACTATACTGCAAATCTACAGTAACTAAAACAGTATGGTTCCAGCATAAAAATAGACACATAGAGCAATGGAACAGAATAGAGAACCCAGAGGCAAACCCCCACATATACCATCAACTAATTTTTTGATAAAGAAGTTAGGAGTATTTGATGGGGAAAGTCTCTTAAACATCTGATGCTGGGAAGATTGAATAACCATGTGTAGAAAAATAAAACTGGACCCTAATTGTATACTATACTTAAAAATTAACTTAAAATGAAACAAAGACTTAAATATAAAATGTTAAACTATAAAATTCCTATAAGAAAAAGTAGAAAAGAAGCTACTTGATGGTGGTCTGACAATGATTTTTTCAAAAAAAATATGACACCAAAAGCACAAACAAAAGAAAAAAAATCAACAGGTGGGACCACATCAAAATTAAAATCTTCAGCACTGCAAAAGAAACAATCAACTAAATAAAAAGACAACCTATGAAATGGAAAAAAAATAATTGATATTGCATAAGATGTTAATATCCAAAAAATGTATAAAGAAATTAACTCAATGACACAATCTAATTTAAAATGAGAGGAAGAACTAAATACACATTTTTTCAAAGAAAACATCCAACTAGCCAACAAGGTACATACGATACTCAACATCACTAATAAGCAGGGAAATGTAAATCAAAACCACAGTAAGATATCACCTTACACCTGTAAGAATGGCTATCACAAAAAGACAAAAGATAAGTGTTGACGAGGATGCCGAGAAACTATTGCTGGAAACTACTATGGAGAACAGTATTGGTTACCTTCATAACATTTTATTCTAATAATTATAACCATTTATTTTCTATTTAAGAACTTTGAATTTCAGGAATATAAAATTTTGTGTCCTCCCTTTTCTTCTGATCATGCTCACTGCCAACACTTAGCTTTGCTTATATCAGTTCTTTGTTGCCTTCAAAACTTTAGGTACTATTGAATATATTATTCAATTGACCATATTTTACAACTACGGTTTGACCTTTTGTTTTAAAATACAAAGATCAACATTATAAAACTTCCCATATTCTCTCTTTCATAATTTTTTAGTCATTAGCTTAACACTGTTGTTGCATAGTTTATTGCAGATAAATTCTTATGAATTATATTTTCAAAAGTTCAGTTCTTCAGTTAAATTGATTCAATATGCGTTCCCAGTTATTTTATCATATTTCTGTTCCTCTGCAAGTTGGTACCAAATTAATTATGTAATATTTTTGAGAAAACCTCATGGGAATTATATTCTCTATATTCTTATATTCTATTTCTTTTATGTTTGAATGGAAGTTTGAAAGCTTCAAGATTCCTAGAATGTACTTTGTCTGAGGATGTTATTAACATAGCTACATTATTGTGTAAAATTAAATATTGCAGTAGTGTATTTTGAAACCAGGTAGAACTTTCCATTAATAGGTGACATGTTTTCTTTCCAATGATGATTGTTCCTCGAATTTATGTAAAATTCTCTTTTTAGTTTATAATCAATAATTTTATTAAGATAAATGTTAATCCATATCTATCTTAGACATAGAACAGCCTATCTATCCATCTATCTGTACACATATATATATTTCTCATTTCAGGGTAGTTTTCTGGAATTACAGCTTTGCTTTGATTGCTTATTTTATGTGTTCTATCTTATGAAAAACAAATTGTCTATATTGTTTCTCTTTTATCTGTCTCCCATATGATTTGTAATATAACTTTCTACTGGTGAAAATGTAAGTACATTTTTTTTCTCTCTGAATAATGCCTAATACATGGGCAATTATATTAAATCAAGTTGATAGATCAGGCACACATTACATTTGTATTGGTTATGGTGTTTTCAAAAGAACTGCCTGCATTACACAAATCATTCCTTTCTATTGTACTTGCAAGTGGAAATCAGCAACTTTCCTGAACAACCCTGCCTAGAAGTGCCGGGGCTTGTACATAGCGAAACAAAGGGCCCAACCATCAGAGCAGAAAGCAGAGAAGTGGCGCGGAACTACAGAGAAATAACAGCTGCTTTTTACCCCCCTGACTGCAAAACTGAGGTTGAGCCTCAGCCCCCAACCCCCACTTCAGAGGGCCCCTCACCTTATACTTTCTGAGAGACCAATAATGGTGGATCCCCAGGGGAATCTGAGCAAACACTACCAAAACTGCTAGGGATCTAAGAGGCTTAGACACCCCACCTACTGGAAATCAAAAGATGAGCGCCTTCTTTGCAGCAGGCTAAAGAGAGACATTTAGTAAAAATCTTTCTAGAAAAACAACAGAAAACACTTTCATTAATGCTCAGTGGAGAAATAGTCCATAAACACCATGAACAACAAAGGTGACAAGGCATCTCAGAAAGAAAGAAATATCCTTATAAAGTAAGCTTACAAACATAGAAATACGTGACTTTAATGATAGGCTTCGAGATGGTACTTCTGAAAAAATTGATGAGATCCAAAACAAATCATATCAACAATTTCAGAAATTAAAAAAAAAAAAAAACACCTAGATGAGCAGGCAAAGAGATTGAAACCTTCAAGAAGAACAGAATATTCTAGAGATAAAGAATGCACTAAGAGTTGAAAATGAAATAGTAAGCTTGAAAAATAGAGTCGTACAAATGGAGAAAAAGATCAGTGATATTGAAGACAGGAATTTAGAAATAAATCAGAAAGAAGAGAGAAACTGAAGAATAAAAAATAATGAAAGAGAAATACAAGAACTAACTGATACTATCAGGAGAGAAAATAAGAATAATGGGTATTACCAAAGGCAAGGAAAAGGAGCAGGGACTAGAAAGTATTTTCAGACAAATAGTGGACTAGAACTTCTTAAATCTAAGGAATGAGCTGGAGCTTGGAATTTAAGAAGTCATCAGAACACCCAATAATCTCAAGCCAGAAAGGTCTTCACCAAGACACATTGTATTAAAGTTATCAAAAATCAATGACAAACAGAATTCTCAAGGCAGCCAGGGAGAAGATAACGGTAATGCATAAAGGAAAACCCATTAGATTATCATTGGTCTTCTCAGCGCAGAGTTTATAAGTCAGGAAGAAATGAAACCAAATATTTAAAATATTAAATGAAAGGAACTACCAGCCTAGAATAATGTATCCAGCTTAGCTCTCCTTTAGATATGAAGGAGAAATAAAAACTTTTCCAGATATACAAAAATTGGGGGAATTCTCTATGAGGTCTGTACTACAGGAAATACTGAAAAGGGTCAGCTCACCTAAAACAAAATAACAACAACAACAAAAATAAGTAATTAGGAGTAAAGTGACTATCAGGCAAATAAAAGTAGAGGAGTGCAACCCTTCCTAAGAACAGGGCATTATAGCTTAAATAATAAGTGAATTGTTATAACAAGATAGTAATGAATGTTCAACAGACACAGGGAGAAACTGAAACAACAATGACTGAAAAGGGGAGGATTCAAAGATCTAAATTTGTAAAGAGGAATGGAGATAAGGCTTGTGAAGAAAAAAATGGATGACTATATATATGTGTGTGTGTGTGTGTGTGTCTGTGTGTGTGTGTGTGTGTGTGTGTGTATATAAAACTATTTTTTACATATTTGTAATGGTAATCATACACTAAAGATTCAAAACAAAATGCATAACATGAAACAAGACTCAGAAAGAAAACCCACAAAAGCCAACCAAAATAAAGAAAACAGAAACACTTGGACAAGGAAGCAATCGAAACCCCGAGCTACCAGAAAGCAAAAGATAAAATGGCTATAAGACCTCATATTTCAATAACTGCCCTAAATGTAAATGGACTGAACTCACCAATAAAAAGGCACAGAGTTGCAGAATGGATCAAAAAACAAAACCCAACCATATGCTGCATCCAAGAGACAGATCTCAGCCCCAAAGACAAATATAGACTCAACATGAAAGGGTGGAAAATTATATTTTAAGCAAATGGCATTCAGAGAAGAGTAGGAGTAGCAGTATTAATATCAGACAAAATAGGCTTCAAAATAAAAAAAGGTAAATAAAGATACTGAGGGACACTTCATAATGATAAAGAGATTCATGTACCAAGAAGACATAACACTTATTAATATCTATGCTCCCAATCAAGGAGCTCCAAAATATGTAAAGAATTTACTAACAGAACTAAAGGGAGAAAGAGACCAAAACATCATCAAAGTAGGGGACCTAAATACCCCACTGTTGGATAGAGACAGATCATCCAAACAGAAATTCAATAAGGAAATAACATCCATAAATGACACATTAGACCAACTGGACATAATGCATATTTACAAAGCTTTCCATCCCCAAACAGTTGCTTATACATTCTTCTCTAGTGCGCACAGAACATTCTCAAGAATCAAACACATAGTGGGACACAGAGATAGCCTCAACGAATATAAGAGTGTTGAAATCATACCAACTGTATTCTCTGATTATAATGCTTTGAAACTACAGATCAACTGCAAAAAGGAAATCAGGAAGAATCACAAAGACATGGAGATTAAATAACATGCTACTGAAGAATAACTGGGTCAGAGAAGAAATAGAGAGAGATATCAAGAAATACATAGAAATGAATGATAATGATAGTATAACATATCAAGACTTTTGAGACATGGCAAAAATAGTGATAAGAGGAAAGTTCATATTATTACAGGCCTACCTACAAAAATAAGAATGAGCCCAAATAAACAACCTAATGCTTAATCTTTAAAAACTAGAATATGAATGAAGCCTAAACTCAGTAGAAGGAAAGAATTCATCAAAATTAGAGCAGAAATAAATGAAATTGTAAGCAAAAGAATAGAAAAAAATAAATGCAACAAAGAGCTGGTTCTTTGAGAAGGTTAATAAAATTGACAACCCCCTGGCTAGACTCACTAAAGAAAAGAGAGAAAGGAGACAAATGAAATCAAGGATAAAAGAAGGAAAATTATGACTGACATCACAGAAATATAAAGGATCATACAAGAATACTATGAAAAAGTATATAACACCAAATTTAATAACCTAGAAGAAATGGACCAGTACTTAGAAACATACAACCTTCCTAGCCTGAATCAACAAGAACTGGAAAATCTAAATAGACCAATCAACAGTATGGAAATTGAAACAATCATTGAAAATCTACCAAAAAGGAAAAGTCCAGGACCAGATGGCTTCACCAACTTTTCCAAAATATTGAAGAGGAAGCAATACTTCCAAATTCATTTTATGAGGCCAATATTACTCTCATACCAAAACCTGGCAAGAATGAAACTAAAAAAAATAAACTATAGACCAATATCTCTCATGAGCACAGATGCAAAAAAATCCTAAATAAGATACTAGTGAACCAAATACGACAACATATTACAAAGATTATAGACCGTAATCAAGTGGGCTTCATCCCAGGGGCACAAGGATGGTTCAACATATGCAAATAGATTGATACACTCCACATAAATAAATTAAAAAATAAGAATCATATGATCATATCAATAGATGCAGAAAAAGCCTTCGACAAAGGTACTTCACAAAAGAACGAAAGTACCTTAACATAATAAAGGCCAAATGACAAACCCTTAGCCAACATTAAACTCAAAAGTGAAAAACTAAAAACCTTCCCTCTAAGATCAGGAACAAGGCAAGGCTGTCCACTATCACCACTCTTATTCAATATAACATTGGAGGTCCTAGCAAGTGCAATCAGACAAGAGAAAGATATAAAAGGCATCCAAATAGGAAACAAAGAAGTCAAACTGTCACTATTTGTGGATGACATGATTCTCTATATAGAAAACCCTAAAGACTCCACACTATTAGAAACAATAAGCAAGTATCTGTATACAAAATCAACGTTCAAAAATTCATTGCATTCCTATACTCTAACAACAAAGTGTCAGAAAAAGAAGTTGAAAAAATAATTCCTTTCACAATTGCAACAAAAAGAATACCTAGCAATAAATTTAACAAAACATGTGAAGGATCTATATAATAAAAACTCAAGACCCTATTAAAAAGAGATTGAAGAAGATACAAAGAAATGGAAAGATATTCCATGTTCTTGGATTGGAATAATCAACATAGTTAAAATGACCATATTACCTAAAGCATTATACAGATTTAATGCAAGTCCCATCAAAATACCATCAGCATTTAAAAAAAAATAGAACAAAAAAAAATCATCAGATTTGTATAGAAGCACAAAAGATGCTGAATTGCCAAAGCCATCCTGAGAAAAAAGAATGAGGTTGGAGGCACCACTCTGCCTGACTTTAAATTATTCTACAAAGGGAGAGTAATCAAAACACCATGATATTGACAGGAAAACAGACACACAGACCAGTGGAACAGAATCGAGCGCCCAGAAGCAAACTTATGTTTATATGGGCAAATAATTTTTGACAAAAATGCCCAAACACACACACTGGAGAAAGGAAAGCCTCTTCAATAAATGGTGATGGAAAAACTGGAAAGCCACATGCAAAAGAATGAAACTAGACTTTTATCTATCATCATACACAAAAATGAACACAAAATGGGTTAAGGACCTGAATATAAGACCTGAAACAACAAAATTCATAGAAGAAAACATAGGAATGAAACTCAAAGACCTCGGACTTAAAAAGAATTTTATGAATTTGATCTCAAAGACAAGAGAAGTAAAAGCAAAAACAAATAAATAGGGCTATATCAAACTAAAAAGCTTCTGCTCAGAAAAATTAACAAGGTAAATAGATAACCATCTGAATGGAAAAAATATATTTACAAGCAATGCCTCCAATAAGGGCCTAATATCCAAAATATAAAAAGAACTCATACAACTCAATAACAACAAAAAACAAATGATCCAATCAAAAAATGTGCAGAGGACATACAAATGACCAAAAAAATATATGAAAAAATGCTCAACATCACTAGCTATTAGGGAAATGCAAATAAAAACCAAAATGAGATACCATTTCATACCTGTTAGAATGGCTAAAGAATAGGACAAGCAATAACAAATGTTGTAGAGGATGTGGAGAAATAGGAACAATTATACACTGCTGATGGGACTGCAAATTGATACAGCCACTATGGAAAACAGTATGGAGTTTCCTCAAAAAACTAAGAATTGATCTACCATATGATCCAGCAATTCCTCTACTGGGGATTTACCCCCAAAGACTTGAAAACTCATATCTATATAGATATTTGCCCACCAATGTTTATAGCAGCATTATTCACAGTGGC
This sequence comes from Cynopterus sphinx, assembly GCA_030015415.1. Classification (NCBI taxonomy): domain Eukaryota; kingdom Metazoa; phylum Chordata; class Mammalia; order Chiroptera; family Pteropodidae; genus Cynopterus; species Cynopterus sphinx. The sequence continues at coordinate 25,831,975 of CM057380.1, read as the reverse complement.
AAGGACATAGAAGCAAATGAAGTGTCCTATGATAGATGACTGGCTAAAGAAGCTGTGGTACATATATATAATGAAATATTATTCAGCCATAAGAAGAGATGAAATACTGCCATTTGCAACAATATGGATGGAACTCAAGATAATCATGCTAAGCGAAATAAGCCTGACAGAAAGAGTTGAAAACCACATGCTATCACTTATAGGTGAGATATAAACCTAAAGGAACAAATGAGCAGGACAAACAGAGACTCATAGACATGGACTATAGACTAGTGTTTACCAGAGGACTATAGAGTAGTGGTTATTAGTGGGGTAGAGGAGGAGAGGGCAGGTAACGGGGTAAAGGGGGTCAAAAATAGAGGGGTAAAGGGAGATTGAAGTGGGTAAAGTGGATCAAATATATGGTAGCTGGAGAAAACTGGACTTTAGGTGGTGAACACACAATAGAATATACAGATGTCAAATGATAATATACACCCGAAAATTATATGATTGTATTAACCAATGTTAACCCAATAAACTTGATTTAAAAACTAAAAAATAAACAAACAATATGAGACCTCAATCAATGTAGCCGTAACATTTTCTAAAATTCAATACTTACAGTTGTTTAAAAAACTCACAACAAATGCAGAAAAACACTCTCTACTTGGTAAATGAAATATAAAAAAGAGTAATAGATCTAAAATTTATTTGAATAAGCAAAAAACAAAAAAAACAGAATAGCTTTCTCCATATCAAAGAAGAACAAAGTCACATGACTGACATTACACATCTTCAAGCCTTACTACAAAATACTATACAATAATCAAGATAGTTTAATTTTGACCGAAGAATAGACAAGTAGAACAATGGAATGAAAATGGGACTAGAAGTAGACCCACATAAGTACAGTTAACTGATTTTGACAAAGGAACAAAGGCAATATAATGGAAAAAGATAAGCCTTTCAACAAATGGTGCTGGAAAAACTAATATCCACATACAGAAAAAAATAAATTTAGAAGGAAATTTTACACACTTTACAATAACTCAAAATGATCACCAACCTAAATGTAAAATGTAAAATCTTAAAGTTTCTAGAATATGAGTAAACTAGATGATTTTGAGTATCGCAATGACTTTTTAGATATAACATCATGGCACAATCTATGAGAGAAATAATTGATAACCTGGACTTAATTAAAATCTAAAATTTCTGCTCTTCAATAGAATGAGAAAACAATTTGCAGAGTGGGAGAAAATATGTGCAAAAGACATATCTGATAAAGAACAATTCTCCAAAATACTAAGAATTCTTAAAACTCAAAAAGTAAACATCCTGTTTAAAAAGTAGACAAAAGAGAAATGACACCTCATCAAAGATATACAGATGACAAATAAGCATATGAAAAGATGTTCCACATGAAATGTCATTGGGAAATTGAAAATTAAAATGAGATACCACTACACACCTATTAGGCCAAAATAGAACCCTCACCACCACCACATGCCAGTAAAGAAAACAGAGCAGCAGGAACACTTATTCATTGCTCATGGGAATGTAAAATGGTAAAGCCACTTTAGAAGACAGTTTGACAGCTTCTTATAAAACTAAACATGTTCTTACTATGTCATCTAGCACTGTGTTCCTTAATATTTAGCCAAAAGAGCAGTAAATTTATATCCATGCAAAAAACTGCACACAGATGTCCATAGAAGCTTAGTTATAATTGCAAAAACTTTGAAGAAACAAGACATTGTTCAGTAGGTGAGTAGTAAATACATAATGGTACACCCAGATCATGGGATATTACCAATGCTAAAAAGAAATGAGCTATCAATACATAAAAAAATACATAACTTAAATGCATAGTACTCAGGAAAAGAAGAAATCTGAAAAGGCGCACAGACTGTATAACTACAACAATGTGACATTCTGGAAAGTCAATAATACTACGGAGACGATAAAAAGATCAGTGATTGCCAAGGGTTGTTAGGAGAGAAGGATGAATGGACAGAGGGCAGGGGAATTGCAGGCAGTGAAAGTATTCTGTGTGTTACTCTAACAGTAAACACATGTCATTACAAATTTGTCAAAACCCACAGAATGTACAAAGCTGAGAGTGAACATTAATGTAATCTATGGAATTTGAATATTCATGATATGCCAATACAGGTTGATTGTAACAAATGTACCATCTGGTATGGGAATTCAATAGTGAGGATGTTTTATGTTTGTGAAGATGGGGTATATACAAACTTTCTGTACTATTCACTCAATTTTGCTGTGATCCTATAACTACTATCTAAAAAGATAATTTTAAAAAGTTTAATCATAATAAACTGTGTGTTTTTCCTTTGAGTATAAAAAAAGAAATGAAGTAAAACATAAAGCAACAATACAAACAAAAGGAAGTCCACTCTAATTATTGTCTAACACAGCACCAAAATTACTGACAATCAAGTGAATGTTTTTAAGAGAATTAAGACTCACTATTTACAAATAATATAATCATTTACTAAGAAAAATCAAGAAAAATCTATTACAAGTAATAAGTTAAATGAGTGATCAAAAACAAAATCAGTTTATAGATTCAATAGTATTTATATAATTATCAATTATGGTACATACTAAAAAAGGATACTGCCAACAAAGCAAAACTATAAAGCACCTAGGAGTTAACATGAATAAAATGTGTAAGATATTTATGAAAAAGACTTTAAAACTATAATAAAATGTATAGAAAATGAATACTTTACAAGTTGGTTAACCTTGAACAAAATAATATCCAAACGAGTAAGTAGGGAGAGAGGAAAGAACAGAAAATTTAGTAAGTTTTATTGGAAAATCTGGAAAGAATTAAAACCTATCTAATAGCACATATGGAGGCGAATCACAAATCAAGTTAACAATCTAAACCTAAATGTAATTATAATATTTTTAAAAATAGATTTTCTGTGAAATAAGCAAAGAACCTCTTAGAATTTTACAACAACCTTGGATAAAAATAATTGATTATAATTATATAAAACTGAGTCCTTCAATAAATGACATTATGGACAAAGTATACAGATCTACACTGTGGAAAATATTTGCAATTTTTAAAACTAAGTTGTAATTATTTGTAAAAAAAAAAAAAAAGGAGGGGGATTTTGCAAACCAATAAGCATTAGATAATAATTTACACTAGAACTTTATGAACAAATATTATACACAAAATGCCAGTTATTGAAGAGAGCTCAAGAGGCTAATGGGAATATGAAGAGATGGTACGAATCATTAGTAATTAAAGTGGAGAAAACAATGAGATATTTTATACCTATTAAGTTGGCAAAAGATTAAAAGTTAGATTATTCTAAGAGGGATGTGGGTGCAAACCCTTGTGTATTACTGATGAGAATGTAATGAATGGATATAGATATTCTGGAGAGTATCTGCTAGTACTTGGTCAAATTGATTATTCTTATATATTATGAATTAATAACATTAAAACCATTATATATCTCCAAGAAATTCTCTCAGAGGTAAATAAAGAAATATACATAGAAAAAGATAGTCATCACTGCATTCTTTGTGTTAAGTAATGAGGGAGGAGTGAATGACAGCCTGGGTTTCTGTACTGGGTTGGTGGATAGGCCAAATGGGATATGTGTGCATCAAAGATTACTATGCAGTAGTTAGAAATAAATATTGAGATAGATAAAGCAACTCAAACCTTTAGTTTTGAGTCAATAAAAAGAAATAAGTATTTTACATTCGTACATATATACTATATAAAACATTTTAAATTTATATAAATTAGAAATATATGAATGCAAAAGCATACACTTAAAGAGACCACATGAAAGCAAGTATACATATCTGAATGATTGTAAATAAAACAAGCACAGAACCTTGTTCAGAAATATAATTTCAAAAAATGATTAACTCAAAATGATTTACACTGAAATCCTACCTTTTCAACTTACATAACAATAGTTACATATATTTAACACCCACATCAAAGAGGTTTTAGTATTTTAGTATTGAAAACTTTTTAAAAGCTTATTGGAGTCTGAGTAGGAGCATAGCATTTCTCACTTCAACTTTTCTCAAAAACTGCCTTATATAATAGTTTCTAATTCTGTTAGATCTAAATTATTTTGAAAGACATAACTAAATTTTCTACTGATATGGACAGAATGATTAGAGCTGAACCTATCGAAATTCAGAAGACTGAAACTAATAGTCTGTAGTATAATAAAGGACTCATCATAACTTGTACAAGTTCTTATAATACTTCTATAAATCCACTTGAAAAGTCCAATAAGTGAGGATATATAGTTGTAGAATCTCAGTTCTGTAAATAAATAGCCATTTCTAGCTTTCCAGTGATAGCCAAGTCAAATACTACATTATCTTTAGTACCACCCCAGGCTACATATTTTACAGTTGTTTTCTTTAAGTGTCTCTTAAGTGTCCCTTTATGTAAAGACCGTCAAAAATAAACAGTGTGTATCAGGTGTTTATGGCAGAATCCTCCTAAATTTTCCAAGCCCTAAAACAGAACACCAGAGCTTTAAAGTTCCCTGTGATTATATTTAAATTCAATATAGGGATGAACTTGACAAATTCTGATAATGAGGTAATCCTTAAATGTATTTATCTATTAATCTGGTGAAGTTTGACTTGCTTTTATAGAAATCATTAGAGACCAGTAGCTTACCACAGCCTTTCTATTTATCCAGGGTCAGAAACTTACCCATCCTCCAAGAGCAAGAGAAACTAAACAAATTTCTCAGCAAGTAAGTTTTCCTCCTATTCAGTTTCTCCCTCACACATACCTGTTTATCATTGCAATACTTTAAATCCAGCTACAATTTCTTTTGACCCCAAAATGAAATTTATGTCTGCATAACTTTGGTTTGAGAACTCTTTATGTTTCAAATGTATACATTAAAAATAACTGTAGAATATATAGATTTAATCTTGGTTGTTGATAAATCATATAATAAAGATAATTATGGGAAACTATGAGGGATAATGGATCTCAATTTAATTTTAGAATATGATACTTTACCTGAGGCAAAATCTTTTCAGAGAGTAGAATTTGTCAAACTCAAATGAACATGTTGATTAGCTAGGGTCAAAAAAGCTTGTCTAATACTTTTCCAAAAATTTGGCTTCTTAAATATAAGAGGAGACTTACTAGGCAAGGTCAAATATTAGAAAAATATTTGTTTTGAAATTCTTCTCTAAGATTGTAGATGCTTCCAACTTTCACATGGGATGTAGAAATCTGTAAAGATGATCATATTCTTAAAAACAAAAACCAGTGAATCTTCAGTCTAATGTCCTTCACAAAATGTACAGCTTTCAACTAAAACATATGAGATGTATCAAAAACCAAGAAAACACACATATGCATACATCATCAAAAGAGAAAACAGTAGAACCAGACTCAGATAAAACCCGATGTTGAACTAACATTTGGTGAAAATAACTATGATTAACATATTAAAGACACTAGGGGAAAAGATAAGTGATATACATAATGAATCATTTCAGCAAAAAGAAAAACTACAGTGAAATGGAATTGTTAGAGAAGAGTAACAGAGTAAGAAATGAAGACTGGTTTAGATGGGCTCAACGGTAGGCTTAATACAGTGGATGTAAGAATTGTCAATATGGATTAGTCAGTGAAGATCACTAATTTGAAACACAGGAAAAAAATAGATTAAAAAATAATAGTGAAAAACTGTGAAACCACATAAAGTATTCTAATATATTTGTGATTTAAATTTCTGACAAATAGTAGAGATAGAAGAAATATTTGAGGAAGTAATTGCTAAGAATTTTTCAAGTTACTAATAAACAAACCAGTTTTAAGGAACTAGAATACCTAGTAAAATGAGAATAAAACCAACCAATCAACCAAGAAACTCATGCCTAGATATAGAGCTATTCTATTTCCTGCAAATCAAATAAATATATAGAAAAAATACTAAAGGCAGGTAAATTTGAAAAAGACTTAGAGGAACAAAAGTAAATCATTATAGCTGACTTCTTTCTAAAACTACACAAGCTAGAAGACAGTGTAATTACTTTTAAAATGTTGAAATACTATCAACCTAGAATTCCATATCAGCAACAATATTAAAAATGAACAAAACATATAGGTTTTTCCCCCAGATTAAACAAACAAACAAACAAATAAACAAAAACTGAGAGAATCCATTGCTTTATGACCTTTACCAAAAATGTATGTTAAAAGAAGTTTAGGCAAAAGTAATATAATTCTACATGGAAACTTAGAACTACACACACACACAAATAGAGTATAAAGATTATAAACTAAGAAAACAAAATTGTTCTAAAGAGATGTTTATTACTCAATGCCATGCAAAAGACTAGACAAAAACAAATATACGGAGGCTAAAGGAAGGTTGATCTTTTTATCAGACAAGCAGTTCTAATGTAACTGCTCCCACGATAACCCAAGAGACCAAGGTTTTGGAAAGTTTCAAACACGCCATTAGAGAATTCTAGCGATTAGTTCTAGAACTGGAAAGATATTGGGAAACATCTGTTTTCCAATTACATGAGCCTAATTGTTGGCACTCTCAAGATGGCCACTTAATGATGCTGGAGGAGTCTGAATGGAAACTTGTGAAAATCTTATATAGTTATTTGATGTTAAGAGAACAAATTGGCCATTTCACTCAAACATTGCGCATGAAACTTTATTAATATTTTTGGTCCATGTATCCTACTAATTTTGGTAAAACTATAAAGTTGAGACATGAAATAGTCTCAGACCTCACGTTTTATCAAATATCCTCTCATAGTTACATGTAACTACATACTATGTCTTGGCCAGAGTTGCACAATTCACAGGATGGACAGAATCTTTCTGAAGGATACTGTGGAATTCCAACTTATCCCTGTAGTTACAGAAGCATCTATTTTCATAAAGCTGTCCTTAAATAGCTTTATAAATACTTACTACTTAATGAGAAAATTCACTGTACTACTACCCCAATATTCAGGACAGGTAGAATAAATGAACAAAATTCTGAAGCTGAAATTTGAAAAGTCCTCAGAGATCCTCAAACTCAAACAGCTTAAGATATTTTTATTGACTTTAATTACAATGAATTCACCTCATCTAGAGGAGCATCAGTTCTCTCCTTAGAAATAGCCATACTGTGTATCTGTAAAATATCAAACTATTTCTAGATTCTATCCTATTTTAACAAGATGGTCAAATGTTTAAAGAGATACATACAGCACACACAGTCATATCATCAGCATGAATGGACAGTCTTTCTTCAACATCTTTCTGACAACCTTTGCATAATCTAAAACCTGAATAGTTGGTCTTTTGAAAAGGACAGTAGAAACATACAGTCCCTAAAATCCAAGTAGAAAGGATCTTACAGGGTAATGAAAATAATCAGCAATTTAGATATAAAAGGTTCCTCAAAAGGGTAATCAGTGTCACCTAAATTTTCAGCTGTTATAAATAGCAATGGATGTTTTAATAAGTTATACTGTACTCTCCTGTATTCTTTAAATAGTCTGCACCCTCATCACTTTCTTTGTAACTTTAAAAATAAAAATGAACATAAATCTGTTTCACATTTAAAATAAACTTTTGATTTTTTTGAATATAGACATTTCCTATGAATGTACTTACAAACTCTTAAGAGACTATCTGACAGTGAAGGTTTGTATCAAGTCAGGAATAGTCCCTCTTTGAAATAGTAATCTGACAGTATTTGGTAGAAAAATCTTTTAAATTGAGATTCTTCCCACAGAAACTCAAAAATTAAGTATACAGAATTTTTTTTGTTTATATTCTCTAAACTTGAAATATGTTCTTTATTTGAAAAGCAACCAATTTGATTTAGTAATTAACTTTAGATTCTAGAGGTCTTCAAACCAATTATTATTATCAAAAATGTGTGAAATTGACCTTAGGTTAAAAGTGCCTGAAGAAGTGAAAGGCCTCTAATGAGTGATCTTATTGGTTATACTTCCTTGGAGGTAGAAAATGGAGTCCTCTCAACCAATAAAAGCTATTTAAATATTACCTCCCTTCTTGCCATTCAATTACACAAATAACCAGCAGAGCACCTGTGAAATTAAGTCTCGCCTGATGAATACATTCAATAAATATTTAGGAAATTCTGAAACTAATTTTTTAACTAATCATTGCTTTTGGTGATCAAGCAGGTCTATGACTCCAAAATACTTAAGGAGTCAAAGAGATATAAATGGACTTACACTATGAGAAAATGAGTCCCTTGAACAAGATAACAGAATTATCACTTCAATTAGGTTTTATCTGAGCAGACAGGGTGACCTGGTAATGATATAAGGTTAGTAATTTTTTTCCAGTGGTAGAGAGCAACATTCCATTCCCATCTCAAATGAATCCTCTGTCCATGATAAAAAACATGCTTCCTTGACTTCCTCCTATTGTGCTCATCTGTTGGCTAAGTCAGTCACTTTTGTGACAGCATTATATGCAATATGATAATTAATGTAATATTGAGCCAATCAAAAATACCTCATCAAGTGTAATAATTTCTTCATATACTTTTAATAAAAATGTTTATTCAGCAGTGTCCTTCCAAGACATATCTTTTAGATTTAAATAATATTGTAGTGTCACCTATTCATTTATACATGCCACATACTATTCTTGTGAACAGTTAAATCTTACCACAGTCATATATTTGTCTACTATTTAATAACGAATCACCAGAACACTATTTTGTAAATATAGATGTCTTGATTTCTTTCAAGAACTGGAAACAAAAAAACTATTTTGTGTTATTTTCTTGAATTATTTTTTAGTTTTTCAAAGATAAACATTTATGTTGACCTTTATTTATACCCTACTCATATACAGGTATGGAAGATAAAAAGGTACACACTAAAAGTAACCAAACTTGTAATACAAGAAACTTCATAGTACCATGCCCACATGCCCATGGACCATGGGCAAAAAAAAGGGACCAAATTGACCAAACCAGAAGTAATATTGCCACATACACATTCAACAGGGCAGGGATAATTCAAAATAATATTACCATTTAGTTTCAGAGAGACTTGTTAAAGCAGCACTCCTCAACCACTTTTGGCATCAGGGACCAGTATCTCTATGAGAATCTACTGCCTGATGATCTGAGGTGGAGCTGAGGTGATGATGTGAGCACCAGGAAGCAGCTGCAAATCAGATGAAGCTTCACTCACTTGTCTGCTTCTTACCTCCTTGGAAATATTTAATTTGTATATATTTCATAAAATTTATAGTTATAAAACTATACACTCAAGTTGCTCCAAAGATATTTTAATGCCTGTTTAGATTATTTTCATTTAGCTTTCATACCCACATTATCTTTTTAAGATAACAAATTTGCCTTTGAAACAAAATCATATTAATTTTAAACCTACATATCTCTGACACTAGTGCTGTGTCCAGTATTATCAACATTGAATTCAAAGTATCATTAATATTGAATCAAAACTCTAAATATATCAATATCAAATATGAAAGTAATGCTGCCAATTACAAAAATAGAATTGTGTCAATTAACAATTAAAATTAAAATCTGTATATTAATGTTAAAAATGAGTAAAATCAATAGTATTAATAAGAAATATTTAATTTTCAACATAAACTCTCATATTGTCTATTTAGGTCTCAAATGAGACTCTCCTCTTTGGAGCTCATTTGTATGAGGCATAATATTGGTGAGAAAACAAATCACACTGACATTTTTGTCTTGATTGTTCAATATTTGGCAAGCATTCCTTTTGTTTCAGGAAAATCTTGAATTGGAGTTAACGGAACAAGCAAATCTTTATAGAAATCTTCCATGACTCAACCAATGAGCACTGACAAAGAATACAAGATCATTAAATTCATTGTCTTCTATTTCTCTAAGCAGTTCTATAAACTGGTGATGATTCATAACATTTGCATATACACACTGAAAGATTTAGCAACTATATCCATGACACTTTTCTAAGCATCTGCTTCAGAAAATTGAGCACAAATGTATCCAATATCATAAAACAAGAGGAGGAATATTAGCCTCATGTTTTGAAATTTCGATAAATCCTAACCTTTGAACTAATGAAACCATCTGTTATGATAGAAATTATTTTTTTTATCTAGCTGATATTCCTCCTTGAAAAATAAAACATATAAAAATTACTATGTCAAATTTTATATCTTGGGCTTTAAATTTGTAATATTTCTTCATAAATTTGGAAGTCCTTGAAACAACTCAGTACATTAACTGAGCAGTGTCTCTTCTTGCATTGTTAATCTAAACTAAAATATACTTTGCAACTTACTGAACTTTGAACGAACTGATGTTAGATGTTATTAGAAAAGTCTTGTATTCACATTCAACTGTTCAAATTGAATTCACATTCAATTTGGTAGCTAGTTGAAGATCTTTAACTTTTCTTGAAACATCTTTTTTAGTCTATTTCTCATCATTTCCAAAAAAAATCTTAATAATGAGTATTTACCATTATTCTATCTAAAATTGTTTTTTGTGCAAAAATTAAAGCTGGTCAAAGCTACAAGCTCTGTTCCTGTTAAAAATTATTTAAATGCTTTTATTTTGGGCAACAAATATCTTTATTTTTGATTGTTGAAATAAAAACAAGTTTACTGTGTATTAGCCAAAAATATTAATATTGTAAATTTTATTACTTTGAAACTTTTACATAATAGCCTCATTGTTTTACTCTGCTGTGACACATTTGAAAATACTTTTTTTCTTTACTGTTCTCATTATAATGTTTTCTGTACATTTACTCTACTCTGCATCAGTTGTTAGCACACATTTTAAATTTTAAAAAATCCATACTTATTTCTTAAGCGATTTAATTAAATTATAGTAATAAGTATTTGTTACCAGTTACAATTTTTTATACACATCACTATTTTAATGTTCTCCTAAAATATTCAACTTGGTATATAATATTTTGTACAAAGCAAAAGGTATTCCAACTGAATCAATCCACTGACAATAGTTAGATCAGTGTTTATTTTTAACACGAGAAGTGATGTGTACTCCCAACGTTCACTGCAACACAAAAATATATCTCAGGCAAATCAGTAATTAAAATGAAATGGAATTTTTCTAAAAAAATAAAGTTGAGTAACACAAACTATTTCATACAGCTTCAATGAATGATTTAAAGGAAAAACATTCCACACTCCTAAAATTAAATTTAATATCCATTTCCTCTGTACACTAGCCATATTTTAAGTGTTCAATGCTAACCTCCATGAGATGGTCAATAACAATGCCCTCCACATCCACATACTCAGGTAAACACATTCTACAGACAAGGAAGATGATTTCTGATGTGGTCTTTAACCAAACATGATGTAGTTAACTAAATATATGAGTATCATCAGCTGCCAGAAATGATGTATAAGAAATAAAATGAGATATGACAGATCATTATTCTAATAGAAAATAGTATGCAAGTTTCCTTAAAAAATGAATCCAAGAAAACACACTAAAGTATTTATCAGGAAACAAATATTAAATTTTCTTCAAAAAATGCTATGACTTATTCTTATATCTCATTAATGTACCTTTTATATACTCAACTTATTTTCAATCTTTTATTCTGAAGTATTTCAGACTTGCAGAAAAGTTGCAAAAATAGCATCATGCCTATTTACCTTTCTCTCAAATTCCTCAATGTTAACATTTTAGATTTTCATTCTTTTTTATCATATTCTCTCTATACACAAGCACATAGTCATCATTTTTCTGAAATATTTTTAAGTTATAATTATGCTGTCCATTTGCTCCTAAATATTTCAGTGAATTTTCTTAAAAATATTTTATATAACCATAATAAAATTATCAAAATCAACAAATATTAGTGACATAATATTATCTAATTTATTGATTACATAAGCAGATTTTGCCAATTGTCCCATTCTAATTATTTCAAAAGGGAAAATGAATGCTTGTTTTTCAGGAATGGGATCCAATTTAGAATAAAAGGTTATATTTATTTTATTGCTTTAGTCTCTTAAATTTGCAGCTTGGAATAATTTTTTAGTCTTTCTTTGGCTTATTTTTCAAAGTAGAGTATATATTAAATTTAACCATAAGCTATGTTTATTATTTCTTAGCTACCTGTTTTTCACCCAAGAAACTACATTCTGTGTTCTAAGTGTACACATGGTTGAAGCCACCACTGACTTTCAATATCATCATTCTTCAAATTTATGGTCAAAACTAATTATCATAAATAGCAATGTTTCAAATGGAAAATGCACTTAGAATTGAATTTATCTTGCCAGAAACACACATAATTACCCGTTTTCTCTTTAGACATGAGTATACAGCTTAGGACAGATAGGTACCCCAGTTTTTTCTTTAAAAAAAGGCTGTAGAATATTTCCTGATCAGGATCACAGATAACACATTTTGGGTTAAGGCAGGAGTATAATAAGGATAGTCACAATCCTTCCTCTTTGAAATTTTATAGTGTCTCTGAGGGAGTATAAGAAGAAATGTCAAAGATAGCTACATACAGTACATGAAACCGTGGTAAAACTGCAAGATCTTCCTTCTAAACAATGTTAGTAATCTCTCTGGGCAAGACTCTTGCATACTACTAAAATTAAAAGCAAAGCAGGACCAAATTAAAACCAAAAAGCTGGAAGGACCAAGGAAAAGACAGTTCTGCCCAAGAGCAAAATGCACCAAAAACTCAACCATCCAGGAGCAAAGTAAACCACCCAAGTTCAACGTCTTCTTTGCTCAGAAACTATGAGATCGTAAATGACCCTGTTTCTTTCTACTAAATTCTAAATTATACATGTAAATTTCTTTGAGAAGAGAATCACTGGGAAAAAGAGAAATAGATGGCTTTAAAGGAAATATAAATTTAAGACCCCAGAAGAGTTCCCACTTACTTGCCTTTGAGGGAGTCAGAAGGTGTACTGATGGAGGTAAAACCTAAGGGGAGCAAGGGGGTTAGAAGAGGAGGAGAAGGAGTTAGTCAGGAAAGCAGAGTGAGGAAGGAATGTTTTGGAGTAGCATGGACAAAGGTGAGAGGTAACATGCCATAATTAGAAAACTGCTTGGTTTCCAGTATACACCTGAACAGAGTTTTGTATAGAGGTGTGGTAAAAGATAGGGTTATTTAATTAAGTTGGGGTCAAATATTATTTCATATTCTTTGTTTTAGTGAGACTTCACATAGAAGACTATAAAGATTTATAAGGAGTTTAAGTGGTGGAATGAAATGCCTAAATCAAATTTATATTGTAGAATACACTCTTAACAAATAATAGGAAATGTAAATGAATGAGGGAGAATAAATAACAGGATTGCGGAGTGGAAAAAAAAGGTTGATTAAGAAGCTATTGACAAAAACAAAGAGAAATAATGAGAAACAGAGCCATGACAGAAATTAAGGACCAGAAGTCATTGGTCTAAATGTGTTCAGTCATGATAATGAAAAATTTCTAGATATTTGTTATACAACAGTACATGATAAAGTTAACTAAATTTGTATACTTAAAATTTGTTAATAGGGTAGATCTCACATTGTTTTTACTAAAACTCATTTTTACCTAAACTCATATTTTCAAATAACTAAATATACTTTGTTATAAATATTCATGAGCATCTACCATGAATCTTCTGTATCCCCTGCCAAAGGAGATACAGCTATGAGTCAAATATAAAATTCCCTGGTTTCATGGAACTTAATTTCTGGTGTGTTGCAGACAACATTTCAACCAATATTATTAAGCATCTCTTCTCAGCTATATTTGAGAGTTTTTCCTCTGTAGAGGAAAACAAGAAGAGAAATTGCTGGATCTTATATACTGGGGGTTTACGGAGCAATTTATCTTCCTAATCAGTTGTGCCTATTATATGATATTTGGTTACGCATATTAGTTATTTTGGTATTTTTAACTTAGATTGATAATACTTTTGATTTCATTTAAAATAATTTTGATATTTAAATATTAACAGTATATCTCAATAATTCACTGTGATGAAAGGTAATGTGATGAAAGGTTCTTGATATTTGTTGCTAAACTCCATCCCAAAATAAATTTTAGCATTGTAGAAGGATGCCCTCCTCACTTCCTCCATTTTTTCTTTTACTTTCTCCAAAACTATAAATGAGAAAAAATTGTTTTGAAGGTGCTAAGTAGCTGAGTTTTCTTAAGAAATTAATGTAGCTTTTATGCTCTATAAAAGGAGATTTGTATAAAATATATTTATGTCAAACTACTATTATAGTTTTATGATTTTAATTATTGTAATATCCTCTTGGTCTTAGTTCATATAATTATAACATGCATTTTAAAGAACCAAAGACACACTGACATTGAATACTTTCTAGATTGGTAGAGAGTTCTAGATATAACTTACTCTATGTGGTTTTATTTTAATTATTTCATGGTGTTCTTGTGAGCATCCTGATAGCTTGGTATATATTTTACAATACAGAAAACAAGTAGTGGTGTAAAGGAACGCATACCTCTGCAAAGCACTCTGGATGAGATTAATATTTGAATAGGTTTACTGAGTAAAGCAGTTTGCCCTGCCTAAGGTGAAGGGACCTCAGCCAATATGGAGACGTGAATAAAACAGAAAGGCTGAGGAAGAGGAAATTTCACTTGATTGAGCTAAGACGTACGTCTTCTGCCCTCAAACTGGAACTTACACTATCAGCTCTTCTGGGTATCTGGCCTGCTGACTGCAGATGCTGGGTGAGTAGAAGTGGTTTATACATGATCAGGCTTGAGTAGGTCCTGAACGTACCAGTAACTTACATGAAGAAGTGACTCAAATGCCAATGGTTCCCATTCTTGCTGTACTGCCTCGTCTACCCCTGCCTCAATCTATGGCCTCATGAGATGTTTCCTACAGTTGACAGAAGAAGAGATGACTCAGGCCTAGTTTACTGATGGTTTTGCATAGTATTTCTGGGGTAATCCTGAAGGACTCTGGTGAAGAGAAATCCTTTCAGTGGGCAGAATTGTAAGCAGTGGATCTGGTTGTTCACTTTGCTTGTAAGAAGAAAATGGCCAGGCACATGATTATAAATCAATTCATGCAAAAATTTATGGTTTGGTCGGTCAGTTAATAGTCAAGTCATAAGATACTAAGTGACATGATAATTTGGTGGTCAATGGTTAAGCATTCAGTCTCTTTGAAGGCCTTGTAGCAGACGAAGAACCATTTTTCAAATGAGAATAATTATCTGTAGAGGATGGCAGGGCTTTGCTCTAAAATTCTGAGGGCATGCTCTGTGCTTCAATGAGAAGGGCAGGCTAAAAGCTCCAAACAGCATGCCTATCTGCTACTGATACTTCAAATACCATGGGATCTGCTGGATCATTTGCTCCAAGGGGCAGAGCAACTCACATAATGGCCTGGACCTGTTGCAGAGCCTTCTCTTATTCCAGACCTGACTGAAAATAGCAGCTGTTGAGGTCACTCACTAAGGGGCTGAAATAATAGATGATGAACATATGGCCTCCAAAACTGAATGAGGCCCAATGATTTATTCTTTATTTTAGAAGGGATATCTTGACATGTCCCATACCACTGGACCCTTGAAATGTCACTAAAGTAGAAGGCCCTTGAATTTTAGCTGAATTTATTTCCTCTCTCATGCAAGTGTATGACCAATAAGTTTAGAGTATTTGATATTTCTAAGTCCAATTAACATAATGCCATCAGTGTAATTCACCAGAGTAATAGCTTATGAAAAAGGCAATCAAGACACCAATGAACTAAACTGTCGAATTGACCTGGGAGCTGATATACACCTGCAGTAGGACAGTATACTGATGACCAACTGAATGCAAACTGTTTTTGGTGAGCCTATGTTCAGTGATGGAAAGAATGCATTTACCAGATTAATAGCTACATAAGGTACTAGGAGATGTGCTAATTTACTCAAGCAATGAAATTGTATACGCAATAGATGTCATCACCTGATTAAGGTTACAGTTTAATCTACTGTCATCCTCCAAGATCCATGTGTCTTCTACCCAGGTCAAATAGTCAAGTTGAAAGGGTGAGATTCACCATCCCTGCATCCTTCAAGCCCTCGGTAGTGTCATTAATCTCCACAATACCTCTAAGAATAAGGTATTGCTTAAACATTAGGCATCCTGCAAGACTGGGAGTTGGACTTATGTTGCAATTTAGCCTCTCATAGGATGAAATGTTGCCTTTAAAAAAATTTTTTTTAGCAATGTCAGCCCTATGTCTGCAGGAGATAAGGATCTCTTCTGAGTACACATAGAAGCTTTCAGGTCATTTCTGTGGCACTTGAGCTGGGAATTCAAATCCCTGAGCTCATTATTTTCTTTTACTTCTTTGTCCAGTGTGATTAGTGACCAGTAAACCACAAAAATGTTTGTTGGCCAAAAAAGTTTGAAAATATAATATGGTTGATTAGTTTCCAATGGATATATTTTGCATTTCTCTGTTGCTAGATCATGCTATGGACTATCAATGCTCTCTTTACTCTAAAGTCATAAGTGTCTTTAAATCTGATCAGATTACAGAGAAAATTCCAGAACCAATTCAAAAAGCCTTTTTAAAATTCTATTCCTCTACAACCACTCTCATTACCAAATCCGTGTTAGTCTGGGTTCTCTGGATATGAATACATATTTTATAAAGAATTGGTATACATGACTGTGGAGGCTGTAAAGTCCTAATATCTACAATTAGCAAGTTGGAAACCCAGGAGAGCTGCTGGTATAAGTTCCAGTCTAAGGGCAGAAGACCAATGTTTTAGCTCATATAGGTGAAATTTCTTTCTCAGCCTTTATGTTTTATTTAGGTCTTCAAGTAATTGGATGAAGCCCATCCATCTTAGGGAAGGCAAACTGCTTTACTCAGTGTACCTTTTAAATGTTAATTTCATCCATAAACTCACTTACAGACACACCCAGAATAATGTATAGCATGGCCATCAAGTTGACACACAAAACTAACCATCACTAAACTATTACTAATCTAAATAGAAAAGGTTATTAGAAAATAACCCCAAACCACCCAAATTATACCAAATATCCCAGAGATTAGCAATGACTCCTAAATACTTAATAGTTGATTTTAATATTCTTGATTATAAGCAACGAAATTTTTTCTCAATAAAAATTATGAGTGTCTATAATTAAAAGTGAAAATAGTGTAAAATTTCATAATTATGCTGATTACACTGATTTTCTTTGTTTACATTCAAAAATATAAAATTTGCTCAGTATGTTTATTTAAGTCATGTGTGACAATGTTAAATATAGGCATTCCCATAGAATTATACTTCCTTTTGCTTTTCATAGTATTTTAATAAACTGTAATGTCATATTTTAATTCTTTATGGTAATCAAAAGAATATTAAATGATGTAACTTGGATATCCTCAAATACATTAACTGATCCAAAAAAGTGAACACCATAATTAAGAAGAAAATGCAAACCATTAAAAACATAATATCTTAAAAATGTTAAATTTGATACAAACACTGCTAAATATAAATATTGTGAAATATACTACATGTGTAAGTAGTCCCATTTTATGAAAAAAATCACTTTGAAAATATGCAAAGTTAGACTTCTAACTGTTCTTAAATAATGCTTAAAGCACAAAAGATAGCTAGAGTTTAACATTTTCTTTTAAATGTTATATTTCTTTAGGCTTTGTCCAATTTACTTCATATTCACCACTGACATGCTCACTCCCAGTTGTTTATTATGCCTTTCGTGATCTGCTAATCCAAATTCAGCTCGAGTCCTTTGCTACCTATGACACAATGCTATTTGTTCAAATTTTTCTTCTGAACATGAAAGAAACATTACCTTGAACCCCTGATCTGGATAGTGCACATCAGTACTGGCAGCCAATATAGTAGAAGAGGAATACAACATAGGATTATGTATGCTTTTTCCAGGTCTGATACATGAGGAAAAAAAAATTCTCCCAAGCATTGTTTTTACTCTTCTTCCTCTATGGTGGCCCTGGAGGTCACATGTTGAGGGGAAGCATTCTCAAATGGAAGGATGTTTAGATTGCTAGGTCCCTCAAAGGCCATATCAACCAGGCATATTTGCATTGTATTTGTAAGAGAAAAGCTTTTTACTGTGTTAGTTCATTGAGTTTTTAGAGTATATAGAACATCAATTATCCTAATAAATTTCACTTACAAAGTTTATCTGGCTTGATATCTTTTTAAAAAGAGTACTAAAACCAAAGTAGTATTAAATTTAGGTACATACAATGTATAGCATCTGTCCTGTTTAAAACATTAAAATTTCTGCTCCTTGGCCTCATATATTCTGTTCTATTCAGACACTAATCTGGAAAGCTTCCATTATTGTCACAAAAAGGATGGAACACTTTCACATGCAAATATCTTAGCTCTTAATTTCTGATAATGAGACTGCTTTGATAAGCTATGGAAGAGTCTCTACTAAGTTCTATTTAGAACTTCCTTCTATTTATATATGCTGATGGCATTTAGGTAAAGAGACAATGAGTTAGTCTCATATTGCTTATTATGTAGGCTTCTCCCTTTCCATTTTCATTTCTGATTCCTTCTTAGACAGGTGAAAACATGATTTACTCTTTAGGTAAGGTAATTAATTTCATCCTTATAAAAGCAGAATGATTTCTTACTAATAACATCAATGTTCCTAAGGACTATAAACATACTAAAATGAGCCAATTACAAACCATCTTATAAAATAACTTCAGATCTTAGAAGTAAATATACAGCTTCTAACACTGTTACCTCATGAGCAGTTGTCCAGAAGAGTCACATTATTTGACACTTTGCATACATTATCAAATAAGACATTTTAGTAACTGATATCCTAGAATATAAACTATCAGAAGGCTAATTTAAAAAGAAACAGTAAAATTAAGTATGAAAACATTGTGTTGCATAGCACAGCTTCAAGAATGAGACAAATATACATATTTTTTACCTCAATCACAATATCAATCAGAAGTTAAATAGAATCTTATTAGTTTTTCTCTTTCAATTTTAAAACTAATAAAGTATCTTTTAAACTAATTTGTATATTTAAACCTCAAATATTGAAAAACATTATTTCAGCTAAAAAAGATGTATAGATTCTTACATTATTGTGTGAATATATTGTTTCAATGAAATGAATCATTTTTTGCTGCTTACATATAAAAAGGGACAAATAGAAGCAATTTACAGAGATAGTTAAGACATTTTTATAGTTACATTAGTGCAATTTTCATTTTTTTATTTTGCTAAAAATAATCAGTGACACATTTCCAATTTCTATTTTTTCCAAATGCCTTAATTCCCTTAGAAGAATTTTAATTGAGAGGGAAACTAATTCTGAAAGGTGATAGATATGGAAAATTTATTTCAATAAACTGTATACCAAAGATTAATTTTCCTGTTTGCTATATGTTCATATTCTATAAAGCAGTGCTCCTAGACCAGAGAATTGCTTTCTCTAATCTAAGAAGTCTAGTAATGGCCTCTACTGATGCAACAGAGAACTTGAGCTGATAATAATTAGGTACTAGAAGGAAATAAAGAAAATGAAAAATTGTATTCTACTTTTTACTCAGGTATGACCCTAAGCAATGCCAGTAAATTTTGAAGGAAAAAAAAAAAAAAAACACTTACCTATATGATAGTGAAAACATCTTAGCATCTAATCATCAACCTATACCTCAGAACTATCTCCAAAATCCACGTTTTCTTTCCCGTTCCCAATGTTACCTCTTCTGTCAAAGTTTCATTATCTTTCCCCTAACTAATTTAGAGCCTGGATTCTCTGTAGCAAATCTCTATATTCTAGTCTATCATCTTTAATGCTAATTTCTGCAAACAACTTATTTTCTGCAAAATCCATATAGGTTATGTTATAGTTCAGATAATTCAAGCACCTACAGAATAAAGATCTCTAGTTTTATATTTAAAAACCTTCAGAATATGCCCACTTCTCTAACTTTACTCCCCTTCTTCATTTTTCCTTACATATCTGAAGTTTCGGCCAAACAACTTCAAGTACTTGCTTGACTATTCCACACTGGTTAGAAACCCTGTCTTCATACATGCTCTTCTTTTATCTTTTATTAAACACTCCCATGTTTCTGACTGTCATGCTTCAACTCATATTTCAAGACCAAGAGGAATACTATTTCAATTACAATTTTTCACACAACTCTTAGAAAATTGATATTTTTTCTGATTCTCACATTACTTTATTCATATTCTATAATTCAATTATCTGCTGAAATCATGTTAAAGTTTGTTGACATTAATATATCCCTGGATTGACTCATCAAATGTCAGGTGAGAAATTCAGTATCTACACTAAGATTTTGCAAACCTTGTCTCTGGAGTTACAAGGCCACACAATCCTCTCTTGCTCAATGAATGACTATAACTGAACTCAAACTCACTCATTTCTTTCCTGCCACAGCATTTTCTTCTCTCCATTTTATGGAAAAAACAATTTGGAATATAATTGTTTCTGTTTGACCAAAACACTACTAAAATAAACTATTTGAACCTAAAGTGGATCAAATATATTTGCTGTTCTGGCTCCTTTGTGACATTTGTTCTTCTGTCTCTGAAGTTACCAGTTACTTTTTTAACATAGAGAAGTTTAGCAAGTAATTTCCTAGATGAAGGGTGCATTTATTTGCTCTAAAATTTTAAAGCACCTTATTACATTATATATTTGAATAAAAAATTGACAGAAAGATTATGATATTTGAGTAGGGATGGTGCTTTTAGATGTCAACTATGATTTTAAATAGATTTTTTTCTACGGATATGCTTCTATCAAAGGCTTTTAACTGTGGTCAAACAATTAACATTGAATTTAAAATGTTAGTTTATATTGTGTTCTTTGAAAATCTAGCAAAAATTTTTTTTTGCATATATTAGGCATAAAAATAAAATGTATTTAATAAAATGGGTGAACTAAATTAATTACAGTATTTGTATTTTCTTTCTAGATAATATATATTGTTAAATATTTTTTAAAACATTTTATGGAAACTGGTAAAAGTATTGTATATAACTAAAAAAAAAGAAATGATTGTGAATAATGAATTATTTCAAAATTATTTTTCCCTGAGACTTACATGCAGAATTTTCGAGAAGCCTCACTGAGAATGGCATTATAGTATAAAGATAAATCTATACTCCTGGCCCTACATCTGTGGTGTCTGGACATCAAAATTCTGGTTAATTTTTCATGTTAATAATTTGTAACAAGCTCGAGATATAGGTATTATGTTAATTTCAAATTGTAGCACATTCAATAATTTTACAAATCAATACAGTACCTCTACTGAAATAGTGCAGTAGCTCATCTGAACTATTACACTGGTAGATATTGCATAGATTAAAACAAATACAGTTTGTAATGTTTTTCAAGGCTTGCTACCAAATAAGGAATGGATAGATAACCAGTCTCTCTCCTCTACACGCCCCCCCATTCAGTTAAAAGTTAATCAAACAGAATTATTTCATAAATATAGAAAATTGCAAGATTATTCCCAAGTGATCAGTACAAAAGAAAATACCCAAACAGAAGCACAATAGTAATTCTACTACAAAACAGGTCAAGCTGATTACTTTTAAGCATAGAGCACAGGTGATAAAATTCACTCAATCAGAGCTTCCAATCAGTTTTTTAGTGCCTCATTCTTAAATACCAACATTCAGTAAAGCAATTAAAAGACCAAATAAAGCAATTTAGAAGAAAATAATTCAGTGGAATAATGATGTAAAAGAAAATATTAAAATTGTTATGCTCAGACAGGTTATAGAAGATATCCATGAATCAAGAAACATTCCATAAAAAATTAAGAAATTTAGAATAGAGCTGAAAAAATCAATAGAAAGCTAAGGAAATCAAGAAAACAGTGAAGAAAGATTAAGAAAATTAAAATAAGAGAAGGCATGTAAGAAATTAAGATGTAGGAAAGAGGAAATTATAGAGCAGAAAACAAGTATTTCAAAAACTCTTTCACAGAAGGACACACATTTTCTGATGTAAAGGACCCAATAGGTACCTATACAATAGAAAAGAAAATAAACATAAAAGCATATAAAATTCCAATATATAAAAGACAGAGAAACGTTCTGTAAGTTATGAGGAAGGAAATCTAAAGCAAAACAAAAAAAATATGTTTTACAGAAAAGATTAGGATAAAATTACAGAGTACTTTTTAACATTATTCAGAAACTATTAAAGAAAAATGTCTCTGAATTCTTTTCTAACATAATTTCAAGCCCCAATCTATATTCAAACCTTCCAGATGTGATAAAATAAGCATATTTTCAGCTGTACGAGATTTAAAAATAATGAGCTCTTATGCATCTTATTTTAGAAAGCTTCAGGAGTGTGTGCTCCACCTAAACAGGAGAGAAACACAGGAAAAAGAAGACATTGGACTTCGGAAAGAAGGATTCTTATACAAGAGCACAGTGATGGGGAATTTCAGGGTTGAAGGGCAACTGCAAGGTGATGGCTATTGCAGCAGGCCTGAAAGCAACCAGTAAAAAACTTCAGGGACATCTATTCTGTGCAGTGTCTTATGTTTTCTTTTCTTCTTGTGTGTCATTTCTTACAGTTTTATGCAGAGTGCACAAGATCAAATGTAAATATCTCTTAAACAATGTTCTCTATTAAAATCTTAGTAGAACTTTTTAAAATGTTTTAAAATGTTTCCGGTTTCTCACCCAGGATTTAATTAGTTAAGAAGTCACCACTCCATCCCAACAGGTAAAAAGTGAACAAACTGAAAAATCAACTGGTAGAATTAAAGCAATTTACCTAACAACAAAAACACCTAAGGCTAAATTACATGAAGCATAATTTAAATAGCTAGAAAGCATACACACAAGAGTAAAATTTAGACAAAGATGGTATAATGAATGTTGAATAATTGTGTATCTTGTATAAATTTTATTTAATCTGTAATGTATACTTGAAATTTGCTAAGAGGATATATTTTAAATCCTCTACACACACATACTATGTAGAGGTGATAAGTTATTTAGTTTGATTGTTGCGATCTCACTACATATCTATCAAAATAGAGTTGTGCACTTTAACATATATAATTTTTATATCAAAGATCTCAATAAAGTTGCTAAAAATGTTATTTCACCTGAAAATTTCTTCACTATTTAGTCCTTAGTCATCTGAAAGTATCATTAAAGTTATATAGATAAGCATTGTGGTACATAGAAAGTTAAAGTTTATACAGAAGCTAAAACTATAAGTAAAAGCAAAGAAGCAATCAAGAAAGTAAAACTTCAGTAGTAATAAAATGTAGCCTCCAACTACAATTTTACATATAATTGCAATCGATAGATAAAATTTAATGTTGTGAAATTCTTAGGCCAAATGCTGCATTAGAACAATGTCTCAAAAAATGTAGAATTAGGCTGTTGGTGCCATTACTTTTGTGTTATGCTTATTAACCAGGCCAATTTTCTCTTTTAATCTTAATAGCTAGGCTAGAGAAAATTTTTTATTAGCAGTTTTTATTATCCTCATTTTTACACTCAATTCAGTGACATTTTTAGAAACAGTGACAAAATAGTACATGTAAAGAAAAAGTGAGATAAGAAATTATCTAGTAATAAATGATTTTTCCTCCTACTGATATGATTGTATGTATATCTTACTCCTGTAAAGCTTTTAAATTACCTAAACTGTAATTTAATTTATACAAGAAATCTAGTCTGAGAAATATCTTCATTCAATTTCTTCGAATATTAAATTACTGTTGAAATATTAACATATTAATAAGAAGTTATGGGTAATGAGAATATATTACATCTTAAAACATTTCTATTCACATACAACCATGCCAAAGCATCTAAAAGCCTAAAGTGTGAAGAACTATATGGTCAATTGGATGCTAAAGTAAAAGATTTCATTAACCAGCCATATCAAAGGGAGATAAACATAAATATATATTTATTCATTGTAAGAGCATTTATTGAGCATTTATTCAAAATAAAAAATTTTCAAAAAAGGTATAGGGTTATGAGACTGTGACTATTAACATTTTTTAAGTTTCTTCACAGTGAGAAAATAGAAATTCAAATAAAGCTTAAAATAGTTAAAAATATATCACATTGAAATATATTCCAGAAACTTAATTTAATTATCCTCTTACATAAACTAATATTTTTATGCTAAAGTTCATTCCCTTGAAAAGATCATTGAATAATCACAATAAAAGTGATACAAAGCACAACACAAATTTTAGAACAAGAAAGAATATTACAGATTTGTTCTTTTCTAAAGAACTTTTCAAGAGATCATCTAGATCCTGAAGGGCTGTAAAGTGGAATATCTGTAATAAAGCTCTCATTCAAAAGTAAAGTATCAACATGACTGTATAATTAACTAATCATTTTCCTATCAGAAGTTTTACAAATTTTAGTTATATCTAGAAAAGAAAACTATAAAATAAAAGATGTTAACAACAATTTCATAATATTGTTTTAATGAGGCATACCATCTTGTTAAATTTTAAAAGACTGCAGTAGAGGCCATTCGACAACAGCAGAGAGCCAAGATTATACACCCTGACTAAAAACGGAAAATCTAAAATCGCTGCTTGTACCACTCTAAACAAATTAAAATTTAAACAGCTATAACTGTAGTTATACTCTTAATAGAATTGTATCTAAATGCTGCTGTGCCAAGTTTTTGAGTTAATCTTTCTGTAGTACCATAATAGATTATTTATATAATGTTTATGATGCTTGGAGATCTGGGTTTCGATCCATCTTTTGCCACATTCTGGCTCAGTGACCTGGGGCAATTATTTTTACTTCTCTAAGAATTATTTTGGGGTTAATGGTAAGATACATTATTCTAAGTAAGTCAATTATTTTTCAAAAACTAAAGAAAATTGTGAGTATGCATAATGACAGATATCTGTAAATTAGATTTTTTTAAATTGAGAATATCCATTAACCTCTGGGATATAGTGAATTTTCTTTTATGAAACTGATATGCCATCATGTGAAGCCAAACAAGAATTTGCATCATTTTTAACAAAATACAATAATCTGGTATCCCAATTGAGCTTTCTTCCATAGAAGCACATACACAAAACGCTGTTCAGTACAAAATTAATGTATTTTGCCTTTTAAAGAGAAAAGCTCAAAATCACACAGAAATCTCCCTTCTTGGGTAAATCAGGAAGTCTTCGTATGCCAAGAGCTTTGCAAAACCAATATTGCAAATTTAATGACCACTTTTGTGCTTGGAAAGACTAAATTATTGGCAAAATATCTATAGCTGTGACATTTTTGGTGCTAATATCTTTTCAAAGTAGTAATATAGCCTCAAAAGGGTGCCTGGCATGAGGGACCAAAAGAGAAACAACCACACGTTAAGCCATTAAAGCCAAGCTCTCCACATCAAGATTTTGAATGTCATATAGCCACAGACTTGTCTAGCAAAGGCCTTAAAGCAATTTTCAGTCTATAATTTTTAGGCTTACAGTGATCTGGATATCTAGAATTATCTGATGCAGATAACATTTCTGCATTCCCAACGACATAAAACTGAGCATTGGGATTATCTGGCCGAAAGTTATTGTTTAGTCAGATATGAATAACTTGGTGAAAGACAGCAAACAATTTACTTCTCATAAGCATAAAAATCATAATTATGTTTTAGTTTTATTGTTAAACTGATGGGGAACACAAACGCTAAATGTTTTATAGATGCTGATCTACAATTAAGCTATGTGGAAAAAACATTTTGAAAACATTTTTGCAACCTCCCCGGGTTTATATTTTCTCATATTCTGTAGCCTTGGTGAACTTCAAATAAAAATATCATCATTTATAGATGGTACTTCACAGAAAGATAAGAGACATAGGTAATGTACCCCAAGACTGAAAAAAGTGTCATACATCCAATACTTTTAATATGATGGAAGAATTGAGAACTAATATTCACTACTTGACTTCCTCTGTTTAGTATTTTTAATATTAGCACTGCCAAAGGTAGTGGTTATGGTGGCAGGGTCTAGGGCAGTGGCAGTAAATAAACAGAAATAAATATTCAGATTTAAAATATATTAAGGAGCTGGGTTACTGAATTTAAGATGAAAGATTAGCATCAAAGGGGTCACAGCAGTTATCAGCTGAAGTGACAGATGACGGTGGAACTCAAGAGAAGAGAAGCAAGCTTAGGCTACAGACTGATAATCGGTTTTATTACACAATAAATGGCTGAAAGCTAGAAAGATGAAGTCAAAGAATCAGGATCCTAAAGCTGTTGGTGGGTCACAGATATTGCTCAGAAAAGTTTCAAAACCTGCAGAGTAGAAGAAAGAGATGATGCAACTAAAATCTTTTAATTTAAGAAGAGGAACTAAGAAGCTAGTGGTACAGCCAGGTACCCCAAATAAATGGGTTATTAGAACCTGAATGATCTAAAACCATTATTAGTGATGGCTGGATACCGTCTGCCATGCCTGGCACTGGTGGAGCATAGGACAATAAGTAGCTGTTCTTAAGAAGGCTGCACAGAAAGCAGTTTTATTTAATGCTAGGAAGGGGAGCAAGCATTTACTGAAAAGGTTGAGAATGTAGCCTTTTTTTTTTTTAAGCACATACAAAGTTACAGAGGAAAAAGCAGAGATTTCTTAGAAGTGTAAAAGCAGTGGGAACTTGCATGAGAAGAAAGAAGGCACAAAGCAATATCAAGAGCAGAGTATTAGAGAGGAAGTGTTCAGCAGTTGTATTTAGATCGTGACTGATAAACCTGGGATATATGGAAGAGTGATTGAATTGTACTCAAGACCTGTCAAAGTATTAGTCTCAATACTCCTTTTATTTTTTAGCATCATGTACTTTTCCTGAACAAAACCACAATATGTGTGTGTGTGTGTGTGTGTGAGTGAGAGAGAGAGAGAGAGAGAGAGAGAGAGAGAGAGAGAGGGAGGGAGGGAGGGAGGGAGGGAGGGAGAGGGAGGGAGGGAGGGAGGTGGAGAGGAGAGCAGGGGAGGGGAGGAGGAGGAAAATATCAGTCTTACCCTTTAAATTACATTCATGAGGTCAGATAACCCAGTGGTCCTACACATCATTGTTTCCCTGAGCACAGGCTCTGGAACATAGTAAACCTGTAATATACTGAGTCAGTTTAGCTATAAGATCTAGATTTGTTCTCTTGTCTGGACTTAAATGCAAATGGATTTTAATACATGTATAGTATTAGTCTATGGGATGTTTATACGAAACTGTGTGCAAAGACGGGGAGAAAGATTGGACACTAAAAGTTTAGTTCTATCTATTTCCTTCTTAATTTTTTTAAGAAAAGTTTAGTGGATATGTATAATTATTATTCCCAGGAAGGTAAAGGTGTTTATCAAGTGAATAACTTAGCCTAACAAATTTATAGAAAAAATGTCCTCACCATTATGCAAAATTTTGATAATACTTGACTAAGAATTTTATTTGGTGATAACAATACTTGATAACATTTGCAATAGATCCACTTCATCTAAAGGGAGCCAAGATACATGGTGGTCAGTTGTAGTGGCAACTAGTCATGTTTGCCACATAAATATATTATAAGAGTAACATGAAGAACACTAGAAGCATCATGCTGAAGAGGTTAAAGTAATATTCTGAGAAGTGTGGTGAGAGATTTGTTATGAGGTTGCAGCTGCTGAGTAATGTACACACTAATAGTATAAACTATGTGTGTACTCATTTTTAAATGCATTTCTAACATCAACCTCTACCTTCAGGGAATAATTTTATTTCCTATTTAATTTCAGGTTTTCCAACTGCCTTAAGGTTATTATAAATTATGTATAGCACTATATAGAAATAAAGATTGCAGTTTCTATTCTTTACCAAGTACAAATTTTGTTTTAAATTAAACATGCTGTGGATTTATGGTTCAATTCATGATCTTGCTGTGGTTACATAATACTTATCAAGGGAGAATTTCAATGGGTAGCTTTGAAAAATGCCAGGTTTTTCAGTAAATTACTGAGAATTCTCATACTACATTCATTACTTTTTAAAATTCACAGAATAATCAGAAATATAAACTTAAAAGCTTACTTCTCTAACTGGAAATTAGGTTACTCTTAGAGCTAAACATTCAGTAGTGATGAATTTGTCTTTTCTTTTCCTCTTACCTGCAATCCTGTTTTTTTCTCTCACATTGGAATAGCTTGGAAATCTGATATCTTTTTCCATTTTTGTCTGTGTAGCAAGGAAAGTAAGCAAGCTATAATTTTTCTTATTACATTTTTTATGAAATTCTTTAACAAAGTAATTATGCTGTTATAAAAATTTTTTATTCTAAAATTTTGTTGAATTTATTTGCTTCTTAAACAGGGTAATTATATAACTTCATTATTATATAGAAGTTATTTTATGCTAATTTCCAGTAAAGCTTATAAGGATTTTTTCTTTTAGAATTTCTAAGCAAGAAACTTTGTTTCTGTATCTACTGAAACCACTTATTTTAGAACTAAGCAAATATTGAATAGTCGAGAAATCTTGCCTTTTAAGAAATACAGTGAAGTAGGCTTCTATAACATTGACAATTTATTGAACAGACTTTCACCTTTAATCTTAAACTTGTACAGCCTTTGACACAGTTGACTGCCCCATCCATCATGAAAGATTCTCTTTTGGATTTTCTGTCATTGTACTTCTCTACTTCAATCCGACCTCTCTGGCCACAACTCTCCACTATTCACATCATGCTATTGTGCTCTGGCTTGGACCTTAGTCCTGAACAATCAGGCTGACTCTCCTGACTAAACACCTTGTAATAACAATTTTGACCTCAAAACTACTAAATCCTGTGAGCTCTTCCTCTGCTTAAATAGCTAGGCCTTCTTTATTCTGTAAAAAAAAAAAAAAAAAAAAGATAAATATTACACAAATCTTTACCAAGTTCTGAAAATAAAAATTTAAGAAATTTGTTTTTCTCTTTTGCTAAGGCCCTTATCCCCCTTTAGTAAATGCTTTTCCTATTACTTTAATTTTTCCCAGAAACATGTGTCAAATACATCTTTTATTTCCACTACCACCGGTATCGTATCTCATCTCTAAAATAGCTTCCTAGTTTGTTTCCCTGGCCTTTTCATGATCCAAATAGTTCATCTTCACACAGCAATCATGGAAACATTTCAAAAATATAAACCAAATAATTTTACTTCTGCTTAAAAACTTCGGAGGCTTTTCACTACTCTCAGAATCACACACAAATGCCTTGACCTGGCCTATAACATCCATCATGATGGCCTCTGATCTTCTTTCCAACCTCATTGGATAACATAGCCTGTACTCTCCTCTCCTTCATTATGTTACACTTTCACTAACCCCTTCTCAATTCTCCACAGCAACTTCAAGCTCTTTCTTACCTCAGGGATCTCATCTTATTGCCTCAATACCATACAAATGTTGTTCTATCCTTATGTGAATCTCATCTCAAATGCCATATTTCCGAGGGCCTTTAAATGATCTTCTATAAAATAAACTTTCTTAATAACTTCATAGAAATTAAAATCAGAAATTTTATATATATATATATATATATATATATATATATATATATATATATATATGTGATCAGGCTTCCCTTTCTAGAAAGTGAATTATGTCAAAGATAACACAGGTCTTGTTCTATACATTTCTATCCACTAGCATAGTAGGCACTATGTGAATTTTTGCTGAATGAATTTCTGAGTAAAAGAATATATGTCATGTTCCCTCATATCAATGACTAAAGTGATCTGTTTCCATCTTTATCTATATGGAGAGGTCATGTATTAGTGCAATGAACTGAATTACTCAATTTTCATATACTGATTTTAAAGCTGACAAATGACCTTGTTTCAAATATGCTCACAAATCTGTCAAAGCTCCTTTTCTCTAAATATTCAGAGTATTAAGTTGGTTAGAGCAATGATGACCTTAGCTTCAAAAACTCATAGGTACATCTTTTCAATTTTGACACAAAATGTGTTCCTAAGAACTGGTGAAATAATTTTTGAGGTGAATTATATCATCTTAGGAAGGTGCTCCTAACCATCAAAGTCCCTTGCTCAACCAATGCAAGAATGTTATTATAATTTCTAATTCCAGGAACCAAGAGGAACTCAAAATTCTTTATGATCCCTAAACTCAATGAAATAGAAAAGATGTGGGTTTGTTAATGAAGGAATACAACAGCATTTGCCAACTCTTCCAGATGCTTCTCCTTTCAGACAGATGAAGCCTCACAGTTAGTTTTGTCAAGATGCTACCTTTTGACATCTTGGCAAAACAAAGGTAAACTAAGTCTATGAACCTGATAAAAGCAGCCTTCTTTCTGCCCTAAATGTTCATGTTAACAAAAATGAGCTGAAAATATCTCGTTAGGACTATTTTGATGACCCATTCACCTAAAGTTATACAATTTAAGGTTCTTTTCTGGTGGCTGTAACACATCAGCCACAGTACAGATCAAAGGTATCAAATTAAATGTTTTCTACTGGCTTGCCACAAACACACAAATACACCCTCCTAGTTACTTACTATCACTTTAAGAGTTAGATGTTTGAATCTTTTTCAGAGTTTTGCTTTTTTAAAACTAAAATCAGAAGCTCCTTTCTCCGTCATTTTAACTTTCTTTGAACCTCAAGTTGTAAATCTTGTCTTCAATATATGTCTAGAATCTACCTTCATTACATAAAATTTTCTTGTTTCTGTCATGGTAGGAAAGCATGGTCAATCAAGTCAAATAATTGTATGTTCAAAGCTGGATTTTACAACTTACCTTTACGCCTGGACTAAGTATGTAGACTGAGTCTTAGTAGGAGTCTTGCTGGAGCTAATAATCTTCCCTTTATGAGGTTGTTAAATGATTAAGTGAAATAGATAAAAAAAATGTCTAGAAAGTACCTCATAGTAATACTTACAAGTAATACATTTCATACAACATGATGCTACTATCTTGAAAATCTTTTTAAAGAGAAATGTATTGAACTAACTGAGGCGATACTTCTCACATTTGTACCTCACATCTGAAATGAGTAAAGTTTTTCCTTTTGAAGAGCAAATGCCACATTCAAGTACAAAAGATGTAATGAAAACTGAATTTTAACTAAATAGGTAGCTGAAGTAATTGAAACAAAAGTATAAACAAAAATGGGAGCTTGGGGCAGATCAAAAGCTCATAGCTATTGAAAGGAGGAAAAAGGTAAAACAAAATATGTACTTTAATCATTAATTCATTGGATTCTCCACCCTTTTTGTTCCTGCTTGCTTGTATTTCTGCATCTAATACTTCATATGGAAAAAAATTAAAGATATAATTAGTGCCCAGGTAGAGCTTCCTAAACTGTACATATATTCATGAGAATGCATACCATTAATGTCAACAATGAAAATGAGATTTTACATAAAAGATGAAGGCAGTTTTTCACAAACCCAAGCCATTTAGTCAAATCAGGTCATTTACATTTTTTGTTAACATATTTGCATTTATTAGGTATTACAATTAATTTTAAACATCATTTAAAAATAAAAAAAATACAAAATCCTGATTAATACATCTATGATATTTCCAATTTTAGATTGTTTCAACTCTCCCTCAGTGTTTTCCACAGAACAGATGCACCCCCCCACACACACACCTCCCTGCATTTACTTCATATTCAGGAAAAATCTGAATCTGTTGAAGCCTATCAGAGAGCCAAGAGACTTCTGGGGCAGCGAGACATTTCTGCTTAAAATAAAAGCATCTTCATTATGTTAACTGACTCAGGACAGGTTTGTAGCAGAAGCGCAAACTCTAGATTTATTAGTAAAAGAATGCTCAGGAGCAAATTTAAATAACTTTTGGCAAAACCAATTCTCATCATTTGCAGTTTTCCTGGGCTCAATTAGTTTATTTGCTATGAATTTAAAATGTATTTTTATAAATCATAGGACAAAATGTTCAAAATATCCAAACTAACCAAAGCAACTACTTTAACTGCAATAAAATTCAGGCTCTGGAAATGTAACAAATGCAAACATATGATAGTGCAATAAATATTTTACATTCATACATGACAATGGTGATATAATGATTTTAGATTTTGTTTAGCAAAACTCTGGCTTCCAAAAAATGCTGAAGTGAGGCTTAAAAATGTAAATTCAGCTTTAAGAGTTATTCTTTGGTCTGTAAAACATACTGTTGTTAATATTCTCCAGAATAAAGGTGTGGTCCCAGAAATATTTAGTGAAAGAAAAATAAGTTTATTCTGTAAAATATTGGCAGACACTATTATATTTTAAATTGAACTATATAATATTGGATGATGGGAAAAAATTTAACTGGGTAGTGAACAATGAAATATATATATGATGTATTATTGAATTGTACACTTGAAACCTACTTGATTTTATTAACCAATGTCAGACAATTTAAAACAAAAATTTTTAACTGTCATGTTATAGGTCAAAGAATCAAATAGCAGTTTCATATGTTCAAACTCAAGAGCTTTATCAGTTACATAATCTGTATCACTTTTGTATTTTGCTTGAGTCATTGTACCAGTGGTTCCTAAACTGTGCTGCACACTGGAATTACCTGGAAGCTTTAAAACCTTCTAATGTACGTTTCCCAAGCCCAGATATTATGATTTTACTAATGTGTCATATAACCTGGGCATCAAGATTTAAACTCTTCCCATATAATTTTAGTCTTCAGCAACATTTTGGAATCAGTTTGTAATACCATTGGTTTCAATCTTTTGTTGGATTAAGAATAAACTAAGAAGCTAGTTAAATCTCACAATTCACAGACATCAATCTATAAGGCTCCGATTTTAAAAATCAAGGGTGATTTTCTTGGATTGGACTCCAGAATACAGCAGAGTCAACTATCATTTTTGTGGAGACATCTAGCACAGTGGTTTCACAGGATACTGTAGAGTTCACACATTTAAGCCAATGAAAGGAATTCACAACTCCTAGTGGTGAGGCCTGAACCCCGAATTTTAAAATTTTCAGTTTTAATATGCTGCCAGAGATGTTAAATTAGGTTAATTAGGTACAGTGATGAAAGCCACAACTAGAATCAAACCATAGTTTGAGCCCTGCAATTCATTTAATCATATGCCATGATGAAAATATAACATAAAATTTACTTAACAGTTTGCTACATAGACTGAATGACAGCAGAAGCCTCATTGTTATAACTGTACTAATAATTGAATGAGGAAAAAAATATCAAAGTTATTAAACATGGTATTAGAATTTCATTTTTTAAAAAAGCAACAATAAGAACAAAAACATAGTCAAGCCATTGTTTCTCCTGTAGCTAAATTCCCAGCTAATCTCTGCTTTCTTAGATATACTTTGAGCTCTAGAGTCAGACACAATAAATATTCACTAATAACAATAAAAATCCTTAATCTTCTACACTTACCTTTCTGTCTTTAGGATGTCAGTCTCTTTTAATTTTCCTTTTACCTTACTGGATGTTTTTTCTCATTCTGAAGTGCTCCAGAGCTTGATTTTGAGAACTTCTCTCTATCTGAATCCCATCTTTATGAAAGTGGTCTTATTCATTTCTACAGCTTTATATATTACTTCTGTGCTAGCACCTCTGAATATTATTTCTAATTCCAAACATTTGGTCAGGCTTAGAGCTGGCTTCCTTTCTTCTAATCCTTCTTTAGCACAATTCAGCAGAGACCCACCTCCTATAACACTTCTCCAACTTCCCTTATTAAAATACTCTCAAGGTTCCTCAGGAATGTGCTCTCCTTTTCTACAGCAAACTTTGATTGACTTCTGGTGTGTTCCTGGAGGTCCCTCACTAGTCTTAGACAGCTGTTAACAATATATGACAGATATGTTTGCTTCTTTGTTTAATTATTATTCTCTGCTTCCCACACTAAACTATAAGCTACATAAAAACTAGATTTTTGTTTCTTTACTGCCATATCCCCAGAATCTGGTTCAAAGTAGATGCTCAATAAATATTTTTGAATAAAGAACAATAAAAATAGTTTTACTCTGATAATATTGTTCTATTGCTATTCTCTGTCACACTTATCAGTATGACAAAAACAAAACTGATATCTTGCTCTTCCTCGCATGTACATCATAACCTACAGTCAGAAATGTAAAGCATTTTGCCCACTGAAATATACAAAAATAACAGCAACAACAAAAAACCCAGGGTGACCCTCCCTGGGTTTGTCTGTCACCAAAATAAATAAAACCTTGAGCCATTTCCTGTAAATTACTAATAAAGACTACTTTGTTCCTAATTTTGGCAACAGGGATACATGATACTCCTTGCAGAAATAATTCACCACCATGGTCAAACTAATTGTAACGTGGTCACTGCAGGTTTCTACTTGCTTTTTAAAATGTTTTCTTCTAAATGCTGGTATTTTTTTATTTGTTAAGCCTGTATATCTAAAACAAGGATCCTCTTTTAAAAATTGTTTAAAATAATTTTACTTCCAAAATTATTTTACTTTGGAGTCTTTCTTTAGCACAAGCAACACCATAAAATAAAAATGAAATAGATATAAAGATTATAAGTGAATAGTCTGATTCCTACTTCTTATTCTTTTTAAAGAATCTAAAATATCATAGAAAGTATAAGTTATCCTATCATATGGAATTTCATAGCCGATAACAGAATACACACACACACATACATAATAGATAAGATTGGAAACTATCAAAAGTATTTGGGTTAAATGAAAGTTGTTTTAATAGCAGCTGTCATATATAACCCAAACGGCTTACTATAGGTAGATGTTGATGTTTTAACTAATTAAAAACAGATGGACTATTTGAACACAGGGCAGAGGAGGGCTGTCATTCCCAGGTTTGGCTGTTAATGATAATAAGATCATTTACAACAGCAGGTGTTTAAAATGCCATCTATGTGAGTAGAAAAGTATGCATTGGGCATAGCAAGTTTTTTTTTTTAACCAGTTCAGGATTGTTTCTCAATTTAGGAAGTTAAGGTCTATTTAAATGGGATCTAAATGTGGTAGTGCTATTAAAAAATTCAAATAATTATGAAAAATTTTAGTTATTTAATTTATAGATTCACAGATGACTATGGTTACATATTTTGATAATATATAAACTATTTACTTTCAAAGTACTGTTTTTAATATAGGTCTTCATAATACAACACAATAAGCAAAGATATCTTTCTTATAGTTTGGTCCCAAATTAGAATATTTTTGTTAAAATGAGAATGGAAAAGCTGCCCTGTTTTCTTTACACAATTATATTAAGAGTCAAGAAAAGGGCTTGAGGGTGTATATTATTCTACAGAAATTGTTGTTTATATTTCTTGTTTAGTATTTATTACTAATAAATTATAGTTTTAATTATAAGATGCAGGCTGGGACTGGGTACTTTATTTCACTTAACATGTGTGATTGTTAGCAGTTCCCTTGTGAAAGTTACAATATCATGACAGATTGTAAAAGTTAAAATGAATTGCTTTTCTGTGTTTGAGTGACCTTGGTTAAGCCTTTTATGTGTGGCAAGATTCTTTTAACAATTACTTTGTTAAGAAAAGAAAAATATCCATGACTTAGAAATAAAGCAGGAGGATGACTGTATGTCCTTGCAATGTCATTTTTTAACAGGCTCACTCAAGAAATATTTAATTATCTAGGAGAATGCACCTGTGTGCTACTTTGCTATTTATATTTTATTAGAGGCCTGAAACTGTGAAATTAAATGTTAACTTACAAGTTTCTGTCAGGTAAGAAGATAAGCCAAAAGGTTTCAGGGTTTCACTTTTAAGGCTTATAGGACATTGAACAGTTTTATTTCTATTTCAATTTTTTTTTTTTCAGGAATCTTTTGACTAAGTCTCTGTTCCTTGAATCATCCTTTGAAAAGTTTTCCATCTTACTGGTTTCCTCACTGATGAATGAGATAAAAAAAAATGTTGAAACATGTTTATTTTATTTGTATTGTAATCATGCTTTTAACTTGAGACAATTACACTTTAACATTTTAGAAGTTCTAAGGAGTAGGCTTACCTGGCAGAGACAGTTACTACACTGAGTCATCTGAGAGCAGTGACTGACCCGCACCTCTTGTTTTGGCACCCAGAGGCATTAAAACTTTAGTTTTCTGGCTCTCTGTTTCTGTTACATTTCCTATTTTTGTGTTTTTGACCTTGCTTCCAGTTCTACATCAAGTCTGGTTATGTTTCTCATTTGCTTAGGGCCAATTAATTATTCCAAATTGGTGACAGCAAAATTTAGGAATCTGGTTTTATGGTCTGATTACTTAGTGGTCCACTTTGAGTGAATTATAGAGATATATTCTCTGTTGAGAAAGAGATGTTAGGGAATCCTGCTTGAAGGTCTTTTAAAATTTGTTTTTTTCACTTCAGAGAACAAATCAATTGCAAAAATAATCCCATGCCCGCTGAAAGGGAAACCCTGTAGTTAAAATCAGGAAATTGTTATATTTCTATATTTATTTTGAGCCATAATGGAGGTCATAGAACTTAAGCTCCAGGTTCTGTGTGTGTCTGGATGTTTGGTAGAGCTTTTAAATTTCATTTTGTGAGTTTAAATGCTTTTCTAGTCTAAGAAGATATTAATAAATTAGATTATAAAGACTCAAACTCAAAGAGTCCTGTATTAATTGCATTATAGAGAATAAGAGTGCTTACGTTAAGTCTAATATTTCAAATTTAATAGAAAATAAAGAAACTGACCAGGCTTTTAAGGAATACAAAACATTATTTTCTTAGAAATTTTCTAGTTCAAGTACCTGCTAAAATGACTATCCAAGTTCACATGAGTCTCTTGATGACTCAAGACATTTTAATGTTCTTAAAACACTTTTAATAGTTTTAAAACATCTTATTTTTTCTTCTGTTTATAATGTGGAATATATATTCAATCTTTATAATATTTGAATTTATTAATTCAATATAATGTTTAGAATTATAAAAATATAAAATTATGTTCAATTAAAATGAGCTATTATTTTAATTTTAACTCTTCAAAATGTATAATAGTAATTTTGCTTTGTGATTTGTTAGCTTAAACACAATTTCTAAGATCAATTCTAGGTTAATTTTAAAATGTGTACTAATATTAAATTGGATCAACTAATAATTTTTGATAGATAATTTCTATGATTAATACTAATGCTTTTGTTAATAAACATAATTTTATATATCAAACTTATTATGGTGTCATTGGTTAATAAAATTATAATGTTGCTTACGAAGGAGACACATCTTAAATACAAGGATATAGAAAGATTGACAATAAAATGATGGGAAAATATAAACAGTAACAAAATAAATAACAAAATAAAGCTGTTGTAATTATATTCATGTCAAATTATGTAACTTTTGAGATGAAGAAAAATTTTTCATAATACTAAAATATCCAATTTATTATGTAATTATATATCCTAAATTTTATTTATTTAATAATATACACTAAAATATTGAAAAACATGGTAGGAATAAAGAACTAGACAAACCTACCATTCTACAGAAAATTTGAAAACTTTCTTGAAAACTAATTCTTTAAAAAATCTTATAAGTCAGCAAAAATATAACAGACAAAAAAATTAAAAATGGACTTGATGCATGTACCAAATACACATTCTTTAATAATATATGGAATATCAATGTTCTCATAAAGTTAATTTCATGCCCAGATAGTTTTAGTGGCAAATATTTTTAAATATTTGCTTTTGCAGAGATTAGCAAAAGGAGAAAATACTTCACAGGTTTTTTCATGAGACCAAATTACATTTGATACAAAAACTATCAAGAGAATTATGAGGAAAGGCACTGCAGGCTAATATGTCTGATGAACAGAATGAGATAATCCATTTAAAAAGATAAAACTCATTACTTAGTATCTGAGTGTGTTTTTACAATACACATATCTATTTACATACACATATACAAACATACACACAGATATGTAGACTATTAAAATTCATAAGAGAAACTAGCAAGGCTGTTAGATAAACATTCCAATATATAGAAATCCACTGTATTTATATGGAACAGTAATAAATAGTTAGAAATAAATTTTAAAATGTTAAAATTATAATAGCATCAAAGTCATTAAATTTATCTATCTACCTACCTATCTATCTATCTGAGCATATGCAAGAAATCTGTAAATTATTGATAAAATGAAAGGTGAGCAAAGGTGTAGTTATAAAGATGTAGTTAAAAATGGCCAAGACAATTTTAAAGAACAAAGTTGGAAGCCTTATTATAATGACTAGCAAAATCAGAAATCTGAAGGAATTAAGACAACATGGCATCTGTGTAAGATAAAATGCAGACCAATGACATGGAATAAGAAGTCGAGAAATTATACATATACAAATATTTACAATAAAATGTAGCACTGCAGTGGTTTATGAAAATATTAGCCTTTTCAATAAGTAGTGTTAGGTAAATTATACTTCTCCTCTGTGGTGGGGGAAATCTTGACTCACACATAAGATTATACAGTATTAGTTTCAGTGAATCACTGGATATAAGTGTGAAAGGCAAAATTAAACGTGATAGAAGTAAGATGATACCTTCATAATAACAGAAAATAAAATTTTCTAAAACAGGACATACATTTTTTAAATGAGGAATAACTGGTGAATTTAATTTTTAGATTAAAGCTTTCTCATTAAATTCCATTATTAAGAAAGTTAAAACACAAGCTACGGAGTGAAAGGACATATTTATAATACATTCATCCAACAAATAACTTGTATCCTGAAAATATAGATAATTCTCACAAATCATTATGAAAAGACTAATTTTTCAAGAATGAAGAAAAATACTACCAAAGAGGCACTTCACAAATTATGCAATAAATATATTAAAGGTTTCATAAACCTCATGAGTCATCAGAGAGATACAAGAGAAAAACAGAATTACATGTCAGTCTACCCTTATTAGAACAGCAAACATAAGAAAGGGTAACAATTATAAAGCAAATAACCTGCAGGTAAGAGTAAACTGGTTTAACTAATTTAAAAGCTATTTAGCAATAGCAACTAATGCTAAATATATACATACTCTATGACCAAAGACTTCTATCACTCAGCAGAAATGTTTACATATGTTTACCAAAACTTATGTACAGAAATATTTCTGGCTTCACAATTCATAATAGCCCCAGAGTAGTAACAATACAAATAGCCAAAAACAGTTGAATGGTTAAGTATATTAATGCAATGAAACACTGTGTAGCAATAAGAATAAATTATCAACATGTAACAGAATAGAAAAATCTCACAAATGTAATATTGAGAAAAGGCAGATACAAAAAAAAACATGCTATAAGACTTTAATTTTAAAAATGTTCAAAAATAAGCAAAACTAATGTACAGTGTTACAATTCAAGATTGAAAGATATAAGTAGACACTGACAGAAAGGTATAGGAAAGACTTCTGGATTGTTAACAAAAAAATTGTTTTTCTTCTGGATAATTATTATTCATGTGTATTCATTCTGTAAAAGTTCATCCTAGTTATGGTTATAATTTTTGTCTTTTTTCTTGGTTTGTCATATTTCAACAAAATTTATTATATAAGTAGAAAATGTTACTAAAACATGAATCAAACAGCCAGATAACTAACAGCCAGATATGTGTATGCATTCATAGACAATAGCTACTACTATCATCTACAATCAGATGTTTGATATCTTCTCTTAGACCATGTTCAATTGTTTGAAATTTTTAAATAATTTAAAAAATAAAAATAAAGTATTTGAGGAAATGTAAAATTTTAAATACAAATTAATTTTATCCAAATAATACATAGGTTTAAAGGTTTTCATTTTTAAAAAATTGTTTGCATTATTCTCATTTAGATCCTACAGTTTTTTGCAAAACTGATTTTTAAATATTTTATGTCATATTTCTTTTGAATAGTTAACAAAAATAGAAAACAATGTTATCAGTTCCATTGTGTAAAATTATACTGATTTGATTTGATTTGTATTGCAGTTATCTAGGATGTACTCTGTCTACTTGAAACCAAGAATTTATTGGACAGATATAGAACAGCTTAATTCTGAAAAGAAATTTTTGAAAGTATGATTCAGGATTGATGAGATGAAAAGAATTCTAGGGTTGTAGGTATGAGGAATCAAAAAATAGTCTCCTTAGATGCCTCCATTGGTACTCATCAGTTTAAATTACATAGGCTCTTTTGGCTATTTTAATAGTTCAAACTCCAAATTAAATCATCTGGGTGATATCACATGGTTACATGCCTACTCCTGGCCAGTGGAAACAGAAAAACTTGATAGGCCTGGCTAAAAATAAAGATGAATTGGTGGTTTACAAAATTGGGAGATATTGCCCCAAAAGGAATAGGGGTAGAATTATGCAAATCCATAGCTAGTCTCCTCTCCCCGCCCCCAACACCCCAGAATCTGGAAATAAAGTTTAGATTGCTGATTTGACATATTTCTTATTTTATAAGGTAAGCATTTATAATTTTATATATACCATTACCTCTGTGAACCCTGAGAATGAAGATACCTACCAAGAAAGACTCTTGGTGGCTAACTGGTCTCAAATTTAAAAACATCTTAGTAGCCATTTTTAAGCAGTGGCCTCTAATGCAAATCGTACTTTAGGAGTAAGCCTGCCCTGAATTGCTTATCTGCACTGTGTTCTTGCCCTTGGAACCAGTCCCTATAAAGGAGTTCCTGAAATAGCATTTCAACTAATAGGACAGAGGATTTCTCCATCCATTGGAGCTGCAGAGTAACATCCCCATCAGCATCTTCACTGACCAATCAGAGTAGCTCCATTCTGACCAATCAGGACAGACTGAAAGGATTTAGAGTCTTCATTTGCATGAGGATGGGCCAATCAGGGGCCAGAGGTGGAGACTCCTGTTTATATAAGTCAGCTCCCCTCTGCTCTGGAAAGTTCGTTTCTCTTTCCCTTTCCACCGAAGACTGTGTTTCCCAGGGTGGAACTGAAACACCAAAGATGAAATACTGACGATATCTTAGAAGAGAAGACTAGTGCAGAGCAGGGCTGTCTAGCTGGAGAAGGGCTTGTCCCAGGGCCACCTGCAGCCATGCTGCTTCATAATTGAGCTACAACACTATTGAGCTGTTCTATAGCTATGTTGTTCTCACAGCCCTGCAGTATCACAACTGAGCTGTTGATTCTGAGTAAAGTTTCCCTCTTTATCAAACCCCAAATAGGGGATTCCTGTTGGTTTTGAATTGACACTAATGACCGTCAGTTGACAACTCCAATATATGAAACAAAATTACCTTGTTCTCATTTTCCAAAGTCTGTCATAGTTTGCTGACACACTCTTTTTTAATCCCACTCTTCTTTGGCTCCTAGAACATTGTAATAATCAATAGATTTACTTATATGGTTTACATTTGTGCATATGTTCTATTTTTTTGTTGTTCTTATCTTCTCTCTATACATGTTCTTTCTTTTATCTGCTCATTATTACATTTGTTAGTTTCCTCACATTTATTTATCACTAAAGTCTTTTTTTCCAAGCTCTAGTTTAGCATTTCAAAGACTCTGCTGTGTACCTTTACCAAGAAAACTCACTAAACCTTCAAATATTAAAATATATTACTTATGTTTAAATATGGAACTTATCTATTTTTCTCTGTATCTCCTCTATCCCATTTTCCTTGTCATATGAAGTAATCAAAGCAATTTAATTTAGAGATACTTAAATATGTCTTCTCTTTACTACTTAAATTTAGCTTTAACATGGATTATATTATCTCTAAGTCATATTTCTCTAATACTTATGACTTTATCTCAAATTTTATTGTAAGAATAATAAACATCCTTTGAAATTGCTATTATTTCCATAGTAATGATATAGAAAGTATTGATAACCAGAAAAATGAAAAGAAATTTGCTGGCTTATTTCCTCCACTGGCTAATTTGTAAAGGTTGGTAATTGTACTTAAAATTAGCATGAAGAAATATTTTATAATTGGCCTTTAATTAGAGACTAGATTGCAGATGATTAAGTATGTGCAATTTATACATAAAATATCTGATAGTTTTAGTAAATTTCATCTCTCAAAAATGAATTTAATATTTATTTTAATAAATGCAAAGAGAAAAACAATCTAAAATTAAAGTCAGGGATAACAAAATACTAAGAATTTTATATGGCATAATTTTAATACTCAAAGAATATATTGTCTACGGTAAAATAACAGTGGTATATGTATCATTTTTTGCAATTATTTATGATTATAAACAAATTTCTATCTCTTGTTCTACTTAAAAAATACAAAGATATTAAATTTCAATCTGACAATTTTTGCAACTATATTTTTTTTCAATCCCCAAGAAAGAAAAGATTTCAACAAGTATATCTGCTCAAGTTCTTAACTAAAACATAGTGAGTAGTAGTATATAATTGATATTTTCTATTTATTTTGCATTCATTAAAATTCAGATTTTATTTTTAAATGACTAATACAATTATATAAATACATGCATAAAAGATTATTAATTTCATTTTAATAAGCCAAAACAGGCAACACAAAAGCTTAAACATGTTTTCCTAAAATATTTCATATTATTAATAATACTATTAATTTTTAAGTATAAAGTAATTTTCCACTATTTCATTTTCTATTGTGTAAATACACATTTAAAATTATGCAACATCAATAAAAAAGTCTGTAACAAAGTTAATAATGCAGTCATTTAAGTTATACTTATTACTTTCAGATCCCTGAAAACAAGAAACATCTGAAAAGTTCTTAACATTTGTTGGAAAATTAGAGATAAAAATTTCTCTAGAGAACCTTAAAATATCAGATAATTTTAAAATGACAAATAATAGTATCCCTTAAGTAGAAATACTTAGAGGAATGCATCTTAATTAAGCTCACAAAAAAAGATAAAAGTGAAAGCCAGTGGGAGAAAGTTATTTTTGTTTTGAAAATATGTGATTTCTTTTTCTTTCTTAGAAGTTACAATTTTATTGCCACTTTATTTATAAGAAAAAATAGAAATTCATTTATAACACTGGGCTTATGTCCACCACTGCCTGTTTTATAGGGTAACTCCTGAGAAGTTCTACCTTAGCCAGAAAATAAGGTTTTCCTTTATGCTGTCATCTTCACTAAGTTTGAAAAATTATCTAAATCTCGTCCTGTGAGGCCTGAGTATGTCCAGACAGACGGTACTCAGGATTTGATGCTACATTCTTCTACTATACTCCTTGTCTTCAAGATGCAAAGTCCATTTCTTCTCTCTTTATACACTCTTTCCTTTCCAACCCAGGTAGACTTTCTTTTTCTTCTTTTCTCCAGTCATTTTATCTATTTCTGGCAAGCATTCCTTCAAATCTTTCTATTCTTTACTTAGGCTAGAAAGTTTTAATGTATATATTTCTATTGTAGTATGAGCTGCAGGAAGAAAAAAGTTGCCTTTGAGTACTCAATAAAAGAATAATGAGGGAAGAAAACAGTAAACTCCTAAAAATATACTTATTTTTTTATTAAGTCCTGAAAATATAATGCTGCCATATAATTCTGAATACTTTCAGACTTAGAACTCGAAGCTACAGAATCTTATGATCCCAGAATTTAAAGTAGAAGAGTGACACAGATGCACAATAGAAATATATAAAGACTCAGAGACTTAAGGTAGAGCTGGGATAAAGGACTTAAAGGAGTAATGGTAAAGAAGAGATTAGATGAGAAGTACCTAAGTGTAAGAGGAGATAAAAACTGAGTATTCAAAAAAAACACCTCAGTACTAAAATGAAAGACAAAGAAGTCAGTCAAAATTTTTGCACATAAACTCAGATAACCAATAAGAAAATCAAGCTAAGAACAAGAAAGATAACGTAGGCCGACAGGAAACAGGAGTCTGTTTGTACAGTCTAGACTGCATGGGATAGATGATGTAAAGATGAAAAAGATCAGTATTTCCAGGCAAGGACTTTGGAGGACAGGAAAGAAAACCAGCTAAACATAAAAAAGCGAAATGCAGACAATGAATTGATGGTTATCATAAGAGATGGAGGGTGGAGGAAGAAACAGGTAAAGGGGATCAATTGTAGGCTGAAAGATAGAAACTAGAC
The DNA here is from genome assembly GCA_030015415.1 of Cynopterus sphinx. Classification (NCBI taxonomy): domain Eukaryota; kingdom Metazoa; phylum Chordata; class Mammalia; order Chiroptera; family Pteropodidae; genus Cynopterus; species Cynopterus sphinx. Next base: position 25,787,808 of record CM057380.1, on the reverse strand, counting down.
ATTTTGGTGCTGAGCACAATGTAGCATATACAGATGTAGAATTACTAAGTTGCACACCTGAAATTCATATAATGTTAGAAACCCATGTTATCTCAATCAGAAAAAGAAAATGCAATAAAAATAGTTGCCAAAGCTTAGTAGATTAATAATCTCAAGTATTTAAAATCAATCTATGCAAAAAAGTAGATTAATAATATTAAAGAATAAAGTATGTTAAAACATCTTCAATATATAAGATTTTATAAATAAGTATTATTTCTGGTAAGCGTGGTTTTTATCACAACAGAATGCTGAAATAATTCAAAACAGTAGTAAGTACTTCCTATTTTATATTAAAATATTGGAATAATAATGAAAGCACATAAAGATTATAAAGAAATATGCTTGAATAGTCAAATAACTTCACAGTGGAAAATGTTTCTAAAGCAAGAAAAAAAACATAATGAAACACAAGGTAAAAGACTGATTAGTTTAATTACATAAAATATAATAATCAAAAATATTAAAAGATGACAAGATTTGTTAAAAATGAAAAGGCAAATTGTGATAATTTCACCTGTAAATTTGACTATTCTGAGGTGTGCCCAGGTATTTGATTAAACATTTCTGGGTGGTCTGTGAAGGTGTTTCTGGATGAGATTGACATTTGAATCAGTAGACTGAATAAAGTAGACAGACATCACCAATGTGGGTGGGCCTCATCCAATCCCCTGAAAGCCTGATTATAATAAAAGGAATAAAAAGAATTCTTTCTCTCTTTACCTGTCTGTCTTCAAGCTGGGGCAGTGATTTTCTCCTACCCTCTGACTCAGAGTTGGACTGGAACTTATGTCATTGGCTTAGGTGGCTTTGGACTTCAGCCTCCATAATCATGTCAGCCAATTCGTTACAACAAATATCTTATAATAAATCTTATAACAAATATCTACACACATACACACACACACACATATGGTTCTCTATTTGAACTCTGGAGAATCCTTAATAGACAAATGAACTGGAAAATAAAATGTCCAACTTAACAGAAAACATTTTGAAATTCTTAATAGAACTTTTAAATTAGAATATTTAAATATATGAATCATGATAATATGACAAATTATATTAAACTCAGTAAAAGAAGAAACAACAAATTGTCATAATACATTAAACATTTCAATCTTTCTCATAATAAAAATATTTAAACAACAGTTAAACTGTTTTTATACTAAAAAACTGTCACTCCTTAAAATAAATGTTAAGCATTTATAGGAATATGATAATAAGAGAACTCTTTTATGCCATGGATAAAATGCAAAGACATATAATAATTTTAAAAGAAATTTTATCCATGCTTTAATCTAGTAATTTAAAATCTGAGCATAAATCCTAAGAAAATAAAGCAATTTACACAATGCTTTCTGTACTCTGTGCAAAGATTAATTTAACTCTGTTCATATTAGCAAAAGAATGGATGCTACTAAGTAATTAACAAAAGGAAATAAATTAAAAGCAATACATCTATTGTTAAAAAGCATACATTTTTTAAAAATCTATGAGTACAGATATATGGTCATAAGATAATATGTTTAAAGAAAAGGCTAAAGAAACATAAATGTAGCATGACCTGACATCTTATATATAAAGACATAGGTCAGAAAAAAAAGAGACATTTAATAAAGTAATTACTAGGAAGAAATGCATCAGAATATTTTTAAAAATCATGTTTAGAAGTGGGAATCCATTTTTACTTTACTGCAACCTATACTTTTTTTTGGTTGATCCAAAATTATGTAAGTAAACTAATGTTTTTCATACAAGTAATATATATTTGTCTCTTCTGTTCATCTTTGTATTCCATATACTTATAAGAGTGTCTGGCCCATAGTAGATTTGTCAAAAATATTTGTTGAATGAATGAATCATAGTGATTGGGGAAGAAATTATAATTTTTTAAAGCTGAATTTTAAAAATTCACAGGCATTCAATTGCTACTCAGAATGAAAAAGAAAGTTTTGTTTTCAAATACAACAGTAATTAAAAAATTAATATACAATAATTTAGTATATATTTGATATTTGATATTTTTTCCTGTAGTAACCTATTAAAAAAAAATAACCTATTTTCATTACTTTTTTGCTCTATTTTTTGTTCTCTGAAATTTTGATTCTGATTGTACTTTACATACACAAGCCAAATCTTCAACAAGTATGTACATGTTGAAGAATTATATGCAAGACCAATCTTTCAGTTGCAACATAGCTTAATGAATAGCATATAAAATGAAGTAAGGAACTAAAAAATAATAAAACTAATTAAGGAATTAAGCTAAAAAATATCATTCAATTATTACCAATGGCATTACAAGAAAAATTTGAGAGAATGTCTTTATTTAAAATATAGTTTCTTTTAAAAGGAAGAAAATTAATGTACAAAGAGTGCAATAGACATAAATCTTTCCATGCATAACATTAGTCATCAGGTTTTTTGATTAATAATTTTTATTTTAAATGTACAGCAAATCAAACTCAGCAAGGACAACCATTCTGGTGTAACACTAATTAATTTATTCAGGGGCTTATAAACAGGAAGGGTGTGGATAAAATTAATCAGTTGCTCATAGATCTGAAATCTCTGACTTATTCCTCCTATTCCAAACTAATCACCGTTGTGCTGTACCCCAGGCCTACTTTGATCAAATTGAACCCCTTTCACAATTCCTCTCCTGGCCTGTCTTTGAAGTATATTACACACCTAAATTCTGGATTATGATATAAAGACATGAATGTTGAGAAATGAGGAATTGAGCTTCATCTTAAAGAGAAGCTTCCTCTATTTGAAGGAGCCACTGTTGGACTTAAAGAAAACTGTGCCCATTAAATATAACACTTGATGACACTATTCATGAGCAGCGCTCAAATAAAATTAAAAACAGGTAGGTTTATTTGTCGGCAACAGATTACCATCACATTGTGTAAATGAGAATAAAATATTAATATAAAAAGCTTACTTTAGATGAATTCCCAATCTAAGAACTCCTGATTCCTCATGCTGGAAATGTCTCCCTCAAAGTCTTTTTTTCTGACATATAAATGGAAGACAGATTTATATGTTCTTTCTAACTCTTAAATACCTCCTGATGATAGCTTGTGATTTCAATCAAATGAAAATTTAAATATACAGGCTAAGCTACTATAGAGTAGTCATCCAATATAGTCATTAATAATTATGAGCAACAGGGTAGAAATAGAAATTTCCTCAGAGGCTTAAGACCTCATTGAAGTAGATGTTCACAATAGCACTGGCTTTTATTCTTTTTTAATTCATAGAAATATATTACAATGAATATTTAATATGTACTGACTACTTATCACTCATCAGTAATAATGTTTTTAGATTGTGACTTAAATTTCTGAATCTTAACTCTTTTGAAAACTAAATACAATAGGCTAGTTCCAAAGCAATTTTATATACAACAAAGAAAATAGGACTAAAATTTAAAAATAAAAATTAGCTAATTATGCTTTCTATCATATACATAGCTATTACACAACGAGATATGTAATTTAATCTATTTAATCATGTCCCCCGTTTAACACAGTAAATATTAGAATATGATTATCCTTTATTTTTTTTAGATAAAAATTTTAGTGTAACAATTAAATTGCGTAAGATCACACATCTCTTAAATTATGGATTTAGATATCAAATCAAATGCTATTTGATTCCAAAGTCAGTGCTCATTTCAGATACTCTGAACTGGACTAGATTAGATTTCTATTGAAATGCTTTGTTTGATTTGAGGTCTTTCATATTGAGAGAAATATACAAACCTGACAATTTGGTTAGAGTATTGCAACAAGAAATAGGAAAATACATGTTATTAAAATTAGGTTTTTACATTTTTGCTTCTCTCTTTATAATAACTTTTAGCAGAACAGTGAGAATTTTCTGTTTCTATCCACAGAAAATGTTCTGGTGAGAAATGTTATAGAAACCCACTGTTACCCACTCATGGCAGGTTCCTAGAAAGCTGTAACCCTAAAATTTTTACATAAATTATTATTGCTCTAGAAATACCATCCAAAGAGTATATGAGAAAAATTAGTTACGAGAAAATAAAATTTTTAAAAATTTATATTGATTAGATATAGTCAAAAATTTTGTTCCATTGCTCATAAAAAAAAATCAAGAGAAGAAACAGAAATGTTGGGAAACATTTTATTATAGAATAGTAAAATATCATTCATGAACCCTGAGGTCTTCATAAAGAGATAAAAATCTGGGTTCCTGTTTTAGTGACATGGTAGCCAATTCATTGACCCTCTCTGAATCTTAGATTCATCAAATGTAAAGTGCAGGCATACTTTCTCACTCTCCCAGTATTTCCTGGAAGCAAATATTATAATTTCTAAGTCCTTTATAAACTCTAAAAGTTTGATTTCAATATAAAATGATATGATGTTCTTAGAAAATTGTCAAGGGCTACAGATATTGTGTAGTATTACCTCTATTTGAAAATGTCATTCTCTTTGTTAAAAAATGTTTTTAAAAGAGATTTCTACTATGGTAGATGTTATGGGCTGGATGTATGTATCCCCCAAAGGTTTGTATGTTGAAGGCCTTACCCGTTACATGATGCTATTTGGATTTGGGGCCTTTAAGAGGTAATTAAGGTTAAATGAAGTCATAAGAGTCTTGGGACATTCATGATGGGATTAGTGTCCTTATAAGGAATACCAGAGACCCCACCACCACCACCACATCTCTTTCTCATCATATAAGAGACAGAGAGAAGGTGGCCATCTGCAAGGCAGGGAGAGAGCCATCACCAGAAACTGACAATGTTGTCACTTTGATCTTAAACTTCCAGACCCTAGAACTGTGAAAAAATAAATTTATTTTTTAAGTCACCCACAGTGTATGGTATTTTGTGATGACAGTTCTCGTAGACTAAGACAATAAGGTATATTATAAAGATAATTTATTTCAATTTTGTAGCTAAAAACAAAAACAAAACTAGGACAGCATTGGATTATTATGTCTAGAAATGATAGGTTTTGTCTATTTTTAAAAATGAAAATTTATGTTGTGAATTTTAAATCTAGAACTGTCATTCAGAACTAACTCATAGTTAAAAGGAAAATAAATAACTCTACAGGTGTATTAGCAAGTGTAACTGTAAAGTTCTGAAGAGTGGAAAATATTTCATCATTAGCCAAAGTTATTTAAGTGTAATTCAATCAAAGATAATATGCAGAACGCTGCACTCAGAGAGACTACAGGACCAGAAGGTATCAGATGGACACAAGCCAGTTCTGAGCACTACAGGGGATTAAAATAATCTCAGCAATTTGATTGCTCTTCTTTCTACCTCTTCTTCCATATTAACATCTACATGAGTTCTCAAAGCTGCCCAAATGTCATTTATGTTGAGGAATATTATTTCTTTTGAGGCACTTGGAATTAAAATCCAACCAAGAAACTAGCATAAATTGTATAAATTCAAAAGTAAATTTCTTATTTTAAACAAGTCAATCAGAATGAAGAGGCACCATGAATTCAATACAATGTTATCCTGATAATATACACTGGAGAACAGAAATTAGCAAATGGAGACATCATAGATAATAGTTTGAAAGGAAATTATGTCAATTACCTAATCTACTTCAATAGCTCTTTCCTCCATGATATACTTAAGCTATTCATTCTTTCAGCACATCATGGAAATTCTGCTACTTTCCAGATGTGGAACTAAAATAGATCATTCATATGACTCCCTTCATCTATATTCTATCAAAGAGACCATACCAACTTCAAATAAAAGACTATAAAAAAATTGCATGATTCGTGTTTGTGCATTAACAAGATTTCATTTTTATTTGTTATTTATTAATTAATACCTCAAATGAATCTATACAATTTAATTTTGTTCTTTAATATAGTTTAAAAGTATGCTGGCTGTTTTATAAGTTTTTTATCAGACCATTTTAGAGATATTTTACTGTTTCTATTAATGAATAAGTTAATTTATTACAAAGATTTTATAGTGCTAAAAGAATATAAAAATAATATATTGAAAAATATATTATTGCCCTGGATGTTAGATGAGGATATTGAGACTTTTTAAGATAATCATCCAGAGTCAAGATGTTTAATGAACTCAAAAGAAAGTATTTATTATATTGTATATAATCAAAATGGATTTTCTACTGAAAGAGAGAAACTGAATAAGCGATTCATAGTCTTGTTTTAAATTTTCTTTAGTAATAGTTTCATATATAGTTTTAGAAATAAAATATTCTCATTTTTTATCATGCTTTTAGTATTATGATTATGACCATAAACTCTAAGTAAATGCATCAAATAATTGTCCATTTACTCAAAAGAAGAATTAATTTTAAACTCCTATTGATCTTTTACTTCCTATGTTAAATGCTATGGTCAAATTTAGTGCCTGTAATTATTTGTACATTTGTTAACTCTCATTTAATATTATCTTGCTTTCAAAACCACAGCATAGTTTTTCTCTAACTGCTCTTTTTCCTTAACAAATTATTTTATTCCAACTTTACCCCAATTTTAGAAACATTTATTTTGAAGTAATTATAGATTCATGGTTGCAAAGAAATGTACAGGGATGTCCTGTGAGCTCTGTATCAGCCTTTCCCAATGGCGGCATCTTCCATAAGTAAAGTACATAAAAAGCAGAAAGTCAGCATTAGTTATCCATTCTTTTGCTGAGATGAAGAGTTTATGAATTTTTCTTAAACCTTTTGAATTTTATATGTACATTTCTACATATGCAGGTGTATGAGTATATGTGTATGCACATGTGAATGTGTGTATAAATAACTATGTGTGTATAAATACCTAAATATTACCTATGTCTTCCCTCTTTCTTTTACATAATTTAAACACTCACTTACTAGCTCTACCATTTAAAAGGTTGTTCTTAGTTAAATATCTTAATCATATTACATATATAATCATGTTTTGATTATTTGCTTTTTCTAAAGGTAGGTTTTTTTTTTAGTAAAGGTAGCTTTTTTAACCTGAAAATATGCATTCTTCATTCAGATTTATAAAAATGTGGTGAATTTCACATCATCTTAGGTGTCAAAAATGCCCTCAGAAATATTGCATTGGGGAACTCTTCAAGAATTTGTCTACTTTTGAAGAATCTGGAGCAAACACCTCATGTAATGTTTTCAGGAAATAAATAATATTAAAAAACATAATGTATAGTTTTCTCCTGGAATTTTACTTAAAGCTTAATATTTCATCATCATTTCTAGTGCTAGTTATCAATATCCTTACATGACAATATTTATAAGGTAATTTTTTACACCATTAATTTTATAGTTTTCATAACAATACTATGGCTAAATTTCAAATTCCAGTAGTTCTGGAATCAATTATTTATAATACTGATGGAAAATTAATGATAAAACAAAGCTCCTATTTTTTCCTTCTATTTATTTGCCTGAGTAATCCTGTATCTGATATCTAATGTGTTGTATTTTACATATGTGACCCCTTAATTAGACATGAGTAGGCCGAGACTTTCTTCAAAATTAGCCCTGTTTAGGAAGCATCATTAGTCTGATAGCAGGTATAAGAACCTGGCACCTTTAGTTTCGTGTCTGGAAGGAATCTTAGAGACAAAAATTCACATTTGGATATGGGCAATATTTTCTGTTTTGAAGTTGTAAACCAAGACAAGAGGAAGTAAAATATAGGGCAAATGGCTTTATATTCAGTCAAGCTTCACTATCCTTACCTTATTTCTAGAGGTCTTCAGGAATGATAGGACACGTTTACAGGCAATCTAGAAATGGATAAACAGAGAAAAATATACCATTGGTCAGTTTTTTTGATAGGATAGAAGAAAGTATTGATGAACTGGTGATGGTAAGTAAAATGGAGGGATGGCAAAGTGGCAAGATTAGGAAATTTTATGAACATTTAATATTTCAAACATCTACACAAGTTTGGAATTACAACCCTTATTTTTAAAATACAAAAAAGTAAAGTCCAGAAAAGTTCAATACCTAAAGCTACAAAGGTAACAATTTCAAAGTCAGGATACAAATTCAGTTGTGACTTTTTCCTAAAACTCTAAACTGCTCCTTTTATTGTACACATGCACATGAACACAGTATATCAAAAATAAACTTGAGATTATTTTCACTGGCTGATTGTTTTCAAATAATTCTGAAAAATAAAGATTATTGTTGTTTTTCAATTAATGTCAAAAATAGCAATGCATATTGCTGGCTATTTTCTAGGAATATGACAATTAATAAGAAGGAAAAACTCCAAACAAGTTTTAGTAACTAAATGTGTGATTACAATTTATAAAATTCTAAGTGAGCTGGATATTCATTATCAACAGATATTTGACCTATCACCTCTACCCTCTCACTTACCTATCTAACCATGAGGCATTTTTTCATTCTACAGCTGAGACTTTTCTTTCCATATCATTACTGTCCATTCTGTGTGTGCTTCAAGAACCTTATTTGATGTTTTAGAAGTTTGAGAAAAGGCTAATAAGCATTCTGGACTGTTGACATGGCAGAGTTGTTGGGTGTTGAGAAAAATTTCAGAGGACACGAAATTTTTCTGCCAGATAATAAGCAGGCCCCACAGGGAGCATATACCTACTGAGGCTATTGAAGCCCTGCCTACCAACTACAAAAATGGCCTGTGTGTTCACATGAGGAGTTTGTCACACCTCACTTAAATGACAAAGAATGAGACACAGGCATGCTCATTTTCAAAGTATACCCTGGACCTGACCGAAATGTGCTCAGCCATCTCTATATCCTATTTACTCCTTATATATCTCTCCTGAGTCATCCAGATCTACTACATATGGTTTCTCTATGGCCAGGAACCTTCATCTTTGAAGTAGAGGACAGCATAGCATTGTCTCCATTTTCCCCTTTTCATTTTTCTATCTTGCTATGACAGTAATTAAAAAGTCCTCTCCTCTGTAGTGTCTTTCCTTTTAATTTGCAAAAGTCTTGCTTGGAAAACAAAAAAAACAAAAACAAACCAAACATTATTTTCCTTCTTTATTTTTGTTCAAATACTTCTAATTTGCCACTGGGCAATATGATTTTTTCTGTCCACCAGAGGAAAGATTTGAGAACTATGGAAAACAAAGAAAACACAAAAGTACATATTCTAAGATCTTATGTATCTACATGCACTCAGATAAGTGATAAAAGTATGCACACACACATGCACATGAACACATTATATCAAAAATATGCATTAGAATATGAAGTCCAAAGAGGGCAGGGACAGTGCCTACTTTCCAATTTTTGTGTTCGCAACACATTTAAGGGTACCTATCACAGAAAAAACACTTTCTTCAACAATTGAAAATCCTAGTTGTACATCCAAGACATTTAGTTTGTATGTCCTAGGTATTTTCTGCTGGCTCCTCAAGATCTGCTTATCACTCTTCACCACTCTTCTCTGTGCCATGTAGTGATAACCTCATGGACTTCATCAAAGAGCTATCTTTCTCTCTGGCTTCAAGTTTCATTCAATCACTGGGTGGCTTTGGAAAGAGAATGATTGGAAGATGAGAAGGAATATTTATTCCCACATTCTCCCTCCCTGAAGGGTCATCACAGTTTGTTGATATTTCTACCAAAAGCCACAGCTACTGTCAGGGGAAGTAATGCATCTCTTAGAGCTTCAGCGCTTCTTACTTGACCTCAGTGTAAGATCTCAGTGACTGTTCTCCCCAGTTACATCTGAAGTCTATGACTGATGGAAACTACAGGTAATTTAGGTCAACCCTCGATAGTTCCCATTAATTCTAGACATACCTTCATAATAGTTCCTCTATTAAATTTCCCTCATATTTAAAATGACAAGCATCTTCCATCAGGATCCTGAATGGTACAAGTTATCACTTTTTTTTTTCTGTAGTTTCTTAAATCAGACTTTGACTTTAGTCCACACTCTCACTTAAATAAACCAGAGTATCATAATAGTCTCAGTTCTTCCAAAAGCAAGAATTCTTCCAGAGATTCTCTATTTGTCAACATTCTAGGAGCTCCTGCTGTATTTCCCCTATTCAAAGCAAAGGTTGTGTCAGATGAAGGGCAAAATTCCAGAAGATTGTAGATAAAGGGAGAGATTATAAAACATGATGCACACAAATACTTTTGAAAGGTGAATCACGACACCTTGCATAAAAGAAGTAGGTGAACAAAAAGTAATACAAAACTTCCCCTGAAACAATTTTGCTGTGGCTCCATGTAAATGTGACTTTCTTTCCCTCTGCAGAATTGGCAGCTTTCCTTATTATTTGCTTTTTTTCTACTAATGATAATAAATATGTTAGTGAAAAGAATCACAAGTCTCATTTTAAAACTCTTTTCCTTCTAAACCTATACAGACTTCTCTTTTTCTCAGTTTCTCTGAAGAGTTTTAAGAGATCATTTTCTCTCTCAACAGATTCCTTTTTGTCCCTATTGCTACTATGTTATTCTCCTCTGATTTTTCAAATTGGGCTATTTTCAATTCAAACTACTTATTAAGGCCCAATATTCTACAATCTTCTTTCTCTACTCCTTATAACTAGTCAGAGTTCCTAAGGCCCTCCACAGACCTCAACTATGCTCCTAATAATCATGTTGTTTCAAGTTTTCAGACCTCACTAGAGAAATGGGATAATTTGAAGTGTAATGTAAGGCTGTGTACCCACAAGTAAAATTACCTTCCTCAGCCCTCACAAGGGACAGAGTAAGCTCAGGAGTAAGTGACTGAAAGGAGGTTATTTTCTTCTTGGATAGCAGAGATTTCACAAATTGAGTTAGTGTTCAGGGATTACTTCATAAGGAAGTCAGAGGCATCTATTAATAGCCATTTTCCTCTATTCTTCTAACACAGTCATTACTTGTGTTATATACTCTTCAACATTATTTCTAATGTGTACCTCATGGAATGAGTATAAATTCTTAGAATTATATCAAATATATAAATAGAATAAAAGTGAAAATATGCCCAAGTCAATTTTGATAAACTTTGAGCTATATTCTTCACTTTCTAATTCAATTCAAATGCAGGCTTGCAAGTGCTTTATACCAGTGTTCAATAATTTTTTTTTTTTTATTATTTTTACAATGTAGGACAGTTGCTGCTCAGGAATGATTCAAGTAGCTCTATTTATGTGAGATATATGTTTTAGTTACTTTAAGGTTTAAGGCTTTAGAAAAAAGTTGAAAGCCACTTACATGTTGATTTTGCAATTAGTATCCTGTTATAAATAGGCTAATTACCACAATTAATTATTTATACCAAGAAAAGAGCAAAATCTTTAATTTGTGCTAAAGTTGATAAAACTGACTATAAACTAATATGAATTAATCTCTTATTAAAACTTACACCTGATCTTAGAATTCAGATTAATTTAATTTAATAAGAGTGATTTTTTTTCTTTCTTTTTCACTTTGATTTATTAGAAAACATTAAGAAGTTTGTCAATAGCCAAATGAAATTTTCTGATTAATAGAAATAGCTTTCAAAGTAAATTGTCTTTTAAATATTATGGCTTAACAACAAGAATATCTGTTTTAAAACAGGTTAATAACTATATGGATAATAACTAAAATGTATCATAATGTATCAAGTATTGTTCTAAGTGCCTAACATATTATTTTAATGAATACTCAACATTATCTTAGGATATAAGTCATCATTATCTCCATTTTATAAATAGGACAAATGAGACTTAGAGGATTAAGTAATGTGCCAACATTAGCAGATTTGGCATTCATAAAAGATATCTGTCCCCATCCATTTCTATCCAATACGCAAAATTTAAAATACATTATAAAAATTTGTTACATAATTTGTAGGATTTTTTTTTCAGAATCCCAAGAATATCAATGATATGTTTTAAATCAGTATTCAGTTATCTCAGAAAATACTTTCCTCTTTGATTTATTGCACTAGTGCAACTCTGTTGATGGACATGATTACAAGTTTTAAAATAAAATCTTGTTTTGGGCATTTGTAAATCAGTTATTTAATAACCAAGTACAGAATGTTTAAATCCTAAAAGAACAATTTAAACATCACCACATCTCCACAAGTGCTATTTCTTAAAAACTACAAGTTTAATTGCTTTCAATGTTTGAACTCTTAAACTTAAGGGAGTTTGATGTATTCACATTTCTAATACAAAATAAGCATAAATTACAAGACAAAGTTAAAATCAGAGGTCTTCTCTCCATTCCAAAGGAGGACAGATGTATACAAACACCTGCTCAAATTCTCTTTCAATTCATTTTGGCCTTGATCTTATTTAGTCTAAACATTTTATCCAGGACCTGCATTTGGCTGAGACCAATAACTTGTTATATTGTTTTCCTTTATTCCAAATAGTCATCCTATTTGATTTTCTTCTATAACTTTTTATTTTAATAAACAAGTTAATGTTAATTAATTTTGGTAATGATTGTAGATTGCACAGAAATAAGAAATTCTATTGATAAATGTTACTAAAGATTAACATTTATAAAACAAAATAAATGCAGTAAACTAAATTGAAGAAAAGTGAAAGATTGAGAGTGTTTGCAATACTTTTCTGAAATGAAGGTGAAATCCAAAATATATAAAGAACACCTAGAAATTAAAATGCAAATACTATTGAAACCTAAGAAAAATATGCAAAAGTTAAAAACTAGCTAACTCATAGTAGAAGAAATGTAAATGTCCAATACATGCATGAAAAAATTATCAATCTCATGAGAAACCAGAAATGCAAAACTGAAATGGCAAAAATATTTTTAACATTTATGTGTCAAAAATAAATAGTTGGATAATATCTAGTATAGATGAAGTTTGGGGAAAATACCCTCTTTAACATTTGCCAAAATAAAGAGATGACAATATGTAGGATTGGTGAATTTTGAGGAAATCATTAGCCTTATATCTTGTAAAATTGTGGGGAAAACATGATATAATATATTTGGAGATCACTTAGTTTCTAAGCATTAAGTGTAAACTAAGTGTAAAGTTAATTTTCTCTAAAATTAAAAATGGGCAGAATTTTTTAATGATGTCTAATTTATGTAATATAGAGAAATACTGCCATTTGTGTACAATGAAACATAAAAAGTTTATTACATCATTATTTAATGAGAAAATTGTTTTAACAATTGAAATGTTAAATAGCTAAGCAAATAGCAAGATGTGGTTCTAATGAATGAAATCAATCTAAGTACATTGATATAGAAAGATCTTCAAGACATGTTTTAAGAGATAAAGCCAATAATCAGAACTTTATATGAAATATATTTATATGTAGATATATATAGATATCTATACATAGATATCTATCATATATAGATATAGATGATATATAGATAAAACATATGTTGATTATAGTGCATATTTCCATATTCTTTATGTAATAAATATTTAAAATTAGACTAGAAAAAGAAAGAAGGATCTTGTTAAGAATTCTACTTTTAAGTATGGGAGTTTTGGAATGACATACAAAAAGCTTCATAATGAAATTTATTTTAAATGGTTTTAAGAAGAAATATATATAGTATTTTTTCTTATTCATTTAAAAATAATTGCTGTTTTTCTAAAATAGTATATAAATTCTAGTCAGTGGAATTTGTGAAAAACAAGCTAGAAAAGCAAAGGATGCAGGATGTTTGCATTTGACAGTCTTTAGTCCTCTCTCAGCTTTGCTGAAGTCAATGATCCAATGTTTCTGCCTTGTTATGTTCAGCAGGGTTACTTCAAGAACACATTATAAAGAAGATATGTTTGCCTTAAGTTTAACACACCCATCTCCTTCATTAGATAAGTCCTATTAAGGCAATTGTTTTCAAAGATGTTTTGACAAACAGAATAATCTGGGAAACTTTTTTCTAATGTAGCTATCCGGAAATTCTGACTCAGAAAGCCTGTAATGGCTTCAGCAATCAGTCAGTCAATCAATAAGTGTGTGTGTGTGTGTGTGTGTGTGTGTGTGTGTGTGTGTGTGTGTATGTTTCTGGAAGATAGATAACTAAAAGTTCCCAAGTGATTGTGATGATCTGTCAGATTTTAAAAATCATGCACATTGAATATAATGGGTGGACCACCTGGTGTTTTTGTTTTCAAAGTCTAAATATACTACTGTTGGAGAGGATGGTGGAATGCTGTGTTTTTGAAGTTGCATATGAGACCTATATATTAGTGGTTGTCATGGGGTGAACTATATGCACAAAAAAAGATATGTTGAAATTCTAACATGCCCTATTCCCTCAACTGAGTATCTATGAACATGAACTTATTTAGAAATAGGGTCTATGCAGATATAATCAAGTCAGGATGTCATTAGGGTAGGCCCAAAAGAACACAGACAGAGGGAAGACAGTCATATAAAGACAGGGCAAAAATTACAATTAATGCTCCTTCAAACCAAAAATACTTGGGGCTATGAGAAACTGGAAGAGGCAAGGATGAATCCTCCCTAGAGGCTTTGAAGGTCAGGTTGTGTGGCCCCAAGGATACTAAATAGACCCTCATTTTAAACTGAATTCTGTGGAGCAGAAGACATGGGGGTTGCTTATGTTAGCTATTATTCTTTTTCAAATTGTTTAACTTCTTTATTAATATTTATCAGGTCTGAATTGAAGAGAGTTTACAATCAATGTCGTATGTAGGCTTATCTTTTTCACAGTGAAATGTTGACCACTTAACAAATATGAAACTTCTCTAACCTTCAATTTTCTCACATATTATATATAATTAATAATGTATATTTCAGTGTGTTTTTGGATAATTAGAAACAGTATATATAAAAGAGCCTGGCACTGTGTCTGGAAGAGAGAAAGCCCATAAAGTAACTATTGGTTAACACTATCATTGTAGAATCTGCTCTTTTTTGGTACTTTGTTTTCTTCTACTTTCATCTGCCCAAGCAACTACAAATTTATGAACCATTTGGACAACACTTATATGAGTGTCATTGAAATGTGTTGGCTTCCATCCACAATTAGAAATTTATTTTACAATAAAATTGTGTTGAAAATTGGCTTCAACCTTAACATTTGGCCAAAAACCATTTTTATTTGGCTTTTGCTTCAGCATTCAAAAGGGTGTTAAGTAGCTAGTCAGGCATGAGTAACAGGGGAGCAAAGGACTAGGGGCCTAGCTCTGTAACCATAGAAACTTCCCTTGAAGACTTTCCTTAAGGACCTCACAGAAATATCTTCCTTTTAGGGTTATTAATTACAAATCCTATAGCACAAAGGCCATAAAATATGCTGGCCTAAACCAGCTACAAACGCATATGCAGAAAGATGGTCCACAACTTCAACTTCTTTATATCATCATTATAATATCATGACTATGCCTGGAAGTTTATGAATCTAATTATAGCAGACTGAATTCTGGGTAAGCAGAGTCACACAAGGCAAAGTTATATAGCAGCCAGGTGTCAATTAAGGTGACTTCACCTGCCAATCACCTAGGAATGCTTTTGGGGCCACCCCATCATGGATCCCAAATATAATGCAGACCTGTCCATCCCCTGGGGTTACAGCTCTCCATCTTCCCAGGCTCTAACCTGTACTGCCGTCCTTTGGGGTATGTAACCTCATTTTCATGTGGCTTGACCCACCTTCTACTTCATACTGTAATTCTAATTAACAAATATTTCTCATATTCACTGAGTTGAAATTCATTTCTTTGGCAGTGAAAAGAATCTAGAAGTGTGTGTTACTGGAACTCTGGTCGCTCCAACGGTAATAATGCCAAATAAAGGTATATACTTAAGTGTAATTTTTTGGCCAATGTGAGTTTTAGCTTGTGTGTGATTATCATTATTCTGTAGCATTCACACATTATTTATCCAAATATGTACATACATGTATACAAGTTATGTAATTATATACACACATATATAATTGCATACACATGTATTTATAATAATATAATTAGAACAATATAAGTAATAAAAAAAAGACATGTCATGTGGACCCCCATAGGTTTACTCAGCTAATACAATCCACTTCAGACAACATGAAGCTTTACCTGTCCTTGCCTTTTTACATTTTTTTGGAGAAAAAAAAATGTGCTCTTTACTTTGTCTTGTGAACTCATCTTCTCACATATCTCTAACATTGAAAGTTCTTTCTTACTTATATTACCATACCATTTCTCTTCTTCCTTTAACAATTCCATATTACTTATGGTTGCATGAAAAACCTCCCTTCAGTTTAATGGCAGAAAGCAACAATATATAATCCCTCATCCTTTTGTAGGTTAGTTGGGTGACTCTTCTGTTGCTTTCACTTGGGCTCAGCAATGCAGCCCCATTTAGCCTGAGTCTTATCTTGGCTAGAAGGTTCAAGATGGCCTCATTCACACATCTGCCAGTTTGTATAGGGAGTCTCAGTTTTCTTCCATGTGTTTTCTCATCTCTTGATAAACTAGCCTGGCTTCTTAACATGATGGCTTCAATGGGCATCCAAGAGGCTAAAAATGAAAACTGCAAAGCCTCTTTAGGCAAATCATAGGGCCACTTTTGCCACCTTGTATTGCTCAAAGCAAATTATAAGACCTTCCCAGATTCAAAGGCAGAGAGGGAATAATGCCATCTTTTATGGAATGAACAAACAAAATACAGTACAACTAATACAAGTCACTATCTTTAACTTCCAAGGTATATTTACTATTCCACAGACCAAGAAAGGCTAATTTTCAAGAAAAATTCTAGGAAGATTTTAGATTTCAAGAGCAAAGGCTAAATGAACTTGAATTAATAATTCTTCACTTTTTACTCTGCCTACTGAACCAAAAAAAAAAAAATGCTTAAAATCTGGGAATACAAAGGTAATTAAGATAATTTCTTGTTCAAATGATAAATATAGCAAATTCTACATAGATACACTAAGTACCAAAAAAATGATACATGAGGGTGATGAAGGGAAAGTATTTTTAACTTTTTGATGTAAGAAAGCATTTAATTTTGCAAAAGCATTTCATTTTAATAAATTTAGCACAGAGGCAGAATGTTTTTTAGAAACTTTTGTGAGTTAAAATAATTAACGGCATTACATGAGGCAAAAATATATTACATTATAAAGCAATAACATTTCTTTAAGGTTTGAAGATAATCTTCAAAATGCATCATGAATACACAGCTATTATGAAAAGAAAAAGTTGATAGATGAAAAATTTTGAAAAATATATAATGTAAAATTTTCTATTTATGTCATATAATAGTTTTATCATATAAAACATTTGCTATCTCAAAGAAAATCTATGATGTTTTTCTCTAAAGTCTCTCTTCAAATTATATTTATATTTGAATGCCAGGAACCTGAAAGAGCAGATATTTACATTTTAATACAAATAGTGTAAGCCAAAATAGACAGAAGTTAAGAAATAGTTGAGCAACTGTAAATGTTTTACCATTTATCTGCTATCCTGAATCAAATATACATATTTATTCATTAAGTTTTATCTCAATGATGAGTGACAATTTTATATTACTAAAGTAATCTAACATTCTACAAAACATATAATTTCAAAAATTATAAATTATATAATATTTTAAATTGGTTTATAAACATTAAATATCTATATTTGTAAATTTATTTTTTAATGACAAGAAAAGATATTTCTAAAACTAGCTATTATTTGTTCTATATATTTTGAGACTCAACTTTAATTTTAAATCAGTAACATTTTGGTTTTTAAATAGCTTCCAATCTGATATTTTACTTACTATTTTATTTAAAAATAAAATCCAGTAGAATTGTTTCCTTATTTTTTCTAATATCTAAGAAATTTCTATATAGTTAAAAAGAAGCACATTTTTAAAATAACTAATTTTCTGACCTTACCCAAGAGAAAACATTAAAATTTTTCTTTTGTAATAAAATATTTTTTCAAGTTATGCTGTTTTATTTTATCTCCATAATGAAAAAAAATATAGAGTACATGAAATTATTAGAAACCTTTCACTGTTGTTTTTTTCAAATAACAACTTTAACACCTACTTTCATACTTCAGTGGTGATTTCACACATTGTGTAAGTATAGTGTCAATGAAAGCTAATAACATAGATTATTATTCAAAAATATATTTAAAGTGCGAAATGGAAACTCTATGAATTTAGCAAACCTGACAATATCATCCTTGGCATCTACTAAGTATTATTCACTCCACACATGTGCTGTTGAGAAGCAGATGTTGAGCTAGAGTTAGAAGTTGAAAAGTTTTCTGGGAGATGAAGCAGTATCAAGGCAAGGGAAACTGGTCCATGGGGATGTGGACCTAAGATCATATCTGCCACGCCAGTGGGATACTATAGAGCAAAGACTGCACATTAGAAGTATTCTCTGTTGGCATAAATGTCAAGGCCTTTAAACCACATCCTTGCAAATTAATGAATAGGACTATCTCATGAATAGAGGACTTCAAATCAAAAGCTGGGGCACAGCCCAACAAAACTAACAACTGGAGACTGACTACTAACTAACCTTACTTACTGCGGCTAGGAAACAAGTCAGTCTCTCTTCCTTGACATCTATAAATCAACTCTCCTTATTTTAACCTTTCCTTTCTAGTGGCTCTTCTGCAACCCAACTCTAAATTTGCTGTCCCTCTTGTTTTAGTTTATGCCCTCTACTTTCTCTAGATCTCAGTGAAATATTTTATTTATATTTTCATAATTGACGAGAAAAATAATTCTGAGATGCCTTAAATTAAATTATTTAGTTTAGGGGTCAGAAAGAAGAGACTAGAGAGGTTAATCAGTTTACAACTGCAGGAGAAAAACAATGAAAGACTGCTTATGATCCCGAGTGTATGTTGAAACTTTGAATTAACTTCCAGTTAGCTATTTCCCTGATTATCTAAAGGGACTAGTCAGGCTCCACCGATTCCAGCAGCTTGCACTTCTTGCTTACATATGAATTGTCCAGACTGTTGCTCATCAAAAATCCAATGGAGCAAACACTTCTTTCTTATAGCCTATGCATCTATCCCACAATAATTCTTCTTTACCTATAGCTAATGTAAATTCTTTCAAAACAACTTATGTCTTTCTTCCCCTTACTTGATGTATAAAAAAAGCCCTCAACTCCAGGATGGTAGACAAGTTTGTCTTTTCTGCGTAGCCCTGCTGCTGCTAGTTTTGACTTCATGCCCCAGGACATGGTCTTTTTCTGGCTAGCATTTGGCTCAATAAAGCCTTTCTTCCAGAAAAGCTTTTGGCCATAAAATTTTTTGTTTAATAGTATGTTATTTATATGCTAAGAATACTCACCTTTGTATTTCTATGCTAGCACACTCCTCTTTTGAATTTGAGACTCCTCTATCACTCATAATGTGGCTGGTGGTTCAGACCTAATAACTAAGAGAACTTCTGGACCTGCTGCTCTCCAAGCCTACTCCTCTCCTCATCTTGTAAGCTTTGGTTCCAGTCAGAAACACAAAGTTTATGAACTGCTTCTTCCTTACCAAACCCCCACATACATTTTATCCACTAAAAGGCCTTTGACTCTGACTCAAATCATCCATCATTTCTCTTCTCCTCCACTAACAGTTCTGTGGTTCAAGAAAACAAATTTTCTCTCCAGAGCTGCCAATGAGCTATATTGTTTGGCTTTCCTGATGTCAGACTTTCCTTTTCATCTAGTCTCCACAAAGCATATAGAATGATCTTTCTTAAATAGTAAATAAAATTATGCTATTCTCTTAACACCCTTTATTTATTTTTAATTTTATTAAATTTATTGGGGTGACATTGGTTAATAAAACTAAATAGGTTTCAAGTGTACAATTCTTAACACCCTTTAATTACTTTGATTCATACTTAGAGAAAACAAATCATTTAGCATTACTTGATAGCCCCTGATTGATCAGAAACAGCCTCTCTCTAATCTCATCTCTTGCTTTTCTCCTGTCTTGTTGTGGTCCCACAACTCTGGTCTCCTTTCAGTTCTCTGAATCAGTTACCTTGGGACTTCTACCCAGAAAAGAAAATGAGCAGACCTCATTACACCCCCGCCCCCTGACATGTTAAAGCTATGTGAAAGTGAGCAGGTTACCTAGTCTTATTTTGAACCTTGCTTTTCTCATATGTAAGTTACCTTCTTCACAGAAGAGTTGTGTGACCTTAGAGAGATACTATAGGAAAACACACTCTATGAACTTTAATCTCTTCCATAAGATTACACTATTACATTTGACCATATTCTGTATCTTTGGAATCTTGGGTGGAAAACAATTTTCAATATTTCAGTGGACTTGGTAAAAAAAACAACTTTGGATAAAAATGGATATATTTATTATATCATTTATGTTAATGATTAAAAATCATAAAGAATCCTCATTTATAGAAGATTTAAAAGATGCCAGGATTAAAGCCTATGTAAATAGCTTCATACCTTGCAAGGAATACTATACATAGAGAACTCAACGTAGAAAAAAGATGAAATTATGTCAGAAAATATATAATACCGAGGAAATGGTTATCCACTCTCTACATCTGCAGTGTAACCAGAACTGCCTGTTAGCTGGTCAATGAGGCAGTGCAGGATCCCTCTACTGTAAAGAAAATGTCTCTTCAGCCTGAAGAATGTTGTTTGGCATTTTTTGTGGAATGAATGTGCTATCATTGAATTCCCTTATTTTTCCTCCGTCTATAATATCTTTATCTTGTCATTACTCAAGATTTTTTTGTGTGTGTATATGAAATGCTGGATTAACACTT
This sequence comes from Cynopterus sphinx, assembly GCA_030015415.1. Lineage (NCBI taxonomy): Eukaryota > Metazoa > Chordata > Mammalia > Chiroptera > Pteropodidae > Cynopterus > Cynopterus sphinx. The sequence goes on along the minus strand of CM057380.1, from coordinate 25,767,065 downwards.
CTTTTTTTTTCAGAACTTAATATATGTGGTTTTACTACATGTACAACATTTGTTTTACAAGGAATTCTCAGTCATTTGAATTGCTATCCCAATATTTGTAATGTGTCTTTTTGCAGGGTGCTGTTTGCAAGGATTTTTTTCTTTATTTTTGATTTATAGTGTGTACACGATATGTCTGAGAGTGGTTTTCTTTGATTTTATTCTGTTTGGCATTCACTCATTTTCTTGAATCTGCAAATTTGTCTTTTTGGAAAATGGTTAGCAATTATTTAAAAAAATATATTTTCTGCACCAATATCTTTCTCCTCTTCTGAAACTTCAATGACAAAAAGTATTACATATTTGGATATTATGTCAGTAGACACTGAAACTCTGTTCTTTTATTTTTTCTTTTTTCTATTTTTTTCTCCTTTTGTTATTTAGCTTGGATGCTTTTACTGACATAAAGTTTATTGATGCTTTTCTTTATTCTTGTCATTCTTCTTTAAGACTATTCAGTAAAATTTTTATTTTTGTTTCTTTTTGGTTCTCTTTTATAATTTCTTTTATTTTTCTTTTCTTTGTTTTTTTTTTGCTAAAAATTATCTGTCAATTCATTTCAAGAGTTTTTACTCTTATGTCACAAAACATGGTTAAAACTGCTTTAAAATTTATATCTGATGATTCTAACATTTGGATCATTTTGAGCTGGTATTTGTTCATTTGGGAGAGACTCAAAAAGGCATTTTTAATAAGCACCTCAGTGACTCTGATGCAGTCATTTATAACATCAGAAATAAATAGACAATGTAGAATATGGTAGGGGACCTTACTTATTTATTAATATATTTTTTTTAATTTTAAAAGAAAAGAGATTGATAAAGACATTATCTCCCAAAAACAACAGAATCATCCTCCCTTAGAATGTCCATTACCATTTGTAAAGCACTTCCTATAATCTTTTTGTTGTAATTATATGTTCGAACTCTGATTTCTTTATCCAGTAGACATACACACACAGCCCAGTAGTTTAAGACGTATAAACACTTTTTTTTATATTATTTCCTCATTTAAATAATCTAACATAAGAAAATATAAGAAAGAGAACATTCTGCATAATTATAAGCCTGAAGTACACATCAGAAGGCGTGTTTAGATTCTGGAGTACATAAAGGCCCAATGTTAATCTGGTTTGTACTTTCTGTAGGAAGAACATTAATATAATTAATAATGAACAAAAATATATTCATAGTGCAACTCAAATTTTTTTTAAATGTAAAGATATTATTTATTTCCTGGATACAAAAGGACTAGCCAGAGCTGCTGACCTCAGTAATTACAATAATCTCATCAAAAACCTTAGAATAATGGAGAAAATGCACAGAAAAATTATATTCTAGTTTTTTTTCCCTACAAAATTATGGCATATAGAAGTGAAGTCTATCAATCCTCTTCATTTATGAATAATTCAAGTTAATAATCTATTGTCTACATATAAACAACAAAATTTCAATAACCTTTACTTATTCAGCTTTAATTATTTTGAGGTGTGAATATACATCCATGTAATGAAATTCTTGATATATCTCCTCTGCCTGAATAGCTTTTCTTACCAGCAATTTTTAATCTCCCTAAAGCTACTAATCTATAAAGAGTTATTCTACCACAAAAACTGCTAATTCTCTAGGCAGAAATAAAATAGAGTACCATTGTTTTGTTGTGACACTTTTTCATTTAGGTTAGTCAAGCAACAAATATTTATTTAGTATCTACTTTATGCAAGCACTATGTTAAACTCAGACAGTCTTGAAGAAACAGTCATAAATTTGGCCTTTTTTAGAAACACTTCATTTCTTCTACAGTCATCAGTATGTACCATATACACGCAAGGCACTGTACTATGTATACATATGTATATACATGTTATTATATTATTATGTTACATATATACACACAGAATTTCAATTTATATTTATCAGAAACAGTAGAAAGAGCTTAAGCTTTACTAATAATATACATGGAGATATTATGTATATAAACATTATATAATCCAAAATTGGGAGAAACAATATGTTATTGAATTCTCATGTACCTATCCTAGAAATATCATACTGAATTTTAGTTAGTTTGTTCCTCTGAAGGAAAAAAAAAAGATGCCTTCCTATTTATTAATATGCCTCCTGCAGTATTTAGCAGAGTTGCAAAAACTTAAATTAATTAATAAATTCTGAAAAATGACAGTTACACAAATATGAAACATGTAGCCTTCTAAGGTAGGAAATTCTACTTCAAAGAAGTTGTTCAAAAAACTATCAAAATGATTCTAGAAAGTAACATACTGGGTCAGATAAACTAGGAATATTTTAAATTTCTATAGTAATCCTCTATAAATTCATAATTATCATTTTATTTACCTTCTTATAAATATTATATGAATAGAAATGAATATCTCTGTCCCTTACATGAAAAAGGCATTTGAACAATATATTATTGTGTATCATTTATTACCCAGTCATTTGAATATTTTTCTTTTAAAACATATGGTTATTAAAATGTGTATTATTATTCTTGAACAAAATTGCCACTATATACCTTGTCATTTTATATATGACTGAGCCAATTTATAAAGCAAATGATAAATAACTATGTATCTTCAGATATAATCCATACATGCCAAATATATGTAAAGCTGACCAAAAAAAGGTGAAAATGGGCAGAAGGAAATAAGGAAAGGAGCAATACAGGTTCAAGGGGCCCGCCAGGATCAAATTTTAAAAAACAATTGTCTGAAAAACAAACAAATAATTGTATGTATATGGAATCTTGCATAAGAATATGAAAATTGCATCTCTTATTTAACAGAAGAACATGGAACACAGGGTTCAATGATGTTTGGCACAAGTCATCCTAAATTTGGTATCAGAGATGCATGGGAGGCAAAGCTACACAAGTAAGCTACACAGACTAGCAACGTTTACAAGAAGCAAGTTTCTCTGTGACCACAGAGAAGTTTATCAGTTGAACAGCCTAGAAGGCTAATATGGCCCTTCCCTGTCCCAGATCGTACCTCTTATTGTTACCGTAGAAAATCCAGCTCCTTCATTTAGCAGAAATAAAAACAAACTGACAAAGAGATTTTTTTAAATGCAATTAAAAAAGCGTAAAAAATGAAGTAAACTTACTCAACAAAGATTTTTCCATAGCATAGAATAAATTTATGATCAACATTTTTCCATGAAAAAGTAAAAACAAAATTGTAAAGCCACGATCACTCCTGTTAAAGGTAATGAAGCAAAAAATTAAAAATTCAGAATCAAATGGTAAGATAAGAGGATTTGAAAAATGAGCTACAAGACATGAAAAAAAAAATGAAATTAAGATTTAAAATCTGGAAATGAATGTGTGTCATACATATCCTGGGTCCTTGAAATGAAATAAAACTGATCCTAAAGGAAGAGAAATGTGCAAACATATTGTTTAGAGTGCAATTTCAAGAAAGCAGAAGTTAGAGAAAAAGGGAATGAGGCAGAGAGGAAGAAAGAACCAAAGTAGAGGAGCATTTCAGGGAACTAGATAAAGCAGCATGACAAGCATTCCTTACTACTCCTGAAGGTCAATTTCCTAGTGACTTTGTTGGATTCTTGAACCATCTATCCTGAGGATAGGAAACAGGAAAAATATATCTATCAGTCAAAGATTTCTCCATAGGGCCTTCACTCCCCTGTGCTTCGGAACTGCACCACCAGGCTCCTCAACAGCTGCTGATGAAGCTAATGCCAAAACAGCAGCGACGGCATCCTGGGCGCTGTCTAGGTCAGTGAACTCCCGATCTGCCCACTGCTGCCTGCAGGCTAATAGGCCTGGCCTGGTACTCATGGATGACAAGCACAGTCTGTTGTTTCTCATGCCTCAGCAGTATCAGGGAAGCCCCAGAGTTAAAGGTGATAGGCAAGTGAAACTGGCATCAGACTACATACCATTGGCTTTCTGTTTTGTTTTTTGTTTTCTGTATGTGACAAAGAAGATCTGGAAGCAACTACCAGAACAGAATCAATGGTCTTTTGACCTTGTGGCAGCAACAATAACCTAACTTCATGTCTATTAGAAGAGCAAGCTCTTGCTAGGGCTACTGCAGCCAGGAAGCAAACAAGTTCACAGATCCAGTGTGGTGCATAAACTGAGTCCAGTGCACTGTGGCAGGTCAGAATGCATATATAGTGTGCAATGAAAATGTAGACATAATGCAGCTAGAAACAATTAGAGCATAAGGGAGAAAGAACTTCCCAAGTTGGGGAAGTTTGCTGATAGCCTTACTTACAGTGAAAAGCAAGGAATGTCTAACCAAGTAATAAGAATAGAAACATATTTAATGATATCAACTGAAACACTGAGAAAGATTATATCATTTCTGAAATTTGAATGGTAGAGGAGAGAGATGGGAAAGGGGGAGTAATTACTCATGCTAATGAAAACAAATGCTAACAACTTGCCTAAAATAAATTTAATGATATGCCCAAAATCACGAAACTATTATAAGTAACAGGGAAATCAAGTCTTCTGATCCTTGGCAAGTGGCGAAATAGCGCTCAGTAATGCACTATTCCACAATGTTTAAAATACAGATGCTATTCCTTGAAAACCTTTGAGTTGTAAACAACAGGATACACAAACATGTGCATGCCCAAACAGAGGTTTGTGTGCACACACACATTCACATATAAACCTTAAAATAAGTCAATATGCATTATAAGTATTGCATGCTTAGTCACATTATTTTTAATAAAATGTAAGTTCAGAGAGGGTAAAAAGACTGTTTCTAGCTTTTGTTTTGTTTTGTTTCAATTTGGACTTTTGACTTTCTAAAATAAAATTTCCTTTAAACACTTAGGAGAGTTATGACAAAAAGCATGCTGTGCATGAGAAAGCCTAAGGAGGGTCTCTATCACAGATATGGCTGCACATTGGGTGAATAACATCCTACATAGATAAGGACATATTGCATTACTTAAAATACTAGAGGAATTTACAAAGTTGCTATTGAACTCATGCCTAATGTCCCTCTTCTGTCAGCAAACAAGTAGAATCAACAAATGGTTATATTTAAATTGCAAAATGCATTTCAAACATAACTATGAAATGTGAAATGGACCTGCTAAAAACATGCAGTTTGATTTTTCAATCTTGCTCCCAACCTTTCGGCAAGTTCTTATTTTTAGTTCATGTTACAGTCAAAATTACAAATCTTATAGTCATTTTTTTTTTTAATTTTTACTGCTGTAAAGTATGCCTAGTCACTTTATTGGCTAACTTAAAACAGTCTTTCAATTCTTTCAGACTGAAATATTGAACGAAGAAACTGAATACAACCAGAGTAATAATCTTACAAATGTACAGAAGATTAGAGATAAAAGGCCAAAGAATCAAGTGACAGGCCTCCTTTATTTGGCACTATTTACTTGGGCCCAACAGTGAGAAGCCTGATAGACATTCTGCATCTGAAAAGTGTCAGTAGGTCGTCAAGCCAAATTCTGGCTTGAAGTTCTGTGGCTATTTGCAATATAAGCTTGTTCCAAGGGTCACAGAAATTGAGCTGAGTTTTTCATTTGATGCCAGGCTATCTCAACAAATTTTAAAAGGGTATACTATACCCAGGCACCTTTGTGAGCTGTGGTGCAACAAAAACTACTTGCCTAAACTAGAAGAATGGCTGCTTCGACAGAAACCATTTGGTATGTGGCACAGCTAGACCTCAAGGGTGAGAAAAAGCTAGTCTGTTAGGGGTGATTTCTTTTTTTTTTCTGAAAAATAGAATCCCAGTACATATTTGACTTCTGGCCATGGCTCAGTGATTGTCAGAACCCGGAAAACAAGATTTGACAGGCTGATGGGTGCACTGAAAAAATAACAATGAAGTGTGATAAAGCAGTGACTAACCTAGTGGCCTGTGGTTCAGATAATGTCATAGCAATGATGGTCTGAAACCTGTGTTTTTCCAAGGCTTGAAGCACTGAATCCAAAACTGGCTGCCACTGCCAACTGGCTGATGTCTGGAACAACCTAGGGCAGGGAGAAGCCAGAAAATGTTTCAGAAACAAAAGGTGAGGGAAGGGCATCTCATACTTGTCATATAGCAGTCAGATTCCAAATACCTCAGATGTTAAAGGGCTTTGCAGTAGAGACTATTGATCAGGAATGTCCTGTTAGGGGATGGACAGAGAAATGGAAATGGAGGAGGAACCTCACACTTGCAGAGACAGAGCTCTCAAATAGCTATGCCTACATAATGTCTCAGACAGGGCAGGGCAGGCAGAAAGCTTTGTTCATTTACTATTTAACTGAATCAGCAGTCTGGCAAAAAAGAAATCATTCATCAATGCCTTCAAAATTAGGAGTTCAAGCCTTCCATGGAGGCATTCTGGCTATTTAACTTAATGTATTTTCTGCATTTTCAGTGGGTTAGCTAACAATGCCTGGTAAAATGTGTTTTAAAATAAGCACTTGAGGACACAGAACACACATACACTGGTCGAAGAACATGGAACAGGCCTGATTGCTTTTATAGAATTATTTTTTCTCCCTTCAAGATGCCAGGTTACTTAGAATTTTCACTGGTGATACAACCCTCACCTTTGATGACATGCATTGCTATAGCCCTGCACCAAGTGTGCTACTATCTGATGATGCCATTGCTTCTGTGCTGTCCGCACACCTTAAACACACATGCCCAACGCCAAATGAAACTCGAGAGTGATCAGTTGATGTTATAAAAACGATTGTTTAAAAAAAAATTTAGAAACCCACATCAGAGCTTCACAGAAGCAATTACTATGCCTCAGAGATGACTCCCATAAAATTGAAATGGGCCCATGTGTAATGAATGAATGTATAATCTCATAATATTGTGCCTGTCACTTCAGTATACTGTAGTGGTTCAAATAAAAACTTTGATATCCAATAAATCTCTCATAATAATCTTTCAACCACTGCTATGTTGCTTTAGGCAACTCTAATCTCTTTAAACATTAGAACATTTATATACCAAAAAAAGAAAGAAAAAAAAAAAGAGATGGAAATTGCACCTAACTCACGGAGATTTTATGAGGATTAAAGAAGATAACACCAAAGTGCTTAGCATAGTGCATTATATCACAAGACCCTGAGAAATGTTGGATATAATGATTATAGTTATCATTGCTGTTCTAAATAATGAACTGTTTTCTAGAAACTTTTTTCTAATATGAAGTTCTCTTATGAGATAGCCATCCAACTAATGTTTATCACAAATGATAAATTTATTATACTAAGTATGTTAGGTGAGTTTGGGAAAGAGTAAAAGATTGAATAACAAGGTAGGTTGAACAAACCTTGCTACCAATTCAGTGGAAGCAAAAGGGCTTTGGGGACATAGATGGTATAACAGGATTTATGAATGAAGCACTGAAAAAAAAAACAAAAACAAAAAACAAAAAAAAAACGAGGAGGACAAAAGAAATTCATCCAGTAAGGTTTTCATTGGTTTTTCATGTTTGAGTCCTCTCCCTATGGGTCAAAGGCATGGAGTAAATCCAATGCAGAGAAGACCACCACCTCATTGACATAACCTAGAGCTAGCTCCCTGTCCTGTGGTCTGCTCATTAATAACATTCTGCAATTGCAGGAGTTTCTCAAAAGTGAATACTCTAGTTGTTATTGCTGCTATATGTTGCTGCAAGGCCATTTTTGGATATCACTTCTAAATCCTCTCGTTGAACTTGAGATTTCTCCCTCTCAGTCCTTAGCACTATGACCCCCCAGTGTTCCCCTTGGTTAAACCAGAGAGAGATTTCACAATCTGTGCTGCAGTTGAGAGGCCTGAATGAAATCAAACTGATGACAATGCTTTCTGAATTATAAAACACTGCTGAAGTTTCAGTTCTAGACAATGAAATGGCCAGCAGCCGACTGCCCTTTTCTAGAGCAGAATGTCTCTAGTGCTACAATAAAACTGCTATAGATTTTAGTGACAGAAAGACATGAGTTCAAATTTGAGCTCTAACAGTTACTGATTATGTAACCTTGGACAAGTTATTTAAGATATTTTTAAATCATTGTTGAATAACATTTAAAATAATGGTAATTATATATATATGTGTGTGTGTGTACACATATATGAGAGACATATTTAGACTTTGAAATATTCAATTAGCTTTTCTTCTAGCAAAAAAAATGTAGCTATATGAGAACCTAAACTATATTTGACTGAAAACAAGGGAAAAAAGAGAAATGTAGTTACAGTTACATGGAAAGGCATTTAAACAACTGGCATACACACAAGAAAACCCCAACAGATATTCTGATTTAATTAAACAAATGAACAAACAAACAAACAAAAACACTAGGAGAGTTCTCTAAGAAGAAGGAGAATCTCCTCTCTTTACTCAGAACAGACTGGATAGCTCCTAAAGACGAGAACCTGAAGTTGGTGATAATAAGGCATGGAAAGTGCCAATGGAAAGAGGGTGGTCAGGGTGACCACTCCCAGGAGCCCTCCAGGTAGCGCACCCTCCTAAAACGCACACACTCTTCAAGCCCTGAATAGGTTTAGACCTTGAAGCCATGTACCCAGAATTCCAAGTCACTTTATTATTCCCAGAACATATTTGGCCTCCTTGAAATGACTTAAAAAAAAAGAAAAAAAAAAACTCCGAAAAACTATCAGTGAATGTAAAACATAAGACCAGAGAGATAATAAAGGACATCTTACTGTATGTAATATTGTACCCAAACATTGTAACAAATGATGCAGTACAACTGTGAAAGCGATAGTAAAATATTTTATGAGATTAGGAAGACCAAGCTATACAATGCTCCAAGTAAAATGCACATATGTCTTAGAATTAATGATGTGGGTTAGCATGATATTCAGAAATGTAGACAATACAGGTTTTGGATAAGAAAGACACAATAAGAAAAAAAAATTATAACATTCTTCATAGTCCACAATATATTAAAATTTATTGTTTGGGATTATACATGACAGTATTGACACTTTGAAGACTGACTTCTTTAACCTATTATATAAGAATGGCTAATTACAACCTGAATCACCATAGGGCAGACAAAATTTCAGACTCGAGGCAAAGGCACAACTAACTAAAGAAGAAACAGAAAGAAAACTAGAAGTACAAACCCCAGGATTATATTTCTCAACTGTGTAAAATTTTGTAAGCTTCACCATTGCTTTTACTAGATTAATTTTTAAGATATACCCTTCAGCCTGCCTTTTAGAATTATTCATGGAAAAAACTTCCGTAGGTACAAAACAGCACATCCAACAAATTCAACAAGCTATTATTTTAAAATCCGAAAGCACGATGTTTTTCAAAGTCTTGAGAATAATCCAAAAGTTAAATACATTTGTAAGAAAATAAATTAGCTTTATTTTTATGGATTTACAAATACATTGATAGTCTCTGATAGTTGTTCCTACCTTTAGTTCTTTTCTGTAGTTAAAAACAGGAAAGGATTACCATGATATTGTGAAATCATGCAGTGAGGTAAAAGTAAAAGGAGGGTTAAGATGGGACTATCCCTCTGTCTGAGTCCATGTCTTAAAAATACAGATGTCAGTATTGTAGGTGGATACACATCACTGTAAATCATTATGTGCCTCAGATTTAGAAGTAAAAGAATATCAACTATATCTCTTGATTTTCCCAAACTATCACTGGACAAAATAATGGCACTAGTGAGACAACAGGAACAGGAAAAGTGCCTCTGTTTGTATTTTCAATTTATTATTCTCTAAACACTTCATTATATTTAGCCAGGTTTTAAGTTCAAAGGGTACACATTTTCAATAAAATGAATATATGAGAATGGAATCACTACGTGCTTAGAATATTCATTTAAAGTTGAATTTTAAGGGAAATAATGTTAGTCTGACATTCTGTGTTCTAGTGGAAAGAGAAAATTAAGACAAGAAACAGATAAAAAGTCATAATTTCATATAATGAAAATTAGAATGAGCAAACTTTGAAATTAGAATTCTGGTTTAACATTTTCTGATAACTTACACTTGTTTTAAATTCATCTATTACTTACAATATGCTCTAGAACACAAAGTTCAATAATTAGTAATTGAGTAAAAATACAGAGTTCATTATAGTTGTGATAAATGGTACATATTAAAATGAAAAAAGAATCAAACATTTATCTTCATATATTTATTTGATATTACTAGTATATTAATAGATTGTACATTATTTTAAGTAGTATAAACTACCTAATGAAAATTAGATAATTCATGAATCAAGATTAAATTTGTAATCATACTGTGATATAAAATCATTTGATGATTTTAATAAGTAGATTTCATAAGTAATTTCATATAAGTAGAAAAACTATTTTTCAGAACATATTAATATTAGATTTTAAAGCTCAAAAATTGTTAATATACTTTTCTACATGGTATTAATAAATGTGGATTTATTAAAAGTAAATGATTTGTCTTGACAGAAGTGTAGAAGTCAAGTTTCTGATTAACAGTATCTCTGCTGTAAACTAAAAGGACACTGGATTTTAAGTAGAGAAACCTGGATATCAATTTGGGTTCTGTTGTCAATACCTGAGGGATCTAAGCAAGCTGCCAGAGGTTTTCATTTTTTGATGAGAAAGTGAGAATTATCGAGGCTGAGTAAATCCAGAGGAATCAGTACCTGAGATTTCTTTCTTCTACCAAGTAAGAGTTGTGCTATGTCTAAATAAGAGATCAATTTCAGTTGATCTTAGTTTCACATTATTGCTATGGAAACACCACTTAGTACTGATTTTGATCAGATGGTGTGCAATATTTATAGTAAGTCAGGAGTTGGTTGAGTAAGATTTGGATATTAGTAATTTATTAGACTACTTAATTTTTGACAAAATATATTTGAAAACTGGAATCACTTAGCTCTTCCATAAATATTTACATACTATGTATCAAGCATAACACTAAGCTCCAAAAAGATACAGAATGAACCAGACATTCAAAATATCAAAATTTTCTTGAATTTTGCTTAAATGAGAAGAAGTTGGTATTAAAAAATAAAATAAATCATGATGAAATACAGGTTTCTTTTCCGGTGTCAAATATAGTGAATTATTTAGTGTGTAGCATTGTCATTTGTTTATTAGAAAGGAATGAACAATTGGGAAATAAATCATCTTTTGGCATTGCCCTTTTATCTTTATATTGTTCAATACCTTATTCTAGGGAACACATACAAAACAACAAATGCCACTTGGCATTTTGTTATAAAATATCACATCTGTTTTCAGCTCTTAGGATAGAAAATAAGTTTATAGTTTCAGGAAATGTAATTAATTATCACTCTTTTAAATTAAAATAGCCATATCAACAAAGACAGCTTATAACATTGAACTGATCCCATTTTTTATTGTGTAGACTTTTAGCATCTCTATACTTAATAACCTCTCAGTATCTTGTTAGCAACCTTATTTTTTGTAACTTTAATTCAACAGAGTGAAAAGAAATCTTTTTGGAGACTCATGATAAAACCTAGTAAACCAGTTTTTTAGTGAACCAAAAATTTTTTTATCATTCATTTTAAATTACTTGAAATTTTAAGACTTAAAAAATTACCCTCCTATGGTAAGTACAGTCATGTATAACCTCAAAGGCCAAATTTTAATATATTGTGGGCTATGAAGCATTTTATAATGAATAGATAAGTTTAATAAGTAATATATATTTTGTAGGACACTGCCTAAGCCATTTTTATATATTTTTGTTGATTTAATATTTAAAATTTGAGGGCCTATTATGTGTCATGTCTATGTAACGCAATACAACTATAATGATAAGAACAGACACAAGATCACTGCCTTTATTGCACTCCTAATTATAAGGAAATATACTTAACATAAATAAATAAATATAAAACTACTATTGTTATAAAAAATAAGCACATACTACTGAGAGAGCATAACCTCATGTTGGCCTTCCAATTAATTAAGTAGTATCATTACATTTTTCAAGAGAAAAGGTAGGGTAATGTACTTAATCTCTATAAACTTAAAATTTCAAAAATTTGTCAACACAATTTTAAATGTTAGGTATGTTTAATTTCAAAGCTCATAAACATATATCATACTGGCTTTAAGATCTTTCACAGTTGTGAAAAATGATATTAGTATTTGTCATGCAATTCAGTAATAGAATCAAATGTGAGCATTTACCTCAACAAAGTTTAAGATGGTTTAAATCTCAATCAATAATCTAAAAATGTGTATTAAAGTCATCAGCCATATATGTTTTTAGTTTTTAGTTTTTAGATGAGACGATACTTAGCCATATAAAAAAGTCATCAATAATATACTTTCTCAAACATTTTTTTCTAATAAATTGAATTAGGATGTTGAACGATTCTAGAATGTCGTCAATTGTAAATACTAATTTATTTTTTATTATTTTAGTGAAAGTATATCTAACAAATCATCAGGCCATTTATATTCAGACCTTCAGTGTAACATCATCACCATAACAACTAAAACTAATTAAAGAATACGTTTCTTTTTCTATTTTTTTTACTACATCACATAAAAAACACCTTGGGTGTTTCTCCCCCCAGTCATTTGCAGGTAATATATAATTATTTTTTAAATTTTATTAAATTTATTGGTGTAACATTTGTTAGTAAAATTATATAGGTTTCAAGTATATAATAATATAATATTCTATAATGCATCAGCTGTAGGTAAAGAATAATTTAAGATGTAGGTAAGGCCATATCACATATATGAAATTCACTATTGTGGAAGCATGTAATTTCAAAACGTTTCACACCAATAGTACCAAAAGGTAGGTGCTCAAAATTGCTAGGGTTGTATTGGAATTTAGCGGTTTCTCACATGTGGAACTCAGTATAGCATATTTCAGGACCCATAGCAGAAGGCATTCAATTATTTAACAAAGGTCAACAATTCTCCTGTGCAACATATCTAGGCCTACTTGTCTTGCATACATAAGTATACTGACAAAGACATAGTACAATAGTATAAAAGTATCCACACTGTCTTATACTAAATTATCACTAACTTCATTTTTTATCTATAATGTAAAAATAAATTTTTTTAATGTGAAGTTATAAAAGAGAACACATAGGAAACATTAACACTGTAACTAACATATTTTCTCTTTTTACTCTTACTCAAAAATTTCCTTCCTTTTTAACATCTCCGATATTGAAAGTTTGCCTTACTGTAGTTATAATTAGAGGTTCTTTCCATGGAAAGGCTGTGAATGATTGAACTCATGGCAGTGGACTTCACTGTATTAACTTCTAATCAAAAATCAAGCAATCTTTAATGTACTTAAGTATCTGAGAATGGTCAAAATTTTGTAGAAAAGTGTCTTATAGATATAAAATCTTTTAACTATAGAATCATTGAAAAGAAAAATGAGATGGACTCACCACAGTAATAAAAAAAAAATAGATCAGTATAACAGAAGAATATTTCACAAAGAAATATTAACATTTAAGAGACAATTGGTAACCAAAAATCATTGTCATTTTGATTTATTAGGAAAATAAACAGTGTATTTAGTAAACCATACTAGTACTAGAGAGTTGAAAGAAAGCTGTGAATGAAATTCTTCATAATATAATGTACAATTATTATAAACTATTAAATCAAAATTTTAAATATAACAAGAAAGATAAATTATTATGTAACAGAATTTAGGACTAAGTTCAATCAAAAAACCCAGAACTATTAAAGAAGCAAGGTAGATACGAATTTTAAAAAGCTAAATGATTAATAATAGGCTGGGGAAATAAGAAAATGTACATAGGAAATACAGAGTTAACATTAATATCTGGAAAGTTTATACTGATTTAAAAAATTAAAATAGAAATAGTTCAATATAAATATGTGCAAGAAATCAATAAACATTTGAAAACAAGCTGAAATGCTCAGTAGCCAGGGAATATAAAGTAACCATACAGTGATATATCAATTTTTCACCCATGAGACTTAAAAGATTAAGAAATGCCATATGTTGATGATATATTAATCAGATATTTGTGAATTTCTACTGCTGTTTGAATTAAACCTAGCAATATTTTTTTTAATTATTAATGTGCATGCACTTTGATCAAAGAATTTCACTTTTAAGAAAATAACCTATGGAAATTAAAAATATATACACAAATATTGTAACAAATATGTTTATCACAGTATTATTTCTAATAGTTGAAAGAAAGGAAAAGGAAATACTCTAAATTACCTTCAAATGACCTATCATTCAGTGATTAAATAGAATACTTTAAAATTACTTAATTAAAAAATTAAATTAATTGAACTTGATGGATGGATGAATGGATGGAAGAAAGTCTGTGATACATTAATGAATAAAAAAGCCAACTTGCAAAAAAATGAATAATCCTTTTTTAATAAAAATAATTCACAAGAATCTGTGATATGAATATGTGATTGTTATAATGCTTACTTTTTTTTAATATGGGTACGAAGATATTAAATGCTATTGTGTGTATGTGTATATATATATATATACACACTTCTTACACGGCAACATAGTCAAAGTTGTACTGTACTACAACACTCTACCTCCAAACACAAAGTAAATACAGTACATGCCACTTAAATTAGCTAAGAGAAAAAAAAAAATTCTCAGATGAGGTGGGATGGATGCTGCCAATTTATTCATGCTAATTTAAAACAAATTAAATGTTTTGATAGTGCTGCCAAATGAAGCATAACCAACTTGAAAAAAGATGGCTACAGGTAAATAACAGATATATAGGAAGCAGAAAACAAAAAAACACACTCGTTTGGAATAAAATATGTATTTAGGCAAAACATCTAAAATGTTCTGTGCTCTAAAATAATTTAATAGGAAAATGAGCTGGATAAATGGGAAACTCAGAGATTATATGATGATATAGAAAGGGAGAAAAGGAAAGTTGGGAAGGCTAAGAAAATCAGACCTATACCACTAAAGAATTCATTGTCCTTCATTTAAAGACTACCACCAAGGACACACATGCAGTTGAACAAAGTTGAACTTATTGGTGCATTTAATTGGTAGAGATCTCACATCATAGGAAACTAGGAGATGTCCCAGTAAGAGGCTATTAGAAAGAAATAAAGATTTGAGCCTGTGTTAGGTGTTTTGGAAAAGGCTTTAAGGAAACAAGACTTTACTCTGGAGTGGAAACTGTCAGAAAACAGAGTAATTATATGTTTATCTTAATAATTTTTATCAAACAGACAAATAATGAAGTGAGACCAAACATAATTTGAAGGTAATAACAGTCATTTACAGTAAGCAAGAAAGTAAAACATTTAGCCATTTTTACTGAATGGATAAAGCTCATATTTTGAGTACATTCAGACATGATTAAATGATTACATGACTACACAGTAGTCTTGATTTTGTGTTGATCTATGATCACCTAGTGACCTAGTCTGATTTTGGTATTTTGTAAAATTATTTGGGTTCAATAAAAGAAAATCAAGGCCAAGTTGTGATACAAGTCCAGCTCCTAGAAATATCAAAGCCTAAACAATTGTGCCAGGCCAGTTCAGGCTGTCAGAAACTGATGGGCCTTTTTGGTTTATTTCATTTTTTTACCTTTCTTTTTTTCTTCAATTAATAAACTTTATTTTTTATAAAAGTTTTAGGTTCAAAATTGAACACAACGAGTTTATATATATATATATGTTCTGTCCCCACACATGCACAAATTTCCCTACTGCTGACATACAAGGAACAGTGGTAAATTTTTTTAAATTGATAAAACCACATTGGAATGTCAATGTTACTCAGACCCATAGTTTAAGCTTTACTCTTGGTGTGATTCTATGGGTTTTCACAAACATATAATGACATGTATCAACTATTAAATTATAAAACAAAATGGTTTCAGTGGTCTAAAAATCCTCTATACTCAACCTATTTGCCCCTCCTTCCCTGCTAACCCTGGTTGAACACTGATCTGTCTTGCTTTGCCTTAGTTTTATCTTTTTCAGGATGTCACATATTTGGAATCATACAGTATATAGCTTTTCAGATTGGTTAAATGCTCCAACCAAAAGACACCAGGTGGCTGAATGGATAAAAAAAACAAGACCCAGATATATACTGCCTACAAGAGGCCCATTTCAGATTGAAAGACATACAACAGACTGAAAGTAAGGGGATAGAAAAAGATATTTCATGCATTTCAAAATAAAAAAACATCTGTGGTAGTGATAAAATAGACTTTCAAGCTGTAACAAGAGAAAAAGAAGTGCATTTCATAATGATAAGGGGATGAATCCAACAAGAGGATATAACTCTTATAAATATCTATGCACCCAACATAGGAACAGCTAAATATATAAAACAAATAATAACAGATACAAAGGGAGAGATTAAAAGTAATACAATAATAGTAGTGGACTTTAGTATCCCATTGACATCAATGGACAGATCATCTAGACAGGAAATCAACATGG
This sequence comes from Cynopterus sphinx, assembly GCA_030015415.1. Lineage (NCBI taxonomy): Eukaryota > Metazoa > Chordata > Mammalia > Chiroptera > Pteropodidae > Cynopterus > Cynopterus sphinx. The sequence continues at coordinate 25,750,580 of CM057380.1, read as the reverse complement.
AAACAATGACTTTAAATGACATATTAGATTAGATGGACTTAACTGATATTTTTAGGACTTTTTATTCCAAAGCAACAGAATATGGATTCTCTTCAAGTGCACATACTCGGGATTGACTTAAAACATTAAAGAGCTGTGATTTGCCCCCTGCCCTTAGCTCCAAAGCCAGTAGCCTAAAAATGTACTACAACTATTATAACATATTATACAACCTGGGATAAAGAATGAAAATAATACAGCACTTCAGAAGTTGTCTTTTTATATATTTTTAGCTAGAAGATAGCTAGTGCCAATGCCTTAAAACATGGATGCTTTAACCCAGGACTACGACACTAAATAAGTGTCATTATTATATAAATTTAATTTGGTGTTTGAAGTTTTTTTAGTATATCTTTGAAGAACCAAAATTTTAAAAAGAAAATCACTCTATTAGTTTACTTAACACCAGTATAATGTCTGGGAAATTCTAAATGCTCAAAATAGTACATAGATATCTCATTCTTAAGAACTTTAATCCTGTTTTAGGCTAGGACTTTACAATTGTTTCTTGCAACAATTTTTCTGGTCAGAGAAATTTACAATCTAAAATTTTTTGCAGAACTTTAAAATACATCTACTAAATGACTGCTTTATGGAGGAGATGTAGTAGATAAACGGGACTATGAGCAATTTTCTATAAAAATAAGAACAATCTTCTATCATTTAATAATTTTGGCTAAATTTCATATTTTTACTGCAAATATTCAATTTTCTTCACCTTGTATAAAAATGCATTATATGATAAAACAATAAAGTGGGCAAGTAGTTTAAAGATTCCATTTTTAACTTTATTTTTTTCTATTAGGATGTCAATTTAAAAAAAAGTGATAAGCTAAAATTCAGTTCTAAAAATATGACATCGTGATTCTTCAATAGTATAATAAAATGCTATATAAAAAGCCAGGGGAACACATTGTTTTTCACATAACCCTTAATTAAACAAATAATTTATTTGACTGCCTTAAAAAAGTATAACTTGAAACTCTACACCCTACATCTTATAACCAAACACCCTTTTAAAAACAGATTGAGTTGAACTGTTACAAATTTCAGATACAGTCCAACAATACAATACAATCTCTATAATGAAATTCCACCCTAAAAATTACTCCCTTCACTTTAGAATCCATGTATTTAGAATCAGATTGTTCTCAAGCCTAGAATCACAGTAGTTTATATCACTAATTTAGAAAGAGAAATATAGCTGCCTGATCCCCAAATCTTTATTCCAATTTTATAATGTCTATTTAATAATGATTTTAATATAATTATTTAAAAAACCATTTATTCAGCTCAGACGTATTGTTTTAGTGTCTAAAAAGTATAACTTGTAGTAAAGAATATAAAAAATGCTAGGGTAATATCATTAAACCTTATTAAGTAAATATAAACAAACAACACTTTAACATCTCCAACTGTAATCTCAAAGACAACGTTCCAGATAAAAATAACAGACTAATTATTTTGCTTTGTTTGCAAATAGTTCAAGATGTATATTGGCAAACCACAAATGAAGGGTTTAAGAACAATAAAGATTGAAAGGAAAAATAAACTGGTCTATTTCCATTATTAAATTTTTAAACTTTGCATCTATATAATTTCAATAAGAATACTTTAATAGGTGCATTTCTCTTTTTTTTCTCCTCCCCCCTTCTACTTATCATAATTATACATATTCTTTCAGAAATCAACCCAAATGCCAACTCCTACATGGAAACTTTCCAATCACTGTTTCACCTCAAACGAGAGCTAATCTCTTCTTATCTAAACCTGTGCATGTCTATTTCTGCATCTGTGTCAAAGATACTCTACAATTTATATTTTTAATTACTAGGATTTGGATTAGTATATGAACATCATATTAGTAAAGTGGCCAATTATTGAGTTGCCCTTTGTTAACAAGCACTTACTATTTTATTTTTAATTTGAACAACTTTTCATAATAGGTATTACTAGAAGAACCCTTGAGTAGATTGCCCAAGATAATACAAGTTCAATAAGGATCTGACCTAGGGAATATCAGTTTCCAAAATTCATGTTCTCTCAATAAATATACTTTATTTTATTCTGAATTAAAATAAAATAATATCTCAAATCAGTCTTTATACTATTTCTGGTCATAATTTAATATTGTTCTTATTAATGATCTTGTATCGACAGAATATATTCATTTCACTTGAATGTAATAAAAACATTTATAACCTCCCTCAGACTCAATAGAATGTAACTTTCAGTACCTTCTCTGGGTATATTTGCCTGGCAGTAAATCCATGTGTAACTCAGAAATTCTACTAAAGGAAACAGAAATACAATATATAAAAGGTGGAAGCCTTGTCCTGAAAGAATTGTATCCAATAAATACCAAATGAAAGGAGAGAAGAGCAAATCGTCACCCTTCATCTCATCAGACATATTTAGTAGATATTATTGCTATGCTTCTCTCTATTGGTTGTAGACCAAATGGCTGACTTAAAATACTGCATTTTTTTCTGTAAGTAACCTAGCCTAAGCTTACAGCAGGTAAAGGATAGTGAATTAATGGCCTCAGGATCAGAAGTTTCAGGATCATCACCAACAGGTTTAACTATATTAAAGGAATTACTGGGATGTTCTACTTGGTTGCTTTTAAAACATTTTAAGTGCCTTCGTTAAAACTCTAAATCACATTTGAAGGAACAGGAAACTCCTTGGTATTTTACCCCATAATTCCCAATTTAATATTATTTCTTTCTCTTACTTTTGATTATTTTAATGTGTGAATAGTTAAATATTTCTCTTTTATCATATTGATGAAACCACAGGTCACTTGGATGAAAGGTTCTTGTAACTTTTCTCACAATGACAGATTTTTTTAACTTTTCTTTTAAATACTCATAACTTAATTCATATATTTATTCCTTTTACATTTACCAATTTCCTTATCTGTGACATATTTATAAAGAGAAGAATAAGACATAGAACGTCTCCTTAAAGAGTTAATAGTCTCTGATAGTAGCCACTAGGGCATTTGGCTATTGTGTACATCAAGTGTAGCTACTTAGAAATAAGAAATACTGTTAAGTATAAAATACCCATCAGACTTCAAAGACTTGGAACTTTTAAAAAGCAAGTAAAATATCTTAATATTTTTATAATGATCACACGTTCAAATGATTATATATTGAATATGTCAGATTAAATATAGTATTAATTTCACCTGTTTCTTTTACATTTTTTAATAGCTGTACTAGAAAATTGAAAACTACATCTGTGGTTTGCATCATATTTCTATTGAACTGTACTGGTCTATAGATTACAGACTTAGTTCTAAATACGCATTTGAGTATTAAATATGTAAAAATATGCCAGTTAGGACACTCAGAATTTCATCAAAGCTTCAAAGCTGAAGTGAATGAGGTACAAATGCACAAAATTATAAATATAGCAAAGCTAGATACACAAATTCAGTACTAAGAAGAAGGCAAACAGGGTGTGTAACTAATACCAGTCTTCAAGGTACATCAAGTATGGTGAGGATTTACCAACTGGGTTGTGGGGAGCTGCTCTAAAGGAACTGTAGGAGAATAGAATGCCACAGCATTTCCTTTTCATCCCCATAGTGGTGTTTCCACCCTTTCCTAATTCATCTCAACGCAAGGGCAAGAGGCACAAAGAGAACACTTCCAGAGAGTTGTATGAGTTGTTAGATGGGCAACTCATATCTTACCACCTGAAAGGCTGCCAACTGAGCAGCATAAACTCTTCATTTGGTCCAACTACCAGAGCAGAAGTCTAGGCAGCAGAGCAGAAGTCAATAGCGCTCTTCAGAGAGCTTTACATATATTACAAGTTAGAGGTGGGGTATGGCTACCTGTAACAACTTTTGCCTCAAATAATCTGAAGACAGTCTGCCTTGAGCAGTGTGAATAAAATGAGAGGATGAGAGTGGGAGCAAGATGCACTCTTGTGACTGGCAAGAGAACCTCACTTCTCTAAGTTCAAGTAGATACTACAAAGGTGGATATTATTGACATGGTTTAAAGAATATTGCCCAAGAGAAACACCTCGGGGCAAAAGGGTCCCAGGAAGAAAGAATCTATATGGTGTTTTACTACAGAATAACTGTGGGTTGAAGGAATATTAAGTCAGTCAGAGAGCATATCAGCTTATTAGGGGACAATGAAATTTGGGGGGCTTTACATAATCTTTGAAAGAATGCACTGATAATCTCACACAAAAGAACAAGCACAAGAACTTCTGCTTTGACAAAAAGGACTTTGCCAACTAATATTGAACCACATGTATCAGCTAACTAGTGAAATATTTGCCCTTATTCTTCTCACACTGCTTTATTAGTTCAAACTACATGAGCCAGAAATTGGGAACAAGTAGTTGAGAAGTAAATAAAACAAGAAGGGTCCAAAACAGAACACAACATTTGTCCTTACTCCTACTCCTGGAAAAGTAGATCAGGCTTGAGCTGAGGGTTCAAGGAGAAGAGTGAAAATAAATGTGAAAATAAAGCTTTAATTTAGACTTGTCTTAAATTTTAATTCCTGAAAATGCAGTTTTTTTAATATCTAAAAGTAAAAGAATGTCATGAGATCTACTCGAGATGTCAGTGATAGGGTAGGGACTAGCATTGATTAAACATGTTTAAACTAAGTAGACCAAAAAATAATGCAATTGTCTTATTTTAACTATCCACTTTAGCCTATTCAGTGCAGTTGTTCTTCGGTGTCCATGAGAGATTGGTTCCAGAACCCCTGAGGTTAACAAAATCTGTGGATGCTCAGAGTCTCTTATATAAAAGTAGTGAAGTATTTGCATATATCCAAATACATCCTCCTGCATATTTTAAATTTTATCTAGATTACTTCTAATATCTAAAACAATGTAAATGCTATGTAATTATTATATTGTATTGTTTAGAAACAATGACACACATAAAAGCCTATTCATGATTAGTACAGATGCAACCACTGTAGGCCTAACTGCATAGTACATGTCAGTAACAGTGTAACAATTTTTATTCAAGTATTTTTGAGCCATGGTTGGTTGATTTGTAGATGCAGAACCTACAGAAATGGAGGGCTGACTGTACCTATTGATGGGGAAATATGAACTATGAAATATAACAGAGAAATGCACAATGAATTATGAACCAGTTACATCTATCTTACAATTTAAATCTCAAATAAAACTTAACTAGATAACTTTTCAGACAAATATATAGCTAGGCTAGTGGGGCTCTTCTTATGAGGGTCTGAAATATAAAAGGTATATTTGAGTGAGGCGGGGTGGTGAGGAAGAATATCCTGGAAGTGGCTTAGATAGAACTAGAAAAATAAGGACAAGCCTCCTTCCAGGAAAATTTATAACATAAATCATTAACTTTTGAGGGGGCATAGACCTCAGTGCCTATATATCCACAAAGGACTGGAAGAAATTGTCAAGACTAGAGGGGCATTATGTCAGTAGTGGCAAGTATTTATTTTTGGTGAGGGAAGACCATCAGAGTGGTGTGCAAGCTTATTAGAAACATGATACAGCTACAGGTCAAAAAAGAAACTGCATGGGGATGGGGAGAGCTCTAGGCAACTTTACTTTCTAGAACACCTGTTCGAGAGAGAAACTTGAAGCAGAATCCCAGGACAGACAACAAGCTAGGACAGAAAACAAAATGTGGGGTTAGGACCACAAAATGTAGTTACCTTTTGGTAACTCATGAATATATATAATAGATATATAACATTTTATTGAATTGTAATATAAGATGAAAGTAGAAACATTTTTAATTTGATAACTTTTAACAAATTATTCATGTCTATGTAACCAGAACTCAAAACAAGGAACAGAATATTACCAAGGCTCTAGAGGCTTCTTCAATGATCCCTCCTATCTTTACTAATATCTCCCAAAAGTTCCCATTATCCTGACCTTGAAAGTGTAAGTAGGTTAACTTAATTTTATTTTTTATTTTTATAAATTAAAACATATGGTATGCATGGTTTTGTTTCTGGCTTCTCTGGATCAAGAGTATTTTATAAGATTCATCCATATTTTTCTGTGTAGTTGTAGGTCATTGATTCTCATCATTGACTAATATTCTATTGTATCAATACAGTCAATATGCCACACTTTATCCACTAATCTCTTACTGGGAATCTGGGTAATTTCTAATTTGAGCCAGTGATGAATATCACTGCTATAAACATTCTACCTCAAGTTTTTTGTTAAGCATATATATATACCTATTTTTTCTGGGTATATACCTGGGTATAGAATTGCTGCATCACTTGGTATGCAATTCAACTTTAGTAAAGGCTAGTTAACTGTTTTCCTAAGTCACAGAAAAATTTGTTAGTTACACATCTTCATCACATTTGAACTTTTCTATCGGTTTCATTTTACCCATTCTGGTGATTCCCTATTGAAACTTTTGTTTTGTATTTCTTAATGACTAACAAAGTTGGATAACTTTGCATATTTTTTTGGCTATTTGCATTTTTTTGCTGTTTTATCTTCAAACTTTCTGCCCATTTTTGTTTTAAGATTATCAGTCTTTTTTCTAATTTAGTAGGAATTCATATGTTCTGCATGAGCCCATTTTTCAGACATATGTATTACAAATATTTTCTCCTCTGTGTTATTGTTACATTATTAATGATGCCTTTTGAATTACAAAAGTCATTCATTTTAATATGGCCTAACATCTTTTTTTCATTTGTGGTTAGTGCTGTTCACGTTAAATAAATCTTGCCTACTTTAAGTTAGCAAATATATTTTTCCTGTAAGTTTCCGACTAAAACTTTTATTGTTATATTACAGGACTATTTGAATACCACATAAATTAACCCAGGGCACTGAGGCAAAATGTTCTGTCTAAACCCCATTGTCTGAAGTATCCCAACAGATAACAAAAGGCTATAGGTTCCAAATCAAGACAGGCCATGACAAATCAAAGCCAGACTTTTCAAACATTAATCTGAACTTGAGAGTTCTAGACTACGATTTTGAAGTAAAGGAGAGAGCTGCCTTTTGTACATTTACTATCTAATTGTGATTTGAGAAGATATATGAGAGCAATATGGGTGAAATTTGCAACATGTCAAAATTACTCACTAGTTGTTACAATAACATTGATTTCCATAAAATGACATTAAACTGTTTCGGTCTCTCCACAGCCTGAGGCACAAGCTATTAGTACACATAGATAATAGCCTTCCTCTCCTGTTACATCTATAGAGAGTTATTTAAATCTTCTATATAAAAGAATTCAGGAAGGTATAGACAAATTTGAAGATATTTATTTTACATATCAGTGAGTAAAACAATAAGACAATCACTGGATGCTTGTTATAGAATAGATGCTTGATATACTGATAGCATTAAAGGTAATTACATATATAAAATACATATACATATATATGTATATATATTATATATATACATATATATATTAGATATATATTAAATATATATAATTTATCCTGATTATTTTATTTCCTTCCAAAATCTTCAAGGTCTAGCTTTAACCCTTTTATGGCTATTTACCATCCCAAAGATATTTTCAGGAAATAGGACCACAGGAGATATTCTGACATTTGTAGTATAGGTTAGAGGAAGCTAATACACTTCTAATATGTGAAAGTTCACAAAATATAACCAACTGATGCTTGAAAACATTGATGCACCTTAAGGAAGCCAGATTGTTACACAACTGAGACTACAAAGCTCTATATACCTAGGAGTTTTGACAGAAAAAAAATAATTTGACATGTTCATTCATCTTTAATTAAGATCAATGTCTTTTCCCAATGATTAGATAGAAGGAAAAATAAGAAAAGAAAATTTTTAGCAGCTGGTTCAAATTCATTAGTTCCTCATTAGTCTCAAGAAATCCATATTTGACAAAATCTAATAAATAATACATGAAAGACAATGTGTTTTATACATAGCTAATACATGTGCTCTATCACTGTCAATTACTACCTTTGTAACTCATCTTTATTTAAATGGCATTTAATGTCTCAGCAATATTTATAATGGAGAACATATGTATTATTTTATAAAATGTACATTCTCACATCTGTTCAAGGTACTGTCCACGGCTGTGAGACAGTAAGCTTAGTAATTCTTGGGCCTCTAATTTTATCTGTGAGAATGAAAACATGAAGCCAAGATGGCCCATTTTAATTATCCTGTAAAAAGTTTTGGCTGGTCTTTTCTTTCTTAGCAGGAATTCTGTTGATCTCAGTTCTGTTAGGATCAGATACGATTTTGGGCAAGTTGCTTTGTCACCATAAGCCTTATTTTCTTACTAATAAAACAAAGAATTTGAAAATAACTTTTGTGCATTAACAGAAAAACAAAAAAATATTTTGTAGTATATTAAAAATAAATGAGCTATAAACATAATCATGAGTTAAAAAATCAATTTGCAGATAAATTTAAACAACATGATTTTATTTATATAAAATTCAAATGATAAAATAATGCTCAGAATTAGAAAAATATCAAGATAGTAATTATTTCCAGAGATGAAAGTAATAAGAATAATATTATCTTAGGGTATACATTTCTTCAGTTGAGAAGTGAACATAAATATTAATGTATTATGTGTATTATTCTTTATGTCTTTTGATTATATGCCTTTTGACAATATTTTTAAATCACAAATAATATTTGTGATTATTTCTTAAGTCACAAAAATGTATTTTAGACATGTGAATACATGTTATTTACAAAATTTTGTGAGGAGAGAATTCTGAGAAGACAGAAGCTGCATTTTTTTCCAATTCTCCAATTTTCTCCATTTAAAAACAGATGAAGAAGCTAGGATAGCAAAACAGAAGCTATGTGCAATATTAAAAACAAAGTTAAGTAACTAGGTTTCCCTTAGCTTCAAAATACAATCAATTGGTGAAAAACACTGACAATAGCAGAAAATATGTTGTGCCTACAATTGTGTAAGAAGCGGCAATGAGACATCTGGCTGATCTGAGAGTTTCCAAAGAGCCAATAGGTGCTCCTTGAAAAGCTTGTATTAACAATGTAAAGATACCAGCTGACACAGGGAAGAGTTTCACACATTCCAACAGAATTCCAGAGAAAAGTTTGCAGGGCCCAGAGCAGACTGATATCATAATTCTAAAATATCATCAGCAAACTAACATATCCCCACAATGAGGATAAACTGCTGGTGACTGACTCCAAACTGAGCAGCAACAATGAAAAAGGGAATAGAAACTCAGAAGGTAGAGATAGTAGGGGTCGGAGAAGAAAATAGCTAGGAAATCTAAAAAAGTAAACCACTATATTTTTTTAACTGCATGGAAATATTACAAGAGAGAGTGCTGTGAAGTTAGAACACATTATATTATGCCTCTTGTAAAAGTGTAGGTAATTATTTACCTGTATAATTGAACAACTAAAAGGATAGGTTTAAATTACAAATGTAGTGTTAAAAAGAGAGAATAGGGAACAAAAGACATTCCTACAGACAATAAAAGCTTGCCAGAAACATGCTAAAAAACTTGTAAAAAATATCAGCTATTTCTAAATAAGCTAAAAGACATTAAGAAAATGATGTAAAATGTTAAAAAAAGAAAAAGCAGAATTAAGAAACAGAATTGTGATGATAAAACTCAGGAAATAATCAGAAATAAAAAAACATTTCAAAAATAAAGTTTGAATTAGAAAAAACATAAAAAATAAACACAATATATATTTCCTTAAACTATAAAGGTGATGAGAAAAAAAAAACATTAAATGATAAATAATTGAATATAAAAATAAATTATTTGAGACATGAAAATATAGAAGATAAAGAAGATTAGTCACAGGAGTGCCTGTTATATAAATACTGAAAGATATATTTAAGAAATATTTGTTTATAAAACTATTTTAATCTACCTATAACTCTATTAAAATTTTTGGATTGTGATATTTGCATTATAATGGAAAAAATTTTTAAATAAAAACTTCCCAAAAGGATGTTTTTGGGAATGATGATATTGGAGAATTACTATTAATATTGGTGGTGTGCCAATGTTATTGAGACTAAGTTAAATGAAAATTGTATGTTTTAGAAATTCATATAAAATATTTATAGATGAGGTGAGGTTTGTAATTCCCCTCCAAATAAAACATTGTTGAAGTGAAAAAAAGTGGTTGATACTCTAAAATAAAATGGGTCATTATAATTGTTAAAGTTGGTGAATACTAAGAGGGTACATTATAACATTTTCCCTTTATATACGCTTAAAAATTCACACAAAACATTGAAAAGAATAAAACATATCATTAGAAGATAAACTTGATAATCTTTACTATAACATAGAAGAACAAATATAAAAAATGAAAAAGAAGATGAATCATACTGAGGGCAAAGAATGACAATATCTTCTTCTCCAAAATAATTATTCTCATTAAAACAAAACAAACTTTTAAAAAGACAAAAAACTTAAAGGCTTAATTGAGGAAGGCTTTCATGAATTAAAAACAAAAACACAAAAAATAGTTTTATTCACCTAATACCTTCAGCAAATGTAATGAGCACAGCCTATGTGATAGATACAGTAGTACACAAAAATATATAGTTGAAAACATTTCAGAAAAAAATCCCAATACTATTTTAAAAACAAAGATTAAATAACCCTATGTGCAATTAGGCAGTACAAAGTATTTTCACTCTGAGGAACCAAAGACACAGCTTAGCTCAACTCTTATTTTTATAGCATGGATTATGAGGGGGAAAAAATGCTAAAAATAAATTGCCACCAGAGCTTTTCATGTAGTGAATGGAGTTAAGGTGGGAAAAGAGAAAAGGCCACATGAAAAGAAGAAATGGAAATAGTGAATGGATACTGGCATAGAAACTGAGAGGTATTTTTTAAAGGTTGACAAGGTATTTCAGTAAAAGTACAATACAGTTTATTTCGAATGACATATTCACTCAATTTTTGATTAGGAAAAAAACCTTTTTTTTTCCTTTTTTTGTTTCTTTTATTTTTTATTTTAACACTCTTTTAATGAACAAGCTATGTTGGGACATTCAAAAACTTTTAAATTAAAAGCGTTAAGACCATATTTGTCATTCCCCACAATTCAAAAAGAAATATTGCAATAATCACTAAAGGAAGGGAAGATGACCTTGAATAGGCTGATGATCTCTTTTCATAGATATAGCCACATTGAGACGTCACTGTAGCTTTTATTTTAATTATTTCCAGGTTAATATGTCACTGCTATTGTTAGCACTACTTAAGAAGATATAGTGTTAGTGTTCTGTTAGAAAAAAAAAAATCTCATTTGCTTCTATACTGTCTATATACACTGATAGGAGAACAATACATTCTGCAGGAAACAGATCCATTACTATAGGTACCTACCGTAGCTAAAATCAGAAAATCGTGAACAAAGGCAGGTTGCCAACTTTCTTTAAGACCATTCTTCTCAAGTAACAGTGATTTTTAATGGCTAGTTAAAAGCCTCCTTTTTATTTTTAAGCAACTCAATTTATGATTCATGTTTGATTGGTATTATTCAATAGTTTTAACAGACAAGATCATTGATATCATGGACTGCATTAAGCCATTTCTATTAATATATGATTAACATTGGTGGAATATGCTGAAATATCAAGATACTTCAATAAATTGATAGCAGTAATATTTTTTAAATTGACTCAAGAATAGAATTTTTAACATGGGAAGTATACTCTTTGGTTTTCCATCAATATATTGCCACCCAATACAAAAGATACAGTCCATGGAGGTTGTCAGGGACAGATGATTGGAACACTTTGCCTTATGCTCCAGTTTATTTCATAAACTCACTGCATAAACGTTCACATAAACCATAGAAATTCTACTGTGTTTGAACATAGTAAACATTTATAATTATATTTTATTAATCATTTCCACATTTTTCACAGGTGGTTGTTTGGTATCCTTTTTTTTCCTTTCCCAAATAATTAAGAATGATAATAATAATATTTGATGTATATTCAGCACATATACCAGGCAATATTCTAACTGTTTTATATACAATAATTCCTAGAACAACTGTGCTTTGGTTAGCCCCCTATTTTAGAGATAACAAAACTTACTCAGAAAAATAAGTAATTTACGTGAAGGTACACAGTGGATGGAAATGAAGATAGAATTCATACTAAGACAGACTTAAGCTTGAAATTTAACCACAGCAAAGTAGCACCTTCATGGAATAGATCTTACAGATACTAAAATATGTTATTGTTACTACGTACCAAATCTCAAATAAGTACATAAAAGTATAGCATATAAAGGTTTTGGCTATATTTAAATTTTTACATTTAAGTTACCATTCAGACATAATAATTTTTCTTCAATTAAAGCACTTTTGTATGATTGGGTTACTTTCTTTTTTGCTCTTGTTTATTATTTGTTATTGGAGAGATTACACCTTCTGAGAAAGATGTTTGTTTTCCAATTTAAACTTGATTCTCTGCTTTTCCAAACTGCAAGTATACTACAAACACATTCATAAACAGGATTTTTAGAGGTGAACCTGTAAGCCTCTGCAGCTTTCCACAGAGAACCAGCAGATATGAAAGATCATCTCCCCTTCATTTCTACTTCTTTCGATTATAAATCTGAAAAGCTTACAAACTTTCCAAAAGTATGTTGCTGTCTGGGGGTCTGACTGAAATTTAGAGGAGTAGGGCTGTCGTGTTTAGAAAATTGTTAATTAAGATAAACAACAAATAATATTGTATTGTATTTTGTCCAGCAACACTGTAGAGGAAGCATAGAAAAAGTGAAATAAAGAGGTGCCTCAATTAATACAACAGATTTTCTTAGAGTAACAGTTAAAATAGGTCACAAGGAGTCAACACAGTTCCAGCAGATAGGCCACATGACTCATCACCCAAGGCCAGGCATCTCATAACAGAGATGAATTAAGCTGAGAACCAGCTTGGAAACTTATGGTGATCAGCAATATAAAGGGACTAAACCATCATTGGATCATGAGTACAGGTGACAAATAACATGGAAACAAATCCATGTGCCAGAATTTTGCTTAGTGAGGGAACCATATGATTAGGAGGAATAATTTGAGATACTGCTTCTGAGCCCATGGTTTTTGTTAAATTTTCTTCTAAAGAGGGTTAATATGGTAAGCTAAGAAAGTAGCATTTGTCCCTTTCCCCCTTCCTCCCTTTGTTTTTCATTTTTTTTCTTAGTAAAATAAGAAATCCGGATAAGTGCCAAAATGCTTAGTATATAGTAAAACTCATGCTTGACATGAACATTTATTTTTTTCTATCCTCTCATGCTATCACTGAATGGCTGCACTAACTTAATGATGGGGAAAAAAAGAAGAAGAACATTGGTTTGATGGAAGCTAAAGTATTATCTGCGTAGGCCACCAGTATTGGGCTTATTTGGTATACCTAATGGTGTACTGGTAAATCAGTTGTAAAAAAAGATAGGAGAGTTGATTTCTAGTATAACAACTTCCATCATGTAAACCTCCCATATAAATTTCAAGCTCTCAAAACTAGCTTACTAAATTCCTAAATATTTAATAAGTAGTTCTAAAGCTTCAGCACATGAACATATGTCACATTAAACACACATGAACATGCCCAAGAGCCCTTTCCAGAAACATGTGACATCCAGGAGATTTAGATCAATGTAGCAGAACTTATAGACTGAAAAACCATTTCCTTAGAACCAGAGAGGGCCAAGAGGAAGAAAAAAGGGAAGTCACAAATAAAGGCTAATTTAAATACTTTAGAAATGTATAAGATCTACACTTTGAGTGTTTATAGAGATTCCTTCCGGTATCTCTTCAATCTTCACAATCACTTCCTAATATGCTGAAATATTCTTTTCCTTGTGCTGACAAGAACACAAAGTACATTTCAACTCTCAGTACATAGTTGAAATTTTATTATAATTAACTGTTAATATCTATTTAAATATCTATCATGAACTCTTTAAAGATAGAGACAAGTCTTATTCTAATCTGTAGCCCAGAATTTTTCAGTCTCTGGTATATAGATGATCAATAGAATAAAGCTTGATAGAATTAAGTATTAAAAATCATTAAGCTGCTTAGAAAAAGAGCTTGTGCTTACAGGATTCTTCTCTCATCACTTCAACTTTAATTTCTTCTAAGAAAAGAGAGCATGAATTTACCATCCTTATCAGAAAGTCAAGGAAACCGAGTTTCATGCTATTGTTTCTTGCTCTCCACTCCAAATGTTGATAGAATTTACTCTTTGAAGGTGAAAAAGCTTTGTTCAATTATCTCTATGGTGAACTCTCAGGATCAGAGCTTCTGCTATAATTTTAATATATAATTTCTGTGACTCTTGTAGACACCATTTCAACAGGAGTCATACCTTGTGATGAAAGTGTCAAGTTCACACATACTGATCTATTGCATACCAGCACCGCATGCAATTGATAAAAGTGGGCTGTCAGAGAAAGACTAATGAGATTGTATTTTATTTCAGGCCTTATGCCTAGCTAATGATGAGAAATAAGAAAAACAGAGAGCATAAATGATGAATCTCATGAATTTGTTTTAATATCATTTTATAAAGTAATGTCATTTCCACTAAAATCAAGCATGTTGTTTTCATTCTTAAAGTTCACACACACACACACACACACACACACACACACACACAAAACATTTCTTTCAGGAGAAAACTAAGGTAAAACCATGAATGAAAGAACTTTGGATCATGCCTTAACAATTTATGAAGTATTTTTTCATGCAACTTTTATGATCTGATCTGGTGATGTGTTAGCATTCTCTGCATCTGATATTGAAATGAATTTTTTAAAAAATTAACAGTCCTCTGCTTGAACTTGGGTCATTCATTGGGGAAGGAGTCTCAGAACAGCAGATAATGAAACACAATCTTTCAAACTCCAGAAGTCACAGGTTAAGAACCAGAGTGAGATTAAACAAAAAACATATTTATATACTTATATTTAATACTAATAATATGTAGAAAAATTCTATATACTTTTTTTCTAAACTGAAGCTTATGACATAACTAGTCTGTAGAAAGTAAAAATGCTTCTCCATTATTTTTATTAAAGATAAATATATTTGCCAAAAACAGCTTCTAGGTAAATAAAATTAAACAAATGATGTCACATTGTACTCATAAAAGAGCCAAAAGTAACATTCGTCAACTCATTTGCCTGGTATAGGTGGTTTACTATTAACACTGTTGTTTTCATTTGCACTTTCAAAATATTATATCAGAACTTCACTACAGTTTTTATAAAAATCTAGATACTTAGAAATTTATGTAATTAAGACCTGAACTAGCTTAATTATTAAAATAGAGAGAAGATTCATGATTCAGAAATCAAAATAAGTATCAATTTTTGAAGATGAGTTTAAATGAAGCTGATGATCTGACAAAGAGAAATGAAATACTAACAAAATTTTTATTTTAGTAATTTGGCATTCTAATTGAAAGTCATGAACATTGAATCACTGATTATATAACCTTCGAAGTAGATATGTTTAGAAAATTTTCCTTTCTATATAATCTAAACTTACTTTGACATAATTATTTTTTAGTTTTTCTTAATATTTTTCTCAGTAATTCTATTAAATATCTATATAAGATAGCAGATAATATTAGGTTGGACCTTTTAATCAGTTTGGCCAGGGTCTGGAAAGTATCAGAAAATCAGAACATATCAGATTTGGAGGAATTCTAGAAATGAAATTGTCAAACATCTACCTGCACATTTGTAGTAAAAGTTACCAGAATTATTATATATTAAAATTTATACCTATGATTACAATTTAGAAATTAAATTGCAGTTAAAATCTGAATTTTTACTACTGCTAATTTAACATAAAGTATGACATGTATCTTCAATCAATTGTCCAACAAATGTGTATTCAGCAGTTTTAAAGTAAGCAGATATTGTAAGACTGCTTTCCAAAAAAACTGTAATATTCCATATTCATTCCAGCAATATATGAGTGCTCTTTTATCTACCTGCTTACTAACTAAAAATTTTTATAATCCTTTTCAGCTTTTACTTCTATATGAAGCATTTACTTAGTTTTATAATAATTTTTGTATTCTCATCTCTCTGAATTTAGACAACCTTGTAATTCCAGGTAAAACTCTAGACCAAACAATTAGATTTAGACTTTTTGAACATTTACTTATTTATTCATTCAACAAGATAGCTATGTTCCTAATGTGTGATGAATCAAGCAAAAATCCTTGCTTTTATGCCCTGAAGGAATTGATGTGTTAGTGAGTTAAGAGACAAAATATAAATACTATACATGTAGATATAGACATACAGATATAGAGTCAATAATAACTATTAGTGAAAAACAAGGCAAGTGATTGAGATATACAATTTTAAATAGAATAATGTCAAAAGGCTTCAAGGAGAATATGAATTTTGAGCAAAGATTCGAAAGAGGACAGGAAGGCATATTCCAGATTGAAAGAAAAACTTATGGCAATTTACAGAAAAAAAAAAAAACTCTAAATAGTGAATAAATATAAGAAACTTATATATGTTCAGATCCACTGTTAATTAAGAAAATACAAGTAAAATGAGATACATGTAATTTCCCAACAGCAGTGTTCGTCAAATGAAAATACTGATAATACCTCATTTTAGTGGAACAGGAGGTTTCACAACCTGATGGTGGGAGATAAATAGGTGCATCCCTTTTGGAGGTATTTCCAGCAGCATGTAGAAAATGTCCAAGTTGTTCCACTTTTAACCTCTTCCCTAGGCGATACAGTCAAGCTTAGCTGATGTGCAATGGCACAGGAGTGAAATTTTATCACCAAGGTAAGATATATAGTGGTAAATTCATTAAATGATATACTATACAAAATTTAAAAGGAATGGATTCAAATGACTAAATTTTTTGGGGGGGTGGAAACAGAATACCATATACCATCTCTTTGAAAAAAAAATTTCTAAATAAGATATATAAAATAGTGAGAGGAGAGAAGGAGTGAAGGGATGGGAGGAGAAAGGAGAGGTAAGGGAAAAAAAGAGAATTACAATTTTTTTCTCTAGCACAACCATTTTTAGGTTTTTAATATCAAATCTTATTTTGTCCTATGGCTTTTATTTCTTTGTATATACACATATGTATATGTAAAACCTCACCATTTATGTATATATTTTATTGTGCATGTATATATATATGTATATATATACATATATATACACATATATATTTTTTGCTTCAAACCTTTTAAAGTTACACAAGAAAATCAAAGTCTCTTTTTCATAAATTCCACTTCATTACTTCATTAACATCTTTGAAAAAAATGAGTGTAAGGAGTTCAATGTCCTTTCATTTCCTATTTTTGCCAGATAAAAATATGTTCAGAAATAGTTTTTATGTTTCTGTGTGTCTATTCTTATTAACTCGCTTTTTAATTTAACCTTATTTTTTTTCTATCTCTGATGCTAATGTAAAATAATGCCTTCCATTTATCTTCAGATAGTTGTCCATGACATGAATATTTGATATTTTAGATGTGTATTTCCTTACTGACAGACATCTAGGCTGTTCCTAACATTTTGCTGGCAAATTGGTCACTACAACCTTCTGTTGACAACCAAATGTGAAAGCATTCTTATTCTCAGAGCTTTCAGTTTACATGCAATGTCCGTCTAATGGTCAAAAGCACTCAATGATGATGTTCCATATTAATTTCATTTTACTGATTAGGAAACAAGGCTCAGAGAAATTAAATAATTTCTTGAGATCATCAAGGTGACATGTGAGGAGTCAATATTTGTATTTATATCTAGTTAATGCAGAAAATTGTATTCTAATTCAAGTATTGCATAATATATCCCTGATTTACAGAACTTTATTGTTGTACTAATTATTTCTCCATGTTTTCACAAAGCAAATATTTTTGTCAAGCATATAATTTATAGCTATGATGATGAAGACAATTTTTTAAATAAGGTTAAATCCAACTGATAAAATGATTTATTTACAAAGTGATAATTTAAAAATATTTTTACTTAGTTTAAAAGTTTTAGTTACAGAGAAGATTACATTTTGACATGAAATTGATAGACTGTTAAATCTATTCAAGTTAAGACAATGAAATAATAAAGAAATAAACTCAGGGGATTACTATCGGATGAAGGAAACTCAAGTTTATTACTATCAGGCCACAAATTTGAATCTTTGCAAGCCTAAAGTTGACTGAAAATCATTACGCTCTGACAGCTACATAGCTTGTTTTTTGTTAATCACAAAACAGTAAGAATCGACATTTTCATCTTTGCAAAAAAAAAGTTTCAGTTTCAAAATAAAAGATACGTGATGGTCAGATCATTCACTATCAAAACCAGAGGAAAAACTGTATTTACAATTGGTAAAAGTTCTATATTTGAACAATGAAAAATATTGAGGGTGGAGAGTTGATGAGGATGGAGAGAAATCATGTACGACAACGAAACTAGATAAAAGTTAAGTTCATCCAGAAAGAGATTGCTATAAACCTGACTTCTTCCATTTGAACATTTGCCAATAACCAGAAATTCCCTCGCTTCACCATCACATTTGCTTTCATCAGAAAAAATAAACAAAGATGGAGCCAAAATTCTCCTTTGAAGGGCACATTAAAGAGCAGGTAAGTATCTGCTATTGTTTTCATAGTATAAATCTGGCTACTAATTTCTATTTCTATTTTCACGGACTAGTTAACATTTTAATGTTAACAGTTTCAAGCTGGCTCTAAGATATCAATATAGGCTTTCCTATAGAGAAAGTTTCTTTCATTTCATAATCCTGCTTCTCAAGTATACTTAATGTTTTATTTTTTTAATTAAGATATATTTAAGGATGCTTCACTCACGTAGAATCAGTATTTTAAAAAAATGATTCTCCTTATAAGTGCTGTTGTTCAGGGCAGAAACGAGAATATATTTGCCACATATATTATCAAACAAATAATTTGTAAAGCAAATAAATAGCTCAAACAAATCTATAAGAAATAAAGCAATAGAATGGATAAAAGAAATACACAGGTATTCCACAGAAGAGAAAATATGAATGGCTAATGAATATAAGATGATCAATATCATTAGAATTCAGAGTAATGCCAGTTTAAACAGTAAGAAATCATTGTATACCAACCAGGCTGACAAAATCAAAATATTAGACAATAAGATTAGTCCAGGATATAGAGCACCAAAACTCTCTCTTATTGCAGTTGGAAAAAAACCTCGATACAGTCATGTTGGAAAACTTTCACATTATCTAGTAAAACTTGATAAAATCATTCTCTGAGCCAGCAAATCCACCAGTGTGTAACCTACAGAAACCCTTGTTCATGTTAATTCAAGACCTGTACAAGAATGACTATAACACCAGTGCTTGTAATAACAAGAAAATGGAAACGATTGAAACATATATTGAAAGGAGAATGGAAAAATGAAAACCGGTCATTCATAAATAGAATACTGTGCTGCAGTAAAAATGAATAGACTACATTCTATACATTATAGTTGTATCTTAAAATGTAATGTTGAGTGATAAAAAAAAGTCTCAGAAGAATATTTCTTAAAGTTCTAAAATGCAAAAAAATTAACCTGTGGCTTTTAATAAATACATATGTAGTAAGCTATAAAGTAAAGCAAAATAATAATATCATTTAAATTAGTGATTATCCTTGGACTAAAATTGTGAGATCTGATTGTGAATGGGTACACAGAGACTTTCAAAAGCCTTGGTGATATTAGTCCTATTTCCTCATCATTTTCAAAAATAAATATATAACTGAATGAATGTATGCATACACATATAAATGAGTGTATAAAACCAAAAGATGTAATGGTGTCACTGATAAATTGTATGATGCCAGTAAAATCACTCAACCTTTGTACCTATAATTACTCGTCAATTAAATGAGGAAATTATATGGGATTACATGCAAGAATCTCCTATGATTCTAATATTCTTTGATTTTACAGAATTATGTGACATACACTATTTTGGTAAATATGGGGATGGTATCTACAAATGACTTAGAAATAGAGACTTAATCTTTCATGATTTTCTACTATTTCTACTAAAGACTCTATTAATCTTTTGCTTAATCTTTTCTGCTGAAAAAAATAAATCCCTAATGAGACAAACAAAATTCATTTCATTTCTATAAACAAAAATTAAGAAATGTTTAAATTATTGATTTATATGTGAGCTAACATAATACTACATCTATAGCTATCAAATATTGTGGTTATTGGAATAAGCAATGAGAAATCTGCAAGTACTATGTCAAGATAAAATTTTAAGAGTAATGAAATCTTCATATTCACAATCTACTTTCTTCCATGAGAAATAATAAGCTTTGTTTTATTCTACCCTCATTTAAAGTTTGCTTTGCTCTCTAGAAATTATCCTTTCTGTGTCTTGCTGAAAAATTTATTGTCAACTTTAAATTTTAAATGAAAAATGCATAATCAGAATTTTGTAGGTGCATTCAGTTTAATACAATATGTAGATCATAATATATATTTGCTTAAAAGCCAATTATTAAACTGGATTAGTTTCTTTATCTGAGAGGTTTGGTTACTATATCAAACAGATCTGAATATAGTTTTAACTTCTCCTCATATAATTTTTTGGCACTAAAAATTCATTTCTGAATCCATGCATAGCAACTAATTCTTGTGCACAGCAGAACAATATGTCACTAACCAGCAAAGCAGCTATGTGAATACCGTTGGAATGTTCCCTTTGCCTTTTAAAGGAAATACAATTTCATTTGATAAATGACACAAGGAACCGGAAGGAAAGGCTGAACACCTGAAAGTAAAATAACTATGCTCACTGCAGAATGGAATAGGGCCAATAATTCTGTCAATCCTGTGATCTTCAACCTTTCTCTCTCTCTCTGTGCCTCCATGGATTTTAACTGACAGCAGAGCTGAGATCACACCATCGTTACCGCAGTCAAGGAATAGTGGGCAAGTCATTGTCAACTGAAACAAATAAATGGCTTTCTGGAATTGCATATTTAATATATTCATAGAGGCCTTGGGCTGAGCCAATTCTCCATGGAGAATTCCTCTTTTTTTGTCCCTCAGATTAACTAACAGCAACTGCTTTGCTTTAGAATAAGTCCCTTATAAGACTTATTGATCAAAATCTAAAAAAAAAAATAATAATAACTATTGAATATCTAATAGAAATGGTCAACTCACGTATCACATTAAAAAAAAAAAACCTCATTAAGCTGTTCTTGATAGCCAAAAGCTGCATCTTTCGTTTTATCTTTCTTTAAATATATACCTCCATAGAAGAGGTGAAGTACATAATAAGTTTAGTCTACTCTTACCCTTGAAGTTTTTTATATTTCTTACAAATAGATTATAAGAGGGTGGGCATATATAGATATTGAACAGAAACTAAGAGGAGAGATTACCCAAATATAAGACTGCCTTGCAGTTTCCCTATATTCAGTAAAATGAGTCATGATTGAGGCTTGTAATTTTACTAAGTTGACTTAAAGCAGTTCAAAAAGTTTACCAACTACTATATGGTATATCTGATTTTCTATTCTTTGGCAAGCAGAAACAACATGTCCTATGATATAATTTAAACATTTGCCTAGTATAGCCTATTTATAGTAGTATATTTTTAATACATATTAGCACTTTTAATTTTTCAAAAACATTTTAGAAAATATCATAGCCATTCACATTTCACAAATGAGGAATCAGAGGTTGATATAACTGAACTGCCATAGTTAGCAAATGACAAAGCAGAACATGCTTTCTGTCTCCAAAATAATATTTTAATACTTGACAGCACTTCAAAGCCAACAAGCTTTATATTCAATCTTACCAATTAAAACCATGTCAAACTCCAGGATTAAAAAGAAATCTAAGGTAATTAAATTTTTGGAATACAGATGTGTAGAAATTTGTTATGCATATAATACAATGAATATGTAACTATTTTTTTCTGGTCTCTCTTCTGAGCCCTCTACAGTGGAGGAAAAGGCAATAATTGGATGAGCTTTAAATTCGTGAATCTTAGCATTTTTAGTTTTTACTGGTCTCTGGTTTAAGAACTGATTCTTTCAGTTATAAATGCGGATGCTCCCATTAAACAACATAAAAGAAGTTCCTACCCAGGAATCTCATGAGATGCCAGAGAGAGTGTCTAAGTCTACATGCACTGGGTGGCAGGATCAACATGTGTCTCTCCAGCTGTGAGTAGAGGTGAGTAGAATCAGAAGTAGGTGGGCTGGACTAGGTTCTCCAAATCATAACCCTTCTCCTCATACCTTATGGTGCTTAATGGCATCTACTACTAACATCGTGCCATACCATCAATCCTGGTCACCTGCCTGAGCAGACCCCCTAAGTGACCTCTGTGGAGTAGAAATCTGATCAATACTTCCACATTCCCAACCATGGCTCCCTGGAACAGCTGGATCCCTGCAAACAGGATCAAGCAGCCAATCACTTTATCTCACTTCATTCCTTTCTTGCCAAAACTGGACACATACAGGGCCTCTTTAAGAGTCATGGTTTTCAAACTTGATTGATCATTAGAATGAACCAAGAGGCATTACAAAACACCAATCTTGAAAAATTAAATCAAAATGTCAAGGGACAGAGCACAACATTGGCATTTTTAAGTTCTCCAGCTAATTTTAAGTTGCAGCCAGGACTACTGTGCTAGAGTCCAGGAGCCTTCCCTGAGCTGCTTCCAGGGTCATCACACCAGTCTAGAACCCTAGGTTCTAGAATAGCACTATACCTGTCTACATGGCTCAACTATGTCCACACCCTTTTTTCTGCTCTACCACAAATGTCACCAGAGAACACAGAAATGAAAGATGGTGTGACCTGCTCACAATACATCTTTGATTAAGCTTCAGACCTCAGCTTTAGCGATCACGCCATAAGAAAATACTATGCATGAAAGAAAGTGAAATACTATCCATATCAATTATTTATTAGAGCAAGTTAAAAGTCCTATATAAGAATTTATTCACAAAATCAAACAAGTTAAATAAATTATGGAAAATAACCAAATAAATGGATTTAAAGTCCTTTAATCAAAAACAAATTAATCCTAGACCCATTCTAAAAGTAAATCATAAAATAAAGAGTTTGATGGTATAAAACATGTTCAAAAGAGTGTTTATGATTATGCAAAAAAAATTAAAATATACCTGAGCATTTTCAAGAATAAATTGTTTAAATTACTTTTCACACTACAAAAATACTTCAATGTATTTTCCTTAAATATATTTTTGGCCTTTAAAAGATAACCCTATGGTTTTCTATTCTGAATTTATCTTTCTTGAAAGTTGATGGGTTACAGCTTGCTATCTCAGGCACAGGTCATTTTTACTGTGGCACTTCATACACACATTGTAATTATCATTTCCAAAATTATTGCAGCACTGGTTTTTATTTTTAGTTTATTAGCTAGAGGTTAGATAAGCAACCCTATTTAAACCTATTTTTTAATCTTTTACCAATTTAAGTACATAATTCAAGTGTGTGTGTGTGTGTGTGTGTGTGTGTGTGTGTGTGTGTGTGTGTGTGTCTGACTCTGTACTAGTTATGTCTGGATTACATGGGTAAAATTTAAGGATTACTCAAAAGGTGCCTGTGTCTATCAATGGCTTCTGGTCAATACAGCTTATTACTGTGATGCCTCCAAAATATGTTCCAAGGCTTTATCCAGTCCCATGAAAATGTGATTTTGGGGGGCCAAATTTTCAATCCAAGAATATTTTTAAGTACTCTGAGCGCGTAGATTTCTACCCTGTTCCTCCGTCATGGACAGGTGGGTTATGCTTTTTTTCCTAAGATTCCCAAGGTTCAGATCTCACCTTATCATCAAGGGCAGTTTCTGGCTGCCCAAATTATTCATATGGAACGCTTCCACTTGTTTCCTGCTCTCTACTGTTATCTCTGCCTCTCCACATCTCTTCCTTGGAGAACATTAGATTTTAATGTAAAAAATGAAAATTTTTCATATCTGCAGTCCTTGTAGATTTCTAAGCTGGTACTATCATTAGTATTCATTTTTCCTATGTTTTAAAAAACCAAAATTTTTCTGTATCTCTAAACTTTTTCAACTATTTGACCATGAACTGTATCTGTATAACAGTATATATAAAATGTATGTGTAAATATATATCATATCTATATAAATAAAATACTTCCCCACATCTGTTTTTATACAAAAGCAAATGGCATATTCTGATAGAGGAAAATAAAGAGTCTAGCTAATATAAATGTACAGTTATTATTCTGTTTGAATTTTTTTATTAACCAGTTTACATTTAACTTTTTCACAAAAATTTTTAAAAAGAAAAATAACATTGTTGCTATTCATTCACCCTTCATCCCCCGTAAAAAAATCTTTGTAAAAACAAATGCCACTGTACTCAGTAACTTTATGTTATTTGTAATTGATTTGAAAAAACTTTGACATTCTGAGAGTTCAAGTTAGGAAAACAGCAGCTGTTCTGATTGATGGGCATAATGGTGTGTATATGCACTCTATGTCCTTCAACAGTATTGCTACTATTATTAGAAAAAGGAAAAACATAGATGACTTAAGAATAGGTTGAAATTTTCCTGATTTTCTTAGAATGAAATAATTTATTTTTCTAACTGAAGGCTAAGCTGTCAGCAAAGATATTCCACGTATATCAGTACTTATGAGGATATTAAATTTCCTGTGAGTTATCTATTATAGTATAAGTGAATTCTTCTCAAAATTTAATTTAATTGCAAATAACACTGTATAATTTCAAAGTTTATACTTATTTTTTCTATTAAAACAGAAAGCTATCAAAATTCTTTTCAACGATATCAAGACAGTTTTAATACAATCTAATGTCCATTTAGAATCAAGAAGTTAAATCAACCTATGATTTACATTTTCTAAAAGCATTTCCTGTTTGATAACGTAAACTGTACTAGAAAGAAGGGCATTAAAAGGGCTCAAGTGTATTGTGAGCAACCTAAAAGTATTTTGCTACAGTGTAACCACATAAGAAATTCTTCCTCCTCCTATCATTCTCTATTTTAGAATAAAATTAATGTTCATGAGAACTGAGAGGCTTATTTAATCAGTCTAATGTAATTTAACTTCTCACATATTGCCACATGTCCAAAAACTAACATGTATACAGTGACCTGGTGAATTTAAAAATTTTTAAAAGCAACTCAAGTGTTTCTCTCTTAAACAAAGTGCCTATTCATAAAACATTTTCTCAACTACTTTTTAGAAATGATCATTATATTGTATTTGTAATGCTATTAAATACTCTTTAAGGATTATTCTTAAAATTGACTTTGAAATAAGTTTATTTACATTTAATTGTGTAAGAATATATTATAATTAATGCATACTGTTCTTGAGCTCCTCGTTCCTTGCACATAGATGCAACAATTGTTCTAGCATAATTTTCAAGAGACATTAAATGCAAACATATGATCTTCCAAAAGAAGCTAAATCACCTAAATGTTTTCATTTCCATAACTTTGTAGAGTCTTCTGTTATTGCTTCTGGGCTAAGCTCATTTATTACTTACTGGTATTAGTAAATTTAATATTTAAATTTCTGATTGCATCATCATTATGCAAATGTGCTTTTTTATTCCTCCATTGATTCACTAAAGATTTTGATAGAAAAACATTAATTTTTTCCTTCATT
Source organism: Cynopterus sphinx (assembly GCA_030015415.1). Taxonomy (NCBI): domain Eukaryota; kingdom Metazoa; phylum Chordata; class Mammalia; order Chiroptera; family Pteropodidae; genus Cynopterus; species Cynopterus sphinx. The sequence goes on along the minus strand of CM057380.1, from coordinate 25,724,816 downwards.
GGTATAAAATTCTATTATTTACTTTTAAATAATTTCTCTGGATTAATTATTTTTACTTACCAGAAACTATTTGTATGATTTATTTCTGATATTAAATTTTTGTCAATTAAACGAGATCTAAATCCCTTAAAACAAATGATATCACTATTTTACTTAATAGTGAAGTTTAAGACCTTGGAATATTATCAGATTAATATTTCAAATACTTGAAAGAAGATGTTTAAATAGAGATACGTGTTAGTCATATAAATTTTTATAATCAGTATTTTTTAAAATATAACTTACTAAGCTAATAGATCCAAAACTCATGTTTCTGTCATCAAATTTTTTTTCCCTGATTATAATACTATTCTTTCCATGATGGCATGTATTATTTGTAACATAAATGTACTTATACTTTGAAATGGCACTTAACTAATATATACTGTGTCAAGCAATGTTCTAAGCAATTTTAAAATAGTTCATTAACTCTTATTTTACAAATAAAGAAGAGAAAGATAGAGATCAAATAACTTAGCCTTGATCGCATAGGTAGAAAAAAAATAAAACCATGATTTAAATCTAGGCAAGGTGACTTGAGAGCCACCTAAGCAATTAAATACTACTCTCCATTGTCTAAAAGAAAATTGTGCAACAAAATTGAGCAAACCAGTACTGTCTGCCATAGTTCTAAATTAAATTCTAATCTTCATAAGTTTTTGGATGAGTCACATTAGATGATTTCAGGCTATAAACCTAGGGAGGAGCCATCTGTGCTTTCATTCATCAGTAGTGCCCTGAATGGAGTAGGCAGGTTTATTTCTTATTTATACTTGAACTAAGAGTGTAGACTTTTTCATGCTAGTTTTTTTAGGAGAGACTCTTCTACTAGACTCCCTGAGCTACATGAGTCTCCTGGGTCCCAATTTCCATGATGCACTAAAATGAGAAGTTTAAGTTCACTTTGGCAAATAACATCAATTTTCAAAGCCAACTTCAGAGCCTTACTTATTGGTTACCCACTTAGATTTTGGAATGAATACACCGTACTTTGTTGCCTACAATATAAATATAAATCCAAGCATTTATATTTTTAAAAAAGTTTACCTTTAGATCAATAATTTTAACAATATAAAAATTAACTAAATTAAATATTTAAGACAATGGTAGTAGAAATGCAACAGGAAGATAAGTTTAAAGACAGAATGGTATAATATTAGCACATAGAGGAGATTTAGAAAATACATATAATTATATATAAAAGTTGCCATCTATGCTACTATCAAGTGCTTGGAATGTGCTAAGTTATTTTAAGGTGTTATCATCATATAACATAACATCTCAAAACTTAGTGACTTGAAACAATGATCATTTATTTTGTTCTTGAGATGACAGGTCAGCTGGGCAATTCTTTAGCTCTGAGCTGGGATCAAATGATTTTACCTGAAGTCAGTTGGCATCTAGCTAAGGTTATTGAGGTAGAGAGCCATGGGTCTGTCATTATCTATCACGGTAACCTGGGTTTATTCACATAGTAGTGATGAAATTCCAAGAAAGTGGGCATAGAACTAGCTCACCGTTATTTCCACAACATTATATTAAAGCATGTGACAAGAAGAAAAATAATATAAAATCAATTCTCATCTTCCAATGTAATACTCCACAAAAATCCATAATATACCCCTTCAAATAGAGGTACAAGTATAAGTCCTAAGAGGCTTAGAATTTTTAAAATTGTTAATGATTACTGTGCATCTTAATCTAACATTTTTCTCAGTGAATATTCTGTGGTTGTGGAATTTCATAATAAGATATAAAAATAAAACATTCTAAAGGTATGATGTGTATTGATTTTTGCAAATAAAAAAGAGCTAATTTTGAGAATAGAATACCTAGCACCCGTGACACTATTTTTTATAATATAATTTTCTCATTTGACCAATAATATACTACAAATAGAAGAGAATTTAGCTCAAATGAGATGATTCTTTCCTCCAAAAGATGTTTGGGAAAGGATGTCTTTCATCTCAGAAGAGATAAAGTGATCTTTATTTCCTATATTTATTATTATTAGTCATATCAACTCAAAATAAAGTTCAACCAAGCAGCAAGGCCCTGTTTATTTACTATTTTACTTAGTGTGATTTGAACCATAGACTACTATATGTTTTCAGAGTGAGAGAGAGTTAGGGTTGAAGTGAGACTTAGGAAGTTAAGTACAGTAGATCAAGAAATAAAGAAATATGATAGAATTTTTGGTGAAAAGTCTATAATCTATTTTAAATGACAAAAAGATATTTATAGAATTATTAAGAAAAAACATAAACACCTTTTAGAAAAAACATAGACAGCTTTTAAAACCATGAGAGCAAAAAATTAGAAACAAAACAGGAAGCTAGATATCCTGAATATGTATGAACTAAAGTACATGGCTGATAAAAAATTCAATCTGCTAAATACATAAATCAATCATCACCCTCTCCAAAACACACACACACACACACACACACACACACACACACATACACAAAAGAAAACAAAACAAAAACAGGCAATAGCAATAAAAATATTACCTATAATATAATATATAATACATTAAACATAGAGAGACCACCTGTGCTTTCCATTCATCCATGGAACCTTCTCAAAAATGATATTGAAACATAGAGTTGCATTATCTGAATAGTGAATCTTCCTTCTCAGAAATGTCTTAGAATAGACTTGAAGATTTATTTACTAAAATAATAAGTTATTTTATACATTCCAGTTTCTTTGCTTCTATTTCATATTAAAAAGAAAATACTTTAAGAGAAAAAAAATATATGTATACATGTATATAAATTTTATCACACATTTCCCAATTTCATCTTCCATAAAAATGAAGCTTCTGAAAGTTCAATATACCATAACTTTAACATCTTAGCTCATGTATAAAGTATATCCTGGGCAGGAATAATTAGTACAAAGGACAGGAAAACAAGAATTCAATGGTCCAGCCGATTAGAGTCTCAATCCTTTCATCCAAATCTGTTCCTGGAAATGCAATCTGAATGCTTGAAAGCTTGACTTTTCCTAAGGCCCTTTCCTTGACCTTCACTCCAAATATTAGGTTCACCTTGTTGAACTTCCTTATTACAAGTATTCTTATTTTTTTTAAGATTTCACAAGTTAAGATATTTTTCCAAATAAGCGACCAAGACAAAAATCAGACAGTTATTTTGTCTAATATAAACATGAGTATTTTCCTTTAACCTTTCTTTTTGTGCCTATTGCTGTTGCTCTTAATGGTCACTCTAGTTAGTTATTTTACAAGATAATAGTCTTTCCAAATTCCAGTAAGGCAACATAGCTATGTAGGTTAACCACTGTCAAGATTAATATAGTGCTTAACCAACATTTCAAGATAGTTTATTATATATATATATATATATATATATATATATATATATATACATATATATATATGTATATATATATATATATAATATAGATAAAATATATTTAACTTTAAATATAAAATATAAATAGATTTAAATTATTATTAAATAGACAAAACACTGAATTGATAATACTTGCTCAAGCATTTCTCTAAGGTAACTTTGTTCACCAGAAAATATAATTCACTCTATTTTCATTTTACCTTAGCTGTTCTATAAAGTCACTGTGCATAGTAATAGGTTTTTACAAAAATATGGCTTCAGCTTCATTCAGATTGGTTAAGGGGAGTCTGTTAATCTAATGAAGCCCCAGGATGGCCTTTCCTACTAGTGAGCCATATGACTTGAGGCGATTACTGTTCTCTCCAAAGGAATCTGACAGCGCTTATAAGTAGGCTTGTTCAACAGACTGCACAACAAAACAGTTAAATCATTGAGACACTCTGTCAGCCCATGCTTTCTTCATATTGACCTATTCACAACCCTGGTCAGAGAACACATGCCTTCCAGCTACCCTATTTTTTGAGTATGGGGAGAGGTGCAAGATGTCAAAGGCAGGAACACATCCCTAGGATGCTTTTGTTCATATTGTAATAGTGCTTGGGGTGGTCCAACCCAGGCTCCAATAATGTTTAGCAGAAGACAAATCAGGGTTAGAATTAGTGTTAGTCTTAATATCCAAAACCCCACATGTAAATTTCTTGCATATACATTATTTTCTATTTTTACATAGACTATCACCTTGAGAAAGTAAAACACTATCTGAGTATATCTGACCTTACACTGGTCACCCACATATCCTAGAATCACACTGACTCCTGGGCTATGTTTCACACTGAGATTTTTATTGTCACTGTTATGGGTTAGAAATCACCAATGTGTAAAGTGGAGGCTTACTTAGTGGCTATGAAGGAGATGATAATATGTGTTAAGTGCTTGTGAGATATGCCTCCTAGTAATGACAGAAGGCAGGAAAGTGTGGCAATGAAGGGTGACAGCTTTAGCAACAACCAGACAATTCTTACACCGTTTTAATTTTATGATGAAAAAAAGTCATTTGTCTTTTTAGAGCTTTAAAATCTATATTTATAACATGGTCAATTCTCCCTTATACAGACTTTCTCTCTCCTCTCTCTTTCTCTATTTTCTCACTGAGAAAGGGATCTTCTATGATGCAGAACAGGCCATTACAAGTTATTACTCTTCCTGTGTATGACTAGGTAAGCACCAAGAACCTTACTGGCAGGTCCTAATGTTCACATTTTAGGAAAGAGAGCACAAGGCATCAGCTTTAGGTGCAAGTTGAGTCTTACATACAGCTTTATGAGCGATGACATACTCAGAGCACTTTAACTCCCACCTCGCTCCTTAATGTATTGCTCACTTGTTCAGTTTCTGAATTAAAGAAAGGTGAATGAATGGGTTCTTCCAAAATTTTCATCACTCATGTGAGCAAATTAGTTTTATATGAGCATGCCAATTATTTAGATTGGAAAAATTAGAAAAATATGCATTTTATATATTCAAAATGTTGAAATATTATCTTACTTAAGGAGTAAACTAATCTAGTCTGCTAAATTTCCTAATTTATAACTTACTGATATTATGAAACTAAAAATAGTATAGCCCAGTACAACATGTAGTCAGTATGTGATCATTTTATTCAAATCAACTCTAGTAAAGTAATTGTTTAGAGTCAAAGTAATGACAGAGTTTTACTATTAACTGAAAGGCTGCTATTCATCATGGAACATCATTATGTTCTATCATCAGTATGATAGAATATAGGTGACTTCCAGTTTAAATCCCTCCTTATACAGAGGCAGCAATCAAGGTCCAGGGAGTTTAAAAAACTTGCCTAAAGTCACCTAGCTAAATGAGGTGAAAGGAAGAGAAGCAGAGCCGGGGCTGATAAAGTTGAGAAAACTGAAGCACATGTCACAGTTCTGGAAGTATATGGGTAAGACATTGATTAAAGTAGAGTCATTCTGATTAAATATCAGTAGAATAGCATTTTTCTGGATGAACATTTTAGTGTTATAGTTTTAAAACAAAACAAATATATTTTAGGCATGAGAGCATGAAGTATATTTCAAAAGTTTTCCTTACCTTGGAAATTTGTTTATTTATATATTTTAAAGATTTCTGAATCTGCTATAAAAAGTAGTTATACATCAAAGAAGTATTGGGATATTTTTAAATTCCTATGTTGCATTTTAAGATAACCTGAAATTCTATATTTTATTTCTATGCCCCAGTGACTTCTAAGATACTTGGGACAGCTATGAAATCAGTGTTCAGGTATCGTAAGATTAATCAAAGCAAAACTCTGAAAGTGAGTGAATGAAAAACACAAAACAATTCTTGTTCCGGAAGATGACTGAGAACATTGAGGTTTACTGTACAGGCTGTATAATGAAAAGTCACTTAACAAGAGGAAATTTAGCCATGATAATTTCCTTGTTCTCCTTCTGCTTCAAATGATAATCACACATACTAAAGGGAAAGATAGAACATGGGATGTAATGATGGAAACACTAAAAATCTAAATATTAAGAGTGAACTATACATATTTTGACATCATTTTTTTTTAAAAAACTAATCTACATGCGAGTTAGATTACAGAATCCCTCAAACCTATTATCTTACTAATTTAAATAGAGGTAAAGGTCATTAACTAAGACAGTATGTTATTTTAACTAGTACCTTAGAATAATTTTACAAGGAGATAATGGTTATTAAAATAGTTCAACAGTTATGCTGACCTTAAAAAAGTCTTAGAAATTAACTTTTGATAGAAGGTACATTGTTCATGGGTTACTTTAATTGCAAAATCTGAATATTTTTTAGAGCACAAAAATTATTATTAGGCCACACTTCATTAGTAATAATAGGAATGAGTATTGCTAAGAGAATTAAAAGAAATAAAGAAAGATTTGGAGGTGTAATAGAGAAAAGAAGAACAGGCTCCCAAAGACTGTGATCATGCTAAACCTTGGAAAAAACTTTCTTCATGAGAAACTCCAATCTTTGTGGATTCAACTAGTTATGTAATTTTCTCTTCAGTCTTAAACTTGTTACAGATATGTACAGTGTGAGACAGTTAACTCATTAGCTCCCAGGAAGCCTGGCCTAGTGACACAAGAGCTCTTCAAAAGGGGCTTAGAAACAGACATATAGAACACTATGCCATGGGTTTATCACCTGAAAGGCAATGGATCCATAGTATTTTACAGCATTATCAAGCACTTCCTGGCTCACTGTTCCTTATCCAACTCCATAATTAAATGAAATACACACACACACACACACACACACACACATACACATATAATCTCCTATAGTATCAGATATTTTTGTTTTATAATATAAAGTTATATTTTCTCTCTCTCTCTCTCTCTCATATATATATATATATATATATATATATATATATATATATATATATATATATATATATATTCAGTGTCTGTGTCTCCTGTGAGAATGTAAGAGTCATAGGTGAAGGACTGATTTTGTTTTCTTTGTTACTTTATTCTTAGTGCTTAGTTAGCAGTGCCTGGCATACGTGTGTGTGTATGTGTTTGTGTTATGTGTGTATATAATTTTTTAATCAATGAATGACTGCTGGGCATGCTTATCCTTGTGTTTTTATGAGACTTAGGGGTTTTCAACTCCGTATTTCTGGCATTAAGATGGATGCCATTACTTTGCCCAATTCCACATCCTGGGAAATTGTATCTGGTTTCCAGTCCTTCTGGTTTTATTCCAAATTGGCTTCCTCAGTAAGCAAACTTATTTGCACTGATAAAGATCCAGAAATCAGAAGGTCATTGACTGATTCTTTACTGAGATATTTCTTATATGTTGACACATACTAAAGTTAAAGTAGAGCTTTGCAACACTTTTTAGAACTTGGCTGCTACAGATGTGAGTATCTTGGAGAGTAGGGAGAAAACATTAAGAGGTGAAGCAGTGTTAAAACGTTTTTCCCCATTTCTTTTCTTCACATATCCCCAATATTTAATTTATAATAGTATACACAACATTGCAATTTATATTTACACTCTCAAGATTTACAACTAATTCCAAATATTCTGCTGATCTTTCGACTAGAAATCATGAAAATCAACAAGACATTCTCCAGAGTCTTCATTGACTCTTCATTAGCCTTATCTTTCATAGCATCAATTATTCATCATTATAAGAAACTGATGTTAGTCTATATTTAGAGATTTTAACAATTTTAACACAAGGCCCATAATTTTTATCTTATCTTATTGTATATGCATTCTTGTGGTAAAAATATTTTTAATTGTCTTTTGAAAGTATCCTTATTTTTAGCTTAGAAACTTTTCTAAAAATGCTCAGTAAGCTTCTTTAGAAAATGCCATCTCTGCATCTTTGCTTTCTAGATAACCAACCACCAAAAATTTATATAAAATAATAACTTAATAGCTTCCAATATTTTGAAATGGAGAAGATATTAAAATACTGTTAAGAGTGGTACATAAAGCATGAAGTAGATGCTGTAATAGAGTTTGAGTGAAGTAAGATTTGGATGGCACATCACAGAAAACTTTTCAAGAAAGAGTGTATTGTCACAGATTCATAAGGCGTTATAGTAAAATAGGTAAAAACTAAAGTATAAAATATGATGCCAGCCAAAATACGTGCTTTATTTCTTTTCTTACTTTCTACCATGGCCTTTGGGAGAAAAAGTTGAAAAAGTTAATAATGTTGCAAGGAAATTCAGACCATGAGAAGCATCCACTTTCTATCCTGCTTCACAGCAAGGAATGCATTTAGACGTATCTGAGAACCATTCAGCATTTCAACCTCAGGCAGAGCTTCTGGACAGCAAACAGAGAAGAGAGCTGGAAGTACAGCAGGGGTAGCTATTTTTTCCACTTGTTCGGACATGACAGTGTTTATTTTTAAATGCTAACAGACACCACATAACAGTATTTCTACCACCTTAGGCAAGTGCATATTTCACAGTCCCAGGTATCAGCCATGGAGTCTAAGTCTCTCTAAGGAACAGAAAACTTCTTGAAGAAGGTCAAAGAATTTTTTAAAAGGCTATTTCTATTCCCCCCGCCAAAAAAAGATAGAAAGACAAAGAAGAAAAAGATAAAGATTTATAGGTTTAAGTCATTGTCAATCTAATTTCAACTTAATTTTACAAAGCCTTTCACATAGTAACTCTTCCACATGTTAAGTTAATTATATAACAAATCAACACTAGACAGTATTTTAATGATACATGTGCTATATATTAGTCCAAGATCAGTTACATCAATAACTCAATAATACTCCTTGATTCTGAGATTTTAAAAATTCCTGGAATAGAGCAGAATTAATGATCACAGACCCATTTAATATATATGAGATTTGAAGAATGTAAATATTTAAATTAAGTCATAGTATTTTACCTCTAAACACAACCAGAAGATGTCATAGTTAAAAACGTAAAGTAAACAAAATTTGGTTTTATTCCTAATGCTGCTCTCTCAGAACAATTTCCTATACAAATGCTTGTCCTGGACACCATGGAATGCAAGTCTCATTCTTTTTTGTTGTTGTTTGTTGTTGTTGTTGTTGTTGTACTTGCTTTCCTTTAAAGTGTATTTCTCCTTCATCTCATCTATTCTAGGAATCCAAAGAGGTCATGTGATAAACTAATCCACTACTCACTACAGAGAGCAGTTCCTTGATGCAATAAGTATATTTTACCTGGTCTTTGATAAATTCTTAATTTTAACTTAGGTATAAGCAAAAAGTCACTGAATTGTTCATTATAAATTTTACTTAACATTTGGCATGAATACTTGGCAATAACTGTTTGGGTGCAACAATAAAGGGCAGCAATGAGGAGTCTGAAACATTTATTTTAGTAATTGCACAGGGTATTAGTTTATGTTGTCTCACCCCGTTACTTACTTAGGCTTACAAAAAAAGTCCTAGGCTATCAAGTTTCAGGTTGCTATTGAATGGCCAAGGAGCTAGATAGAACAAGGCATTGAGAGCTCGCCCCAGAGATAAGCATAATCGAAGCCACAAAATAATCAAAGTAATTGTGATGGATTTAGTATGACAACACACTGTTTGACACTCCTTGCATTGAGAAATAGTGGCTGTCCTCTCTCTTTGAGTCTAGGCTGGCTGGGAAGGCTTTGACCTGTACAACATGACCAAATTAACACTATAAAGCTCTTGGCCTCACCTCCAAGAAGACTGCCAGCTTCTGCTTTGGTTTTACAGAGTTTTGAGCTCCATGTAAAATGTGTGACTTCCCTGATGGAGAAGTCCTGAGACTACACAAAGAGGGAGAAGGGCTCAACTGAACCCAGTGTTTCTTTTGTCCTCACCAAGATGCCAGGCATTTGGGTGAAACTGGCAGAGACTGTTCAAACCAGATGAGCTGTCAGGTGCATGTCACCAAGTTCACTCTGTCATGCCATATGGAGTAGAAATATCACCCAGTCATGATCTTGCAGGGGATGAAGTTAAATAATGTACATAAACTCCTTTATGAAATATGAAATACATGCCCCAAATAAGATATCACTACTGAGAAGTTTTCATGAATACCCTTTTCTCTGCAACATTTTAGACTGGGAAACATTTAGTCCAAAACCAGGAAAACTAAAGTATAATGGTGTAGTTATAAGAAAAGCACTGCTAAAACAAACAAGGAAACTTTTCAAATAGATCTGAAGGAAAAGATCTCTTTAAAAAAATGTTTTAAAAAATGTTTAAGAAGTAATTCATATACCATAAAATTCACCTTTTTAAGATATTCCACTAAGTGGTTTTTAGTATATTTACAATGTTGTACAACCTTCACCACTACTTCCAGAACATTTTTATAACTTGTAAAGAAACCCTGTACTCAAAAGGAATCTTTTAGAAATAGAAAAATGTTGATGGTGGTAATTAGAAAAAATTATAATTTAGGACAAACATACAGGTTCAAACATGACAGGAAGAAAATAAAAAGTTGCAGGAACGGTAAAGGATATGTGTATAGAAGAGTTAACACAGCAGGCCGGAAGCTGCTATTATTCAAAAACCCTGCTTCAAGGGTTGGCCCTGAGCTTGCACCTGAGACTTGACTGATAAACAGTCACCCTGACTAATATAAGAGTGTCTCACTATGTGTAAACAGTAGAAATATTGTGATTCATATTGGTATTTACTTTCTTCCTGGGAGTCTGGAATTTTGGTTCTTAATAGGCCAAAGTACCTAGACAAGCCTCTAAAAATTTAGTCTCCAATGAGCTTCTCTGGTAGAAGAAGTAATTATGCACATGTTGTCATAACTTGTCACAACTTGTTGCTGAAGGAATTAAGCACATCTGAGTAACTCCACTGGAAAAGGATTCTTGGAAGTGTGTGCCTGATTTCCAATGGACTTTGCCCTATGTGACTTTTTCCGCTGCTGATTTTGCTCTGCATACTTTCACTATACTAATTTTGTGCCATGATTATATGTTGTGTCCCTATGAATCCTCTTGATGAATCACAGAGCCTGGGAGTAGCCTTGGAGATCACTTGGAGGTACCAGTCTTTAATTGCTCTCTGCTGCATTTTACAATTCTGCTCTAAGATCTTTTTATTATCTCCTTAATAATCACATCAACATTTAAAAAAATTTAAAGCTAATGTGCCTCAATTTGCAGGTTCTGTCTCTGACTTTGTGGTTAGGGAGACAAAAGTAAAAGTGTGTGGCAGAACTGGAACAGAAGTTTTTCAAGTAGCCATGAAAAAACAAATAAACTTAACTTGTCTGTTACAGAGAAGCAAATTATATTATATAGTTGATAGAAATAGATTTACAGAGTTCTAGATTTGTATAATCAAGTACATAAAATTAATGTTGGAAGAACAAATTTTATAACTACATTTTGAGCAAGAAGTTGTTTTTAAAAATTCCTGTCATCACAAAGAGCTTTGCTTTACACCCAAACCAGGTGAGTAAAGTATTAGGTTTTATGAAAATCTTTTCTAAAAATATCCCATCACAGCAACTAAACATAAGTGGATTGAACATCACCAATTTCTTTATTTGTTAAAAGTAAAGAGCCGTCAGGAGAGAGTTTAATGAAAAGATACAGTAGAAATTGCCTGGAGTTGTATAGATAATTGTTTTCTCATTGAAGGTAGAAGGCCATAGAATTGAAGAAGAATCCTGAATAAGAGGTGTTTTTCCTTTTTTACTTTGGTGAAAAGCAGCAGAAACACAACAAAAGACGAAACTTATAAAAGCAAGCTATAAATATAAGGAATTATAGAAAGAGCCCAAGCTTATACGTGATAGCTAATGGAAAAATTATAAGTAATAAAATGGTCATCTATAATCTAGCAGCAATGTTAGGTTATTCTAAGAAGGTAAACCTAATACTTAATAGTTACAAGAAGGAACTATTGTGACCTTAAGTACAGCTTAAGTCCCAAGTCTGAGAACAAAATAACATAGTCTATTTCTACTTTCAAATAGTGATTGTGAGTTTAATAAATATCAACTGTGTCTAAAATCAGTTTCTCTTGTCTTACTCATAATTGAACCTTTTTATTAATATTCTTTAGTTATTGGTTATCTCATTTTCACTCTTTCTATAACAAAGTTTAACTTAGAAATCAATGTGGTAAATTGAGCTCAAGCTTTTAATGTCACCACTTAGAAATGTCTTTTATTGTCAAAACAAGTATCATGCTCTTAGGTGTATTCTAAGAGGTAGGGAAGATACAATTCTACCATGAGTGCAGAGGAGGAAGAACCAGTATATTCTTAAAAGTTCTAATGATTATTACAACTCATTATTACAACTCTCAACTTGAGAGTCACTTAAAGATGTTTTCACTTCAACATTAATACCTAAGGGACTGCATAAGTGGTATTTTTGCCATCCAAAGAATACAAAGACACACAAGGAACTCACTATATTCACTCTGAATATGCTCATAATCATATTGTTGATTTAAAAAAAAGATTCATTAATTTAATGAATATTTACTAAAAGCCGATCACGGACTAGATCTAATAAGTGATAAGATTTTAATGGTGAACAAAGCACAATAGCTTTGTCTTACATTTCTAATAGAAGCTTACTATGTTCCATATAAACTATGATGCATATTTGCCTTCACACACATACACACATACACTTTCATAAAACTGTTTTTAAAATGTGTGTTATAAGCTAGTGGCACATAAGGACATGCAGGTAATGAACATAGTGTTATAAATGCTACTGTAAGGTTATATATCAGGTTGTCAGGGAATGAAATGATCACAAGAAAAAATACTTAACCCTAAGATGTGTCTCATTAATTATTGTCAGTGCATCACACATGGGTTTTCTCTTATAAACAGGAATGATAAGATAGCTTAGATTCAATTATGACCCAAGTTGTATGTGTAAAACATTAACCAATCATTGAACTCTGATGTCTTGGAACATCCTGAGTCTGAGAAGTGTGTCTAATTGGCTTGTGCAAACAAGTGAAAATGTACTAAGATTGTGAATCTAATAATTATGCATGAGAAGGGTATCTTTATATTTTTCTCCCCATACAATTCCCCTCTGAAAAAAAATTTCAGAGATGAAATTCAGAGGCTTTACTCCTTGAAGAGTCTGAGAGTACCTATAATCTCCAGGTCAAATATCAGTGCCAAAACTATATAAACTCTTAGTTATGCAGAATTGATGGATGTCTTCTGTTCATCTCAGAATGCCACCCAGATCCTGCTATTTAAGATATTTCTAAATAAGTATTTATGGTCACCCTATAAAATCTAGGCATTTAGAATGTATCCAAGAAAATACTTCTCCACCATTTCTACATTATAGGACACCAATTCTAATAAGACACATTCATGAGAAGTTTCTCACACTGCTATAGGTAAGGGGAAAGGATACAATGATTTACCTGTTTTTTAAACTTCATTTTGGGTTTTAATTTCATGCAATACTTAATTTGATCTGTCTTATATGGGGCGGGGAGGGGCTAGACATCCCAACGAGTACTAAGGACTTAAAGTTTTCTCCATCTTCCTTGGATGTAATCATTAAAACAGTGCTGTGGGAGCATAAAGACTGAGGGCTGATGTAATCTTGTGCTGTTTGTAGGAAAGGGAATGATAAAATGGTTATCCCTTAATTGACCTTAAATTCATGGAGACTGAAAAATTAAAAACATACAGCAGCAGCAGAAGTAATTCTCACCACTTCAGATGTTTTCTTTCATCTAGTGAGCATTCAATTATTATATCCTACATGGCTTCTCTCTGCCCTTTATAAAATCTTCCCCAGTAAACTATAAATGTGTGTGTGTGTGTGTGTGTGTGTGTGTGTGTGTGGTAAACTACTTGCTGAGCTAATAAACAGATGCACCACAGAAACTGGAGCATGTACTTATACCATGAGAAGGCTTATCATCCTACAGAATAAGAGGAGAGTATAGGGCCTAATGTAGAGTAACTTAGTGGTGTTCATTCTGTTTGTGTTCTGAACAGTGGCTTTTGCTTTGGGGAAGACTTTCTCCATTTTTTGTAGTCCTAGTAGGGTTATCAGTCACAGCATTCATTTCCCTAGGCTATAGGTATGGTCATCTAAAATAGGCCCAGAAAATTCCAGTGCCCCAGACTGCTGATAACTGTCATCAGTCCATTAACAAGTAACCCAAATATATTCATTTACATTGTTTTCTGAGGTTTATTATTTGTTTGCCAGGAGTAAGACACACATTTGCCTCTAGGGCAACTTACTTGAGTGATAGGAAGCTGGAACCATCAATTGTCATTGTTTCTACCACAAGCACAGAGACTATATACAAAATTACTCTGCAAGGAGGTAAGAAAGATTTCTATTACCACTGAGACCGTTGTTTTAACCCTTGAGACTCTTTCATCTCTTCTCAGCTACTCCCACTTCCGCTCCAGCTTTATGAATCAGAATATATTCTAAATTTGGTGCACTATGTTCCAATGATAAAAATTCAATATTTAGGGAATAAGTAGATGTAGAGGTGTCTCCAAAAGATATTGCCACATACTCCATAGAGTTTTAGAATTTAATGAAAGCATGATGCCTAACCATATCCAGGCTGCTTCTTACACTAGCCATAGAAATCACTGCTGGGTGACAGAGAAAAGTAATTCAATAGAAAACACAAGACTTCACAGACAAAGACCAGAAAGAGAGGGAAAGATAAGAATGAGTACCCGAGTACAGGGGTAGGAAAAAAAATCATGAAATAAGATAGTAACAATTTAAGATTTATATATAACCAACCAAAAGTAGCCCTGGACAGGGTTTGAAATACAAATTTCTTATTCTGTAGGCTATCGTTTTTTCTCTATACAAGATATACTATCAAATACTTATTTTCTTAAAATAAAAATTCCTTGTGAAACACCAAGCAAACATTTTGGCAAGAAGTTTGATTTTTTTTATTATTATGTTTTTTTGCTGGTGCTAGCACCAACTGATTTTGCCCTTGTGCCAGAAATTCTTCCACCCTTAGGGATATATAACGAGCACTTCTCTGCTAAAATGAAACTGAGGTTTCACATTTTAAAATGAATGTTTCTAATACATAGAAATAAGCTCAGTTAGTGCCGAGATTTCCCAAGAGCTTTAAACAATACAGATAATTTAAATATTAAAATATTATAATTCTGACTATATTAACAATTGCAGGGCTGATCCGGTGTTCTTCATAAGAATAGACCTCGAAATTTTTAGTTCCAATTATTTTCATCCGAAATGACTGAATAATAAAACTTTGTTTAACCACTTAGAGTTCACATCTTTCCAAAGCCTTTTGAACCATCTCTCTATATTGTCATACTTCACACATTGTGCACTTACTTTGCCAAGGGAGAGGTAAAAAAGCAAACTATGCTTCCTAGTCTCCCTTTAGCTAGGGTGCAGTCATGTGACCTAAATTTATGACCAATTTCACTTGACTTCCTGAAGTATGGGTGTAGGAGAACCATCAGAAAAGCAGGGTGGCAGAAGTATCTGCTGCTTCTGGAGTAACTCCGCATAGAATGACAAAGCCTGTGCAGCAGCTGTTGACAGTCCCATAATGTAGTGGGCAGAGCTGCTGACCTGAGTGTAACAGCCAAGCCTGGCTTCCTGGCCAGTGAAGGGTCCCTGAGATATGATGACATAAACCACTATCTGCTTAAATTTACAAGAGTGAATTCAGTTGTTAAAATTAAGGACTGATAACTGTATGTGTAATGTTTAAGAAAGAAATAAAGGATACATATAAAAATGCTAACTATACCCCAGTACAAATAAAAGGTAGTGTTATTTTTGTGGTGATTACTACATGTCCTTAAATAATTCTAATATGCGACTCTACTACCTTTTTGCTTTTTATGTTTCTTCAAAACAATGAAGCAAAATATGTATTTATTTATAAAAATTCCAATTATGCTAGGCTTTTAAACCTTTTTTTGCTCTACCATTTCCTTTTTTATAATGAATAATTTATAATGGATTTACTGGGCACGGAAATAAGACAAATTGTCCCAAAGATTTTAAGTATCGTGTCTGAAGCCATTCAATTTAATAAGCAACAAAGAATGCCATGAGCTCACAAAGCTTTCAACTAACTATGAAAGTGAGAAAGGCAAGAGTGACTCTGACAACCTCATGCATCTTAAATTCAGCACCACTCTATGTTCCTTCCCAAGGGGATGCCTAAATAGCATTATACAATGGAGATGTCTAAATAGCATTGTACACTGATACAGAAATATTACAGTACATGTAAATGAGAATGGTCAACTCCCAGAGGAATAAACTAGGGACCAGAATTGTCACTCTTTGTTTTTACAAACACACACACATACACACACACACACACACACACACACACACACACACACACACCCCAAAACCAGCCATAGCAGCAGTGGCAATGGTAAGACTACAAGTAACTCATTGGATAATATACACATAATAACTGGAATTTTTGATTCTCAGTGGAGTATTTGAGACATCTTCCAAGGAAATCATATTGATGAGGAACGATATGAGTTTTAGAATGAGAAATATTTCCGGAAGTGTTTTTAATCACATGTAAAATAACATTAACTTATCTTTCCATTTTCAAACTCATTAAATAAAAGATTATTGCACCAACTGCCCTCCCCTGTCTGTCCCCCTTTCTTGTATCATAATGTAAACACCTTCTTTATTGCAAAAACTATTACTGCTTCTCTTTACCTGTTTCTAACTGGTTTCTGCTTTCAGAGGGTTAGCTGCTGCTTATTTCCCATTTGCAATGAGAAAGCTCATGGAGATTACATTGGATCTTTGAAGTTAAAGTGCCATCTTGTGCCAGAGGAAAGCATCTCAATACGAACTTAAAGATCATTAGCAAAATACATGATAATTTTCACATGACACATATATCAAAAACATATAAAACTCTCAATAGTAAATTGCTTAAACATGAACTTGTTAATATATACATATATATAAATATGATTTTGTGGTAATTTGTTAGCAACGGCATGTTAAGCTTTCTGTGGGTAGTTTAAATCATGCATTCTGCATGCATGCTGCTTCATTCTGCCTCTGTTATTGCAGTAGTATCAATACAAAACGAATGCTATAGACCTCATTCCCTCACACAACTGTGAAGATTGCTTAAGACATAAGTAATACTTCTTTAGTTCTTTCAGGACCAAGGGCAAACCCCAGTTTCTCTAATAAACTTGTACTGCCTGTACCAATCATGCCACTTAAAACTCATCGATTCTACTTCAAGAATTTAAATGGCAGCAATACTCAAAACATCGCATCCAGGAGGGAAGGCCAATGCTGGCACACACTATGCTGCCGATGCACAGTCAGCAACTGCAGGAATTTCATTCAGCAAACAAAATGGTTTCCTGCATCTAGCCTGACAGCTTTTGAAAGCTGGTTCATAGGACTGGAGAGGTTTCATAGCACTCCTCATGCTGACAGTGCCATGATACTAACAGTGAGCACCTAGGATTGTCATTGATTTAGTATTTTAATTCCTTAAATTAATAATCTATAGCTAGAAACCCTTTTCAATGAAAAATCTAGACCATAATTTTGAAGTATATCAAATAATATAAACCATAAAATTGTAACAAAACACATAGCCAAACATCTGGAATGAGAAAATATATCTCTCATATGATCTCAACCACGATAAAAGAAAGAGTTACTAAAGTAGAGACACTAAAGTGTCTTGAGTGTGAAATCAAACAGAATTCCAGGAGAGCCTGATTTCGGGGTCAGTGGATCTGATAGATTCTTAGATAATTAAGAGCAGATTAGTGTCATGGTGTAAGGCTGAAGTTACTCATGAGGTCAATTAAATAATTCTTTTTTCTCTGGAAAAAGATCACATAAAGAACAAATAGTTACGTATAAGATTCTTGCACTGAAAAATGTGCTATCTCAGTCTTTTTTATTATTCAAATTTATAACATTTAAACTCTGAAATAGCATTTTTTTTGTTTATTTATAAGAACACTGTCCTTTGAGGAGCCAGAAGAAGGAATCCCCATAGAGAAATAACTATATTCTTGAGATTATTTTTGCCATTTTAATGCATTAAGAAATAAACAATATGTTGTTTCTAAATAGCCTGACCTTACATCTAATTTTTCTCTTTGTATGGGAAGTTGTCAGAGGGCATAACACAACTCATGAGGATTATTACAAGCATTAGTCTCTTCTAAAATAAAGTAATGGTATGCTACCTAATTATAACCTTATGTTTAAAGACTTAACAGGTAGACCTATTTTTTTTATAATTAATTATTTTAATTGAGCATTTATTTTATATCTACCATTCAACTGAGTGTCTAAAAATTATCTTATTTAATTCTCATGACAACTCTCACAATGGTAAAGTAAATTTTCCAAAATTAAGAACCTAATTTGAGTCGGATGTGGCATTTAGCTTTAGCTTAAATGTTTACATCTGCTAAAAACTATACTTTCAACCTGACTTTCAACAACTATAGCAAACAAAAAAGTTCTTAATAATAAAAAAAAAATACTTCAGTTAAAAGCAATGCAGCATTGTAATAGATATAGTATGCCTACATGGCACATGTGTAAGTTACCTAACAGGATATAAATACTCAATAAGTGGTTTTTGTTCAATTTTCTTCCAAAAAATAATTAAATGGAATGCTATATTAGATTCTCCTGCTAAATATCTCAGACCCTGAAGCCATTTAACAGCATCAGTTGTCCCAAAGCCCCACATTACCTTGTCCCATTACAAATTGATTTTTCATGGGGTTTGGCTGTTTTCTCTCACATAGTCTAATGTCTACAAAAGAGGCTGCAGCTACAGGGGCAATATTAGTGATATGCAGGACTCCTGAGGCAGCACTGGAAATGTGCTCATCTTATAAAATACATGCTCCTTACCCTGGCTCCTTTTCCCTTCCATGTTTCCACACCTTTCTGTTTCTTTCTCTCCTTTTGGGGAGTGAGGTTGTGAGAGTGGAGATGAAGATCATAGTCTCACAAATACAGGACCCACAGTTTACCAGTCTTTAAAAAGAGAAAAATCCATTTATGATTCATGTGCAGAGGCACAGGCACTGCTGTGTGATCTCTCAGTAGACATTCAACAGCCTACAGACTACAAACAATGTAGTAGATGAGGCAAGAGTCCCAGGGTCATACAACTTTGGGTCTCTATTTGACATGAGGTCCTTGAAATCCATAAAAAAGTCTGATGACAGCTTAATATTTTAATAAACAAAAATCATGTCTCTTTATTACCATCAATCACTCACTTTTTTTCTTTTTCCTATTTGAGTTCATTAATTACACCAGAGGACATGACACTTTGGAGGGCATTCAAGTCTATAGAGCTACTAAAGACTTTGACGATATAATTATCCTTTTTTTTTTTTTTTGGAAGCCATAATTTTATATTTAAAAAAGTAAAAAAAGTCTCTCACTTTCAATCTCCATTCCTCTCAGTAGAAATAAACATACATGTTTGCACATGCATACATACACACACACACACACACACATACACATTCTCTCTCTCAAATATATTTCTGATGCAAATTGTACAAGGTAGGGGGAAGGACATACAAATTATTTTAATTCACTTCTATCAAAAACCACTGACAATATAACATACTGAATGTCTGACTAAGGCCAGGGTAATGAAGTAAACAGAAAATCAAGCCATTTCCAACATGCTCATTCTTATATACTATTATTGATTGGTCTTGAATCTCTCTTCACCCTGAACCTAACTATTACAAAGGAAAAAGTGTCTACCCTTTTGAAGCATCTAACATAAAAAGATGAAAACACATAACCATATGCTCGAAAAATGAGAGAAAAGATGTTCATGTTGCTTGTCTTGCCTCTGGATACGATTCCATCAAGTCAAGTGACAACTTCTAACAATGTCATCCACATCTGCCCTCCTGCTTTTTTCATTCAAATTGGCAAAACTAAAGCCCAAAGCTGTAAAGTGGATTAAAAAAGAAAAAGAAAAAGAAAAGGCTTGAAATAGAAACAGTTTTGTATTGTACAGAAGTGTGACATGTACTTTCAGTTTCCCTCAATAGTGGTAAACTCCTCTCTGACCTGGAAGGTCTGGTTATATGTCGCACTCCCAGAGTGCAGGCCAGGCAAGCATCTTCCACATTGTCATTCACACCTCCATGGCCACCATTTGGCTATGGGCTGGCCCTGGCCTAGATACTGAGAATAGAAAGGTGAGGAAGTATTATCTCTGCCTCCACACTGCTTATAGTACAGGGCAGGAGATTCCAGGAGCAAACAGATATAGTGGTGTCTCCAGCCTGAAGCCTGGGAACGGGAGCATAAAAGGGATGAGAGGAAGTTAGCTAAGAGTCATATGAGCTGAGTCAAAGAATAAGTGAGAGCTATCTTGTTGGAAAGTGGACTAGTGTCACACCAATAAAGGCAAAGGACACTTCATGCCTTAAGGCCCAAAGGACAGAACTAGTGAGGTATATGTAGGTAATAAGGAGGAATTCAGGACTGGCGCAGACTTTACAATATTAGTCACCTCAAGAACACACACTTTGTTTTAATTTTGCTTTTTTTCTTACTATGCATCTTCACTGTAAAATACAATAAATTTTATATAGTAGGATCCTAATAATGAGTCTTAGTTTACCTAATATCAGAAGTTTAGTACTGTCAAAATGATATCTCCGTCTTTATTATTCTCTGCAGCAACAAGATCAAAAGTCCCCTCTTTACTCCTTGCTCCACAAAGCTATTTATACAATATCAGATGAAGGGTCAGGGTACATAGAGGTTGACAAAACTGTCATGACCTGATTTATATCAAGTACAATATTAAGAATAAATACCCTTCACACTGGTTTCCTCTATTAAACCATTGGAAGAATTTCTATATAATACTTAAAAACATCTAGGCTGAGTAGACTTCTAGATATCCATTTAAAACCATTTCTACTAAAGATGATCCAGTGTATTTCTGCAGACAAGAATAGTTACTCTCAGCCCCAAAATAAACTTCTTATGTTATGGCAATTTAGAGTTTTAAAACTAAGTAGAATAACTGTTAGAGGAGTATGTATACCTTACAATTTTTCCTTTAAATTATAAAATATGTCTTTGAATTTTTTAATTGGGTGTCAGAATTGATAAAAATGATTGACGGACACATGCATTTTCCTTTGACCATCTGTCAAATGGCCTTCCTGTAAAGTCCACCTATACCGTGTATAATTTTTTGGAAAAAATCTTTTTCTTAAAAAATGTATCTCATAATTGGAGTTCTCTTTAACTGCTGTTATTTGAACTGAAATACAATCACTAACTACTCCCCTTTTACTGTACACTCAATATTCCTTCACAGTTCTATATGAAAATCAACTTTAGTTCACACAGTGTTATGCTAATAGCCACATCACTTTTTCTATTTCTTTCTCTGGAAGGTACACACACACATACACACACACACACATATATGTGTGTGTGTGTGTGTATACATATATATATATATATATACACATATATATATATATACACATATATATATACACATATATGTGTGTGTATATATATATATATATATACACACACAGATACATATACACACATATATATATATATATAATTCTCTTCTTGGTCTTCATTTTTTCTCCTAAGACAGAATCACTTCTGATGAACTTGTAATAGTAGACTTAAATTTGTATCTAGGGTCATAAGAAATTAATACATTATTTACCAAAAAATAAGATAAAATTTCCCAGCAAATAAAAAGTGAATGCAACCATCTTTTTTGCCAAGTTTTCAATCATTTTCTTCATGTTTGGTGTCAATTGTCACCCCTATTTCTTAATTTAAATTATCTCAACATCCTGATTTTAACATCAATCCCATTACATACTACTTGTTACACACTGAGTGAATAACATGATCAGAATTACTTTAGAAAGTAGAATTAAAAAATCGAGTCTATTTTATATATATAAATATCTATTATCTATATAAATATCTATTTAGATATTTATATTGTCAAGTAATTAAAATTATTTGAAATAATCAGAGTTATATATGTGATGTTTGTTTTATATCGAGTATTAAATATAATTATCTTAGCCCTTTGCTAAGGTTAATGGGTAACAACAGACATGTTGTTATAATAAAAACTTCTAAAAAGTACCTTTTAAAGAAAAATATTAATAATATATAATAATAATTACTTATGTAGTCTACTCTTTTATGGTTTTCCAGCAAGTTAAATAAACTTTTTCTTGGGCAAGAAACTAGTGTGAAAACTGATGATTGACCTAATCTTTGTATCTCTGAGGCTTTATACATATGGTAGACTTCACCATCTTATTCTAAGTCTTGCTAATATTTTTCAAGATTTTACTGAAAGTGTATCTCATCATCCCCAAAGTGCCCCATAAAAGTTTCCTGCAAGTAAGTGATGTGGAAGGTTATAAATGAGGGTGAGACATTCTATAGTGTCAGGAAACAGATGAAGTGACCTGGACCAGTGGCAGGTATCTAAAATGCTTGGCTATAGCTACCTTTAGTCTAAAAAAGAATATTGTGAGGACCTGCATCACACTAAGACATCTACTCATATCTGTGCCAATTGTCATGTATACCCAAAGATTGTGAAAAATCTAGAAGTAATCTGTAGATAGAAGCTAAGAAAAGAGAAATAATAATAAGTGACACTCTAGAAAAGAGTGCCTATAAAAACTTTGATAAAACAACTTTTTAGAAAAAGCAATTCTAGAAAAACAGGGAAACACAAAACAAAACAAAAACCCTATTATTGAGATAGAACACAAGGAGATATCAGAAACCAAATATATATGTACATATTCAGATGAAATGAAAATCTGAATAAATAGCTACCTTCAAAAAGCACATTTGATGTAAGGTTTACATTAAAAACAAAAAGCAACATTCTTTAAAGCAGTAAATGCCAAATACTAGTATACAGTAGAATTAGCAGAAGTATGTTTAAAGGCAAGCTCTTGATTTCTTTTCCCACGATTCTGATTTTTGCTTCACTGATATAAAACTTTTTGAAGATAAATTTTCTTTGTTTTTATTAGTCAATTAAAATTATTCCTGTTAAAAGTTAAAGTACAGTAATATGGTAATGATTTGATTTTGAAAGCAAGTGGGATGCTTAAAATTTAGAAACATTTTTCTCAGAAAATAAGTGAAGACATTTATTTTGACAAGCACTGTTTTAATAAAGGAGAAATAACATGGAACAGCATTATGGAATCTCATGCCTTACAGGAATAAAAACTATTGTCATTATGGTAATTATCATCTTGCAGAAAGTTCCTTAACAAAAATAAGCGTTGAAAGGAGAGATAGACACAGACATACATACAGATATCCACTCTCTCTCTCAAACACACACACACACACACACACACACACACACAGAAGTATACCAAACTGCAGAAATATGTTTTTACATAAACTTAGATAAACTTAATAGTTCTTTATAATCAAAAGAAATAAATACTTAATTTGATGTGCTTTATTATTTTCTGCTGTTGGAAATAAGAAAAACTAAAGGAGTGTTTTTTATAGGATGCCTACATGTCTAACAAAGATATTTTATTTATTTTGAAATTAAGTATAGCATTAGTGATAAATAATAAAACCATAGCTAATAGGAATGATTCTACAAGAAAGACTATCTCATGGTCATTTCAAAAAGAAAAAAAAAATATTTAACAGGTTATTTTTGTTTCATTTTCATTCATTTACATTTTTTTCTTGTGGAGGTCATGGCTGCCCTTTTATCTTTAAGAAAAATATGACTGAAAAAACTATAAAATAAAAAATCTTTTTCACAGGTATAAGTGGCAAACCCCAATGTACTCTAATCATTCCCCTTTGATTCACAGAAGACAAGATGCTTTGTCATATGTGAAAAAAAGTAATATTTTCTATTAGACTTCTCCTATCTCATATAAATTCATAAAATGTAAAACTATACAAACAAAACAGAGAAAAACAACAATTAAACACAATAGCTTAAAATATCTGTGTGTGTATCTGGGGGAGGGCATTAAAGCTTTCTGATTATGTGATAATTTGGTTTTAAGAAAAATAGCTACAAAACAATGAAGAGAAACTCAACTAAATACTTTTTTAAAGTTATTTCTTTCATATAGGTAATATTGTAAAATATGCTATATTAAGATTGATGTCGCCATTTCCTGAGTAAGTAAAAGACAAACCAATAAAAAAGAACCAATAGTAAGACTCTTTAAAAATACTGTTTTTTAAATCATCACCCTTGTACATATCTATTACTTAGTAAGCTTTATATTACTATATAAGATTAATTCTTAAATCTTTCATAAAGTAAATTACTTTTCTAAAACTTGTTTTCATAAGTAAATATTTAATATTCTAGCTCTACAAAAAATTTATATGAGAATGTTTGCCTTTTAATATAAGTGGATTTCTAAAAGATATATATTCAGGTATTGATCCGAACCATCTAAATTTTTTTAAGGTTCTTGATTATATTTAAAAATCCATGATTTCTAATCCCACTGATCAGTATTTGTGGCAAAAATCACTCTAGTCTTTAATTCCAAGTAGTTCCCTACATTTATTTTTAAATAATAATAGTTGTATCATTCTTTTCATGAGAATAATTATCTCAGATGTGTTTCTTCACATTTTCTTTCTAATTCTGCCAATGACACCCCACAGAATCTCTCTCTGAAGTGGAGTGACAGACTGACAGGTGTTGTCAGCAAGAAGTCTGATGACTGAGAGATGTGTCTGTCTTCTAATAGATTCAATAAGGCATAAAGGAAAGACAAAGCAGCAATGCACGCAGCTTAGGGAAGCCTTTGGCAAACACTCTTCGAAAGATGTGAAATCTCTGAATATTCTGATTGAGGCACAGCTACTTATAAGTCTTCACTGCTATCTTCTTAAAATATTCAGCCAAGATGCCTAATGGCATGTTATTATCTAGAAAACAGTGATACATATCATAATGAGGCCCAAATACATCGGATTTTTCATACTTCCAAAGGAAGCTGTGTTCGAGTGCTGTTAGAAAATCATATAGAAATCTATCTTAAAGGTATGTTATCTCTTATTTCTTCAGCAACTTTGAAACTGTGCTGTGAGCATCTTCTCAGCAGCAAAGATCTAAAGCCTGCTGTGAGTCTTTACACCCTCAGCAAGACTTCCTCCCCTTTACCTTCCACGTTCATTTAGTTCCCCTAAGAAAACACTGTGTGCTGTGTATTCATTTTCTGCAGCCCTTGGATCCTGAGTGTAGCTGAACAGAAACTGACCAATTCCATAATAAGCAACCTCTTCAATTAGTTACACTGTCACCTGTGATAATACAAATTGTCTTTGTGGTTCTAATCATCAGCTGTCATTCACATAATGCCAGGTGCTTGGCAAAGCACTCTGTGGAATTTTTCATCCATCTGTCCAGTCTTAGAAATGACCTTCCATTACTTGCCTTTGTATATACATTATCTTTAAATAGGACATTTGCATAACAAAAGAATGTCTCTGCCTACACTAAGAAGTTGCTGATGGGAGAAGTGACTACTACATTTTTGTGATCCATTCAGCCTTAGGCCACCAACACTTCAGTATACCTATTTCAGAGCAACAAAATGCTAATTGTTAACAAAAATACAACTCTCTTTTTTATCAACTACAAATTTATTAGCAGCAGAAAAAAATCTATTCTACAAATAGATATTTGTATCACAAATGCTTAAAGGAGTAACTAATGAGGCCATTTATTGTCCAAATTTGACTAATTATTATGCTGAGAAATTGCCTAGGAGCCAGTATGTGCTTTGAAATTAAGTATTTCAGTAGTGCATTGAAAGAGTTGGAACCAAATTAACACCAAGAACTTCAGAAACCTGCTGGTTCATATTTATTCCAGCTTCTACAATATTATATAGAAAACTAGCCACAGGCACTTTAAAATAAGTGATCCATAGGCAAATGTAAAGAAATAATGAATAGCCTCCCAAAGAGAAGTATTTTAACTAGACTGAACATACAATCTTACAAACTGAAATATTTTTGAGAATGAAGAAGGCCACTATTAATAATAACATCAGAACCACGGCATGAAGCTGAACTGTTCCAGGCAAACCCAGATGTATGATATCTGTGTCTCTACTTCTATTGCTCCACAGGCCTTAAATAAACACTGAAGTGATTACCTTCTTGTGTAAAGAATACACTTCTTCAAACATTCCCATCATATTTTCCCAACTCATCATTCCATTTTTTCATAAAATCAGCTTACCATGAACCCTTTGTCTAAGTATATTGACCTAAGTACCTATACTGGTTGACCATGCTTTGCTGAAATATTAACTCTTACTGAAGCTCTAGGCTCTGCTTGAAATGATGTCCTACAACTTTGTTAAAGATAGGTCACTCTTACACTCTTACATCAGTTAATTGGTGTCTTTTGATGGCAAATAGCAAAGAGGCTTTAGGTCCCTTTATGTTGTGAAATGGAACAAAGCCTTTCATGAGCAAAGCGCTCTGAGGAATAGTTTCACTGTCCATCTCTCTTTGTATTTTTATTTCTACATAGATGTCTGTCTCAAACTCCTCTCATTACTGACCATTCAACTACCTCAAAATTATCTGGACTAAATCCTGGAAGGAGTATTTTTGATAGACTCAGCTAATAATCATTTTTCCTAGGCATCTCAGCTTCCATACCACAGCACTCATAAAAATAGAGGCTCTTGACTCTGGAAGACAGCATTGTTCAGAGAAAGAACAAATTACTATGGCTACCAGTGAGCCCTATTTGAAAAAATATATATACGACACAGCAAGCAGTATAAAGCATATGGAACACTTCAAAAAAACCTTTCAGGTTAAATTGAGTTATCCCTACTGAATACTTTCATAGAATTCTATGATATAGATCTGCTGAGATATATCTGTTGAATCAGAATATTTATGCTTGAGTTGGTCACCTCCAATAAGATTTGAACGTTTTTCTTTTGGGTTTTATTGAGATATACCTGACATACCACATTGTATGAGTTTAAGGTGTACAATGTGTTGATTTGACACACACATACAGTTGACCCTTGAACACATGAGGGTTAGGAGCACCGATTTCCATGCAGTCAAAAATCTGTACAACTTTTGACTCCATTAAAACTTCAGTTGACCCTCATTATCAGGGCATTAGTTCCAGGACACACACAGCCCCACCCCACCCCACCAACCCCACTCCACCCCACCCCTGCCACAAATACAAAAATTCTGGAATGCTCAAGTCCCTGAATAATGCATACAGTCTGCCCTCCACATTCATGAATGCCTAATGGTGGATCAAAAATACTGTTTTCAATCTACTGTTAGTTGACTCTGCAGATATAAAAACCTGAAATACAGAAGGCCAGCTTTATTATTGAAAGAAAAAACCCTGTATAAGTAGACCCATGCAGTTCAAACCTACATTATTCATTAATTTGCATATTGCAAATTAATGACCACCATAGCATTAGGTAACATCTCCATCGTATCACATAATTATCATTTTGTGTGTGTGTGTGGTGAGAACATTTCAGATCTATTCTCTGAGCAAATTTAAAGTTTATAATACAGTATTATTATTTATAATAACCATCACCATGCTGTATATCATATCCCCAAAACTTATAACTGGAAGTTTGTACCCTTTAACCAACATCTCCCTGTTTCCTCCACCCCCAGGCCCAGGTAACCTCTCTATTCTTCATTTCTATGAATTTGGTCTTTTAAGATTCCACATTTAATTAATACCATAGAGTATCTATCTTTCTCTGTCTGACATCTCACTTAGCATAATCCCCTCAAGGTGCAGTCGTGTTGTCATAAATCACAGAATTTCCTTCCTTCTCCTGGCTGAATACATATAGTATATCTCACATCTTCATCCATTTACCCAGGGGTGGACACTTAGGTTGTTTACATATCTTGGCTGTTGTAAATAATGCTGCAATAAACACAGGAGCGGACATATTGCTTTAAGATCCTGTTTTCATTTCCTCTGGATATATACCCAAAAGTGGGATTGCTGGATGTGTCATGAATTTCTGAACTTGCTGTTTCTTATGGTACAGTAACTTGATACTGAATACTACATTCAATAAATGTTTATTATACTGACTGACAAGTGAGTAAGCTATAACAGTTAAATGTAATGTTGAAAATGACAACGTATTCAAGAGAAGTCAACAGACCTTTCATTTTAAGTAGTTGAGAAATAATTCATCATTTATCTCATTACTTATTTTTCTAGACTGTCGTTTTTATGCTAGACAGAGAAACAGAAGAATGAACGTTTGTTAAGTAAAACTGTTCACAGGATACTAATGAAGCAACTGGAAATGAAAATTATGGTAGCATAAATCACATATTCTAAAGAAGCATGTGTTAAAGTTTTATCCTAGTTTTGGAAGAAAATCACTTCAATTTTATATAGTCAGCATAATAAAAGAATTGGCAAATTCTACAATAAAGAGATTAACTTAAATAAAAAATCAGTAAAATACAGGTAAGAAACAAACAAAACACAAGCCCAGTCTTTGATCAATCTTTGTAGCACTTTAAATATCAGTCAGTAAGATTTGATTTATACAATTATAATAAATTTTAAATAGCTATGTACATTTTTTCTTCATATGTGTATTATTTTATTTGTTAGATAGCTTATTCAATTTGATTTACCATGACATTACATAATAGTGTGATAAAAGTGCTCGTGATTGCTTTCCTGATTTTATTTTACTTTTTTTATTTTAGTTTTTCTTTTTTGCTTTTTCATTTGTGTTTTATTTTTAATATTTATTTATTTATTTATTTATTTATTGAAATTAGTTTCAGGTATACAGTACATTGGTTAGACATCTATGTAGTTTATAAAATGATCCCCCCAGTTGCTCCCTCCCTCCCTTGGCCCTCCACCTCGCCTTCGTATTAATACTAACTGCATTCCCTCTGCTGTGCTCCTCATCCCTGTGACCAACTATTGACTACTAATATATACTTTTTTAAACCTTCACCCCATTTTTCCAGTCCCCCAAACTCCCTCCTCTCTGTCCTCGTCAAATTTTCCACTACATTTGTGTCTGTTTTTGATTAGTTTGTCCTTTTTGTTCCTTAGATTCCACATATAAGTGAAATCACATGGTATTTTTCTTTGTCTGATTTATTTCATTCAGCATAGGAAACTCTAGGTCCATCCATGTCATTGCAAATGATTCTATATATATTTTTAATGATAAAACTGCAAAAATGAACTATTGTCATCATGTAATTAAAAATTTTTAAAAAAATTGCCAAGGACTGAAAAGTCACTATATGAATGCCCTAGGGAAATAAATTGAGGTCAGGGATAATCTGACTCTCTGAGTTATCAGAGGATTAACATAGAATTGGCAGCATATCACAAGCCATATTTTGCCTTTAGAAATATACAATTATGCTTGCTGCTTCCTAGTATTGCTAATGTGGTCTTTGCAAATAAAATGGAACCAAACTTTTCTCTACCAAAATTTTCATGGAGTTTAAACTCTTTAGCTATTTCCTTTTTTAAGATTTGATGATTTCAGAGACTGTTGTGCAAACTTTAATGTAATTGGATCTTTTTTCTTTTTATCCTTCAGTTCCCGAGATGCTTTCAGCAGGTTATCAAATTTGTATCTTCCCAACTGAAGATCCCACTGGTTGCCTGAGGACAGCTTTTGTTTGTACTTCCCGGTATTGGGAAACTAAATTTTGGAATCAAATACACAAGGGGGAATCAAATACACAATGAGGTAAAGAGAAAAAAGTGATACTCTGAACAAAGGAAAACTCCACTGTGGAATGTTTTAGTGTTAATAAAAGACAGATGACCTAATATTCAGAAAATTTTTATTTTCTTTACAAGTAGTTAAATATAAAACATGTAGATGGTGTGTTATAGTGTATAGATGGTGTGTTATAGTGTTGAGAAGTCTTTTTTTTTTATATATATAGTTTCAAGAATGAGTTAAGATTTCCAGCTAGGCAATTTTGTTGCATAAAATCTCTGACTCAGGGTAAGAAGTATGGGATGGGTTTTCTCACTGAACTTCTGTCCTGCTGTAAGCTGAAAAAGAAATGAACTCATCACTAAGCAGGGGGTGGAAGGAGTGGGTATAGTAAGATGAAAAATGCAGAAAAATGCTTTTTCTTTCAATGCATTGCAGATATTGTTCAGCAGTTTATCTATACAAAAATAAAACCTGACCCCTTATAAAACAGCCAAGGTCAGTGAGTACTGGTCATGCAAACTAAAGTTCCCTCAGGCCTATTTAATCTTTTACAAGATTTTTTTCCTCTTCTTCCTGAGAAGAATAAGACCTTTACAGAGGAGTGTAGATTTCATTTGAATCTCTCATAACTTTCTAGCTTCTGTTAAATATATTTTTTTCAAAACTATTATTAAAGAAAATTTAAAAATACTCTAGATTATTTGAAAAACCAAGTATGCCTCATAGTAAACAACAAACTTTAGTTTCAAGTGCTCCTTTCGCAACTAAGTAATTTTTTGGTGTTATATAAAATGACTTCATTCCATAATTTTAAAATCTTGTCCTGGAGTGAGAAGAAACTCTACAAATAAAAGCTGGAAGAGGAAGATTTACACCTTTGAAGATTCCCCTCTAGCTTGAAAGCAATGGTTATCAGTAAATAAAATTTACATTTTTAAAATTAGCAGTTAAATTTAGCAATTTATTATAGCCTGAGATATTAATTTATTATTAGGTCACTGTGTTTGATAAGATATTATAACTAATAATTTAAAAATACAAGTTCTTTAAGGGCAGACTTTAATCTTTCCCTCCCTCTCATTACCCATTGTTTACCGAATGCCTAGAACAGCCTGGCACATAGAGCGTCTCCAATATTTGTCACTGGATGAAAGAAGAAATTAATGAGTGAATAATTGACTCAGACAATGAATGAATAATTAACTCAGACATTGAAATTATACCATACATAAATTCAAAACTAATCCTATAATTGAGTACAAAGAGCAAAGGTTTATTTTCAGAATGTAAAGAAACTTGAACCCCGAAAGGATCTCAAACCCAGCATTTCACATTTGGTTTATAATATTTCTGAGGCTATAAGCTCATTTACTCATTTCTAAATTTAGCCATGAATAAAATATGAGTGGAAGAGAATGAGAAACTCTGGCAACTGAGAAATATCCACTGTGGGCTTTGCATGTTCTTGTCCCCTGCAGCTGTTCCTGTTTCCCCTGTCACACTAGAACAAGACCTTAGCCTGGAACCCTCCCTCTCTTAAACCAGTTGACCAAAAATGGTGCTAATCTGCATTAACAATTTCTTCCTTTCCTGAGTACCATCCCTGACAAACTAATCTCAAAACTGGCCTAACTTCACCTGGCTTTCTCCTACTGATGCCCTATTACCCATGCTTCCCAGTTAAACCCTAAGCTCCTTTGGAGCTTTCAAAAGCCTGGCATTTTCAAAAAACAACTGATGCTAATGGTGCTATGTTTACTTTTCTTCCACAGAGAATCATTCATTTCTGAGCTAGAGTAAGCCTTCTATACATGTGACTGTGTATATAGGTAAGTTTATAGGTAAGTAAACTGAGATTATAACCTCCATGAGGAAGGTAATACAAGCAAATGTTTCCCTTTTATTTTTCTCACTCTGTGGCTGTTCAGACCTGAATAATTGGTATACCATATACGTGTAAGTTTTAAACTTAGAGGGAAAAACAAAAGATACATACTTTATGCTTTTTGTTCTTTTCATGATTCATGAAGAATATCTTCATAGCTTATTCATGACTCCTCTCAATTATTTTATATAATTTCAGTTATTAGTTCTTTTAGTTATGAATACAGCCAGTTGAGAGTAAATTACTCTTTAATGGAAGTTGTGGCTTAGTTTTTATAAGACTTTCTCATAAAGAGAATAAGTATTTTAGGTGGAAGATAAGAAGCCTTTGGTGTTCATCTTTCTAGAAGTCTCTCCAGCAGCACTTAGAG
Organism: Cynopterus sphinx; assembly: GCA_030015415.1. Lineage (NCBI taxonomy): Eukaryota > Metazoa > Chordata > Mammalia > Chiroptera > Pteropodidae > Cynopterus > Cynopterus sphinx. Next base: position 25,692,783 of record CM057380.1, on the reverse strand, counting down.
CCCATTTAGAGTTCCATGACATTCAATGGCAAAGATTTTTCTTTACTGACAAAGGAGAAGTTATGTCCTCTGAGCTCTGCTTGCTCTACACCCCTGTCTACAGTAGGAAGCTGATAGCCAGGCTTGCTGCTAATTTTACTTTCGACACCAAGTAGCCCGGCTCCCGGGAGGCATCCTCTCACCACAGAGAACAGCCAGCAACTTTAGTGACTTCATGCTCTATGTCCTGAGCACCTAGAAGTAAAGTTAGCACCACCTTCTGCCCTTCATCGTATTTTGGGATTACTAATTTATTAGTAATTTGCACTAAATCCATAAGGTTTTTATCATGGCCCAAAATAAAAACTTTCTCGTTAATTTTCTTTTCCTGAGATCTTATCCTCAAACTAACCTTTACAACACTTCTCCCTAACCCAGTCTCATCTCTTCTAAACCTTTCCTCATGCTCTGTAAAATATTTATTTTAATGTAGAAGATATATTTTTAAATAATAATTAAAAAAACCTTTTTGCCTTGACTACTTTACTGAGACTCCCTCTTCACCTTTTTGCCATAACTAGATCCTGGTTTCTTCCTGGGCTCCTGATTTTCCTCGAGCTTCCCAAAGCGGAGGCTTTTTACACCACTTGACTCAGGCTTCAAAGGAAAGGTTAGCATCTTACTTTTCCTGAGTTCTTCTTCCAAACTCTTCCACATAATGCTCATATTAAAATCTTCCTCTGTTGACACTGAGGCCAGCCACTGGGTACCAACGCTCTTTCAGAGATTTAACCTAGGTCATGATATTCTTCTCTACCCAGCTCTATTATTTATTCAGAGATTATCCAAACAACTGCCTATTTTTTAAGCTTCTGAAATTTCTCATTCTCTGTTCCTATTACTTCCTCTATTCATTTTTAGTCGTCTAATGTCATGGATGCACCAAATCACTTTTGCTAATTCTAAATTGTTCTATTTCTGAAAAATTAAATAAAAAACAATGCCACTTTCCAAAAACTAACTGTTATCTCCCCTGTCTCTCCTATAGTTAGCACAAAAAATCTGTTCTCCTACCTCACGGGGATCCCAGGCTTTTATTCCCTCCATGTTCTCTTGGAACCTCCCAGCCTTCACTTCAGCCTCATCGATTTCATGGCATGTCATTTCAATCCTTTTTTTTTTTTTTTCAGTATCAGCAACTGTTCTTTTCTATCTCTCTCTGAGCTACTCAGCAAAAATCCAGTTTTTAATCATTCAGTATTTTTATCATTCAGTACTTTTGTACCTATGCTTGAGATGTTTAGCAATTCTCACGGGGGGAAAATCACAATGCTACAGACTAATGTCCTACAAATGAACATGTTTAATCAAATTCTTTAAACCAGGACACAGAAATACAAAACACTGCGTATACAAAACTAGACTTTCCAAGGAATAATAATGAAAAAATGTAAACAAAAAGAAATTGTTCTAAGGGAATCGTTTTTCATGTCTTTAGTATTCACATGGATTCTGTTCTAAGTCTGATCTGTTTGAGAAGTGTTCTTTCTTAATAGCTTTTATATCACTTTCAAAAGATACGTGTATCACTCACCAAACTCAGATCATACCATGCTACATTTTCAGAAGAATATCTTTCAGGCTCTAAACATGGGGAAATTTCTTTAGTGATTGACCATAATGTTATAAACATTTAGTTTTTCTTCCTGCCTTGAACAATTTTGTTATGACTTACATAACTAAAAGGGCATTTTGACTTGAGTTGGTATGTTTGAATAACATATATATGGTAGCGGGTAGAGTAATACAATTTTTATTAAAAATACTTCTTTCTCAGACAATTTTCAATAACTACTTTCAATAAATACTCTAAGGCAGTGGTCCCTGAACTTTTTGGCACCAGGGACGGGTGCTCCTATGAGAATCTAATGCTCAAAGATCTGAGGTGGAGCTAAGGCAGTGATGCTAGTGCTGGGGAGTGGCTGCAAATACAGATAAAGCTTTGCTGGCTCTCATCCCTTCCAACCACCCCTCACCTCCTGCTGCTCTGTTGCCTAGTATCAGTCCTTGGTCCCAGGGCTTGAGAACCTCAACTCTAAGGAAGTATTTATTTGCTTCCCTTCTTCTCCAGACAAATATATATATATATATCGTTATAAATATATATATATATGCATATATATCGTTATAAAATACATGTTATATAAGAATTCTCATTGATTTAAATATTTGACCTGATTGTTTATAGTTATATATTCTGCAAGGTAGTCTGTAATGTAATCTGGTTATTTTTTTATACTACTACACCCAAAAGTTTTTTTTTAATATATTTGCTTTAATTAAAAAATTCTGATCCAAAAATACTGTTTTGACAAAGAAGACTTGTTTTGTTAATTAGTGCATACTGACACTCTTTATTAAAATGAATTAATTAGCTGCAGATAAATGAGTTTATGAAAATATTTAAAGCCTATGCAACATTTACCAAAAATACTGTGGTTACAGAGGTAGTAATAAAATAAACATTACTTCTATTTCCCTAAGCTTTCTGGATGGATTATGTTGAATAAAATACCTCTAGGTGAAAGAGTAACATGTACAGTTGATTATCATTATTTGATAGTTATGTTTTAGAAAGTCACTGTGAACACTGAATTAGTAATTACTGAACCATTGCTCCTAGAGAATTAGGTGCCTGTGAGCCTCAGGTCACAGAATTTTCATAAACTGATCAATACATAACAAACTCATGGCCATCAGCAAAGTAACTTAAAAATGAATGCAGCTTATCTAACACATAAATGTTCTCAATATCACAACATCTTTGTACTTAGGAACACTAAACAAAAATTTAGTACTATGCTTGCGGCCATTTTAAACAGCAAGATTATCAACAAAAAGCACAAAAATGCAAAAATATGACACTATACCAGGACATTTACAATATGAGAGATGAAACAAGAAGGCAAACTATCACCTTGTGTGACCACAGCTTGGAATATGTCTGCCAAGTGGCTTAAATATTTCACTAATCTAGCATGTCCACAAATGACCATAAAAGTACCCTGACTATTGATTTTGGGATTACAAATAAATTTTAGCAAGTAGGAAAACTTGCAAATATGGAATACATGAATAAATAGGGTTTATTATATTTGGATATAACTGCCATACTTTGAGAGAGGTTTTTGCAAGGCATTACACAAACACAATTTGCCATCACTAATCCAGAATTTATGGAAATCCTAATGTGTGTCTTTATTTAGCTCTCTAATTTCCACAATGACTACTTCAAATGTTTTCTATTCTTTTTGAAACTTTAATGTCAAACTCTGTTATAATTCTCATCAGATAATCTTGCCTCCTAAATCACTGTATTGCCCCAGCATGATAGATTTTGGATATTTTAGATTCTTACCACATACTTCGTATATAATTCCTCTCTAGAACTGATTATATTAAATTTCTTTAAATTTATTTTCTACATGCTTATTCTATTAAACTGTAAGCTTATCTATATTATTTATGTTTGTATCTTCTTCATCTAGCAGGAGTGCTGGACATATGATAGTTGCTGAAAACACAAATATTAAAAAATAAATGAATTAGGATTTCTATTTAAGCAACATGGCAAAATTAGTTAACATAGGATCTCATGCTTACACAAGCACATAGAATTGTTGTAACCAGCAAATATAATTGAGACAAAAGTTACAAAGGAAATGTATTTTAGATGTCAGAAACAATGGCAATAGTTACAATGACAGTAGACCATCATGAAAATAAGGGCCAGAGACAATGATATAATACAATCAAAGCTCTAAAGAAAGATAAATATCACCCCCAAATCCTATATCTAGCTAAATTAACATTAAATAATAGAATAAAAAATAAAGACTTCTTCAAACAAAGATAAGGGAAAGTTTTCTAGTCATATGCCCTCATTGAAAATATTGCTAAAGAAAAACACCAAGGAGAAGGAAATTGAAATCAAAAGAAAAATGAAATGGAATGAAGTGGGGGAAAAGGAAGTTTGTAAATGCTGAGATCAAAACAAGTACTGACCAAATAAAATATAAAAATAATAGCAACAATAGTAGCAATTACAATGATTTTAGAAATTTAAAGAAGATGCTATATAACTACTATAAACAATAACATGTAGATTTAGTAAGTAGTAAAAATTGTAAATTCTTCCAATTATTTTTTATTATTTGGATGGAGGATATAGTGATAAATTTTAACCTTTCTCATTGCCAAATTTTTACATCCAAAATTTAAGCATAATCACTAAAGTACATAGTATATAACTTCTCAAAGAAAAATATGAGTTAAAATTTAATACTAAAAACTTGATCCACAAGAGAAAAATAAGAGTAAAGTATCAAATTCACATTCAATAAAAATAAAATGCTGAAAATAAGTCTATCAATACATATATTGATATGGATAAATCTTTTAAAATGTATGATGTCAAAGGGGATAAAAAGGTAGTTATAAACACTACAAATTATATGACAACCTATATGTAAATTGCAAGCACATCCTAAATAAAAATACATATGGTTGTGGATGCATATATCTATCTATTATCTATGTATCTATCTATATATTTTTTAAACAGTATAAAATAAAATTTTGCACAAGAAGCATATACACCATTTGCTAAGTAGAGGTAAAGAAAAGGAAAGTAGTTGGGCTATGGGACAGGGTAGGCTTTTATCTATATCAGTAACATTTAATTTAAAATATATCAAACAAATATGGGACTGTACCAATCTTAGGAAAATCTTCAGGAGAATATATTTATATCTAATGCATGATTTTCTTTATAGGCATTCAATATATTTTAATGTTTTATACTTAAAAACGTAACTATTGAAATTATGAATTTTTCAACTTATTATTACATCAATAAATTAATTTACTTAATGTTCAATACTACTGTATAAAAATGTTGATGAGATACAAGAAAAAAATTAGAATATAAATATGACTCTAAATAATTTTCACTAATGAATTATTTATTCTTTGAGATTACCTCTGAATCTAAATATTCAAAAATATAATGGTTTTTAATAGACTGTGTATTAAGTCATTTTATAACGCAAACAAAATTTGTATTTGAGTTCCTTAGATAATAGTCATTTGTAATCATTTGTTTAATTCATAAGCATTGTTATCAAATTTTTCAGTCATTCCCACTATTTGGTTTTAATTTTTGGCATTGTAAAATAATAAACAAAATAAATTTCTATTACACTAACCTCTCAGATTTCAAGATTTATTAATATGTCTCTCCTAGATAGATGGGGTAAGATAGGGTGGTATGTCACAGTTAAAAAAATTAGTGTATTTTAAATTTAATTTCTATTACAGTCCATGCTTTATAATATTCTAAATGAATACTTATCATATATTTTCTTGTTTTAGAATTGTATTTCATACTTTATTGATATGCTTTTACTTATCAAAATTTCTAGTGATTATTAATATAATCTCATATTCTAATATGTTTTTAAATTTTCAGACATTTTCGTTTACTATGTCAGTCTAGCCTTTCTATTAAATAGAGATTTATTATAATCTCTAGAATACAACTCTTGATACTAATTTAGAAAAGAGAATAAAAAAATATTTGTGATTCTTTATATGCTATATATCTAGGGAAATATATTTTTATTTATTTAGGCAATTATCTAATCAATTAACTGAACTCAGGTATTCCACTGTCTTAATGTCAGTGCGTTCTCCAAAATGTGTTAGAAAATAAAACTCCCCAGTGTACAGATGATAGGAAAATAACAGATAGAAAGAAGAGTTAAGTGTGGAGAAGGTTAAATCAGACATGGAATTTGCTAGTTAAATGTGTGCATGATACATATTCATATACAGAGAGATTTGTATGCTATTTGAGTTTTCCCTAACTACTCTCTTGTTATCTGTGTTTATAAATTATTTTAGAAAAAGTTTTTCTTTTTTAACTATGTAAAGGAAAAGCAAGAAAAGGAATTTGGATATATTTAACGAAAGGGGCACAAGTCTGGCGACGGTGGAAAGTCAAATAAAGTGAAAGTTAGGGGAGTTGGATTCTCTAAATGGTCAGCTCACTTCTTTGGAGACCTCTTTTCTTGAGATTTTTCTCAGAAAATAGTTTTGAATGCATACTATGATTTGGCTTGGAATTATGAGGATGTTTCCTTTTAGTTTTCATTTGATAGACAAGAAATTTTAGATACAAAATGCCTACCCATTATCGAATATTTTGTAAGTGTATGGAGTTAAATAATGTCCCCTCCCCCACAAAAAAATTATGAGCACCTAGAACCTGTGATATTACTTGGAAATAGACTTTGCAAATGAAATCAAGTTATAATGCAGTTATATTGGATTAAGATGAGTCCTAAATCAATGATTGTTGTTCTTATAAGAAGAGGGAAATCTGGACACAGACACACACAACGGGAAGATGATGTGCAGAAATAGAGGGAGAATATTATGTAAAAATGAAGGCAATGACTGCAGTGACACATCTATAAGCTAAAAAATGTCAAAGGTTGCTAGCAACCACCAGAAGCTAGTAAGACACAAAGAAATATCCTCCCCTAGAAACTTTGAAAAGAACGTGGCCCTACCAATGCTTTAATTTCAAATTTCTAGTTTCCAGAACTGCAAAACAAGAAATGTCTGTAGTTTCAAGTCGCCCAGCTTGTGGTACTTTGTTACAGCAGCCCTGTAAAACTTATACGGTAATTAAGAGTAGAAATCAAATGTATATATTAACATTCATGACTTTTCCATTGGAGTATGTGGCCTCCTAATATTTGAACTTTGGAAAATGTCATCATTAAATATGATGCTCTTATCTTTAATAATGTCATAAAAAATAATAGTAGAGTGTAGCTGGAAAGCCAACTTGTGAGATACCTCAGGTGATATAGTATGAACTGTTAGCCTGCTGAGCATAGGGCAGAAAAGAAGGCAAGAGATAATCATCTGAGGGCCAGGAAACAAGGCTATAGTGATACAGAGTGTATGATTAATGTGTTGGGCACATGAGTCCAGTTCAGTACAAATTAGTTTCCATTTTCCTTCTATTTTTATAAATGGCAGACCATTTTTATAAGTAGATGAAACACCAATAACGATTTGACAAAATTTAGTTATATTAGCTAAACTTACATTCATAATCTTTTAAATCTTTGTAATAATATATTGTGCATTTATAGTACTTAAATTATTATTCAGTATTTCTTCTTTTTTTTACATTTTATTTCAAAAGCCAGTACTTGGCTTTTAAAGTTATACACTTAATACTATAAGTATTTCATGGAATTTACTTGTTTTCAACTTCAAAATATTTTAGCTATCAGAAAAAGAAAGGTATAAAATTGAGGTTTCAGTTCTAACCAGACGCCTCATGAATCAAATATATTGAAAGAAGAGAAGCTCCTTATGAAATTTCCGGGTTTGACAATATAAACATAAATGGTTATGAGACAAGTAGAAAAATAAAATAAATAAAGTAAATACAAATATGAAAAATAAAGATTGAGAGGGGGATATATGCCCTGTCAAAAGAGGCTGTATTGGTTTTTTCAGATAATTGTTGGAATTCAAATATTTAGATAAATGTAACAAGCTTTATCTAGTTATATAATAACAAATGTTTATTAATAGAAATTGCCATAATAGAGGAAGTGTAACTTTTTGTGTATGATTTCCAAACATGACTGGGAAGCAGACATATTATATGTATGGGTCTTAGTTATAAAATACACTTTCAATTTCCTATGAAGTCACCCTAAGGTATTGGACCAAATTTAAAACTAAAAATGTTCGATTTATATATCACCTATATTTTTGATCAATTCCTTTTGGATGCGGTGATAAAAATTTCAAGTTCTAAATTTAAATAATCTTATAGATTATATTTAAAATATGAAATATTATGCATGGTTTTAAGGAGAACTTCCTTGATTGATAACATTTCACTATTCTATCACTTAGTATCAATCTTGCAACCTAGACTTGTCAACCTAAAGTGCTTAGTATAAGTGTATAAATTTTTCTTATAAATCTGACTCATACTCTACAGGAAAACACTGAGAATTTGCTCCTTTATATGGGCTGGAGCCACAACTACAATGAGATGGAATATTATACAAATTGATATAATTTCTTCAATGCTGTCATTGGATTTGTTCTCTTGTTGAAAATAGAACGTGAAGCATACTCCTCATGTTGCCGTACTTGATGGTACTACTGGATTGAATGATCTACATAGTATTCAAAACACTTAATAGGAGTATAAAACTCTATAGGCAACTTAACCCCCAGCTCACCTTTTCACTTTTTTAGCGCTTACTTTTGATACTTTGTTGTGACTATTACCTCTTTGTCAGTCATTACCACACAAAAACTTATTCCCTGACTTAGCTCCACTATATTCAAACAGGTCATATACCCCCAGGGCCTTTTTTTTCCTGAACAAAATGCTGTGGGAAAAAAAATGACATGATTTCTTTGATTCTTTCATTTGAGTTATTTTTCCTCATCTTGTAATGAAAAATGCTACTTAAATATTAGCATTACAGTCCTAGAAAATGTCTTTCTTCACTTTATCTTGGCTACAAATAATTTGGCCAATAGTTCTGTCTAGATGAAGTAGTAATTTCCTCTCAAAATGCTATTCTACTTAGCTAAAATGTATTATCTCTTTAATTAACATGGATATTGAAAACAGGTATCAGTTTCTATAAGCAGATAATAAATTGAAAGATTATATTATATATAGTAACTTTCAAATATGTTATAATAACCAAAAAATGAAAGCTGGTTTCTCTTTTTTTTTTTTTTAATTTTTTTTTTTCAGTAGGCACAAAATATATGGTAAAAACAGTATTAAACTCAGGGCCTGAAGACTTCACGGAACCTCACTAACAACTCTTCTGACTTTAGGCTTAACCACTTTGAGACTTTATTGTCCTATTCTCTATGATAAGATTAAAATGTTTAAGGCTCAGACCTCAGACTTGTGGAAAAGATGTGAAAGTGAGATATATATTTGAAGGAATTTTTGTAATATTAAAATGTGATTCAAACACAATGAATCACTACTATTGAACACTAATTAACCTTAGCTCTCTTCATCCAAGCTCTCCTCATCACAGCTCTCATTGATGAAATTATGTTTCCAGAGGTCTCATATCACAGGCTGAATTCTCAAGAACTGGAGGCAGGACTTAGAGGACACTGAAGCTGGCATTTAGCTATAGAACATGGATCAAAGATAAATAGCCTGAAGTCTGTATCTTGAGCAAAGACAGACACTGAAAGAGTAGCCAGTTCATAACACGCAATGGATCTAGAAAGCACAGCTTTTATAAGAACAGAAAGGATGAATAAAAAGTTTTCAGAAGTCAGAGCCTCAGGATTTTCCAAGAGCTGAGTGTCCAGCAGGAGGAAGTCTTTGTGAGACACTTGCAGTGGGGATATTGAAAAGCTGAGAACAATTAGACATGTTCCAAAGTAAGATAGGAACAAGATTCTGGATAGAATTTGGCATTCATGTTCCAACTCAGTCTCTCCAATGTTTCAACACAGTAAGTTCAGGTTTACCACTGATTTCATCCATTTAAAAAGATCTATAACCTTTGCAAGTCAGTATCAATCTCCCCTATTATCTGTCATACGAATTGTGCCTCTGTCAATTGAAACCAGTGATAAAGGAAAGGAAAGCATCAGAAGCAGGGATAAAGGATAAAGTAAAATATCTTGAAATTAATTTGTAATGTAAATAAAACACTGTATTCATTTTATTTTTTATTAATTATTTTTTTCAATTCTGTCTCCCCTAGAACTTCATCCCAAAGTGGACTAAGTGCACAGATAGAAAATAGACTTCTAAGTCTTAAAACATCATTCAAGTTTTTTTTAATAAATGTCAAATGAAACAAACAATAGAATATTTTGATCCATTTAAGATATAATGTTAAATTTGTTTAAAAATATAATTTTAAATAGAATTTTTGAAATAACATGTAATTTCTAAAAATTATGAAGGATTAAAAACAAAAAAGAAGATTATGCCAAAAAAATTAAAATGATTTGTTTCAGCCATAGTTAATATTTAAATCTTTCTTGGCCCAAAACCTGCCAGTCTCAAGTTTTTGTCTTTGGGATATTTCATTCTTAAAACTCTTTTCTGTAAATACTGCCATACCAAAAAAACTATATTATTGTACAGTTTCAGAATATTTTAAACATAGCTATTGTTACCATGTCACTATTTGAGTAATTTATGTTTTTCTAATTATTTATTCTTCTATTATTACTATAAATACATAATCCCCAAATATGTCTATTTTTACTCCATCTTATTTCATTTATGATTCTTACATTAGTATTACACTTCTGAAAACTACCTTAGAATTCATCTAGCATTTAGAACAGCGCTGTCCAATAGAATTATAATTTGAGCCACATGTGTAACTTTAAATTCTCTAATAGCCTCGTTAAAAAAGGTGAAAAGAAGCTAATGATATTAATTTTTATGTATTTTATTTAACTCTATCAAAATGTTTTATATAAAATCAATTACATTTCAACATGTAATCAATTATAAAAACAATTATTGAGATATTTTACATCATTTTTTCACATTAAATATTTGAGGTCTAGTATGTATTTTATACTTAAAGCGGATCCTAGTTCAGTCTAGCCACAGTTCAATAGTTAAACAGCTCTGTCTGGTGGGGACTAGCAGATACTTTATTGGACAGTGAAGATATGGACAAGTGCGTGCAAAAAAAAAAAAAACATTATAAGTCTTGAAATAATATCATCTAACAGACATTATAAAAAATCATACAGCCATAGCCATTAAGAGTTTTCAACATCAGAGTGGCATTCAAGATTTATTTCAGAAAGTAAATTTGGACGGAGCAAAATATACAAATTTACTAGGTAATAACTAAAGCATCTCTTCATGTAGCTACTTTTTTAATATATTATTCTTTTAAACTTAAGCTAATTTCTCCCTTATCAGGCTCACAAGCATATAACGAATTTCATATGACCCAAGAGAATTGACTCCATTCTTTAATCTTATCTTCTACCACTCTCTTGACCCATTTTTCTCTCTTTCCAGACATGCTGGCATTATAGCTGCTTCCCAAATGAAGCACTTAACGTTTCCTCTGGTTAAATGTGTTCCCACAGCTCTGCTTCTCAGCTCCTTCAGGTCTTTTCTTGAATGTCCACTTGTCAATGAGTCTATTCTGAACACCTAATAAAAAATTGATATCTCATCACCTAATCACTACTCATCCCTGTTCTCTATTTTTTCTTCAAGTGCTATTCCTTACCTAAAATAGTCTATGTTTTGTATAATTTATTTTGTTTGTTGATGTTTTTTTTGTTCTAGAATGTAAACTCCATGAGACCCAAGTTATACTCTGTTGGATTTGCTACTGTATCCCCCATACCTAGAACATTTTCTACAACAGAGTATGTAAAATAAATACTTCTTGAATTAATACATCTAAATTTTGGCACATACACACACACACACACACACACACACACACACACATATTTAAAGTCATATGAAAGAATATATATCACAAATATTATATCTGTTTAATTTATATAATTATAATCAATTTATTTTGTACACAATTTATTTAGTTTTGTAGCCATTATTGCCAGAAGCAAAAGCTCAACTAATTAATTAAGTAGTTAATTAATTAATTAAACATGATTGCGCTTATGACATGAAGTTTCTTAATCCTTTGGTGGGTGACAGTGACAGGATTTGAAAAAATGAAATGAGCATATTGTGTCTGTTGCAATTATTAGAGAGAGTTAAAAAAGAGTCAAAGGTATTTAAATAAATTCAAACTGAATTTAGGTATTTCTGGACCTAAATTTTATGTTTTCTTTCACAATACTTTAAAGCAAATGTTATAAAAAATACCTCAACCTTATTTTTAACTGCTGGAAACTCTCAAAAGATGATTTTTTTTTCTTTTTTTTAACAAGGAACTGTTTATATTTTTGGCAATTAAACATAGCCATAATTATTATACTGTCTTTTAAAGAACCTTTGAAGTTTTAGAGAAATCTGACTTTCTACTGCCATAATTTTAAGGATTATATTAATGGAGTTATCTCAATAGATAATGTAGTAGAGTATGTAGTTTCCAGGATTGAAAGAAATGAAAATAAAAAATTAAAAAATATATATGAGAAAAGCAGCATTAACAAAATAATTAAATTAAATGCACCCTTTACTAATAATCTGAGGAGTTAAATCTATTTTAGATAAAGTTTATAGTAGATTTTATTCAAAAATGCCCAATGATAAATTTAATGTTTTTTAAAAATAAGCTATAATTTTTGAAAATTTACTATATGCTAATCTCAGTGTTAATGATGTACATTCTAAAAACTCTGAAAACAAACTTGTTACTGCTGTGATAGCTTGCATTTAATGAAATGTGATGTCATACATCCAGTTTCTGAGCTCCAACCAAATTAGCAATTTATAATAAGAAGAAAAATGGCCACTAAGTGATATCATAACCTAATTAGCCCTGTTCCCTTATACGGAAAAAGAATCTTTGTAGCTGTATTTAAGGATGTCAGTATGGAGAGATTATACTGGATTATCCAAGTGATTCCTAAAGCCAATGACAAGTATCCTCATAAAACAGAGGCATAGGGACATTGTGCATACATAAAGAGGATGGCAAAATTAAAATGTAGTCAAAGATTGGAGTGATTTGGTTATAAACAAAGGAAAGGCACCAAAAGCTAAAAAACTCAAGACACGCAGCCTAAACACAAACCAGGAATGGCAATGGAATTATACGGTAAAAGCATGTGGAGAATTCTCTTGCTAATGGTCTGAATCCCCATGACACACATAAGAGACCCATTAGGTTTGGAAGACTGTATACACACAGAAAAATTGCCACTTGAAAGGAAAGGAACAGGCCCAAATGAAAGAAGATTGTCAAGACTTCTGTAATTCTGCAGACAGGAAATAGACTGATAAAACTACACATCTGAAAACTACCCTGTAGTACTACCCTGTACTACCCTTTAAGAAAAAAAGAACAAATTGAAGGTAGAAACATGATCCCAAAGAGTGGAGTTGTGAGCCCTGAGGCAGATGCCCAAGCCATTGGCACATGCAGCAGAGACATGGGCCCAAAGAGAGGAACCTAAAGCCACAGGATTATTTGAAGTTCTTAAAGCATAATGGCCTTTTCTTTGCTGGATTTCAAAAATGCTTGGATTTGATTTCCATCTGATTTTCACTGATGTCCATCCTCTTTAGCCTCTGTGAACTCTGATCTCCAGTGCTTTGATTCATTAAGATCGCTGAACTCTTTCTCTCTCTCTTTTTTTAACTGACCCTGTATCAGCAGTCTAGAAATTGCTAAAAACCAGGGTAATGTTATGGTCACCTCATTCATTTTCCACCTTCTCATTTTCATACTCTACTGTAGCTACTTTCTAAGAACTGAAAATAATGTTTTATTTATTTTGTCTAGATTTTTTTTTGATCATGGTGGGACAATGAGTATTTTGGTGCTTGTTACTCCATTATGACGGGAAGCAGTTCATTCTTTTAATAAATTTGTGTGTGTGTGTGTGTGTGTGTGTGTGTGTGTGTGTGTGTGTGTGTGGCTTTAAGTCTTATTTTTATCTGTTGGTATTTTCATTTTGATTTAGAATAAATTTACATATTGTTCTTCTTTCTTATCAGTTTTCTAGATATTTGATTTTCTAGTTAATCCTTTCAAGTAACTAGTTTTTGATTCTGTTAATCTCCACTATTATGTATATGCAGAATTCCATAAAAGGGAGGAAGCTGTGAAGAAGATCTTCAGACATCTTGATGGAAGGCTTCTTGCAACTTTTCTGTTATCAGGCCACTTATTTGTCTGATGAAACTTGGTGAGGCCAAGCAAAGAACAATGATGCTACTCTAAGTTTAATAATGTCCATAGCTCAAACAAGTTGGCAGACTTTGAGTGCTCACCCACCAGAGTAAAGAATCCTCAGCAATCACTTGAGACATTCATTAGAGAGCCATAAGGAGTGGCATCTTTGTAACAAGACTGTATTTGAATTACCCCTGGAGTAAAGGCCACTCACTCAAGCCCAGTCTAAAAAGTCTTTTAAAAGTTCTTACAGGTATCAAATTGATTCCATTAACTAGCTGTTTAACAAAATAAAACACAATAATCTATAAAGGACAACAAAATACCAGTGCTCAAAAATAAACTAATCATTACGATTATAGTTGAAGATCTTAACACTCCTCTATCAGTAACTGATGGAACATGCAAGCATTAAATTTGTAAGGATACAGAGGAATTGAATAACACGATCAACTTACATAATTGATATTTATAGATTATTCTACTTAGTAATGGCAGAATACATATGAAACATTTAACAATATAGATTATAACCTGAGCTATAACACAAGCCTAATTAAATTTTTAAAGTTTATATCACATAAAATATGTTCTCTGAACATATTAGAATTAGAAATCGTAAGTAAACTATATCTGGAAAATCCTTCAAACAGTTGGAAATTCCACAACAATTATTCTAAATATAATCCTTATGCTAAAAAAAATTAAAAATGAAGTTAAACAGTATATGAAAATAAATGGAAATTAAAATACAACATCTCAAATTTTTTGAACTACAGCTAGAACAGTGTTTAGAAAGAAGCTTTAACATTTTAATACTTAAATTAGAAATACAAATCATTTTGAAATCAATGATTTTGTTTTTTCACCTTAAAAAAACTAGAAAGAAAATTTTAAAAAAGCCAAGTAAGTAAAATAAAGAAAATAATGGTTAGAGCAGAAATCAATGAGATAGAAAATGAACCAACAAGAATAAATCAATGAAATCAAAAGACTAAAATACTGAAATCATTACTAAATACTGAAATACTGGAAATCATTTTGACCTCAGTTATCTACACATTAATCTAGATATTTAATGCAAACCAAATCAAAATTTATGCACACGTTTTTCAGTAGAAATTGATAAGAAATTAAAATATATAATAAAGCAAATGACGTAGACTAAGCAAAATAATTTTGAAAAACATTGCAAGACAGTATAGAGCAAAATAATAAAGAAAGTGGTTTTGGCATATCTGTAGATATAAATATCAGTGAAACAGAGAAGAGAGTCTTGAAATAGTCTAACACAATAGTCAGTTTTTTTTAAATGAAAGTATAAATGTTGCTCATTAAAGAAAAAATGTTATTTTAACTAATAGTTCTGGAATGACTAGATATCTATATGTAAAAGAAAATTAATCTCAAATCTTATATAACATCATAAACTGTCTAAATATGAACCATTGACTGAAATATGTAAGCCAAAACTATAAGATTTCTAGATAAAGAGGTTCTAGAGAAAATCTTCAAAACTTTGGGATAGGCAAAAATTTCTTAAATAGGACATAGAATCTATATTATTAAAGAAAAAGTTGATAAATTAGAATTAATCAAAATTAAAATCTCTTTAAATAATACAGTTGATTTTGAATATTGATGAAGAAAATGAAAAGATAATTGAAACATTTGAAGAAAGTATTTGCTGTACATTTTTCTGTCAAAGGACTCTATCTACCATTACAACTGCTATAAAAAAAAAACTGGCACCTATCATTTATAATATGAAGAATTTAAAACTTTCATGCATAGCTGATGGTGGGAGATATAAAATGGTGCATTTACTTGAAAAATAAGTTGCCAGTTTTTTAAAACTTAAACATATACTTAGAACACATAACATGTACAAATTCCTATGTAGTAACACCAAGCCATTTCACTCTGAGCTGTTTACCCAAATCAAAATGAAAATGTATACCCACCGTATTATGAACTAAATGTGTCCCTGGAAAATTTATTTGCTGAAGCCCTAATATCCAATGTGATGGTAGTAGGGGGTGGGGACTTTGTGAGGTCATTAAGTTTAGAGGATGTGATGAAAGTGGAACTCCCATGATAGAATGGGTGCCATTATAAGAAGTAGAAGAGACACGAGAGATTCTCTTTTTACACACTTACACCAGAAAAACAAAGAAAAAATAAACAAACAAAAACATGTGAACACACCAAGAGAAGGTGGCTATATTTGTGGGAATAGGCTTGTGTGTGTGTGTGTGTATTTATTACAGGTCCTCGAACTGTATACTTAAAATGAACGCCTTTATTTGATGTAAATTATATTTCAACATTAGTATGAAATCAGCATTAAAATGTTAGAAAATCAATATAAAATGAAAAATTAAAATGTAAAAATTTAAAATGTAAAAGAATAAAATAAAAGATAAAAGAGTAAGAACAGATGAATAGATTCATAAATAAATAAAAATCATAACCAAAGATTACTTCACAAACCAAAAAGATGCCCAGATCTAAGTAGTTTTATAGGTAAGTTTTCCTGCAGGTAAAAGGAATATGCAATTTCTATCTTATATGAGTTGTTACAGCAAATAGTAAAAGTGTAAAATTTACCCAATTTACCAAATTATTGTTATCTTGATTAGCAAAATGAATTAGAAAAGTTATGAAGTAAGGAAATCACAGACTAACTTTACTTGGAATCACAGAGGTAAAAATCCTAATGAAAATACCAACTGATTTCCATTATACCTAACAATAACAATAGTAATAAAAGACAGGATGGAATGAGTCTATTATTTGCTCATACTTCTAATGGTGTTGAATGATTAAATTTGGGCACTAGTATGGGTCTTATCCACAACTGTGTAGATTTCAGTATCATTTCCCCAGGACAACCCCACTGAAAACCATGGGGAGGCAGCCTCCCTTTACTCAGCAAGCTGTCCACTTCAAATAAAACCTGTCAGTGAGTGTGGTGACTACTTATTACTACACTCAGGGCTGTCATGTTCTTCCTAGCTTTTTTAGTTGCTATTCTCCAACTGTTCTATCTGTTTAATGAGAAAAGGCAACACAAAAGTTTTGCCTTCCCAATAAACTATGTTCCAACTTCTGCTTACACACAGTTTTTTTTTTTAAGTCCATTATGTTGTCCATCATCATTGCTTGGATTGAAATAGGGTATTTGTTGTCCTTCTTAAAACATGATCAACTCTCACCACTCCAAATTGGCAAAATTTAGTGGAGCCATCTGAGTTACCTCATTTCCCGCTTAACTGCAATGTGCTCATAATTTCTTCATTTGCTTGCTCCCAAAGTTCCCTTTTATTTTGATATATATTGTGTGTTTCTGTATTTGTTACTTGCAATGCATATTAAACCCTTTCCCAGTTTCAAAATATATGATGTTATCTCCACAATTTTTGCATCTTTTTACTTCTTTATGTATTAGGATGGGTAATGGTGTAAATCTCTACTTACACTTTCTTTGCGGTCACTCTAATGGTAGTTATGTTGTTACACTCTTGTAACTTTATACGTGGGCTATGAAGGGTGATTATTCCTCTTATTTAAACTAACTGTTGTTTTTCACATGTAGAAATAAAAAAATTAATTTATCATCAATAGATACTTCAATTTAGAAATTTTCCCAAGTCATAGAGATGAATAAAATTGATCACTTACATTCTTAATCAAGTGTATGCATTTACTAAATAGTTGAATTGCATTCAGATGTCCAGTCCATTTCCACAAAACAAACTGGGGTTATGACCAATGAATGATATAACCTGCATTACCACCGAACTCTAATAGTTGAGTCAATCAGATACATACAGTAATTTTTAAAAATGTATTTTCTACTACTATACTATAAATCTTTATTTATTAAATCAGAACAAAGTTATTCCAATTTAGCATTACTATGTGTAGTGATGTAAGTTCTCAGGTCCCAGAACAGTAATAATTTTTAAAAAGTTAGTATTGGGTCTGGGAGTATTTGTTTTTTTACCAAATATGAAAAAAACAGATGACCACAGACTAAAAAGCTTGTTTAGAAATAGATCATCAAAATTCCTTCTCTCTGGTCAGATGGACCTAGTTTTAAATATCTCTACCACTTACAAAAAGCAAGACTTCCATTAATCTCTCTAAACTTCATTTTTTTCATCTGTAAAATGGTAACTTTAAAATTCAACTCATACTGTTAGAAGGATTAAATATTATATAAAGAGATTAGCACAATGTGTGGTTTATAGAAAGCAGTGAACATAAAATGCTATGACTACCTGTATTAAAAAGCATTTATTTCAGTTTGTTATTTAGAAAAGATTAAGCTTAAGAGCTTCAATTTTCTAAACCTGTAAAATGGTAATAATACCTGCCTTACAGATTTTGTACAAGAATCAGAATTTGAAAATAATATTAGAAAACCATAGGCTATTAGAAAACTAGTAGTTAATATAAAGAAAAATAATAACTACAGGTCTGAATGCTTTATTTCTTCTGCGTTCTCTTATTAAGCAGCTATTATACTTTGAGATAAGATCTTTTATGAAGTTAGTCGTCACACTTTTAGAATGAGAAAGCTGGAGTGAATTTCTTTTTCCTTTGGCTTTAAACTTGTGTGGACTAGAAACATGTAAGAAGGTATTCTAAAAATCTTTGATTTACTCCTCCTGCTATTTTGTAGATTTATTCACCAACACAAATTTCAATCATAGAGAATATGCTGCATAGCAAATAACGTACCTACTTATCTGTATAAATTTGTTTATATATGGTAATCTTGAATAGTCTCTGAAATTTATGTAAATAAAAAACAGAATTATCATTATAATATGCTTTGTAAAAGTTAACCAATGTTTTCAAGAGTAGTAATTCAATGCACAATTGCATTTATTGTGGATGAAAAAATATAATGTATATACTATATTATTTACACGAAAGTATCTAAAAAAACTTATTTCACATTTTGAAATTCTTTGAAGCAAAGGCACTTTAATGGATATGTTAAAAATCAAAGGCAATATATATGTATATTTAAAAAGTAAATATTAAAAAAATTCTCTATGCCAGAATGTCTTTATTTTTCAGAAATGTTGAATTTCTAATGCCTGCTCTAATAATATTAAGCCATGGAAAGTAGTGTTTTTTAATATATTTTTAAATTCTTGCTGCATTTTAATTATCTAGAAGTTTGTTGTTTTAAAAATTTAAATACATGCTTATTAATTTTATATTTTCATTTTATATATTATATTTGGAAATAACAGTATTAAATTTGAATGTAACTTAATAATCAAGTTTTAGTCATATTTCATAAGTTAATTAGATGAATATTTATTACTTGAGGATAAATAGCAAACATAATGTGAACATTTCAATAATTAGCATTGCCCCAGGAACTCTAAACATATTAAAATATAACTCGTGTTGAACAAATATTTGTATAAGAGTAAAGTAAAATATAATTTCTTACATGAAATAAAAACCTCTTGAGGAAAATTATATAAGCTTTATTAAAAACATTTATGGAAATAACAGTATACATTCACATACAATTTCAAAATTTAATATTTTCCTTAATATTAACTTGAAATTATATGATATTTTTGTATCCCTTCTAGACCCTGGAGCTGTTTTTATGCAGATACACTAAACTCTATAATATTTCTTTATTTTAATCATTTCATTTCAGCAGACCAAAATATTTTAATTCATTTACCAATATAGTTTATAACTATCTTGATACTTAGTAAACCAAGACTTCTTTTTTGAATGTATCTTATTAGAACACAAGAATTCCTTCAGCATTGGAAATCAGAAACTTGATGTGAAGTTCAAAATATCCAAATACCATCACCTTGTTGTATCTTCCAGACAGAAGACAGAAAGTCATATCTTCCTCATGGTTAAGGGAAAGATCATCATGTTAAGGGACAGAATTCTTAGATTTGAGCCCAGTTATGCCCTTTATTAATTGGCCCTACCTCTTTCTCCTGGGAGACTGAATGAACAAAATCTATTTGAAAAATGTAAATCATCGTCCATGTACTGGCCATTATCTTAATGAGGAACACCTAAATAACCAGTCAAGACTGATTGATTTGTCCTATAGTTCAAACTGATGGTGAACCACTGTGATCTCTTGTCTTTGACTTCTTATTAGTCACAATCCAGTCAGTTAATAGAGGCATTTAGTATAGCATCTAGTCTCATAGGTGGTGGGAAAAATAAAAAAGAAAGGTGAAACACCTTGGTGGGACTTGTGACATCGGAGAGCAAAGCTACTTGGCAAGAGGTGAAACCAAGGAGCCAATGTAGCTACCGTGAGAAATTCCATCCAGATCAAGAGAGGAAAAAACATCCTGGCTTTTTCATTCCTCCCACCCTCCAGTATCTTGCCACTAACTTCACTGGCACTAGCCAGAAACCAGGTGGGAAGATAGTGTGCAATACTACTGAGCACTGTGATACGAAGAATAACAGAGTCAAGATAGAAATGGATTTGAGAGCAAATAGGCAGTTGATCAGCGCAGATTTTAAATATTTATCTCTCTAGCTGGGCTTTATTCAGATGATAACTGGCCTGTCTCAGAGGAGGGCATACTTTTACCAAAATAAAACTGATAAAATGCCTTTTGCAGAGCCATGACCTGATTGATCCCAGAGTCTATACACATGAACCCTGCACTTGAATCACTTTCTTGACTGAATGGTTTTAATTTAATTTTTTACATTTTTAAGAGCAAGAGCACAGAATGACTATACTTCTATCATTACTAAAAACAACATTTTTCTGAATTATTTGAACTTCTAAGATTCATTTCCAGATGCAGAGCAAACGCTGAAGCAGGAGCATGTGGAATGCTTGATTAGGGCACATAAAAAAGACCAATGTGGACTTATGCAGCAATAACAAAATAAACATAGTGATAGAGAACAGTTAATATATGCTTGCCATATAACAGATATCATGCATAGTGCTTTGCATGTATTATCTCATTTAATGTTTAAAATGACAATTTAGTGGCCTCCGATATCATCCCCATTTTATATATGAAGAGAAAATTTGATTTTAAATAATTCATCCAACTTCAGACACCTTGTAAATGAAAAAGTCTCAATGGAAGCATTTTGATTTAGATTCAATCAACTACCAGGGTTGACATCCGAGAGCCTGAACAATCAATTCTGGATAAAATGAGCTTTCAAGACACTGGTAGCATTTTTACATGACATGGTAGAAACTAAGTTTTTTACATGAGTGGCTGGGTTAGCTGATTCATAAGCTATTTGCTTTTTTTGTTGTTTGTTTTTACTGATTCATTTTATATTTCTGTACTGAACCACATAAGGAAACAAAAAGTAACACTCAATGAAAATATAACTTAACTACATTGTAAATATTACTGGTATGAGAATGAGTCCTTTTCTTTTACTATACATTATGGTAAAGTATTATAATCTATTCTATTGCAATTAATTATTTCATCAGTGGTAACAAAGCAAACAAATCTATGTTCTAGGAAGAAGTTAAATGAGATATTGCCTACAATATACTCGCCTCATTCCAAATGACATTTCCTCAGTGAATACACATCCATTGCAAGTATACTTATTTTTAGGCTATATATAGAAATGTAATAAAATTACAAATTATATCAAGATTATCCAAAAAATACTTAAATGAAACTGGACTTAAAAAATTAGTTTTCTCAGAAGTTGGTTTAAAGTTTATTACAAATCTTGTTTACTTATAAATCATGTTTTATGAAAAAAATAAAAAGACTATATTTTTTAAAAATAATAGATATCATGGGGATATAATTTAAAAAAAGTTTTTATTGCTTAAATTGGGGTGAGCAACCTATGGCACTTTGCCTGTTCTTATATAGCCCTTGAGTTAGGTATGGTTTTAAAATTTTAAAATGGTAGAAATAATCCACAAAAGAAAATATTTCATGACATATGAAAATTTTATGAAATTCAAATTTTAGTGTGCATAAATAAGAGTTTTTTAAATACAGCCATATCCATTCATTTTGTATGGCCGATGGCTGCTTTCATGCTACAATTGCAGAGTTCAGTAGTTGTGACAGATGATAGGGCCTACATAGCCCCAAATATTTACTACCTGGCCCTTTACAGAAAAATTTCCCAACCCTTGATAGATGAGTGAACTAAACAAATAATTTTCCCAGAAAATAAATATAACTACATATTATAATTTTTAGAGCTTCTCTCTTTAGAGCCTCCCCCCAGCCCCTGTTTTAATTCTTTCTATAACATTCAATAAATCACTTTACTTCAAGAAAAAGTTTAAATTCCTAGGCCAGAACTTCAAAACTCTTAAACACTAACCAAATTTTCCAATTTTAGCTTCTATACTATTAACTACCAAGTCCTGAAAAGTTCTGCTACTTATCATCCTCACAAATTTAGTGTGTTTGCCTTCCTATTCGTATTCCTGCAAAGCTCACCTTTGCCCTCAATCCTAGATTTGAAATTTTTCCTTTCTACTGAATCCTACTTTACTCTGTGCTAGAGTTACATTTCTCCTTTTTTATTTTTTAGCACTTTTCAGAGGTGACATCTTGCCATGTATCATGCTAGTCTCATTTTTTTTTTTTTTAGTGCATTTAAGACTCTAAATGTTAATTAACCTTTTGGAATATTTTACAACTTTTAAAATATGTACTCTTAATTTCTAAATTACTGCATCCCTCTCCAATAATTAGGGGCTACTTCTTTTATAACTTGGATTCTTTACTACCCAATTGTTTTTCAAGTTCTAAGTGCTTGATTTCTTTTTAGTATATCTAAAATATTCTGAAACAAAAACAATGACATAGAAATCAAAGCATATTTAAAAAAAATTGCTGAATATATGAATCACATCTATGTATCCCAGCATTACCTATAAAGCCTCTAGTATTTGTTAGTACTTTTTCCATCCCAAGACTTGGGATCTCTGCTGAATGAAATGGTAAAATCAGTGCTGTGACCATCTGTGCCAATTAACTGAACACTAATGTTCCTGCTGCAGCTGATGGTTGAGACCTCTGCAGCAAGATAAAGTGCCTGGAAATTCTATTTGGAATTTTGTGGGAAGGGGTAGGAAATATTGATCAAAGCTATAACATAAGAGTTCATTCAATTCAAAGCAACAGAGAGACATTAAGATAACAAATATTTTCAAATAAAGAATAAAGGAGTTGGTGGTGCATCAGATATGTATAATTATGAACAGTTGCCACCTTCTTAATTGGATGACTGAGAAAAGCTCTTTAGCTTTAGGCATCCAACTGGCAGGGTCGAAAATATTCACTGTGTATACTGATGCCTGATGAATAGTCTTCATACCCATAGCTTTTGCTATGTCAAACGTACTCACTTTTAGCCTTTCAGTAATAAAATCAAACCAGCCTTAATTTATGTTATTATGAGAAGTGGAAAATGAGGAAGATAACTTTTTCTTTAAAATCTGCAACAAATTCAAATTAGCCAATTAAAGCACAAGAAAGTCCATCTTGGGTTATTTTCTGAAGCCATATATTTCCAAATTTACATTTAATAATATAGTTTATATAAAAATGCTTACTTATATTTTGGTTCCAATAGATTAAGAGTTATGTATATTTGTACAAAAGTATTTTATTTAACTCAATATGCAGAGCTGTCAGAATATTATGTAAAAGCTGATAAAATATACTTTGGCACCATGGAAGCAACAACAGCCATCAGAGCAACTACATTTGGAAAATGGATTGAGACTAGTGATCCAAGAAGAGCACTGGTATTTCATAATCCTGTAGACTGGTCTTTATATTCTCTGATTATCTGGATACCCCTAGTCAATTTCACAGAGTCCACCATAGAACATATAGTTGCCTGTCAGCCATCCTGCAGTTTTTATAGTAATTTTTTGTAATAAACTAAGTAGATTTTATCCATCAAAAATCTATCATACAGTAGGGGAAATGCAACTTTCAGGATGAAGAAGCCATTTCTTCTGATGCCCTGCTATGTTGAAAAAAACTAGGTTATGATTTAGCGTACTTCTCAGATAATACACTGCAGCAAAATCAGCAGGGAATTTATGTCTGCCAGGGTGTAGTTATAGTGACAGATATAGATACCGCAATCTGGTTTCCCTCTAATTGTTCTGTCATTCAAAACATTTGTGTGAAGATTAAGAAAGGAAAAAAAAAGACCATATTTAAGTATGGTAAGGCTGAGATATAAAATGAAAAGGAACCTTATTCCCCAGTTGACTGTTTCCTACATTCTTGCCTTTGTGTCTGTGAATTTCAATATCGTGTTAAGTACAACTATGTTGTGCTATGATAATAGAGACTTTCAAAATACCACGAACTACAACATGAGCTGAGCCTCCATGTTTTATGATGCTATTTCCCCAGGCAGTCAACTTACTTCACCTCATCTCGCCCCAGCTTTAGCAATAGAAGAAAATATTAAGAGTTCCATCATTGCCTGAGAGGTAAAATACATCTTTGAAAGCTCCATAAAGGCAGGAATGGAAATATTATAAAAACATCACCAGGGAATTAAAAACACATTCCATATTTGTTTTTCAAGTTTAAGAGTAAAAGTCTGAGTTTGTTCAGATAGATAAGTTTCAATGAAACCTTATCATGCAATGGTTTCAGATAAAACTGAAAGTCATTATTTTTCCTAATCTCATTTGTAAAGCAAGGAACGTGTGACATACAGTATAAAAGAGAAAGAATAGCTAAATCTAAAACTAAATTATTAGAGTACAGTTTTCATTATTTGATATCTTAATAAATACAATTCTCTTGACCAGTATGTGTATGAAAACCCTATGTGATAGTTGTAAAACAGCTCAGGTAATTGGTATCCCACAACAATGTCTTAAAACCATTAAAATTAGTACATTTTTTTCAACTTCATGCAAAACTTCAAAGTTTCAAAATTAGAACAACAAACATATTCTGCCCATTCCATAAGGTCTATGAGAGCAAAAACATTTTTGTACTTGTCATTGACAAAAATGAGTACTCAAAACAGTTCATGATACAAAGCAAATGCTCAAGAAATATTTCTTGAATAAAATGGTAATTATTTTCAGAAGTAAAAAGGATAAAAAGATAGCATTTTTAGGATTTTTGTGCTTGCCAACCCACTATTTTTTTTTTTGCCCTTATAAAACCTGACAATTTATTTTAAATGATTTTTATTGTTGGTTTTATTTCATGGTTTCATAGTTCTCCTTAAATTGATGATCTGCTGGATTGTGTCCCCCGCAAACTCATATGTTGAAGTCTTAACTCCCAGCATCTCAAAATGTGACCTTATTTAGAAATAGGATCTTCACAGAGGCAATTAAATTAAATTGTCATTAGGATAGATTTTAATCCAATAAGGCTGGTGTCATAAAAAGAAGCAACATGCACATAGAGAGAAAGCCATGTGAAAATAAAAGCCAAGATCAGAGGGAAGTTTTGTACATGCCAAAGAACACCAAGGATTGTCAGTTAAGCACCAGAAGCTAGGGAAGAAACATACAACAAATTCTCCCTCACAACCCTCAGAAGGAACCAATTCTGTTGTCACTCTGATCTTAGACTTCTAATCTCAGAAACTGTGAGACCATAGCTTGTTGTGTAAGTCATTCAGTTTGCAGTACTTGGTTAGAGCATAGCTAGCAAACTCATATACCTACATAAGATTTGTTTGATGGTTATTTCACAGGAAATACAATAATTATTCACATAAATATTATGTGAATGCTATAAATATTATACTATTTTTATTTAATGAAAAAACACATTTTATTAAAAATACTGCTGCCCTTACCAAAATAAAGCTTATATGGATTTTCTTCCATATTTAATGGTGATATATTTTCTACCCTAAAAAGTTCTCCAGTTAATTTTTGAGACCTTTAATAAATAAATAGACTATTTTTCAGTTTTCAATAAATATAATCTTATACATCAAATTTACTGTGTAAGAGAAGATACGTTTCAAGGGCACTTTTAAATTCTCTATTTAGTTCGGGAAGTCTAGCTACTAGGTACAAACTTGCTCATGAGTTTAATCTTTTCATTCACCATAGGCTCATGAAGCCAAGTACAGAATAAGAATCTTCTGTAAACTGGCAAAAAGTAATATAAACATAAAATAAATGTAATATAAAATAAGTATCAAATAGCTATAGCTTACATTTATAAAGGATTTGTGATTTAAAAATATTTTATACACACAGTCTAAAAGGAAGGGGATGGAAAAAGATACTGCCTTGATGGACCTAGAGGGTATTGCTCTGAATGAAATGGGTCAGATAAAGACAAATATTGCATAATTTCACGTATATGTGGAAACTAACGAAGAAAATAAACAACAACAACAAAAGTGGGAATAAACTCATAGATACAGAGAATATTTTGAGGGCTAATAGATGGGAGGGAATTGGGGGGACAGCGAAAAAGGGCAAAGAGATTAAGAGGTAAAATTGGATAGTTGCAGAATAGACATGGAGATGTAGAGTGTAGCATGAGGAAGATGGTTAATACTGTTGTAATAAATATGTAAGGGGAAGAGGGGTACTAGATTTGGTGGGGTGATCGCTTTGCAAGTTATGTGAATCTCTAAGTAATATGCTATACAACTGAAATTCGTATATTATTGTATGCCAACTATAACTGAAAAAAACTCATTGAATTGTACAATGTAAATATGAACAACTAATTGTCTATTTCAATAAAAGCAGAAAAAAATATTTTATGAGTCTTCTAATCCTCACCACAACACTACAGAGCATTATTTTTGTCAATTGATTAAAACTTGAAGGAACTAGATGTTTGTGGTATGGGACAGACTTTTGGAAGAAGTAAGGTAAAATACAATGTCCTGTTTCTGTAATTAGTAGTAGTAGTAGTAGTAGTAGTAGTAGTAGTAGTAGTAGTAGTAGTATATACTGCTATTGTGCATACGTACTCAATGAAAATAAAAATCCTAGTACTTTAAAATCAAACCTCACCCTAAAATCTCTTAATGGGACTTGACAGAGATAAGTGTCTTCACTTCTAGCTTTGTTTGAATTTTAAACTCTCCAAATTAACTCAATTGGAAAATGTTTGCTTACTTTGCTCAAAGGTCTTACAAGCTCAGCACTATCTTTTAAGTACCCAAACTCTTAACTTTTGCCTTCCTTCCTGTTTCTGCTATGCAATGCTTCAGTAATGTTATTTAACCTTTTTAAATGTCTCTTTTTTAACTACTCATCTTTTTGTGTGTGAGCTGGATATCTCACCCATGCTGGGTAAAATTTGCCTACAAATCTGTAACTATGATTACTCACAATTTAAATATCAAATCTATGACATGTAAATACCCTGAAATGGAATAAGTGAGCTTAAAATGCGATTGTCTGCTTATAAAGAATTAAATTGCAAGTCTTCAGAAATTTTATTTTAAAATTGTTTATCTTTAAATTACTCTTTCTTTCTCATGAATAATTTGAAAAATATTTGGGAATCCAATTAAGATAACTATTATAGTTAATAGTAAGTATTCATTGTTCAAAAACATTTCCCTAAATATTAATTTTCATTTATTATTCAAAGATTAAAGCTATAGCACATATTTGCCTTTTAAGTGGTATTATTTAATTCTCAAATGCAAAACTACATGTAAACAAGGACAATATAATGTTTCTAGTAATGTTTTATATAACATAAACTATCTCTAATAATGAAAATTTAGATTTTTTTTTCACCTCGATTGAAACAAAAATCTAATTCTCCAAAGTGGATTTGTACTGGAACATGTTTTCTGATGACCTCCTGCAATAAGCAAATGCACTGATGAAAATGGAAAATTCTAGAATCCCCAGACATGGTTCTATGCACTAGCGAAAGAATTTTTTCTCATAAACCAAAAATATATAAATGATATGCAGAAGTCCATGCTTAGTCACTGATGCCAATATAATGTGACAGGCTACACATAAAGCTATTCCAGTGAAAAAGCAGTATCTGTGGATAACCTTGTGTTGTTGTTGTTGTTGCTGTTTATTATTAGAACTAGACTACTACTACTACCACTGCTGCTGCTAGTGCTGCTACTAAATACCTAAGTTTGCTTTGTGGTGAACATTCTAAGAAAATGTTTTCTATAGCTCCAGGGCTTTTTCCATGGGGCCTCACAAAGCATTAGTGATACTCACCACAGTGGACTCACAACCTCATCACCACATCTGTATAACCCTTTAGATTATAGTGTTATCATGTCTTTGTTTTCATCTTACCTGATCCTGCATCATTAAAAACAAACAAACAAAAACAAAAACAAAAACAAAAAAACAGAAAGATCTTAGAATTCCCTTCTCTGTGTTTTGCTTTACTTTTTCCTCCCTGAGATTATTAATTCCCCTTATGCACAAGGAACTTATTTTATTTTTAACATTAATAAACATATTAGAAGTCAGTATACAACAGAATCAAAGGTAGAAAACAGAATAAAAGAAACAAATGGAAAAAAAAACAGTTTATGTACCACAAAATACAGTTTTTTGTTTTCTTTTGTTTTGTTGGTATTAGAAGACAAATTCATATTTTTAAACTTACATATTGCAAACTCCTAGCACTGTCCTGAATAGATAATTTCTTTCAGTTTTAGTGATTATCATAAATTTATCAAAGTAAATGAAGACATTTTATACCGAAGAATAATGTTTAATTAGGAATCCTTTGCTCTGGGAATATTCCCAATTCACAGTAAAGGGAATTTCCTACCTTCAAAATGTAATACTGCTTTGATTTTCAGCAAGCTAGTTTCTCTCATATTAATGTTAATGAATGTGAGATCAGTTTTGCACCTGGAAAATCAATAAAAAGCATAAATACATTTGAATAAGAAGCCTACAAGAACACTCTGTGCCATATAAAAGGTGTCTAAAGACACTGTCTAAATACCAAAATATGTAAACTGTTAATTTGCTGTCCTGTATAAAGTAGGCATTCATAGTCATGTTGTTCTTGTGAATAATGTTGGTAATTACAATATTATGATCTTTCTTTGAACATTATAGAACTTGTATGCAATACGCACTTTATAATAGTAAGAGGCTGGCAAAGATCAGATAACTACAAACTAATTCAATAGAAAAACAAAAATAATTAGGCTAAAACTCACAGCTCACATTTGCTGCTACTAAATTATTTTCTTATATGCCTTTCTTAGCACTTAGAGTCCAGTGGCCACATCTGTTGGCTAACCTCTGCATCTAATTCTTAATAAGAATTCTAACTTAGAGTCTATGTTCAATAAATTTAACTTTTAAATTAAATAACATGAAATTGGATAGTATATAAAAACAAATGTTTGAATAAATAAATTTTGAATGAGTTAAAAAGTAACACATTGATGTTTTTAGTTTTATTTCATTTTTTAATGTTGTTTCAATTAATTACAAAAATTAAGATTATAATAGAATTAAGTTACAAGATGATATTAATGAAATTTTTTTATTTTAACATAGCTATATTTAGAATGCACCAAAATCTTGCAATAAAAATGCTATCTGCTTCCAGTTGATAGAAAATAATTTTTAATTTAAATAATGAAGTTTTACTTTAATTTGTTGGCTCACATTTTCTATAATTAGTTGACCAATTATAAATGAGAGACAACATGTACGTTAAAATTTCTTACAAATGTAGATGTTAATATTTGAGACATAAAGGTCTTGATCAAATTTTTAAAAATTGACATGAAACCTTTTCATTGAATGGTAAAGAAATGTGGGAAGGGCTAGCTCATAAGGAAGTGCCTGGAGACATTTGACAGATGGCATGAATTCATTTCATTCAGGTAATGAGCTGTCTGAACAGCATTAGAATCAGAGACAGATCTATCAGGAAGAAGGCAGGGAGAGGCACAGACATAATTAGCCTTTAAAATTATTAAAAGATGATCAAATAAAATTTACAAAAGTTTGAAATTAGATCTGGAAATACCATATCTTCATTAGTATTTTAAACAGAAATCTCATATTCCTTCATGGCCATCTGCATGAAAGAGGACTATTTCTCAGGAAGAAAGCAGGCAATGGGCTGCACAGCTGTGCAGTAATGTAGAAAGGGAAGGAAAGGAAGAATGAGATGACCTCTCGAAGCTGCTTGCTAAACTAAAACTTCAGCTCAACTCAGAAAAAAAAATTTTTTTACAGCTTGCGTCTTGTTAGCTTAATTGAGTTTCTTCTTTATTTCAGATAAGCAACAGAGCTCCTTACTCTCTTTTTTTCCACCAGTGAGTTTCAGAACCTCCAAGTTTCTGTTTTATTGCTTATTAAATGTTTGTCAAATGAAAAGCTTGTTCAGGCCTGTTAATTGGTATGGCTTCCCATATCCTGTCACATTGCCTCGGCCAGAAATGTAGCAAAATAAAGATCTGCTAATTAGTTGTGTGGATCTGTTACAAGTGATTTCACAGTGCAAATGTGCACAGAAAACATTGCAAATGCTTTTATTTTCTTTTCCTTTTTATCCTCAAAAATCTTGGTCCTAAAACCTGAGCTTAATAGACTCCAGGAGCAAAAACAGAGTACAGTGATTTTGTAAATTTTGCCAAAACCTGCAAGTGAGATTTAAATACATATATGATAATATTTAAGTGAATTTATATGATCTAGAAAAGAGAGAAAAACAAAGCAGAATTATGAAAAGATATAACCTTTTTAAAACATAGCAACTATGTAAGGTGAATTCAAAACTAATTGATTATGTAAAAAGAAAGAAGAGGAATAAAAAGCACTCCAAAGACTCTGTAAGCAATAATAACAATAATTGGAACAATAAAATGTTAGTAATGCATCTAATCCTCGACATTTCTTTGCAAAGACATAGTGAAATAAATCCCAATGCAGCAGAATGATGACACAAATGTCCCTCCATTTGATTCTCTCTGTCCTGTGTTTATGACTTCTCTAGGATAGAGTTTTCCAAAATTCTAGCCTCTAGCAGCTAGTGAGACAATCATGGTGGGCAGCAATGTGTTGTAGGATCTAACTTTTTCATACACAATTTTCTTTTATTTGAAACAGAAGTGTCTTTTTTATTTTCCTTCTAGATTAAACAATGCATGTAATCTGCCATGCCTTTCTAAAACCAGAACCTAGAAAAAAAAGGCAATCAGAACAATCAATACTTGTACACCTGTATGCTTATATGTGAGGCACTGCCCCCTGAATAGTATTATTTAATATTTTGTTAATCATATTTTACTAATATAAACACTGAAACTCAGAGAAGATAAGTAAATTGTCTAAGTTCACACAATATAGAAGTGATATCTGAATCTATGTCAGCCAAACTCCAATGATAAGAGCTCATTTTATCAAGAATTTACTATAAACCAGCTGGTGTCCTAAGAACTTTACACATATAAACACATTAAAACTATACAGCAATTAAATCTGTACAACAATTCAATGAGATACAAACTATTGTCTTCATTCCACGGGTGAGAAAACTGAAATACATAAAGATGGTACCTTGCCCATAACTATACACCAAGTGGGGATAGAGCAAAGATATAAACATAGGCAGTCTGGGTGAAGAAACATGTCTGGGCCATCTTGCTTTACAACCACTCATAAACTTTTTTGGGATATGAAACACTTATTTTCAAGAACATTTGGTAGTATTATAGGTAGAGCTACTTATGTGGTATAATTTAAGGTGTTCTTGAAAAATCCATGCAAAATTAAGTCAAGCCTATGGTCTTCTTCTATGAAGATTGCAGAGTATAGTAGAAAAATGTTAGTTTTGGTACTTAATTCTATTCATACAAATCCCACTGGCTCCTACTGTTTAAGCACTATTTTAGGTGTGGCTGATACAGCAGTTAAAGACCAGACTTACCTGCATAGAGCTTCCAGCCTAGCGCAGGGACAGAGGCTCATATAAATGTCACAATAAGTTCAATGACAACAACAGCCTAGTCCATAAGACCTTGTCTGGCTGAGGTGTTCAGGAAAGCCTGCCTGAACGGAGTCTCCTGGTCTGAGATTTGCATGATGAATAGGAATTAATATGAACAAAGAGCACATTTGTGAAGAGCCTTGAGACTTGAGAAAGCAAGAATACTAGAGGCGCTAAAAGAAGGTCGAAGTGGCTGGACTGGCAGGTGATAGCAGAAGAGATGTGCTTGATGTGGCTGCAGAGATGAGTGGGAGGCTAGCACTTGAGCTACACATGTTATTTAGTTTACACTGCTATACCAATACTTAAACAGATAGCCTTTGAGAATTTATAATTCATGGAGAATGCATGGAATTCCAGGAAAATGACATCCCAATGAGTCCATGTTGCCCATACCCATTCAATGCCAATTTAAAAACTAGCTACCTCTATCTTCTGAGTAAAGCTGCCTCTGGAGGAAAAAGGAGATGGTGTAGAGGGCTTAGTGAGACTTCCTGCCTTGCCAGAATCCAGGATGGTGAGAACTAGTAAAAGATTTCCATTTTTTTCCTCTCAGTCCCAGGCCCTTAAATGAGCCAGGAGACTGAAATTTGAAAATTCTGAGGTAAGGAATAGTGTGAGCTTGGGAGAAAAAGAAGAGGCAGAAAGAAAGAAAGAGAGAAAGAGAAAGAGAGGGTGTGTATGGGATCTTGTGGACCCTAGCAGGTGTGCCTCTATTCGCCTATACTCTGCTGCCCTTGAGAAACTAGAAAAGGTGTCTCCTTTGGATAAAAAATTAGACATAAAGCATCTTCTCTGGACAGACAACTTGGTAAGTAGACGGTGCCCTTAGTGTATAAAATTAAGTATCCTTTCTCCCAGGTGGACAAAGCCCAACGCTGGTGTGCAAGTTTGGGGAGTAGAACAAGAGTTAGGTTTTGGCTTGCATTTTTATTCCTTTGCAAAACAGACTATAAGTTGTAATTCTGCCCTAAATGGAAAAGCAGCTAAATACCCATTATTATCTTTGTGGTGATCTGAGTACAGGATTGCTGCAGAGAACCGAAAAGGTCAGCAGATTCTACCTGAATCTTAACGGTTAGAGGGTGACAGCTTTGACAGCTGATGTCCTGACAGGAAAATGGAATAGCTTTCAAGTCTCTAGGCAGCAAGTCCCCAGTGACAGATACTGGCCTGACTTTACTTCAGTATCTCAGCAGCTAAGCATGAGCCCTACTAGAGTCCATGTTAGGGAAGCAAGCAGCAAGGTAAAATCGTAAACGTTCACCCCAAATGGAATGTAGTTATATAAAGAGACATTTGACATCTTGAACAACAACAAAAAAATAGCAAGGGAATTTGCTCAGTTACATCATATAAAATTGTTTCTGAAAATTAAAAACATTTTAGAATTAAAATATACTTTAGGTGAATTGAAGGTCATGGTTGAGACCTGATTTAAAGGCTTGGAATGATGAGAATCCGAGACTGAACTCATAATGGAAAATATTTTACAGGCAAAAGCAAAGTACAAGTATATAAATTCACAAAACTGAAAAGTAGATAATGGGAAAAAGAAATACTTAACCAAATAAACCAAGATTAAATAGGAACACTAAACATGGTAAAGAAGAAAATTCTATAATAATAAAATAGTCATAAAATATAAACACTATAACAAGCAAACAACATTAAAATATCTGCCCAACATATTAATTTCAAAACTACCATAAATGCAATTAGAATATAATAAATGTAAAATAATAGAAACATAACTATTCCAAAATTTAACTGAACTAGCAACCAAAAATAAGCAAGGACATAGTGAAATTTAATAAATAAGATCACCAAATTTGATTTAATAAATCTAGTAAAGAAAAAACATATATTTGCTCTATGATAAAAATCTACCAAGTTAAAAAATAAAGATTATTACCTTGCACAAATAGCTACTAAAAGTTTAAAAAGTAAAGCCATAGTTCACGATTATTTTCCAAAAATTTAGAAATAAAAAATATATTTAATCTTAAAACACCTTGACTCTGAAAATTAAGAAACATAATCCTAAATATGCCTTGTGTCAAAGAATAAAAAACTAAAATTATGCATTCTCTAAAAAAAAAGAAAATATAATTTTACAGAACATATCAAACTTACAGAATGTAGCAATACCTTCAAAATTGTCTACATTAACGGAATATTAAAAATAAAGAAAATAAATGCTCATAATAACATTTTTATAAAAGTATAAATAAAAAGAAATCAAAAAACATTAGATGAAATAAATGATAAAAACTAAAATGAATAAAATACAAAAATAAAATAATGGATAAAAACAACAAGGCTGATACTTTGGTTCTATTTTATTATCTATTCTATTTATTTTATACATATTCATTGCTTTTATTTTATTTAATCTGTTATATTTTATTCTAAATTATTATCCCAATCAAATAGATAAATAGTAAAGCAAACCAAGAGAGCAAAGCATTCAAAATTAGAAATGGCAAGAGATGTGCCAACAATATTTGATACATTGAAAGAGGCTAACATTACATCATTCTCTGATAATGATTTGCCCAGGGCTGGATTGTGAACCTCTATAATCATGCTAACCTTTCTCCATTGAATTCCCAGACAGAAGCCTGATCTGACTGAGCACGTGGAGCATGAGCATCAGTTAAGAGACCTGAGGCCAGGGAGTAGCCCTACATTTTAGCCTTTTAAAGATTTATACTGAATTCTTCCAAGCTTAGAAATCATTTTAACAAACTAAAAACTAGGTAACTGTACATGGTCTTAAATTTAATTTTGTGAATAAGTACTTTATCTTTCTAATACTTTGAGATATGGCAAGTGCCCTGCCTTTTAAAAAGTTGCTACTCATACCTTAATATCTGTAGAAAATATATGAGTTTTTCAAGATGATTTCACAAATATTATCTCAGTTCATCTTGACAACAGCCCTGTGAGCCAGGCAACAGCCTTGGAACCCTAATTCCTATTTCACACAGGGAGAAAACAGAGACCCAGTAGAAATAAATCTGGAGATTTTTTTCCACATATCACTCTTTGCCTTGTTTCCTTTCTCTCCTTACTTGATTATCATGTTAAATAACTATTGCCATTCTTATTGCTAACCACTCAGGATACTTCTGCTACTTACAGTATGACCAATGATTAAGCCATATATATATATAATGTGCCTTATATAGGTTATTTTGCTCTGTAAATGATTTACAAGTTCTTTCCAAATTCTCATTTTTATAACAATGATCAATTTAATTCTCACTTACTCCTTCAAATGAAATCACAACCTCCATTATAACTTCATCTCTCCTTGTTTTACCTTCTGTCCCTACACATTTTACATCTAGAATTTCTCACTATCGCTTTATCATTTGACTTATCTCTTGTAAACTGATTTATAACTCTTCAAGGCCATATGCTCTGCTTATTCACCTTGCTGCCAGTTTTTCACTATCACACACACACACACACACACACACACACACACACACACACACACACAAGAAGGGATGAAGAAAAAGATCAGGCAGGGGGAGAAATAAAAAGAAAGGAAGTAAAACCCTTTATAAATATTCTTGATCTTTCAGGTGGAGTCAATTGGTTCATTCTGTAGGCTAAACAATTTTTAAAATATCTTTACAATAGAACTTCTATTTTATAATTTTCTCTTTATTTTTTGAGCTCCCCAATAAGTTTATTAAAGGCATACTCACCACTTTCAACCTCAAGCCAGGGAAGTCCCAGAGTTTACAAACATTTGAACCACTTATCTGTGTGTAATGAAGGTGATTTTTGTTAGAATTTTGGCTGGGGAAATCTTTATCTAGTTCAGATTACCAAGCACCAATTTACTACTAATACCGAATACTGGTGAAGAGAAAGATGCTCCCCTGGGTATGGGGCATTCCAACCCTTCTGCACTCATCTCTTTATGGAATAGGGATGGAGGTGTCTAAAAATGCCCTTGAGTATGAAGATGAGAGATAACCCACAGTGGACAACTTGAGTGGAATGAGCATATTTTTTATTACTACTGCTAGACAATCCTGGGTAACCTGAAGGCAGCTATAGATGAGGTACTAACTCAGAAAGACATCAACACAGATTTCAATTACACACTTCTCATTAAGAACTACTTGGGTGGGATGTTTTGAGGAATATGGAAGAACACTGAACAAAAGCTTAGAGGACAGAAAATACCAGGTAGATTTAGAGAATAAAAAGATTCTAATTGCATAAGAGAAAAGATATTTAATGGGGGATAATTTCTACTCATCAAAAGGCAAAAAATGATAGATCATGAAGGGCCCTGAATGCTATAAAATAACACATCAGCAGGGGGACTGACAAAATTGGAGCCATCCTTTATGAAGATTACTTAAAAAGCAATAGGTCTCACAGACCAGGGGATAAGAAAGATAGAGAAGTCAGTTATGAAGTTACTATAATAGCAGCTAAGAGTAACTAAGAGAAACTAGGGCAATTACCTGAAGACAGGAAAGACAAAGATAAGTATGAGAAATGTTCCAGAGATGAATCCCAGTGGTTTTGCCGCAACTCCATATAATTACAATTCACTCCTTTATATCGTAAAGGAAGTTCCGGAGAGGTAGGACTGCACTTTTTATTCAAAGACCTTTGTTGAATATTCTTGATTACAAATCTATCACTATTGGACAGCTGTCAAAGTCAGAGCTGTGCTCTCTGATTTCTAAGTTTAGATGTAAAGCCATGCCTTTATATCTGTAAGCACTTATTAAAGAATATACCTATTAACTTGATAAATATTTATCATATTTATTAAGTGCTACATACTTTTCTAGGCACTGGGGATATAGCAGTAGTAAACAAAACACATTATTTTGTGCCCTCATGTAGCTTATTATCTGAGAGAGGAAACGAGATAACATATATTATATATACATATATTATATATATATATAGTATGTATTACAAATCATATGTCATATGAAATAAATAAAATAAATAAAATAAAACTTATACTATATCAGATGATGACAAGAACTATAAAATAATTAGGTCGGGAAAGGGAATAGTGAGGGCCAGGGAAGTAAAAAGTTGCAATTTTAAACACAGTAGTTAGGAAGGCCTCACTGAGATGACCTTTGAGTAAGGACTTGAAGAAGAGGAGGAAATGCCCCATGTGGGATCAAGAGAGTCCCAACAGAGGGAATAGCCAAGTACAAAGACCCTGAGACAGAACTGGGTCTATCATACTCAGACAAATGCAGAGATGATGGGAGGGGAGGAATAATATTAGTAGGAGATATGGTTAGAACACCTCAGGTCCAAACTGTGTAGAGTTCACTATGTATTGTAAAGATGGGGTTCAGCTTCTACTCTGGGGAAGAAGGGATCCCATTATAGAAAGATTCTGAGAAAAGGAATGGGAAGATCTGACTTAAAGTTCTAAAAGGGTAACTCCATTTGTTGCTGACACTACTGTAGGGAGTGAGGGGCAGAGCAGGGAGAGCAATTGGGAGGCTATTACTGAGAAAGAGTAATAAATAGACATCCTAGACCAGAGAGGTAGCAAAGGAGGTGGTCAGAGTGGTCAAGTTCTGTATTTATGTCAAATAACAGAAAAAAGACAAAATTTTCTTAGCCCATTATTCATGAACAAAGTACATTTCATTTTGCTGATATAAAAATGAACATTTGAGCCTTAAAGTGAATTTAAATTGAAGAAACTATTTTAAGCCAAACTGTTGAGATACACCATCTCCCCTGGGCCCCAGTCAATGTCCCAAAGTCTCTAAATTTGCTGAGTTGGCTCCTAAAGCATAGTATAACACTGTTTAAAATGTACAGTCTGATATGTGCATGTCAATCAGTAAAACATCTTCTTATCCAAGAAGATGCATATTTTCATCTTGTGCATATTTTAAAATTTTCCAGCTAATTCATCCTGTACTCTGAGAACTCTCTTTTGCCCATTTTTCACATTTACTACAGGTGCATTTAATTGAATTATGTAAAGAAGACAGCATACTATCTGACATCTAGAGGAATGGTGTCTGCTCCTAAGCTTTTTAAAATTCAAAAACCAATTTTTAAATTTAAAGTAAAGCTTGCCAATACCATTGATATGAACCGCACGTTGTGATTAATGAACTGTAAGCAAGCAAAGTTAAAGAGACAACTAGTTCTGGATGATTTCTGAGGTTAACCAAGGAAAATCTTGAGAAAAATTAATATTCATTAAGCTAATTTGATGTGCAATATTAATATGTACATACTCTTACATAAAGTAAACATTTAATAATTATGTTCATTTTTATTGATTTAAGTCATATACTCAAAGGAACAGATGAGGGACACAGTCGTACTGTGTTAACTACAAGGATTTCTAGTAAATTTATCAAATGAAAAGTATGTCTGGGTTTCAGTTCCAGGTTGGAGCAAGCACTTTCCATCATGTTTTCCCTCTGAATGCAACGGTAAAACCTGGGCAGAATGCATGGATTTGCTGTTCGAGGGCTCTGAAAATTAAATAGTTGGAGGTAGATTGGGGAAGATAGCAATCTGAAATATCATGAAACCAGTGGTGAATTTATCTCTTTTCTTTTTTCTAGTGCCCCTAGCCTAAAGTCATATAGCCCCAAATCTGGGAGTGAGTACTTGGGGTACAGAGAGTCCTAGGAGAAGTTCTCTAGTCCTGGTTCAAGCAATCCTGTAGCTGTAGCAGTAGCCCCAGCAATGGAACCCCATAGGAACAAAAATTATTAGAGAGTAGGATCTTCCCATCCAATTGCTGCAGCTGCAGTCCCAAAAGGTTGCACTGAATTAGCTTTGCAATTTTTCCTTGCAATTTTGTCTTGGCCCTCGATGTTGGCACAGCCATGGAAGTATGTACCAGAGTCGGGTAACTAAAGCCCCAGCTTTCTGGCAAAAGGACCATTAAGAGAAACCCTAGGGAACCAGAAAGTACTGGGGAAATTACAAAGAGGGCTCAGGAAAGAAAACTCATAAAATTATCTATAAAAATCCTGGGCTCCTTTCCCAGAGCTATGTCTGAGTGACTGATCCTAGTCAGCAAACTAAGACTTTGAGAATTCAACTAACAGAAAACTTCCCCTGTGCACACAGGCCACTGAGTGAACAGCTCTGCACTGAGTGAAGAGTACTGCACAGGTTTTACCTGACATTGAAACCACCTCCATATTAAAGCCAAATGAGTTATCAAATTTTCCCTACCAATATGGAATAAACACTTTAATACTTGCTTTGCAAAAATGAAAATGCTTTCTTATTGGTGAACAGCATAGTCTAACAGTATACTCTAACAACGAAGCTGATATTATTTGATAAGATTTACTCTGTGAATATAGAAGTTCATAGTGTTCACCTCTTCTCTACTTGTTAAAAGGTTCATTTTTCCTTGGTTATTTTTTTTTAATAAAAATTCACACTTAAAAGAAAGATTAGAAAATGTATATGCTTCAAATAATAAAAAATTGTCTAGAGATTTCTCATCCATTTGTTTCATCTTATTTCTCTACAAGAGTTTTGCTCATTTGTTACTTTTAAATTACTTTTGTATTAAAGGTCATTTATTAATATTATCTGGTTGATGTTTTTGTTTTAGATTTTCATGCAGAGAATTGCCTATAGTCTGTTGCCATTTCAAATGGTGATGTAAGAAAAATTTTTTGGCAAATATTTTTTGTATATGTGAATATATCTTTCTCTTCATCAACAAATTAATTGAGGTATCATTGACATGCAATAAATTGCACTTAAAGCATAGGGTTTGATAAGTTATGACATATATGTATATTATGTATGTATGTATGTATAGATATATAAATGTATCTATATCTCTCTATATGTGTATATGTGTGTGTGTCTGTGTGTGTATATATATATATATATATATATATTTATATATATATATATATATATATATATATATATATATATATCCTACAAACCATTCCACAACTGAGATTGTAAAAGTACACATCAGTCCCAAAAGTTGTCCCTTTGTAGTGCTACATTCCTGCCCCACACCCCTTCCCTAGTCAACCAGTGTTCTACTTTCTGATTCTATAGATTAGTTTGCACTTCTGGAGTGCAGGTATAATTCGACAAAAATTTATAAACTACAATTTACCATCGCATATATTAGTAAATTACCAATTAAATGACAGATCTTACCAAATTGCTTTCAAACAGTCTACCCTTGCCGAAACTGGGTTCTATTAAAATGTTGATCTTTCTTATTCTAATGGGAAGAAAAACAACTGCCTTGCTGTTATTTTCATTAAATTAAGAGTGAAGAGATATTTCGTTAAATGCTTATTGGTAATGAATATTTATACTTATAAAAATATCCTGTTTATGCCATTTCCCTAGTTTTATATTGAGTTGTATATTTTTTGTTAAAAAGAACACTTTTTATTTTACAAAGTTAAGCTTTTTTTTGTTATAGATGATTTAAATGCTTTTTAAAAATCATTTCATTTTCCTTCTTTTGACAGAATAGAAAAATAAAAATTTAGTATATAATTAAGGTATTATATAAATCAGTGGGAAAATTTTTTTTACACAAGTAGTTTAAGGGTAACTGACATGTATTTTACAAATAGACAAACAGTAAAGTTTTATTCTATAATTTCAAAATGCTCCCCCTATAAATACATACACCCATATCTCGATTTATATGAGTTTTATATATTTTTTATATACATGGTGAAATATTCTATTTACGTGAACTTTTCATACCTGGTTTCCATCTACATAATCTCATTTTGTACAGTTCTTTATTTTTTCATTTCCATTATTACTGATTACTCTTTCTAAAAAACAATAGCCTAACTCAGCAATGTATAAGGAACTAACACTTATTAACACACAATTATTAATGATCTTCTCATCAATTGGATGGCAAATAAAAAAGCATCAATGACTATGTTTTTCATGATTTTTTTTACAATACTTTGCTGTAGAAGCTGAAAATTATATGAAGAAAAAATGTCTTTCTTTTAAAATGTTTTTTACTGTTAGATAATATACCTGGTCATCCACACAATTTAGAACATCCAAATATAAAAGTTGCATATTCGCCACCAAATACAACTTCCTTGATCCATCCTTTAGATTAAGACACTATTTCTACCTTTAAGAATAATTATATTAAATAAAGTTTAAGTTATATTTTTAATAAACTTAAAAATAATGAATTACAGAAGCCTGAAATAAATACACAATTTTAAGTTCTATCAAGAATATTGTTTTAGCTTTGAGTGATTTAAGCCATCGACTTTAAATGCTTGCTGCAAAGCAATATGGCCAGAAGTAGTTATACCAGGGAATATGGTTCAAATAATTTTTTGGGGATTAACTGGCATTATTTATTTATTAAATAAATTTCAAGGAGAACGCTCTGATAATTTGAATGTAGATATTAACAAATTACTGGTCGATCACGAATTAACTGACAATGAATTAATCTACTTAATATCTGAAGCCCATCCTGCTGATGAATAAGAATGGCAGTGACCTTTAACCAGTTTCATTCATTGCAGAAAACATTCCCAAAGTGATTCAATTGGCCACAAAACTGGAAACTCCAATTCCTGACATTGATCTAAACATCCAATGAGCATTAAAATTTCAAAAAGATTTTATTTAAATATTGCAGTGAATATTGAAGAATTTATGAAAACTAAGCAAAAGACTGGATTCGGAAAAGATCATCCAAAAACATAAACATAAAAATGAAACCGAAATTGTACTTCCAAATATTTCAAGATATGAAGATAGTGACCTTGTGCCAATTAAAAAGAGAAGGTTGATTGTTTTAGATTACAATACAGATACCAACCATGAATAAAATTTATTTTGGCTTTTTTTATTCTGAATTTATTCTGAATTTTCATTAGATTTTTTTGGTGAAAATATGTGAAATAAATATTTTTATGACTTATATTGGTCTATTATTTTTTGGTGCTTGTGGACTCATTTTGTCCAGTTACCTTCTGCATTAAAAAAAAAAAAAGGACATGTGGAACAGATAATTTGTGTAAATCCAGGGGTGGGTATATTTAACAAGTATACCAGAAGAACATTGATAAATGTGCTTATAATCATAGGTTTATCTAAGAAAAACTCAAAGCACAGAAGTTATGCAATAAAGCATATCCTTACATAAATATTAAACATTACTCTTTCCAAACACACTATTTTTAAGTGGTCACAAACTGCATTATTTATAAAGCTGACTAGATTTGGTTACAGAAAAATTTACACACAGTGATTCTCTACATTTTTAATATTCTACTTATTCTGAATGTGTACTTAAATGGAGATTTTGTCAGAAAAGTTGCAGTAATGTATTTGTGATTAAGTCAATTTTTGCAAAATAAATAATAATGACTATAGGAAAAAAAACTATATACTCTGAAAAATATATAATTTTAAGCAAAACAAAACTGATTATTCATATTAAGAAGTGAGATGGGTCAACTAATATTTAAAGCAGAGATGATATATTAGCAAATATATGCAATACATTTTAAATTCCACAATAGTGAGTGTAAGATGTGGGACATTAAAATTTCATCTAAAATATGTTTTATAAGCAAAATATATTCAGTTTTAAATTAGAATAGTATATTAAATTTACATTTGTCATTTTAAAAATACCTAATAGTACTAAATTAAATTTCACTAAAAAAATTGTCACTATCTGAAACACCTGGCTGAGAATAACATGAATATTCTAGGATATTCTATTAATCACATATCTATATTCATTACATATCTCCTCTAAATAGTATTCGAAGTGGGCACACCTGACATATTTGGCACGGAAAGTCTAGTTAATCAAAGTATTTAAATTCACTTTCATTAGTTTAAAAACGCCAATATCCTATTTTGGTGTGTAGAGTTAAAGGGTATTAAAATGTTAAGTTAATATCACAACTAACATTATTATCTTTGGTCTTAATTTAATTAATATTGACCCCGACATCCTCTGGAAATAACTTCATTGACTATTTTTGGTCACGCTAACTACAGAGACTAGGAGACAGCGCTCTGAAAATTGCTTGAGAGAGTTAGGAGATACTTCCTAATAAAATTATTAGAGGCATTGTTTGTTTCAAGAAACTTAACTTTTTCCCTGGGGCTTCAAGTCACAAGGGGGAGAGGGAGCAGTGTATGCAGGTGGAGTGGGGTTGAGCCTTTGTCATTCACAGGGGTCACATTGATGGCTTTGGATACAAAGCAAAAAAAGTTTTGATCATTTTAACTGTTAGGCCAATTTATCTTAACCATTTACAAACTACGTTCCTGGTTTTTTAAGACTCAATATTCCATTGCATGTATACACCACATTTTTTTTACCCACTTGCCTGTTGATGGACATTTAGACTATTTTCACATCTTAGCTATTATGAATATTGCTACAATAAATATGGGAGTATCGCTTCGAGGTCCTGATTTCAATACTTTTGGATAAATACCCAGACATGGATTGCTAGACCATATAGTAATTCTGGTTTTAATTTTTTGAGGTACTTCCATACTCTTTTCAACACCATCTATACCAGTTCTGCATTCCTAACA
Organism: Cynopterus sphinx; assembly: GCA_030015415.1. Lineage (NCBI taxonomy): Eukaryota > Metazoa > Chordata > Mammalia > Chiroptera > Pteropodidae > Cynopterus > Cynopterus sphinx. The sequence goes on along the minus strand of CM057380.1, from coordinate 25,649,267 downwards.
ATAGTGTACAGGGTTCTGATTTATCCACATCTTTACCAACAGATTTCATCATTTTTTAAAATTGCTGTTTTAAAGAAATTTTATAATATGCAACAACATAGATGAATCTTGAGAATATTAACGCAAGCGAAATAAGCCAGTTTCATAAAGACAAATACCACATGATACCATTTATATGAGGTATCTAACCAAATTCATAGATTTAAAGAGTAGAATGATGGTTTCTAAGATTTGGGGTAAGGGAGAAAGGGAGAGTCACTCTTCAACAAGCGTAAAGTTTCAGTTAAGCAAGATGAATAGGTTCTAGAGCTCTGCTACACAACAGTGTACATACACTCCACACAGTGTATCATACACTTAAAAATGTGTTGAAAGGGTAGGTCATGGTACGTGTTCTTACAATAAAAAATAAATAAAAATTAAAATATTTTTAAAAATAAAAACATGTTCTCTCTACTGTTTTTTTTTAGTTTATCTTCTACACATCCCCACCAGACAAAAAGAATTTTTTTCAGTGATTTTCATAAAGAAAATAATAGATATATTAAAAATACTTTTTCATGTTATATACTTCAAACTCCTCTCTCTGAATTCTTCCCTTGGGTATGAGACACTATTCTCAAATCCCAAAGTTAAGCAAGCCTTAGAGAGATCATCATTTATTGAACGAATATTTAATTGGTAGCACCATGTACCACTCAACCAAAAATTCTGCACAAGACAGAGATATAAGCAGATGTGTGATAGCCATATTCTTCTGGCAGCATTTGATGAAAGAACTATAGGAAATAAGATCATTAACTGACACGAGTTGCCAGAGGAGAAACATGAAACTCTGAAAAATACCACTAACACATACATGTGAGGCAATATAGAATACGTAGATCTTATTGAGGCTCCAAAAAGTGAAGGTTGCAGTCTGGGTATTTAAGAGCAAAGTGTTGTCGGCACATGTTTTGCTCCTAAAGCTACCTTAAGCTTCCAAGAGTGAGTGAGTTTCTGAATGTCTCTATATGGTACTTTCTGTTCTTTTAGACTGCTCACAAGTTAATACTGGGTGCAGAGAGAAGGAATACAGGTCTTTGATTACTGTTTCCAAACAGTTCTCATGGTTTTCAGGCAGCCAGTATTAAATTAGGTGCTTACAGCTCCCTATATCAGATTAACAGATTAACATTTTAAACTCAGTTTGTTTTAATTGGAAACGTATCATTTTAGATGAATGAAAGCGCTCATCTGTGTTCCCCTTTCTTGACTGTCTCAGTTCTTACTTCACAAAGCCAAAACTGGTAGTGACTGGAAAAGAAAGCCTAAAGGTAAGGTTGAAGAAGACTTCTCTGGCTCACTGTAGAAAAAGCCTTAGATTCGTATGTAAATAGTCACCCCCTCCATGCAATCAACTGAGGTGATCAGAAGCAATTGGAAATATTGAAGATTGACAGTTCCAAACCTGGGCATGTTACCTTTTTTACAGCTAGAAAGTTAAATGGGAAAGAATATTTACCTGTACTAGAGTTTGATTTATGATAGCATTTCTATTATAAACCTTTTGAGAGGTTATTAAATATGCTCATTAAATTTATGAAAGCACGAAGCAAGCAAAGACTATATAGTTTCTGGTTTATAGTAAAAAAAATGTTTTTTTTGCCATTTTATATTAAATTAAATTGTTTGATCAATATTTCTTTTAGATTGTTTCATTCACACAAGAAAAATGGTTTTATTATAAAGTATACATGGAAATTCAATGAATTGGAATATTATCACACATGTGTATTATGATGCTAAGGTAATATCTTATTTTTAACTTCCTTAATTATATTGAGGTACTTTATACTCTTGATAAGTGTGCTTAAAGAAGGAAAAAATAACTTGCCACTTGAAGACTTTACTCTAATTTCAGTGATTCTAAAAATAGATTATGTAAAGAAATATAGACTTTAAAAGAAACTTAGACAGACATCTTAATCTTTCTTAGCCATGGCTCCTTCATGTGTTAAATAAGGTTGATAATGGTACTCTTCAGAGGATAGCTATTATGATTTTTTTATGCTTTTTTTTTTTTTTGTAGGAAGAAATGCATAAAAGTGATGACTGAAAATTAGTGAACTGGCTCTAGGTATTGTGTTCTGACATTGGAAACCTAGAAAATTATAGGAATATATTCAACTTGGTTCATATCTATAATCTGATACAAATAGCCTTCTTTTATTCAATATGGAAACAAGTATATTTAATATTAATAGATATTAATACAGGCATTTAATGTAGAGAAAATAAATCTATTATTTTTAGTAACAAACTGCTATGATTTTGCTTTTGTAATTTTTTTAGATAGATATTTTTACTGTTAGGAACTTTCAAGTAACCTGGGACAATGAAGGTCATCAAATTTTGAAAACAGTTTGTATATGTCTTTTTGATCAATACTTTCTGTAAAACACCAAGAAATTTTATACACACTATGACAACCATGAATTTTCTGAATTTAGCTTCTGGTCCTAAGCATTTTACAGCTATCAATCATGCGTAGAAACAACCACTTTATTATGGTCCAGCCAGATATAGTAGCATGGTTATAGAGATGTCAAATAAAATTTTTTAAAACCTAGCATTTTATGAAATGTAAAATAGAGTTCCACAAAATGTGATATTTTAAATGAGGCAAAACCTTATAGAATACAAATATATTTACAGAAAAGTACTAGCATTTAATTTATAACATCAAATGTCTCACCCCAATATCTTTGACAAACTGGTAAGCATGATAATGTATAATTATTTCCTTTAAAGGATTTAATTCACTCTAAATAAGGCTCAAAACACATGAAGGGGTATTCATTGTAAGCCATATTTATGTGGGACAAATATTTTAGAAACAGAACTGTAAAACTTTTCTAAGTGAATTGCAGAGATGAGTAACCTGTGGCATCTGCAGCTATTCTGAGTGACTTTATAGTGAGTGTTCAAATTATAGCACAGAAAAATGTCGAGGCACACATTCAAGGGCAACTCAATTCTCTTGTAATCCTCATAAAGTGAGGGAAACAACAGCCTCTTTGTTGGGTACTTAAGTTAAGAGCTGTGCGGAAAGGAAAGAGAGAAAAACAATATTAAAGACAATAATAAAACTTGACTGGCTTTTGAGCTCCAAGGTCATTCATTGCCCCTAATACTTCTTTTCAGATATTGTTCTGATCTGTGATCTACTGAATTCTCAAATATCTCCAAACATCTCCCAGCTCTGCCTCTTGGAACATTACCATGGTAATAAGGTGAGAGTGGCAAGACCATTTCCAGATCTCCCACTCTCCCGGTGACAAGCATTTGCTATGTCTGAAAGGAAATCAGGCATAATATCTTGCCAGCTGCATGGATTTTATCTAGTGCTGAGGAGAGAGAAGAAGGGTACTGCATTATACCTATTTCAAGTATAGTATGTGAAAGTCACTATCTGCCCAGGTTGCTTCTAGAACTGCTATGGTTTACCTTCCTCATAGGATGATTATGAAAATTAAAAGCATATAAGAGAATATCTCGCAGCTATAGAATAGTCCACAATTGAAAAAAGAACTCTCCATAATAAAAAAAGAATGTTGCCAGTGAAAATCTCTTTTTAGGTGGCATTACATCATGTATAAACCACATGATATAATTCCCCTTAGTCACCAAACTTTTAAATAAATCTGTGGAATTAGTAGCCCTAAAATTGTAAATAGTTGGGAAATAATGACGTAAGTGTTGAACCAAATCTTGAATATCTGTCTTTGTTAGTTGAGATGAAAAAAAGAGAGTGAAAAACATGGATGCATTTTAGGATGTTTAAGAACCATGGTTAGCCTCGGTTAAATCCATAACTAAAGGAATGGGCTGAGCTTGGTCTATGGGAGAGTTTTTGGCAAGATGACTTTCTACCTGTGCCAATACTTGTTCAACTGAAGAAAACAAGTACCATCTTTCCTCTAACCAGAAGAAGATTCCTGTGTTCTATGGGACTCAGTTTACCCAGAGGAGCATTTCTACCCTTGCCCTTGGGCAGTACATGCTAACCACAGTGATTAACATCACTAGGTGCCTTCCCTGCCCTGGATTTCCCACTCATCATCCCCCATTGTTTTAGGTTGACTTCCTTATGCTTATGAGAGAAAAAAAAAATAGACATTTGTATATCAACACTTTAGTCTTGTATAAATACATATGCTAAAGCCTTTGGAGAATCAACTGCTCAAATTAAAAAGACAAACTAATGATTCAAAAACATAACCATGTTTCTTATACCTAGGCTGTTGTCACTCAGACAATCACCAGGCTAGATTGCCTTTATCTCTTTTTTCTATATCATCTTTACCTCAGAGGTGAACACAATTTTGAGGACTAAATAAGTGTTTCAGGCCATATAACGGGTATCTCATCACATATTAGAGACTCTTATTTTCTTTGTGTTAGGACTTTTTCTTCATTTATCTATACAATAATAATTTACGGCCTGCCTATATGTAACTGCTTCCAAACAAAACAATCCTCTCAGCAAATTAGCCATCTAACCTTTATGGTCTGTGTTTCAGCACACACACACACACACACACACACACACACACACACACACTCACACTCACACACTCACACACTCACACTCACTCACTCACTAAGCTAAGCTCACAGGGTGAGGCAGGAGTGGATCTGGATGACCATGAATTGTGTCTGTGACTGTGTTTGTATGTGTTCAGTGACAATATTGCCAGATTAATGTACATCAGAATGCACACATGTTAAAAATAATTTTCTGTTTCTATCACGAATTTTAACCTCTGGCTCACAAGGGAACGGTAAAATCAAATAAAACAAGAAAAGGAAAGTCGTGAAGAGGTCGGACATTCCCAAGGAAGAAATAATGACTTCAGGTTTCACTACCTGGAATCAAGGACCACCCAAGGTATCATGTATAGTCACTAATTTATTTAGCAACTCATTTTTAAAAAATAAAAGGTTATTCTTACTGTCAAAGACTTCTCTGAATAGCCCTGTCCCAAACACACATGTTGCTCTTTCATAATCACAGCCCCCCTAGTGCAAGCAAGAAACCATGGAGAAAGAGAATATTGTGGCTTTCTTATTCTAGGTAGACTATCCTGACAGCATGGCACATCCCATTATCCTGAGAGGAGGCCCACCTCAGAGAAATAAGGAGTCATCAAATTGTAGGTAGGCCATATCCCTTTCCATGAAATCTTTTCAACAACTTCCTGTTTCACCTCTCTTTCACAGCTAGATGGTAATGGGGACTGGCGATTACTGAGAGAGATGGCCATCTTGTTCTCATTCTGAGGTATTTGTCCTCAAGGATCTCATCAGGTAATGTTACAGGTCTTTGCTGTGTGGCGAGCTGCTGCACTGACCACGTAGCATTTGCAGTCCTTCTTCTGAACCACAAAGCTGTTGATGGCATCTCAGTGTAAAGACCAGCCAGTCAGCCTTCATTCCTCAGTAAAAACATAGACACAAGATTTAATAAAGCTGATATAGAAAAAATGGGACAGGTGAAGAAATTCTACAATATTCACCTCTTCTAAAACCCAACTCTTTAAACAATGGTCATTTTTCCTTGACCCTTTTAAAACAGAATAGGTTTGGACATAGTGATTTTGATATAGTCAATTTAGTATAACACAGAAGAAATTACCTTGTTAAAGCATTAGATGTAGATCTTGTTTCTTGTTCCTCAGTTACAAAGGCCTTTTACTTTATATCTTACTTACAAATGTCTATGACTGGTTGCTACTTTTATATTAAGACAAAAGATATATGTTAAGGTTGTGATTATATGTCAGTCTCTAAGGGGGTATAAATTCTGTCTCCACAATTTTCAGTTTAAAGAAGTTTTATAATATCATGTGTAAATAGTACACTGAAAGCTAGTTCTTAGATATGTAATAAAAAACTGCATGTTTTGGGCCATTTGGAGATGGTAATGAGGAATCTCATTCTATTTTAAATATCACTAGTTCATGGGTCTTAAAGTTTATGGAAAAAGAAAATGAGAAAAATTGAGATACAGCAATCATGGATACAAGTGAGTCCTGAAAAAATGAGTGTGTGCTTACTGTAACAACTGAGGGATACTGTGATATGTTTACCTATAGACTCCTAGATACAAGAGTTTGCAGGTGATTGGGCCTCACTCCCAGTGTCTCTACCTTTCTGCCTAAGCTTCAATCCAACCCTAAAAGCTGTTCTCTGTACAAAGCCCACATAATCCCTCATCTTCATTGCAAGTGAGGTCAGTTCAGTGATAGGTTGAGGCTGGTAATAATAAAAGCTGACAGCTGAATAGCATCTTTTTAAAGCCATGTCAAAAACAACCCTGCATCAAAATTGTGCATCAAAGTGGCATGCCAAAAAGCAACTAGCATCAAAATGCTTTGCCAGAGGAGTTGCAAGGGTCAAAAAAGCCCTATCAAAATGTCATGTACTCATCTAACTCTTCATAGCCCAATCATAAAAGAAGATTAAGACTTCCAAAGATGAATGAGAATTCAAGTTGTCACTGAATGGCACCAAAGAAGAGTACATAGTCTAAATATCATTGTGGGAGTAGGAGCGGGGTGGTGTTTGGGGGGACAAAAAAACAAACAAGTAAGTTAATCAAGCCTTCTATTATTTTATTCCTTTACCCTTAAATTTATAAAGGACTCACCTTAAATGTGTTTAATTATTCCTTTTATCAAAACATCTGCTTAAAGTTCACGAAGATTAGCTTTAGCCATTCTTCAGATGGTAAGGTTTTTTTCCCAACCATCTTAAAATATGGCTTCCCCACTAAGTGGCAATTCAAATACATATCAAGCATAGAAATAAAGTGCTTAGTAAGATGAAATGTAATATAATTTTTAGTTAAAAACAAAATCCTACTTTAAAAAAAATCTTAATGTTCATAGGGATAATTTATTTTTTTCAATAGTAATATATTTTGTAAGTGATTCAATTTGAAGTAAGAATGACCAGGGGCATCATTTTCCTGTCAGAAACAAAATATATTATAACAGCTAAAAGACCTTGTTCATTTATAATTTTTAAATCTCATAAATAAAAAAAATCCAACTGTGACTTAGAGGGTTTTTTAATTTTTTAATTTTACCCACCCCTAGATGTCTTCTTACATATATTATCTGAAGACTGAAACATTGGTCTAAGAAGTAAAGTACTTTACATAGCTTTTGCAGGGGAAAGAGGGGAACCCTGGCCTTATGGTATAGTCAATATTCCGAAGATAAATTGTAGCTGGGTTCTTTGCATGAGAAACATTTTGAAAAGACTTTGCTAACATATTTAATATCAACACAGTGTCACTTTCTCAATACATATATATAGGCCCTGCACTTTCTCTGACCTTTTCCCATAACTATTGTTTTCTGTCTGTCTCTGAAAATTCCATGCCAGATTCCCTCGTGATCAGGCTTTGCTATCTTCTTCATCCAAGGGCCTCTAAGCTCCCTCCTTATTTTTATCACTAGTAGTGAAAAATAATACAGTCCTCAAAACAGGACACTTATTACTGTTAGCATTATATCTTCAGAGGTTTTAACTTTAAATTATTTTTTCTCAATTCCCAATTTCTTCATTTTTAGTACTTATTCATATTTAGTTTTGATCCAAATTGATCCTGCACTGACAACATGTATTCAAGGTGGCAGAAAAAGGAATGCTGTACTCATATTCAGTAATGAAGTGGCTGGAATATTTGGGCCTCCTCCCTAATCTCACTATCCCTTAAATTCTGACAACTTAAATTATGACTCATGCTTAGCTGTATCAATCATGGTGGTGAGTAGATTTCTAATACAACCTCTAAACTTTAATACAGTTTCAGTGATTGAGCACATTGATAGCAAAGCTGTGAAAATCTATACTCTGACCATTTTGGTTTAAGGAAATCCTGCTGACTCAAGACCGGATGGTTTAGCTGGGCCAAAAAAATAGATAAAAAAAGATAAATATTTGTATTAATTTTTCAAATCCCTGAGACAAACAACACTTCTGCAAGGAAATTAAACTGCTACTTCACTCAGGCCTGAATTATAAAAAGCAAAATAAATAAAGAATAATAATGTCACAAATTAAAATCTGTTTCCCAAAGCTAGTCATAGACTCTACATCATTTTGAGAGTCTTTTGCTTTTCATTTATTTTTATTTTTTTGTTTTCTATTGCAGGACATTTTTGCTCAAACAATAAAACCTGTGAAAGAATGATCAACTATATTCCTAACAAGAAAAAAGGCACTAAAAATATAAATAATACACCCTGCTGTGTAGCCACTGGGGGACAAGAGATGAGAAACTCATCCCCTTCCCCTGTGTTTTCTGAGAATTCACAGAAATGAAGAAAAGATACTTCATATATCTAGGTCTCAAATGAGATATTAATTATTTAATAGAATTATGGCATGTCATATGATATGATATACATTTTAATTTTAAAAAATGAGTCAGCTCTAAATATTTTCTTTGAAATATTTAATTGAGTAAAAAGGGCCACTAAAAAACTTAAAGAGTTCATGATTCTGAATTAACTGTGTCTTATACTGAAGAGATTGAGAAGACAATAACAAAAATTAAAGGAAAATTAAATACAGTTACGTATAGCTCAATATCCCTCCCCCAACACACCCAACCCCATGTATACTCAAATACCTACATGCATACACATACATGCACAAACATACGCACATATCCAAACACACACACACTTCTCCAAAAAAGCTTCATAAACTTGTTTCAGAAAACATTTCAGCAAAGTAGAAATGACTAACTTAGGGTTCTAAATACATGATTGGGAGTTAATTACTTTGAGGAAATATTTTTTCTATTTTCTTATAAAAGCAAGTTTCTATTGGCATTTGTTGTCTCAAGAGTGTTTAAATTATTTTACTAATCAAGTTAACGTTGTTTAATATTAAAATTATATTTGGCCTTCTTCATACCATATAGTTCAATTTGCTCCTCATTTTTATAAATGTGGAAAGTAAAGTCCAGAAAAGATAGGTGGATTTTGTACAGTAACTGAAATGGTCACTGGTAGAAACAGGGCAGAACACCTGGGCTGATTGTTTTCAGTCCTGTACTTCTTTCTTTTCTAAACATTGCCACCTCAGTCCCTTCCTTAAATTTTAATATTGGTAACATATTTTAGTAAAACTATTATTTTTTCTTCTTTAGATATTTATGTCTTAGCTAATTAGCTAATATAGTTTTACAGAGAAGGTATATCAGGTCCCTCCTCCAGGTCTATTTCATCGGTTTATCATTTTCTTTAATATGTGGGTTTTGATTTCTCTTGAAACTTACGATACAGTGGGAGATCTTTTATAAACTTCCTTCTATTCTGTTTATTACTGTGCTCCTTAAATTGGTTTTTCAATGGTTACACTGATACTTCAGGTTGATCTTATGACATGGCTAATATAAGATTATCATTGGCTATTCAGTAGGTCTAAATTTTCATCATTCGAAGCTTACTATAATCAGGCCCTAAACTAATATGCTAATTAATTTTTACAACATTCAATTTGAGCCAAATTATTTTTGTTCTGCTTTCCATTTTATACACATTGTATACTTTCTATGAATTTGTTTGCTACTCACTGGAGTCAGAACCACAAATTTTTTATGCTTAATGAGTATCAGACATATTGTTAAGAACTTTGCTTGCATTAACTTAATTTTCACTATAGCTCCAATACAAAGTATTGAATTATTATTGTATTATTGTGCTCAGAAAGTTTTAGTAATATCTTTTTTTATTTTATACTTGATATTTGGTTAAATAAGGCTTTAACACAAGACTGTGGGCCTTCTAAGCCCATATGCCCTTCTGTAGTTCTGCCTCATGACCCATAAGGATTGAATAAATGTACAAGGCCCATTTCAAGCTCTATCGTGGTGATAGAGACCTGGTCTCTGATTAACTCTTTAACTTCTGACTTCATAAAGCGCTTACAAACCATCCTGATAACCTGTTCATATCAAGTATTTTACTTCATCATATGACAATATCATTTCACATCTTAACAAACTTTTTTTATACATATAAATTGTTCTCCTGCCTAGAGAGTAACTCTGCTGAAGAATTTTTTTTTTCCTTTTTGAACTTTATTTTTTTCTCAGTATTACTCTATAGGTAACAAGATATCATCAAATATAGTCTGAGGATATATAAATTAGTGTGATTTTAAAATATATAATTAAGAGTCATAACTACTTTGACATTAAATTATTTTCTGTATGTATAAATAACATGAAAATATTTTTGATAGAATGAAATAGGAATTGTTTGGGTAGCTTTTAATTATTAAGCAGAAATTATGTGACAAACACTCATGAGATTTACTTCTTATAACCACCTATAAGCAATTATGCTCATTTTTATAACAAGAGGAAATTAGTGACCAAAAAGTTTAGGTGAGATATTTCAGACTTTGGAAGCAAGTTAAAGAATGGGGACTCAACTCCTAACGACTGGTTGCAAAGACTATTCTATTTTTGCCACAATATCTAAAGAGATACCACATGCCAAGTGCTCTGTTTACTGAAAATAGCAATAAAGCATTCACTTGATTCTGAAACATAATCAATTAGAGAAAATATAATTGAGTTAATAGTTTCTTCAATGAGAAAAAGATAAATTGTAACAATAAGCATTTATCTGATTTTCAATACAAATATTGAATTTTAATTGATCAGAATGAAAAGGAAAATAATTTATTTTAGTAATTGAGAAAATAAATAGTTATAGTTATCCAATAAAACTATTTATTAAGAAACAGGGTTTTATTCATCTCTGAATTCTTACCATTTTTCTTTGGGCCTCATACAGTAAAACTTTAAGAAAAAAGTAAATGAATGGAAATAGGTATATATTTTCTAAAATTGGCACTGAAACAATTACTATGTTAATGGCTCAAATAAACATATAATTCAATATATATCCTAATATTTCCTCATAACCGTGGTGAAGTGATAAATTACTCTTGTGCCCCAATTTATCTGCATATCCTATTTATGTAACCCATACTGTTAATGCAGATTAGTTAGCCTAAATTCTAATGTAATGTCTAAAAAACTTACTCATTTCTGAGTGACATCAGCTGTATAGTAATGCACATAACATGAATTAGATCAAAATCATTTTGAAATTTTCATATAGATTGTTGACTTGAAATTAATATAGTTAGCCTCTTTGAGATAGAGTGTATATATACTAGTGATCAGAAAGAGAATTTATATTACTGTGGGTAAAAATAAATCAGTGTTAATTAGCAGATATATGAAATCAGGAGAATGTACAGAGGTTACTATCACCCTGTAAGAAAACAAATATAATAGCAATGCAGGTACATTTTTCTAACAAAGTGAGATCAGAATACAGTGAGGGTTTTGGTAAGCATTATTTAGATTTCAGATAACATAATGCTGCCACTCCTTGGTGTATGGCAATAAGACTATCATCACATAATATTAATATAAGAAAAATCACATACAAATGAAATAGACTATTTAGAGATGGAGCCACATGCTATCTAGCTCAACCATGGGGTATGATCTAGAGATAAGTCTGAGGTGGATTGTGCCACAGGAAAAGGATGAGGTTATAAAAGTATTAATTTGAATTATTTATCAAAGATTAGGGGGCTACATTTAGTTATATGCTAGTTGGCATGGGACAATTTGTTTCTCCTACTCATAGTGGTCAAGGTCAGTGCAGATAATTAATTATATAGCTGCATGTCCATCATGTATAGCCACTTCTACCCATTGACACCAATGCTTAGAAGGAAACATAGACTAGTAAGTCACAGGAATACAATGTCCTCATGATCTGTTCCAATTGGTGTGTAATCAGAGCAACAGTATCAGATACTTATTAAAATTTCTCTTCTGCTTCTAATTATCACCCAAGAAAACTGTGTGCAGCACAGGGAATGGGGGTGGGAGGGAATAGAAAGCAATCAGTTTTAAGGATTTGTACAAAATGAGGACATTTTGAGTAAAATTATCATATATATGCTATTCATTTAACGCTTAGAGTCACCATGGAACTATATTTGGAGACACCCTAAAGTCACGGTATTTTTTATTTTAAGCATTCTGAATAGTACATTTTAAGATACAATATACTCTTTTGAATTAAGATGTCCAACCTATTTATTAAGTTTTATACAATGACTGAAAAACACTATAAGTCTGACATTTCAAGACACTGCAGTGAAGCAGTGCTACGTATCGTTCACATTACAAGTGAAACAAGGATGGGCTCGAAACTCAGACCCCACTGGAGTCAAGTGCCTTACCCTTTATCTGATGGACTTTCATTTTTTTTATTCATTCAAAATACCATCATTGTCCTACTATCTTGCTGCCTCTTATAATTAAAAAATATACAGATACAATGGTGCTTTACATTTTGGAAATATTTTTGTGGGATTCTTGCTAGCATTTCTTGAGTGGAGATGCAGAAGGTAGGAGAGGGAAAGTGGGAGGCAATTGTAACTGGGTCCTAGAGTCGATAGTGTTTTGACACTCGCTTTTATAAAGTAGCTAAACAAAGTTCCTCACTAAGAATGTATGTGCGTGTGTGTGATTGTGTGTGTTTTTTTATTTGTATAATGAAGAAATTGAGATCTCATTGACTGCCAAAATACATTAATAGATCCTTAGGTATGCAAATATCCCAGTTTGAAAAGCAACAGATTAAATCATAGGTACTCTCACTTTAGCAGTTTCTATACCCAATATGCAACAAAAAGACAATCACAGGTACAGCCCTCAAATCACATGGCAGTATTTAATTTTGAAGTGCTCATCTTGGCTTAGCAAAGTTACCTCACACTAAGGAAAATAAGTCAAAAAAATAAAAAAGTTGAGAACCATATGATTTCACTCATATTTAAGGTAGAAAACTGAAAGCAACAAATGAACAAGACAAATAAAAATTCATAGATGCAGACAACAGTTTAGTGGTCACCAGAGAGAAAGAGGGATAGGGTGGGGGTAGTTAGGGGTAAAGGAGATCAAATATATGGTGATGAAAGGATATCTAACTTTGGGTGATGAACACTCAATACAATATACAGATGATGTATTACAGACTTGTATACCTAAAACCTATATAACTTTATTAGCCCATGTCACCCCAATAAATTTAATTTTTAAAATTGAAAAATATAATTTAAAAAGTGCTCATTGTGAAGTTTCAGAATGCTTATAATATTCTCTTATATTACTCTAGAATTTGTAAGTAAATAAGTAAGAAAGCAAATAATAAATAAATAAACAAATAAATAGATAAATAAATAAATAATAAATTTTTATAGAAAATTCTGAGTCATCTCGGAACAGGTCCATAGATGAAGAGACATTACAAGCTCCTGTTAAACATCCATTTTCTAGCTTCATATCAGTCTATACATTTACTTAAATTTACTAAGTCAGGATCAGCATGAAAGGTCAAGCTGTAGGATCTAGAAACCATTCATTACCCAATAATATTATCAATAATAGCAAAATCTAAAACATAGCAGAGACATTTGTACTTAACCTTGGCTTCCTTCTTTATATTCTTTTTATAGGGAGAGAAAGAGAAAGAGAAGTATCAATTTAAAAATATATGTATTCTTAAAAGTGACCAGGATTCTATCAAATGTAGCAGCATGTATAACTATTTTTTTGATTGTGAGATAGTTGGCTTCCTTTTGAATATCATTATGTAATCACATGAGTATGTAGGATAAAAATCCAAATTCAATGGGAAATTTTGAGAGGTCAGCAACATTTATTATGCCTCTTAGCTGATTTTTATTTTAAGTATCTCATCAAAATTATGTTTACATTATGGAGGGAATAAAATTATGAGTCAGAAGAAAATACTGATTTATTTAAATGGCTTACCTATACTACCAAAAATGCTGGTTGATATGTTTTTAGAAAACCCTTAGAGGCTGGATGACTATAAAATCATTGTGAAATGCCTCTTTTTATAAAGAATTATAAATGCAGCAATATTCAACTCAATGAGTTTTGCCCTATCCACCTACCTCTAAGAGCTAAGGTCTTTCTGGGTTACTTTAGAATTCAAACACTGAAACGATAGCAGAAATTTATAAGTCAAACTTTCATAAATTGCTTTTTTATTCTTTTTTATCATATTTCTTCATATTCTGATTGACCACTGTGACCTTACCACTAAACCGAGCAAGTCTTATTCCTTCTCTCATTCATTAACACTTTTCTAAAGTTTTCCATTGTCATAACCCTGAATGTCTGCTGGGTTTATAATAGTTCTTTTCTGACTTGGATAACCATGCTGGCTTCCCAGAACCTATCTTTATTTGCAAACCATCAGTTGAGCATTCTCTCTATTTTCCTTTGATTTTAAAACCCTTGTGTTCATTACATGTCCTGAACAAATATCTGAGTTTTGTTGCTTAATGATATAATGCCAATGAAAAACTGTTATCCTCAAATCTTTAAATATATTATGACTTTTAAAGCCATATAAACTTACAAAGTTTACTGGCATATTACATGTCAGCCCTAGGAGTATACATGTATATATGTGTATATGTGTAAAGTATATAATTATAAAGGTATATGTATACATACATATATATGTAACATATACATAGTGTGTTATTAATTTTAAAACACTTTTATAACAATTTAACATCATTATTATTATGCCTATATTACAGGTTAGGAAACCGAGATTCATAGTGATTAATATTTTATCAAAGGTCACAACGGTAGTTCATGACCGAGTAGAGACTGAAATTCATTTGGAATGACTCTAAGTTTGAAACTTTTTCTACAATAATATTTTCATCTTTCCTACACAGTTCCATAAGAATTTTTTTGCATTTTCCCATTTCAATGTTGATTTGTCTAATATATCTGATCACGTTGTTTTCTTTAATTTTTTTATTAAAATTATTGGGGTGACATTGCTAAATGAAATTCAGTAAGTTTCAACAGTATGTCAGATATATATTACATTGTGATTGTGGCTCTAGTCCAAGAACTAATTACCTCATTTCTTTAATAATTGTCTTTTAAGGTCAATTGACTTCATTTCACTCTGTATTTTACATAGCTACCAGTCAAAATTGTTTTAATGACCTTGTCTGCTAATTTTAACAACTGTGACAGTTTTGGGTGGGTTCCAATGAATTGATTATTCTTACTATGGGCCAAGTTTTTCTGTTTTCTTGTATGCCTTGTAATTTTTTATTGGATATTAAGAATTGTAAAGTTTACCTTTTTAGGTGTTGGGTATTTTTGTGTTCTTATAAATGTTCTTGAGCATTGCTCTAGGATAAAGTTCAATTGCTTCATTCTCTAGGGTCCTGCTTCTATGATGTGTTAAGCCATTTGCATACAGTCCCTAGTCTATAGCTAATTATTTCCAGTCCTTTAATACTGTTTTCTCCAATCATCTCAAGTGGTTCTTGCCTTTCCCTTGGGCATTAGCCAGACTTCAATATTATATAATTCTTGAGGCACTGAGCAGAGTTCTCAAAATTTGAATAAAATAATGTTTCCCACCAGAATTATATATCCTGGAAAATTGTGTTTTTGTCATGTAAACAACTTTTAAAGAAAAAAATCATTATCCTCATCTCTACCTAAACATGAAATATCTATAATGACAAATATTTATAATTTTTAATTTATTAGTACCTGCTGGATCTACACTAATATCTTAGCTAATATCTCATTGTTTTTTCCAAGTTACTCTTACTATATCCTCCATCCTCTTTCTAGTCTTTTATCTAGAATATGCAATGTAAAATAAAAATGGTGTTGTCTCCAAAACAAACAAACAATATATATGAAAATAATTTGATATAGACCAAATATTGTACTGGTCAAACCATTCTTCCATTAGTTGGCTTAAAAGAGGTTCAGCTTATTCTCCATGATATTGATTCAGCAATTAAAATTAACTTTTATATCAGCCTTGCCTCTTTCTAGGAACTTTTACTTCTTATTCCTCACCAAAGTTTAGTTCATCATCTGTAAAATAAGGACAATAATAATACTCATCCATAAAGGGTTGTTGTGAAGAAAAAAAATGACAATGCATGTGCAGTTTTTAGCTTTTTCCAAGTATAGAGCACACAATAGATTTTAACAATTATTATTATTGAGTGCTGTTAAAATTCCTCTGCCCAACTTTAAGGTTCACTAGAATATAGTTTTGCACCCTCCTCCTCATATATTAGTTTTAGTCTCACAAACAAATTCTCTCATCTCATTCTGTTCACTATCTCTATGACTTCCAAGCCTCTGACTTATTTCTCCCATTATTCCTGGACCTTGAAAGGCCTTCCTTTCTTTCCATGATCTCCATCCATTCAGATGCTTCTATCCCTTCCAGCTCAAGTCATTCTCTCCAAAACCTCTCTGATTTCTCTAGTTCCATTGATCTCACTTCTGAATTCTTACAGTACCTAGAGTCCATGAGGTATGATTTAGCAGTCAATTTGGCAGTATTTTGCATTGTGGATTTTTCACCATGAGATACTTGTCCCCAAATAGATATATTCCTTAATGGCTTTTTAAATATTTTTTTACAACTCCTACTTTGGCTCTTGAAATTAACTGATTAACAGTATTTAGTAATTTAATTCATTCACTGACATTCTTTATAGACAACTTTTTAAGTTATTTTGAGTGTCCACAACTTCTCTAAACAGACAGAAAAGTTTATATTTAAGAAACCACTTTGAACATTTCTAAGACATACACTTATTATTAGATATGTTATATAAAATATTTTACATAAGGTTTAATAGCATATATGCTGTTAAAATAAATAAAAACATTTAATATAAGTTTTAAGAGCATATATGCAAATTATATGGGTCTGCTACACTTAATATAGTTATTACTCACAGATTTTGTAATTGTGAATTAGCCAACTCATTAAATTTGTAACCCAAAAATCAATATTTGTGGTATTTTTGCAGTCAGACAGACATAAAGTTGGAAAAAAATTTGAGTCACCAAACACACAAATTCCCAACTAAGGTCAAACAAGGAGACACCCTATGTTCTTGATTCAGCTCTTATACTAAAAACAAGTGTCTTTTTTACATTCTAGTTAGTACTATATCATTGGTATTGTTGTACTTTCTGTTGGTGATTTCCCTCTTTAAACTGGCCTCCTAGCATAGTTCTAAAGTGCTGTCTAGCATTTTCAAGCACGTGAAAGCTGTGCTGTGCTCTGCGGAGAAGGTGAGAATGAGCTATGTAATAATGAACAGGAGTCAGAGATACTAATATAAACTCATATTTATTTTAAATAGTTACAGAAGGTTTCATATAGAAATAGTTATATGTATGGATACACACACATGCGTGTGTGTGTGTATGAGTTAGTATACATTTATCCTTGCTATGACTGCTGAGAGGTCCTGATACACTGTATGAATGAATGCAATCAGAGCTCAGATTTTATTTTCTAATACCCTTCTCCAATAAAACGGAACCACAATCCTAGGATTAATGGTTGGTTCTATGAAATATATTTTCCTGATGCAGGAAGTATATAAGAGCTTGTAGAATCTTAGGGAGCCAGAAAGTGAGGAAGCACTCAATAAAAAATATAAAAATAAAATAAAACAAAAAATAAAAATAAAAGGATGAGGGTATGTCAAGGGACACAGGAGGTCAATTGAAAGAGCTCTTCCATGGCCAAAGCTGGGACAACTTAAGCAACAAATTAATAAAATTTAAAAATATGGGATTATAATCCAAGGTACAAAGTAAATATGCCTGAGTCCAGGCTGACATAAATAAATGATAGAATAAATAAATAAATAAGGAAAAGAGATAAATCTCCCTTGCCTAAGAACTTCAGATAATGTATATAAATATCCTCCCCACAAAGAAAGCATAAATCTCCACTTGCTAAGTGTGGGCTGTGCATATGACTTCCTTCCAAAGAGTATAGTATGGAAAGGGAAAGAAAGAGTATCTTACTATGGAGAAACGTAACAAATGTTACTTCAGCCAGTCAACATCATCAGTGCTAAATCATGTTGATCATATACACCTATGATATGATGCAATGGAAATGGCACTTTATCTCTGCTGTTTCCCTCCCAAATATTTATAACCTCAGTCTGCTCATAAGAAAAATATCAGATACCTTCCATTAGAGGGGCATTCTATGAAACTTTTTACCAGTGCTCCTCAAAACCATCAAGACCATTGAAAACAGTCTGAGAAACTGTCAGAGCCCAGAGAAGCTTAAAGAGGCAAATAAATGTAATATGGTATCACGAACGGGCTCCTGGAAAAATAAATTAGGCAAAAACTAAAAATATCTGAATATACTATGGACTTTATTTAATATCAGTATTGCTCCATTAATTATAACAACTGTACCATACTATGCAGGATAAAAAAAAACTAGGAGAGAGGATATATGAAAACTTTATTCATATATTTTCAATTATATTTTCAACTCTCCTGTAAATCTAAAACTGTTCTTTATAAAAGTCTATTTTTAAAACATTAGCAGAGCTTAGCCAAGCAAAGGTGGAGTAAGGATTGCAATTGGAGAGGACAATATACATTTAAAAAACAAAATCAAGGAACAGTAGAGAATGGCAGCACATTTTAAGAAGTTCAGGCTACATAACATAAGAAGTAGAGAGAATGAGAGATGTGAAAAAGGAACACCTCTTCCAGTGAGAACTGGACACTTCCCTGGCAATATGTGATGTTCCCTACTTAATCTTAAATAATTCACATAACACCAACCTCAGAAAGGGACTCTCTGACATGATGGAGTGAGAAATAAATACCATCACTCAGAAATCATGTCTGAGCTGAGACAAAAAGAACACTACACGTCATAAAAGCAACCAAACATACTCCTTTCCTAGTTAACAGGAATGACTGCCTCTTCTTAACCAGTCTCAGCTCTGTCCATTACCTCAGACTCCTAGATTTAAAAAAAGTCATGAAGATACCCAACTCTATATTTAGCCCACTTTCTGTCAGCACCCAAAGCTGAGCAAACCTCCTACTTTCTCAAGCCTCCCTCAAATTACCTAACACTCACTTAAATTCTTTAATCAGCCTCTTCTCACACTCTCTTACTAGATGTCTCATTGTTAGCTATAGTGTATGGTTTTTCTTGCTGTAATACTAATAAATCCAATTTTGCTTGTCCATGGATATGTTCCTGAGGACCCTTATCTGGAGGGCACTGACCAGAAGAGACGCAGGCCGCGACCATAATGCAAGAACACAGGCTATGGTAAGCAGCTTGGAATTAACCCTGTAAGCACTGAGAAAACTTATTGGAGAATTTTATATATGAAATAAAATGGTTTAAACTGTACATGAATTGTGAGTGGTGAGTATATGGATAATGATATAGAGTGTGAGGGACAAAAGACATAGATTAGGGACTGCTTGCTGCCAGCTAAGCCTGAACTTGAAGACAAGGTTAGAAGGAAATGTAATACATTTTTATCTATTTATTAGGTAATGTTTATTAGGTAAAATCTTCAGTCTTTAGTAAATGGTAATGAAAGTAGGAGTGAGAATAAATACTCAATCAAGGAGACTGATTATTGGTTAACCAGTTTATTATCTCACAACTGATTGCCCCCATAGGGATGCTCACACTGCAGACTCATATAGGAATGGCAGCATGAGAAGTGAATAGATGAGTCATTCACAATTCATAATCTGGATGAACATACAAGGTAGATTACTATTTCTACATTTTAAATTCTACCATGGCAATACAATACCAGTGGTCTAAATAGATTGGAGGTATTTGAATTCAAAGAATGTACAGTATTTATTTAAGTGAAAGAAAACACACCAAAAAAAGTATGTTTAATTTTTTGCATAGGAAAAAGACCAACAGTTGATGGATTCACAGAAGAATGCAATTCAGTTCTTAATAAACAAAGATATCTCCTGATTAAAATAAAGAATAATATTAGTTCTGCCAGACTGAAAACTTCACAAGGCCAAGGAATATATCTGTCATGTCTATTATTTTACTCTTAGCACCCATTGTCACACCTCCCAGCATATGATGCTCATTAATCAATTAATTAGTAGAGAATGTGCCCCTATCAGAAGCCAACAACTCTGATAATAGCCTGGAGTTGGAAAGAGATTAGCATAAAAAAAAAAAAAAAAAGGAAAGAGCTTTTTGCAGATCCAGAGCACAAAAGCCAGAGAGTGGATGTAACAGCAGAAAAGTCAGAATGAAGTAACACAACAACTTATGATAAAAGAGGGTATTCTCACTACAGGTTCCAAGACCAAAAAGATGTAAGTCAGCAAGCACTCATAGGAGAGGAAGGTCTGAGTCTGGATTTTTAGCACAGATAATAAAGACTTTTTACTAAGATCTGGTGAGAAAACATTGGATGTTGGGTGAGTTGCAATGAATCTCCAACCAAGATAGGTTGGGCTAGGAAGGAATCTCCATACTTTTTCCATAATCGCTGCACCAATTTGTCACCTTACCAAGATTGCATGAGGGTTCCCTTTTCTCCGCATCTTCGCCAGCAGTTGTTTGTTGATTTATTGATGACAGACATTCTGACAGGTGTGAGGTGATATCTCATTGTAGTTTTAATTTGCATTTCTCTGATGATTAGTGACCTTGACCATCATTTTCTATGTCTGTTGGCCACCTGTGTGTCCACTTTGGAGAAATGTCTATTCAGGTCCTCTCCCCATTTTTCAATCAGACTGTTTTTGTTTTGGGGGTTAAGATGTATGAGTTTCTCATATTTTCTGGCTACTAATGCCTTATTTTGTGGTTCTGTTTCTGTTGTTATCAATATGTTTAGTCTGCTATGAAAGGAATAATTCTCCATTGACCACTGGAGTACAAAAGCAAAAATAATTTTTCTTGATGCTCTTTTTGAACCCTCACTTATCAGGCTAAGAGGAAAGACACACTAAATCCCCAAATTTAAGTTACAATGAAATTTAACATATAAAATAGTAGAAAGTAAAAATTACAGTTTTGATTTTGAGTGCTTTTTTTGTGAATAATTAAGAAAGATAGAACATTTAAAAACAATTTTAGTTAATAACCAATTAGTTGTTTTCAGTAAGCAAAGAGTATTTGATTTTCTAATCTGGCAGGACATTTCACCCTCATGTGAACACCACTGACCATATTTTTAGATCCATGGCTTAGTAAAATAAACTGAAGCTGTTTCTCCAGCAGCTTCATTTTGGACAAATTAAATTTGTTAAAAAATTTAATGCTCTGTATTAATTTGTTTTTTATAGTTTTTTTTGCATTTATTTAATTTTTCTCTAGCTCAAATCTGTTCATGTCTCTAGTACAGAAGTGTACTAAATGTTGCTTATTTGTTGTATGATTGGTTGAGGAAATTAAATCCTTTGAAAGAAAATAAAAAGTACATCTGCAAATAAAGAATGTATACATCAGAAATAAGAAACAAAAGTCAATATTACTATGAATAAGATGTTTTTACCACAGAGTGGTTTGAGATTCAAAATAATAGATGTAGAAGAATCAACAAAGCATATGCTTGTAAGTGGCAGGCTATCAGTAATGTCCAGTTAAATTTTCATGTAACACATCTGTGCTGTGAATGTGCTATGTGCATACTGGCAAGGACTCCCAACCAAAGCCCTGGAGGGCAAGAGAAGGGTGGAAGTTGTAAGCATTTTCAACTGAACTAAGAAATGAAGGCATGGTGATGCTATATAGAAATCTAAATTAGCTATGAATTTCACTTGACTATTTTACTGAAAAGTTTGTACTTACATGTTATCATATGCCATCTATTAAATAGGTAGATAGAAGAATTGTGCATCTCTTTAAAGTATTTAAATATTTTTGGTTTACCTATAATTTTCCCTTTTTAAATTAAGTTTATTGGAGTGACAATGGGTAATAAAATTATATAGGTTTTAAGTGCACAATTCAATGATATATCATATGTATATTAGATTGTGTGTCCACCACCCAAAGTCAAATCTCCTTTTATCACCATAAATTTGACTCCATTTACCCCTATCTACCCCCCCACACACCCTGCCTTTCCCTCTGGTAACCACTAAACTGTTGTCTATGTCTATGAATTTTTATTTGTCCCGTTCATTTGTTGCTTTCAGTTTTATATCCCACATATAAGTTATTTCACTTAAAGTATTTAATTTTGGTATGACTACAGATTCATTGAGTATTTAATAAAAAACTATAGAACTCCAGAAATTTATACATAAACCTGCCTCTAGCATATATTATCAAAGGGTTAAAGACCATTTTGTACACCCCAAGTTCTATGAATTTCATACTTTAAAACCTCTTTTTCTAAAATATATGCTGATGGCAAGTGGCCCTTTCTTGTATAATAGGGAAGGTTCCTAACCAAGACAATAAGAAGAGCAGATCCTCCTGGAACTAGACTGCAGGGAAACAAATTGTGTTGGCTTCATTGTGACAAAAATACTGAACGACAGACAGAAAAAAACAAAGTCATGAATATGCTCTTTATGCATCAGAAGGAATTTCCCTTTAAAGTTGTTCAGTTAATTGGGAGTTTACTAAAAGATATTATAGTGACTTCTACTGAGTATAATTAACAATAAAAGAGAGATTCTAAATCAGGCTCTGAGAGGGAAAAAAAAAAACCCTGAAAGGAAAAATTAAAAAGAGAACATGTTCAAATAAAGTAAAGAGAACTCTTGGAAAAATGTTGATTTTATCAGAAAAAAAAAATTTATCCAGTCTAGTGTATTTAGTAAAACTAAAACCATGTTTAAAAGTAAATCAAAAGATCAGCATGCATATTCTTTTGATACTGGGAGAGAAGATACTTGATAGTTTGAAAAGGATTTAGAAGGAAATGTATCATTCTGCACAGCTAGTTTTAGCTAGAGACACATAATTGAAAAGAATATATTTAGCCTTCCCTAGTTAATAAACCATTAGTGGAAGAGAGCAGCAAAGAGCTTAAATGACCTTCTGGATTTTGTCAGAATCCTGTCAAGGAGGTGGCAGTGAAAGAATGACAGCAAGTTAGTGACTAAATGACAAAGGCTGGCAAGGCTGCTATGAGTTTAATGAAATGTATATTTGAGAAGCTGATTTAGAACAGATGTGGTCAGAGTCAGAAGATAACACTATAAATACTATTTTGTTACTTGCTCTTCTTTAGTTGCTAGTAGTCTGGTATCCAGGTGTTTACAAATTTGGCATGAAGGACATAAAAGGTAATATGTGTGCATGTGTATGACTAAGGTGGGGACCTTTTCTATCCACCCTTCTCTCCGTTACCCTGTATACCTCCCTTCAAAACTCTTCTCTGTGTGACTCTTACTGGCTAATAGTATGTCCTTTTTGCCACATGGCCAATGCAGTCATTTAATAAGTATCCAAGCATATCTCTATTTTGGTGTTAAACATTTCTAGATGTAGATTCCTTCTAAGTTTATATGAATATATACATATTTTTAATTATATTACTATTTTATGATTTTATTTTAAATATTATTTTATTTTTATTATTATATAAAATATATAATACACAATATAATAATCTTGGAAAGTAGACAAACAGTAGTAATCACTACATATACTTTCTCTTAATTTTCTCTTTTTCTCTGAGATTGAATAGTCTGTCATTTCTGCTTTCCTCTGCTTACCCTCTTTACTTTTTTAGATTAGAGTCCTCTGCTGTTTGTATCATCTGCATACTGTCTTTAACGGTCAATATAAATTGCCATCTCAGTTCCTGAGTCAATGTGACCTTACAGGCTTTGTGCCCAGAACTTGGAACTCAGTATTAATTCTCAAAATCACAATTCTTGGTAGGGATAAAATGATAGGCCTGGCTTCAGTTATATACCAGTCTCTGATCCTGTAAGCAATAGCCAAAGGATTGAGTTCATGTGGGACACAGGGATATAAATTCCAGGGCCATAAAAAAGGCAGGGTCTTGGAGAAAAGAATGTGAGAACAAGAAAGAAACATTCAGTATCACTAACACAAAATTCTAAAACTTTATAGATTTGATACTGTTATTGCTTTATTAAAGACTCAGTAAGATAAACTTATTCTTCTTTGTATTTATTTATTTAGCTTTAAATTTGATTTAAGTATCAATGTCAAAGTAATGTTTCCTAACTGTTTGAATTGATAACTATAGTTACATAACACAGTGAGAAAAGTAAATAAGATTTAAAAGCAGAAAACCTGGAGACCAAGCCCACTGCCAATCACTAGTCACTGAGAAAGTCCTGTAACCTTTCTTACCCTCACATTTATTACTTTTTTACCTGTAAAATCTAAGTAAAAATAAGGATACATATTTAAGTGGTTAATGTGAAGACAATAAAAAGTTCATGTATGGGAAAGGGTCTCAAAAACTGTTAAGGGCTAAACATGCTGAACATGACATCACCTTGTTGTAATACCCATAACAGTTTATGCATAGCTGTGCAACATCACAAGTGCTTAGATGCCACCTGTCCATCAGACAGTGCCCATGTGTATTATAACTCTGTTTCTACTACTGTCATATACTGAATTAGTCAAGCTTGTTTCAGTTATATATAATAATAACACCAAAATGACTTTTGCTTAAATAAGCATGAAAAGAACTGGATTAAATTATAGGATCCAAGTCCTAACCAAAAATCAGAATGAGCAGGATCAAAGCCAGCACTAGAGACCCTGCCATGTTTAAGGAACTTCCACGAGAGAGTAACATGGTCACAATCACTTCTCTTCTGAATGTCACTCAGATAATTTCAAATTTCTTCCAGATAAAATGAGATTTACTCCTGTTGTCTAAATGTCTAACGCTGAGTCTGTCAGCATCACATGAAAATCCAGTTCCTGAGGCCCCACCTTGATATTGGTGGCAGTTTCAAGAAAGCAAAATCAATATAAAACAGGGTATCACCACAAAACATATCTACTATAATTCAGCAGCAATCATTTTCATCATCTAATTATACAAATGCCATTGTCCCCAGAGTAAATATTCATTTTTTTCTCTCTTGAATTTGATTTAGCATAGAGAATTTTCCTGCATATATGTGTTCATTTATATCCTTTTCCCCCTTATTCTATGTGTCTATTCATCCCTCATCTTTCTGTTCATGGTTTAATTTTATTTTCTATTTGTTGGTCATATTTCTCTGTCTCAGTATACATATGGCTGTCCCAACCCAGGCTCAAACAACAAACTAGACATTAATAAATAAAGCCCAAATCTAAATTTTTGGGAGATATGGGATAGATTATGATTTGACCCAACCTGAGCCACAGATCTATTTACCTATGGCTGGCCAGCTCCCTACATAGTGCCAGCCTTAAAAGGGAACAGAACATCTAAAAGCTGTGAGTGATTAATTTTCCTTAAAGAAAAGGGAATGAGTTAGGCAGACACATAGTGGGTGTAGACGATAAGCTCTAATCCACCCAATGAATACCAGAGCAATATTTATAGACATCTCTATCTTCAGAACCTGTGAGCACTTTAAATTCAGTCAGCCCAAAACTGAACTCATTATCTTCAACTAGGCCTCCAGTCTTTCATATTGCCATTGAATACATCCCTATTCTCTTGGTCCCCTCACTTAAAATATTACAGTCTATTTTGACACATCGTCTCTATTGCCACAATCACCATTTTCAATCAGTTAACAAGTTAATTTTGCCTCTATAGTGCCTCTCAATTCTGTTTGCTCATTCATTTCCCTAATGTTACTACTCTTTTTCAGACTCTCATTACTGAACCAGTGTAATACAATATACGTAAAGGGGGGAAAAAAACTCTTTGTCTCTAGTTATCTTTTCTTTAATCTTAAAAATTTTTGCCAGAAAAAGGTATTGCTCAAAAATGATTCTCTAAAGAAGAAACCTTCAAACACTTGGAACCTGCTCAGTTCTAAATTTCAAAGCCAATATTTAAAATAATACCTGAAACATGTTTCTATCTGACTTTCTTGTCTGATCCCAAGATGCTTCCTCTATATAAGAAAATGTGATATTTAAAGTATTATCTGTGCTAATAACGTGACTTATCAATGCATCAAAGACTTCCTCTAGAAAAATTGAACCTCTTCTCTTTCTCATTACCATGGTTTTGTTCATGACATTGTTTCACTGTAAAATAGCGCCCCACCATCCAGACTGTCCAGAAGCCTAGTAAAAAAAACTTCACTTTCAATACCTCTTTCCTTATACTTTTCTCACTACAAAATATGGAAAGAATCTCTTCTTAATATAAGCAGTCATCGCAAATCTTCTGCCACTTTCCTCTATTACATATCATATCCTGACTTTAATGTTTTTCATCATTCTTTCCCTTCCTTTACATCAAATAAAAAAATAAATAATAAAAAGGAACAAAGAATAAAGAAAGGAAAGTGGAAGGGAAGGAAGGAGAGAGAGAGTGAGAGAGAAGGAAAAAAGGGAGAGAGGGAGGGAGGGAGGGAGGGAGGGAGGGAGGGAAGGAGGGAGGGAGGGAGGGAGGAAGGAAAGAAGGGAAAGAAAGAAAGAAAAAAAGAAAGAGAGAGAGAGAGAGAAAGGAAGGAAGGAAGGAAGGAAGGAAGGAAGGAAGGAAGGAAGGAAGGAAGGAAGGAGGAGAGAGAGAGAGAGAGAGAAGAAAGAAAGAAAGAAAGAAAGAAAGAAAGAAAAAGAAAGAAAGAAAGAGAGAAAGGAAAGGAAAGAGGAAGTGCTTTAAAGTCATTGAGGAAATTCCTTGGAGATTGTCTGAGTCATTTCTCTTTTCCTCAAGACCATCAAACTACACAGAGTATAGATATAAGCAAGGGATCTTATACTGTTAAGATGGAATCACTTCTCAGACATCCCACATATTATTTGAACCCTGCCTTGCCACTCTCTCACGAGGAATCCATATATGCAATGTGCAACCAAGAAACAAGTTTCTCTCATTGACTCCCAATGAAAATCGTGGCTTAAGGTCAGTTGACACATGCTTTTTGTTTCTTTTCTTTTCTTTTCTTTTCTTCTCTTTTCTTTTCTTTTTTCTCTTTTTACTTAAAAACCAACAAATTTCACTTCCTTCCTCAAAACTAGACACTAAGGGCAGCTCTCACCAGAGCCTAACCTAGCCACGCCCTGTACCACTCTGTGCACCCAAGTCCCCAACCATGCCTTCACGCCAGGCCAGCCTCAACACCCTGAAGGCGGTGAAATGCAAGATCCAGGCACTGGACCACATGCAGGGCCTGCAACAGGAGCAGGACAGGGGGCACAAGCAATGTGAGAAAGCCAAATGGGAAGTGGTAGCTCTTAGCTGATGCATCCAGCTCATTGAGGGCTTAAGAACAACTGGCCACAGATCTACAGAAGCTAGAGGAAGCAGAAAAGGCTGAAACAGAAGAATGAAAGTGACACAAAACTAGGCCACGAAAAATGAGAAGACAGTGCTCCAGGCTCAAAGAGGTCAAGAAACTTGCTGGGGAGGCCGACAGCACCTATAAGGAGGTAGATCTTAAGCTAGTCATCCTTCCTGGAGGGTGAGTGGGAGAGAGCAGAGGAGTGTGCGGAGTTGTCTGAAATAAAATGCGGAGACCTGGAAGACCTCAAGAATGTCACCAACAACCTGAAGTCACTGAAGGCTGCCTCTGAAAAGTATTCTGAAAAGGTGGATAAATATAAAGAAAAAATTAAGCTTCCATCTGATGAACTGAAAGAGGCTGAGACCCATCCTGAACTGCAGAGAGAACAATTCCAAAACTGGAAAAGATGATTCATGACCTGGAAGAAAAACTCCCCCAGGCTAAAGAGAATGTGGGCTTACATCAGACACTGGATCAGATACTAAATGTACATAACCAAAACAGAAGAGCAGAAGAGTCTTGTCCCAACAGAAGCTCTAGACCTCCATGACTTTCTCATCTCTTGTTAGAAGTTTTGTTTTGTTTTCTTTTTTGTTACTGCATCTGCACTGTGCTGGAAATGTCAAGCAAATTATGAACATGTGTCCAAATATTTTGTATCAGAGAAGCTTTGTGCTCCAGTTAAATCTAATCCTCTTTTTTTTTTTTTTTCCAAATGCCACCAGCTTTTTCAGCACTAATTTTATCCTTTAATTGCATTTATTCCTAAAGTAGGCAGGGTGTTTCCTGTTGAACATGGTCTCTTAAGACTGAGGCCACTGGTTCCTGGGAGATTAGACAACCCCACATTTTCAAAACATAGATTCTGATATCTAGTCATTGGCCAATTTAAAAGGTTGAAGCACAGAACCTCTGGGTCACCGTTAGACACATTACAGGAGGCCAGGGACCACTGCATTAAAATGGGTGATTGTTCTCCATCTAGAGAAGGGGGGGGTGAGGTGTATGCTATTGTGGGAAATGATAAACCACAGATAGATTAGCCTAATCATCCTGGCTCTTTTCCACACTCTGCCATGCAGAACAAACATCCTTTGAGGTGTCAGCATGAGAATGATCTGAAAATAGTCATAATATTTATTCCGATATGAGGCCATCCACTAAGCAGGAATAAATATGGCCTAACTCCATCTCCTCTGAACTTTAGGAAATGTAAACAGAAAATTTACATATCTAGGACATTAATACCTTCTTCAGGACCAAGTTAAAGACTAGGAAGCTCCTGATTAAACTGGATATGGAACATTTTTGTAGACAGAGCAGCACATTTTGTTGTTATATTCTTGCTTTCTCAGTCAACATCTCAGAGCTGAAACACTCCATATTTGTTAACAGTGTGGGGAAACTCAAGTTAACAATTCTGACTAAAAATCACCCTGTTTCTAGATTATCTGACTCCTTTGTCCCTTACTCCCGTTTGTTATGCATCACACTACCCAGGGGTTACACTAGCAAATTGTGCAACTGAATAAAAGCCACACTTTTCATTTAGATACTTGCAACTGTATCATATGTAACAGTAGTATCACTCTTCCTACATTTTAGTCCAATACATTTTTACATAAGCTATAAAAAATAATTCTAAAGATCCTCCTTGCTTCTGATGGATGTACTCAGAAGACAAAAAAAAAATGTGATGACCAGGATTGTCTCAATGCCACCAACACCTACACACACACACACACACACACACACACACACACACAATTCAAGGCCTTGCTTGGATGCAAGATTTTGTTTTCAAAAGGAAAATGGCATTATAACTAAAAAGTAAGTCAATATTTGTGACCCAATTTAGACCCTTTACTTCCATCAGCTATATTAGCAACTTTCCTTTTCTCTAGGAACAAGCAGGGTGAGGGTTGGACACCCAACAAAGGGATGGAGGTAGGCTAAGTTTCAGAAGAGCTCCCCATCCCTAAACTCAGGGAAGAGATTTGCTGGCAGGACCTTAATAGATATGAATAGCTGAAAATTAATTTGGAACTTAAATTACATAATTACAGTCTTCTGAAACAGGAATCATCCTGTATATCATCTAATATACATGAATATAATAGGACATTTTTCAAAAATAAAGTCTTTTAAACATAGAATTTACCTTTATCTTGGGTGACCTAGTCCCTGGTTTCCTAAGAAACCAAATTTCTTATCAGAAATACAATGGCATAAATGGACAATCAAAGATTACATGAAAATTGAATTTTAAAAAAATGGTGTGAAAAGCAAGGAACTCATGAAATTTATTCCTTTTACAGATAACTAAAAAATAATACAAAAAAAATATATTTCAGAGGTTCAAAGCCCTAATTTCCCAAGAGGCAATTGGCAGCATTCAACTTACTCTATTTCTTCTTTTAAGTGTTGTATAAATTATATGAATATAGCATTTGCACAACTTATTTTCTAGAAATGGATGAGAAAATGGCTCCTGCTTAGAAAAATTCCTAGAAAATTTTTGTACCATTCTTCCATGAGGACAAACTTTTGGCAGATACTATTTATGCTAAGGGGAAAATTGTACAATAATAATGAAATCCTGTGACAAATGGAATAGACATATTGTTTTAGTACATTCAGTATTAAAGATATTTTACTTTCAAATATTTTGAGTTTGAAAAAATCATACAGTGACATCTTTTAGAATTTACCTTGTAGAGGTAATATATTTTGATAGACTATATTAAATCATATGGCTAACCTGTAAGAGAATAATGGTTAAAAAGAATTTAGAAATATCTTTTCAGGTATCTGTAAAATTAATTCTATTTTGTAAATATTAATCTATTCTTTTACAGTTTAGCTAAAATAACAATGCTATGTGTATTATTCATTGTTAAAAAGACTGCAAAACAATATCATCTTCAGTAAATGTTTTGTTTCTCACACTTATGTGGCCAAAAACTTGCCACTGAGAAAACTTAACAAAGTTACTTTATTGTATTTTAATCCTAGATATTCTGGTTTGCCAAGAGAATTAGTGTTCTTGCAGAAATAAAGCCTCCCTACAATCCCTGAAGTTAAGTTTTTGTTAAAATGCTTATAAGCTAAAAGTCATAAGGAATAATTAAATGTATATGAGATAGCAGGTCAGAAAAAATAGAAAAAAGTACCCTGTCTACATATAATCACTAAGTTGTTTGGATTCAAACATTTATTTTTGGCAAACAATCACCTACACAAAAAGAACAAAACAATCACCAAGTGAGTAAACAAATAGCTTCTAATGTCTACCTAGGGACGAAGTTGGCACATAAAGGAAAAATGAAAGGATATTTTACCATGGAACAGAATAAATAACCATGAAGTAAAGGTCTTCACATCCTTTGGAGACAGCTTTACACACCGCAATGAACCCAGAAGATCATATTTTCTACCTATAGTCATACAAAACATTCATTCAAGGAACATAGACTTTTATAAGAGCATTTTGTGGTAGAATTTTTATAGATGGCATTAGAAGAGGCAGTTAGGAGAGTTATAGCTCCAGTATGTGTACAGACTTCTGAAATAGCAAGTAAAACAAAAATGACAACCCACCACACACACACACACACACACACACACACGCACACACACACACACATACACAGAGAAACCCTTTCCTAGCCATTTTGGTTCAGACGAGACAAACATTATAAGGAGACAAAGAAAATTAAATAATAGCATTATTATGATAAGCTCACTACAAAAAACAGTTGTGAGAGTTTTAGGATGGTTATTAATTGAACACATTTATTAAGTTCCTACTAAGTGCCAGGAACAGTAGATACAGCAATGAATAAGATACGTAAAAACTCTGTCTTCAGACAGCTTAGAATCTAGTAAAGGAGATTAAAGTATATAAATAATTAAACAGCTAATTGACTTACAACTGTGAAACACACTGTGAGGAGTAAAGGGTTTTCTTCAAGTATGTTATAATAGATTCTGCATATCAGATTAATCATTTTGGGAAGGTCTCCAAGGAGGTTTCCAAAGACATTTCATCACCTCTTTGACTATTCACCTGACATGTGCCCTCACTAACCATGTAGTAAAAAGGTAGCCTTTGGTGTTTTGATTTTATTGCAGTGGTGTGCACAGTGGGGTGCTCTTATAAGGGGTGATGATTTAGGAGATTGGATCAAATCAGATTATCAAAGATACCAGAGAAAACTATCTTTCTGTGACTCTATTTCCTGATACTATTTCTGCATTACCATTGTCTCTCCGACTGATAATAACCAATTGTTGAGTAGTTTTTATCATTTCATTTAATCTTTTCAACACTTTCAATTAGTTAGATGCCATTATTGTTATGTTGACACAAGAAAATCATGACAGAGAAATTAAGCCTAAATGTGCCAGCATACAATATGAGTTACTGCTGTGGTGTGTTGTCCTGGAACCAAGTCTGAGAAAAATAAAGGATAAATTCATTGCATCCTTCTTTGTCTGTTGCAATTTTGACACTCTATTTTAAGTGTCTTGGTCTTATGTATAGAGCAGAGTTTTTTATGTAAACATTAAATTTCATTAGAGATTTGGGTAAATAAACTATTGTTAGGCTTTTTTAAGACTAGTTTTCAGATGTTGTATGAAGCTCCAAAGAGACTAATATCCAATGAAAAATAAATAATGGAAATGGACCCTTTATTCTCCCTGCTCCCTTGCCAGTTTTGTTACCAGAATAGGTAGTAGGTTATGGATAAAAAGAAAGAGAGAAAACTACTATGGGGTTTTTTTATTTGATGTCGATATTTTCCTGGGAATCTAGCATCTGATTAAGCCAATTTTTCAGTGAATTGAACATAATGCAGTGAATTGCTTTCATGATGTGGATTCACACATTATAAATTAATGTTTTAGTTGGCATTGCAATATTTCAACTAAAAGAAACATTTAAGAGCCATTCTTCAAACAGGAGGATTCAATTTGCTTTTGCTATGACAATGCTGGTGCCCAACTTACACTGTCCAGCTAAGCAGAACCTCTCCTCCTGCTCAGGTATATCATGCTTTGGGACCTGAAAAAAATCAGTGGCTCGCCAGCCTGGCTAATCATAATCCTCTCATGGGGGGATTTAATCAGAACAGATGTCTTGTTTCACCTTTAGATATGATTTGTTTGACTCATGTGAGGCCCAGACATTGGTTTTGGTTTTGAAATCCAGTTCACAAGGTGATTCTAATGTCTAGCCAGGGTTGTATTTCAACTAGCTCTGTCAGCAGGATAAAAATAGGGTATCTCACCAAACTCTACTTTAAGTGAACCTAAGGAGAGAAAGAAGAGACCATTCTAGTGCTGCACAATGGCCACAGCAGAGCTGATGATGGTGGTGGTGACAGAGTTGTTGCAGGTTTGTCTGTGTGGGGGTTTGCGAAAAGGCAGCTTAGAATTGTATAGCTACACTGGTTGTGGGGAGATTATATGGCTATTCCACACTCAGTGGACAAACAGGAATAATAATGTGTTTCTATGAGGAAAATAGAAAGTTTCAGGTTAAATAAATCTGCTGATGAATTTTAGAGAAAGATGTGGTTCACTAAGTCTGAGTATAAAACTTAGGAGGCCAGTGGAGCAAAAGATTAGACAGCTTCATTGTGAGAAAGAACATGAAAAGCTATCTAATTAGATTGGTACTTTAACTTTCTCTTTTGCTCTATTAGTGTGCTCCTCACAATAACGATAATTTTACTGACCAATCAATTTAGAGAGACCATTAATCAACTGACATTTACTTTCTCAGCAGCTGTGGAAATGGGTATACTTGTTTTTGTCTTTCTCTCGATGCCTGATTATGACTATTTATGCTAGTAAATTATCACAAAAGAGATTTAACAGATAGAATAATAAAATCCTTCCCAGTTTACCTCAAACCTAGAATCACAGTTGTCTGTGTCTTTGTCTTTTGTTTTTTAGCTCAGTTTTTCATGATTTAGTGTTGAGGAGAATTTGTTCTGCAATGCCTATTTACCTTTAGCCAGCATATTTAACCCCACAAAATGCAAATACTCCAGAGCTACAATTTGAATAACAGTGCAAATTTTCTATCTCCTTTGATTAATTTATACTCTAGCATACAGCCATAATCTCATTTTCCATACCACACAAATTTAATCTCCTTATTTTTATTTAAATCACACACTTTTGTTATCATCTAAATAACAGGATAAAATAGAGTAAGGTAGATAGTGTAGAGAAAATAATGTCTATGAAACTGGTTACATAATCATTAATGCAAGAGAATTCAAAGAATATATGTTAGGCTTTGACTACATACAGGATGTGACATAGGATCTATGACTCTCAGTCTTTAGTGTGTAAGAGAATCACCTAGAAAACTTGTTGATACACACCACTAGTGAGAAAAAAATAAATTAAACCTCAATGAGATGACCTTGTAGAGCCATTCAATTGGCATCAACTTAAAATTGGATCAATTCATAAAGATTTTGAGGAAAAGAACTACAACACTCATACCCTACTGATAGTACTATATATGCAATGTAAAAATCACTTTGGAGATGATGGAGGCATTATCTAGTAAAGCAGAAATTACCTATAGTCTATGATCTATAAATTCCACTTCTAGATAAATTACATAGAAAAATTCTTATAGAGAGGTGAGGAAAGATTTCATAATGATATTCATAGTAGCAATGTATAATAATAAAAAATTAAAACAATTTAAAGGTTCATCAACAAATAATGTTGTATTTGGATAACAAGATACTACTATACAGCACTTAAAATAAATGAACCAAGGTTACATATATATCAACATACAAAAATTTCATTGACATATTAAACAAACAGATTTTAGGAAATACATGTTAATATAATTATCAAATTTTAAATATTGCAAGATTATACTATTAATTTATATACATATAAATATTAAAACAAAAAAGTCATCATGATAAACACAAACAGTAAACTTATTTGGAGAGAGAAGAATGGAATTGGAGAGATAAATTGATAAACATTTTTATATGTAGAAATTTAATTTCTAAAATTATTTTCATTTTGTATACCTCTGGGGGATGTGTACATACTGTTATGTCTAACCAATGTACTGTATACTTGAAACTAATAATAAAATTAAATTAAAAAAATATATATATATATATTCATAAATCCATTTGTACCCACCTTCATGCTATGCTTGGCCTTGCTAATCCAATGGGAATATTTAATATCCTTAAGCAAATTTAATAAGTCCACAAATGCATTGGCCCTCCTGTCATAGTTAATATCTTTGTCTCTCTTGTTTTGACTCTGGAGAGGCTGTTTCTACAGTATCCAACAGAAGACGTGAGAAGTGGTTTATTTTCAGTGTGGGGGCTTCGTTTTTAGGAAACTGGCCATTTCCACTTCTTGTCACTTGAAGTCCTGAGCAGCCTTATAATAAATCTGACTACGTTGAGGCTGCTGAGCTAAAGAGAACATATGTAAGCACTCTGGTAGTCAGTTCTAGTTGGGCCAAACTTTCCAATTGTCTCTACCAAGAAACTAAACTTATCAATGAAGCCATCTGGGACTCTTTGGACCAACCATTCACCAGCTAAACATACCAAGTAACCTCAGCAATCTCCATGGAGAACAGAAATATCTCCAATCTGAATCCAAGGGTGATTCTTGACCCTTCCCTGCAAATTGTGCTAAAATAAAATGGTTGTTGTTTTCAAGACACAAAATTTAAAAGTAATTCAATAGATAATGGGAAAAATCTTTTTAAATTACTTGTACATATTTGTCGATAAATACTCATTAACCATAAAGCATAGAGGTTTTACCAATGTCCTGCAGATGATATTTCCATGCAAAACAAACAAGCAAAAAGCAAGGTATTCAACTGAATTATTTTAACAGGTATTACTTGCTAGAAAAAATTTCTCCTCCCATTATATTTTGTCTATATATTATTCACAAATCATTGACAAACATTCTAATTTCCCCTGTGTCTGCTATATGGGTCCCATGAAATCTGTTAGTTATTTATTTCTCTGCGTATCCTCATGTATTTCTATTTACCACAGGATGTATTATCTTCGTACATCTTTAAAGCATTTGAAAACAAATGGGAGCATCTCTGAGGTTGGTATGTCATGTAGAGAGAATAGAATTTGCAAACTCCTTAAACAGAAACGAGTTCAGTGCGAAGAACAAATAAAACAAAAAGCATGTGGGTTTGCTGTAACAGAGGACACAGATGCAGAACAGTGTGGCATGTTGAGCAAATTAAAGAAGTTTGTGTTTTATTAAAAGCAATGGAGAACGTTTGGAAGATTTAAACAAAAGGTTTAAACATATATTTATATATACATATGTGTATATATATGTATATATATGTGTATATATCTTTATACATATGTATATATATGTGTGTATATATATATATATATACACATATATACATATATTTTATTTATTTTTCTTTTTTTATTATAATCTCTCTGGCCTCTGAAGGGTGCTTTTCCACTTTCTCCCTGCCAGTCCAAGTTCCTAATGCTGAATCTGGTCCTCATTTTGCCCAGCCTCATTTTGGTTGTACTCCCTGATTATCTCGCCTTGCCTCTAAGGCTCTAATCATCTTCCTTATCATCACGAAGCTGTGCACTCACACTGCTATTGTAGCATATTATGCTTGATTATAAATATGATTAGAATGAAATAGCTACACTCTGATATTCACTCGATCCCAATCTAAAATGCCACTTCAATATTTACCTTGTGTGTGTTCTAATTCTTCCTGCTGGGAGTGAATAATTTCCCAAATTCTCAAATTTAGCTATCACCAAGCAGACCTTTACAACATTTCTCCATTTATTTATGTTTGGTCCCTAAAACTATTAGTTCTTAGCAAGGATAAACATGTATTACACAGATTTTTTCATTATTGTCCTAAATTTGGAGCAACTGATAGGGATTAGCTACACACCAGGTGTCTCAAACTTCATTCTAGAGACAAAGCTTACAGGAAGTCTCTTTATTAAAGCATTAATAAAAATTTTAACTCCAAGGAAAAAGTAAAATTTAAAAATTTTATAATTTTTAAAGGTCAGTCATCAGTTTCAAGTAAAAGCCAATTTTTAAAATAAATTTTAATTGATTTAAAAAAAATAAATTTTAAAACTAAAATCCAAAAGTATAAATTCACAATGAGTGAGCTATGTTCTAAAGTCTAAAAAATCATTTGTGTTTATATTCACACACATACAACAACAAGCATATTAAGGCTACTTTTTAAAGTTATCTTCCTTTTTATGTAGTGGAGTAACTTGCTGTAATACACGTACACATTCATAATCATACACAGATACTCATAACCACACATAAGGCAATAAGGAGGTTATCTGAAAATTATTTGGAATCAAAAAAGTTTCAGGCCTCATTGCAGAGATAGTAAAATAAATCACCTTGCATCCTCTTAAAGTAAACCATAATAGCAATGTCACAAATAACTTCACTAATCAGAAAAAAATGGTATAAAAATTATAGGAGAATATTATTAAAGGAAATTTGCCCAATATTTGGGCAGGTTTAAAGAAAAATGGGAGATTAAATTTATGAGGGGTTGGATGCTAGATGTTACCTAACCCTGTGTTCCTGAACCAGTGTGCAGCCTGGGAGACAACCATAAATGATAATCAAATAATTTGACGAGTGAAGACTACAATCTTGAAAAGATAAATACAGGACTCTCTAGCACAGAGAAAGAGAATGATCTTCTCAGTAAGAGCCACAGGGGCATATAATCATAGCAGTGTTCATATATGGTTTTCATATTGTGTTAG
The DNA here is from genome assembly GCA_030015415.1 of Cynopterus sphinx. NCBI lineage: Eukaryota > Metazoa > Chordata > Mammalia > Chiroptera > Pteropodidae > Cynopterus > Cynopterus sphinx. Next base: position 25,612,022 of record CM057380.1, on the reverse strand, counting down.
CAACTTTTCCACAAGTATGTCATGTGACCAAAGAAACAAAACAGTCATAGTAAATTGACCAGATTTCAGCTATACTGTACTTGGACATGGATGTCAGATTGATGCTTTTTGGACTATGGAAAACTTCAATATTACTGGATAATTTAAAAAGAATGGGGATAACCTCAGAAGGGAGTAATCAAATATCCTGTTAATGAGGCAGTGAGAACTTAAAAAAATTATTTAGGAAAATTAAACATCGTTGACTAAATCTGCATGCTGATTTAGTAAAGCAGTTCATACAAGCTATATCAGAAAAGAACTACTGATTTTTAAAAAATAAAAAAAAAAAACAACACTGTACTCTGTAAGGTCTAAATGTATGCCTATATAAAGCAATTAATAAGAAAGCTTAAAGTACAACAAGATACAAAGAAATTTCCCAAGGAAAATACTATTTTTTTAAAGACCCATATTACAATAAGAACAAGTTGATACAAAATATGCTTTCTTCTTTCCTACCTGTCTCTAGTATTATGGATCATATTTGCCTCTCGAAATGTGAGGATAATTAATTAAATATATTTTCAGGATTAAAAAGTGAAATTTTTAAAAATCACTCAGAAATAGGAATGAATTTCATTTATCAACATAACAAGTTGATCTTTGTTGCTCTATATTCAAAGTATAATACAGCTTACTGTAATTAGTGGAAACAAACCACTCAAATTAGAAAAGTAACATTTATTTAGTGCTTACCAATGCCAGACGCTACTTAAGTGCTTTCATGAATTACTTTATTTCTGACAAAAAAAAAGTCTATGATTATCCCATCTGAGGTGATAATACTGAGCTACTCCATAGCTAGTAATTACCAAAGACTGAATTTGAACACAGCCAGGCTGTCTTTAGGTCACAAGTATAACCACCCATCTTTTGTTTATAATTAGATATGTAAAGAGAGTCACAATGGGCCATCTTCTACTAAATTTATGGCCACTGGGTTTTTATGAAGAAATTCTTTAGCTTTATCCCTGACCATAATTCTAGCGTAGAAACTATATTGTTCACTATTTCAATTAACAACAGAAAAATTTCATAACTGGAATATAAGCATCATCTATTTATGCCTCCTTCGCCATTATGTTTAATAAACAGACTAACTTCATTTATTCTACTTACTATTCTTCACTTGAATTCAATATTTTTCATTCCTATCCCTCTGATTCAAACCTTTAAAACCTCTTGCCATGACCACTAACATTGTTTCTTAGGAATTTTCATACATATAGTTTTTTACCCTGTGAGCATCTAAATTTCATACAACCCTCAAAAATTTTTCTAAAATCCATATTTGATCACACTAATTCTAAAAGTATTTTACAGTTTCCCAATCCAAGCAGAATAATCTTATAACCCTTCAGACAGGTAGTCCATTCTCTACAGTTTTTTTCTCCTTTATTCATAGTAATTATGCTCTGTGTGGTCCCCTTGAGCACTGCATTAGTGAATAAGGCACCTTTGCTCCTAGGGGAAATGCAGGATTTCATTCTAACAAGCCTCTGGTGACATCTTTATCATAGCTTTGTTCTATATGCATTCCAGTTTGAATATACCTTATGTAATACATATTTCTTAGAAATAATTAATTGCATGATCTTTGAATGATTTAAAGCAAGAGGTTTTGAAGGCCATTTACCTTATATCTGTCCATTCACTAATGTCCTTATTAAACAGGTCATTCTCATCAATATTGAAATCTGCTTTTCCACAACACTGTTTTCCTGAATACCATCTATCAAATTTACAGTGTGAGAAACAAAAAGACAGAACACTGCCTCATTCATCCTTAGCTAGGAACATAAGCATCCAGTAACTCAAATTGTTCACTGCTCTGTACATATCTGCCAATGAACCCCCAAAACATGGCAGCTATTAAGGGTTACAAATAATTCAGTAAGTAAGCAAAAACTCAAATACAGACACCATCCATAAGCAATGAGGGTCCAGTCTATCTCTAATTCCAGACTCTTTATCTTAAGGCTGCTACTATTTCTGAATCACTCTTTCAAATTCCTCTTTATTGAATCTTTTTTTAAGCTATATTGATTGCCTTACATGCATTTTATCTGACCTAATGTACATTAAGTTTCATACTTTAAGGTCCAATTCATTAATAATCTTCCCTAAATCATCTATTTAGAATTTTTTTCCTCTACAAGAGATTTTCCAAATATTTTATTTTGATCACTGCAATAGGAAGAATAATGGTCCCAAAGACACTTATCGCCTAACTTCCAAAACCTGTGAATATATTACCTTCCATGGCAAAAAGGATTGTGTCATTGCAGTTAAGGTTATAAATGTTGAGATGGATAGATTGTTTTGGATTATCTGGATGGGCCCAATCTAATCATAAGTGTCCTTAAAATAGAAGACAGAGGGGTATATACTAAGGATTCAAGGCTAGAAAAAGAGGCAGGAGAGATAAAAGCATAAGAGAGTCTCGACCTGTCATTCCTAGTTTTGAAGAATGAGGAAAAGGGTTACAATCTAAGAGATGTAACAGCCTCTAGAAGCCAGGAACAGCCCTTAGTTGACAGCTACAAGATGAGGATCTCAGTCCTACAAACACAGGAATTGAAATCTGCCAACAACCTGAATAAGCATGAAATGGATTCTCTCTTAGAGACCCTAGAAAAGAAGGCAGTTCTGCAGACACCATATCTTAGTCTGGTGAGACCCACTCCATACTCAGAAAAATGACATTGCAGCATATGAGATCATTTTGTGAGTTTATTTTCTACCTAGTAAATAATTATTCAAGGAAGAAACACTATTATTGAAAAACTCTCTTATACAACTCACATTTTAGGTATTTTAATACTTTATTCAACTCACAATCTGTTATGCATTATACAATGTTCCAGATGAGTAAGCTAAATCTTAAATAGTAAAGAAGCTTACTATTCAGTGAGAATTCCAATTACTCAGATGAAATATCTGTGGTTTTCTTTGGGAAAATTCAGTCATGCAGTTTGTTCCAAGTATAGGGTATGAAAGAAGTAAGAGATAATGCGAACTTGTTGGTTGAAATTCGAAGATAAGAGAAGATTGCATTTAACTAGGTAAGAAATAAAGATACTGTTTTGGATTATTTCTTTTTTTTTTTCTTTTGAGAACAGAATGCTATGATCAGATCTTGGGAAGATTAATCAGAAAATTAGTATAAAAAATATACTGCCAAAATATAAAGAAATTATAAGAATAAATCCCAGGAGTTCATCGGGGCATCTGTGGTGGGAATTCCAGCAATGGGAATAGAAAAACAGATTCAAAAACAAAATAGTACAGAAATAAGACAAAAATTAGTAATGGATTTTATGAATGAAGAGAATAGATAATTAAAGCATAATTCCCTGTTTATTAATATGAATGACAAACATTGGTGACATTTCCAACAAAAACCTAAAAAGCCATTCTACAAAGGAAAAATAATTGGTTTTGTTTTGGGCCTAATATGAAATATCTAAATGAGAATGAAAAAAAAAGCTTACCTTAATATTTTAATGTTTTCTCTCTTCTGAAAATGCTTACAGTATTTTACATATGATTACTTTATGATGTAACATTGATATCATGCTATAAGTATTTGATGACATGACCCTGGCTATTTCAAATTCATTCTCTAAATACTTAGCCTAGTAATTTCTTTTTCATGACTGTGAAATACTAACTAAATAAGATTGCTAACTGAATCTGCAAACACCCTGACATAGACATCAATGCTTAGTATTTATGACAATAAGTATTTTTAAACTGTCTAGAAAAAACAATATTCTGAGATATTTTTAGGAAACTGATAGCCATAGAATAAAAGACTGCAGGTATTTGTATGCAGCATAACATCCAGTTCCTCCAATATGCCTAAAAGTGTAACAGTCCTGTTGACAATGAGATGGTCAGAATCAGCCCTAGACTGTACACTGCGTGCATTTGGATTGACTGTTGAATTTGCAATTTTGTGATCCATAGAATAACACTGTTTTAAAACATTACTGTGATCAAAATTCACATACTAATGAGCTTTGGCATTTCTTTATCTGGTCACATATAAATGATATTCTGTAGCTTTTTAGGATTATTTTATGAATTTTATAGCTTATTGAAATATAGTATATCAGAACACTGACTACATTTCAAGTTCATTTTATTTTTTATTCCTGCTATTTTCATTTCTTTCTAATTCTAAAGTGAAAAAAATGAAGCTGAAAATACTAGTAAGTGAGAAATAAAAAGGCAATATTTTCTTTGGTAATCTCCTTTCAGTTTTGAAAGAATTGCCTCATGCCACAAAGAGGTGTAGAGAGGCAGCAGGTAATCTCTCAGAAATTTTAAATTGCTTCTAAATTAGAATATTTTTGTGATTGTTTTAATGTATTATTTTATATTTGCCTGATCCCTGGGGTGGACATTTACTTGAGTGCAATAGAGGTAGCATCATTATCAACTAAAGTACCCTTCTCAACAGGGGAAAGAAATCAAAGCCTTTCCTTCCCTTAATCATTAATTTTTAGTTTAATTCTGCTGATGCTATTTATGTAAAAATTGTTTAAATTGGGATTCTTATACTGGTGTTGATTAAGTGAACATTGTCACAATGAATTGCAGACTATCCCCAGAATCTCTAAGTAATGATTTTGACTCAAGCTCTATCTAATGATATTTAAATGATTGAACAAGTATAAAACTTTTTAAATTTAAAGATGTAATTATATGAGAACATTGGCTACATTTATAGGTTAGTTCTAAATAAACACAAGGCAGATTTTTTTATAAGTACTTCATTCTTTGGTGTAAAGGGGAAATTTTGCTTTGATGACTCAAAAAAATAATACAGTGTTATTGAGGATATAAACATTTGGTCTGATTAAATTCCTATTAACACAAGGTTCCTGAATCTCAACTTGAGAATACAGGCTTGATCACTGATTGCACAGATATTGCTGGCATTAAGCTAACATGTAATATGGAGGTCGTCACTCTGCAGAGTGGGCATGAGAGAAATTGGCATGATATGAAACCCATACGTATTCCAAGATAATGCTCATTGTTTTGAAATCCATTAAAATTATGGCCTAAAATGTTTACTGTTAAATAGGGCACTTTACTAAGTTATACAATGAATTCAAATTAAAGGTGTGGTCTTCACTCTTAAGTAATTAGCACAGAGCGTAAGCCATCAATGTTTAAGACATTAGATAAAAGTAAGAGTTATATGACTTTTTAATTCAGTATATTTAATTAAGCAATAAGTATCAAAAGTTTTAAAATTTTGTGTAACATATAACCCAGCCATTCCACTTCAAGAAATTTCTCTTGGAAACATAGGGTAAAATTAAAAAAAAATTAGTAAAAAAATTTTTTCATAAGATTATCTTAGTGACAATCAAAAAAAATCAAATATATAACTTTAGAGTACTGATTAAATATGCATGTTATGGTTACACAATGAAATATTAACCAATATAAAATGAAAAAATTATACCACTTTGAAATGTTCATAAATATTTTTCAGTTGAAAACACCAGGTGCTTTACATTTATATATGTATAAATAGAGGTATGTAGATAGATAGATAGGGAAACAGATATATAGATAGATTAAAATGTCAACAGTGAATATTTCAGGGTAGTGGTAATAATATATTTTTCTTCTTTCTTATCTTCTTTTGTATATGTGACTTCAAAAAAATTTTTGCCAGGTGCATATATATCATTTTTAATAAGAAAAAGGCAATTCTTAAAAAATAAGAAACATTACAATTGAGTCAACCTAGACTATGTATCAAAATACCATACATGGTAAATTTTTTAAATTACTATTCTAAAATATCTTCTAAAGGGTTCTGTATTAAAATAATATCAGTTAGTTACTCATAAAGACATAGGCTTTGAGGGGCAATTAGTATTTGAATATGTAGAAAAACAGACATTCAGAATGGATGAAATTTAGTATAAAATGATAAAGATGGAAAGGATACAGTCTTATGTGGGAAATAATAAGCAAAAGAGAGAAGCACAGTGGAAGATCAATCAGATAAGCAGGCCACTGATACTTATGGAGGGTCTTAAATGCCCAGTCAGAGGTGTAAGCATTATCAGACATGATATGGCTCCTGTTTACCTCTGCAACATCAGCTTATACCACTTCCCTCAACTCGCTGTGTTTACCTCGTCTATATTTTCCTCCTTTCTGCTCTCTGCCTAATCTCTGTAGTGCCATTTTAGAGCTTCATACATCTGTTAATCTCTGCATCTGAAATTCCCATCTCCTTAACCCTCACACGGCTGGCTCCTTTCAGTCACTCAAATGTTAGCTTGCAGTTCACCTCCTTTCAGAAGCCTGGACTGACTACTCACCCTAACTAGTCATAAACTACCACATCACTGTTTTAATCCACCACAAAGCACTTGTTATTAACTATTTATTTTTCATTTCTCTCTCTCTCTTTTTGGAGTGTAATCTTACAGGCTGAACAAATGTCACCTTGTTCAACACTGTATCCCCATGACCTACAGAAACCTTAAAATAAATAAATAAATAAATACTTATCTATTTCTGACAGAGAAATTGAGAGATAATAGAACAAGGAGGAGAGGAGATAATTTTCTTCCAAAAAAGGAACCAAGAAAGATAACAGTATCTAAATCATTTCTATGAGTTTAGCTTATAGTCCACAGGAGGACAATCCATATTATTCTTCTTCACATTGATATACCATTTCCTAGACTCTCTAAAATATATTGTGAGCATTACTATTTTGACATTTCATTATTTTTTTTCATTCCAATTATAAATTATTGTAAAGTATACATTTGACCTGTGCCTATTTCTTGCAAGCCACGTACACACACACACACACACACATCCTCATGTTATCGCAAATAGGAATAAGTAGCAACTGCTCCTAAACATTCACAGACAAAAAGATATAAAATGGTGAAGTTCAGTTATATATAAGCAACATAAAATTAAATCTGTAACACATGTACATTTTAGAATCAACTTGAATAAAATATTTACATACAAAAGTGCCAGATTAAGTCAATTTTCAGAGCATATTCAGGAGAGAACTATGTCAATAATTAGTGGATTTAAAATCTTCTGTGAATGAATATTAAACAGAATTCAGAAACCTAGTTAGAATGATTAGTGTCAGACAATGTCAAAGGCATTTTCATTTTCAGAGTGTAAAGTATGAGCTTCAGGCTCACGTTAGATATTTTTGATGCTTAAACTATAAACTACCAATGTTATGCTTTTTGTATGCTGTATTTATTTATTGTCTGACAAAGGCGAAAGTCAGACTACTGAAGAATTATACTACTATAGAAGAATTTATATCAAGCCTTCATTTTGGTCCTTTCTTGACCTTGATTAGAATCCTTTCAATTCTAAAGGGACTCTCTCAGTGTCATTGTTCTGACAAATTATCATTACACCCACACATAAAAAATAATGCATCTCTGGAAATATATAGGACATTGTTTAAACATATATTAAAACTACACAGCATATATACAATTATTTGAGATGATAAAGTGTTCTGAGAACTAAATTACAATATTTAGATTTAAATGCACTACTAAGAAAGCATTCTAAACAACCTCTTTGAACATTAATCATATATCTTAATTTTCTTGATATTGTAGGTACTTATAAACTGTACATGGAAGCAAAAAGTACAGATATTGGTTCCTAATGGTAAATAAAAACTCAATTTAAAAAAAAAAAAACATTTTCTATGAATTTGCCTACCCTAGGTACCTCTTTCATTAAGACAAGAAAGTGTACTAGAGGTTGCCAGGACTAGGAGGATGGGGGGAAAAGGGAGTTATTCTTAAATGTGTACAGCATTACTATTTGGAATGAAGAAAAAGTTTTGGAAAAGGACATGCTATAATTGCACAACATTGTGGATGTACTTAATGCCGTAAATAGTACATTTAAAAGTGGTTAAAATGGTAAATTGTATGTTATGCGTATTTTGCCACGATAAAAATAAATAAAAATAAAAATAAGAAAGTATAGTTTATGCTGAGCAAATTCTAGAAGGGTAGAAAGGCAAACCTGAAAACAAGAGACTTAAGGTATTGTCTAAAGGGGCACATTAGTTCACAAAAGGCCCAAGTTGATTTCCTGAAATACAGATAGTAACACAATCCAGTCTGAATTCAATCACATCCCAAACTACCTTCTATTCAACAGAATTACATGAGTAACCAACTGGGTATCCCACCAACATCATAAACTGAACACACTGAAAACTGAACAGAAAATCATCATTTCAAATCAGCTCTTCATTCAATGTTCTCCATTTTGACTAAAGGCAACACCCACACCCTAAGCATATACAACCTTAGACAGATAATCACCCAGAAGTCCTGTCACTTGAATCCTCTCCAAGTCTCTTCATTTTTGTCACCCTTTTTATTGTCCTGACCCTGTGTTCCTTACACTAACATCTGGATTTTCTGGATTGTATTATTATTTGACATTACATGAAAACACATTGTACTCTTCCATTTTAATCCAAATTTATCTTTCTTTCTTTGCCTATGAAAATTTTACACATTCTCTGAACTTGTTTCTAACATACAATGTACTATTTCTTTTTCTTATCTTGATGAGAAAATTATTTATAGAATGCCAAACATGGTACATTGTGTTAGGTTCTAAGAGATTCAATGGTAGGCCAGAATAGATTCCAGCCAATCTTGTCCTTATGTTTACAGATGTGTAAAATAGACTATTAAATAATGGTAAATCACTTGAGTGCTATTTCTCCTCAATAAAGCAACAGTGTAGGATGCTAAGTTTCAAGGCAAAATCAATTATGAGGATAAACTTAAGATTCCGGATCTCATTAGGAAGGTAAAAACTGGTGTGACTATGCAGAGCTTGAGAAAGCCTATAAACTCATCACCAAGATAAACCAGCAAATGATGACCAATGCCTTGAGAATGCTTAGCAGCAGCCACTATGACAGAACAAAGTCACATGAAGCATCCTCTCCTATACTTAATACTGAGAAGCTTACTGCTATGGACTGAAGGCTTGGTCCTCCAAAACTTCATGTTGAAGCCCTAATCTGTGGTGGTATTTGGGGATGGAAGGAATTAGTTAGATTAAGTCATGATGGTGGGGCCCTCATGTTGAAATTAATGTCCTTAGAAAAAGGAAAAAAGAGACGAGAGCTCTCATTCCATCAGTCATAGCTAGAAGACAGCCATCCTCAAGCCAGGAAGAGAGCTCTTACCCGGACACTGAATCTGCCTGGCACTTTAATCTAGGACTTCACAGACTCCCGAATTGTGAGAAATAAATATTTATTGTTTAAGCCACCCAGCCTATGGTATTTTGTTATAGCAGCTGCAACAGACTAGGCAGTGATCAAAACATCTTAAGAAACAGAAAAATTAAAAGAAAAGCTTATTATACACAGATTTTTTTTGTGTGTAAAACTGAGAAATCTGAATGGTCAAGTGACAGTAGTGACAATTTAAGAACAATACTTTTGCTGTCACAAAAATATCAGAATATGTGCACTGGAGAGAAAAACATGCCACTACATTTCATCATTGATATAAACAAGTGGAAGTGTGGCTCCCTTCCTAGAAAAATAAGAGTCTTTCTCACTTAATTTTGTTTCCCAGAATGAGAAATGACACACATCATATGACTTTTTGCATTTTTTATTTGATAATTTAAACTTGTTATACTGAGTAATGTGGCATTACTTCATATGTTTATATATAATTTAAGGAAATGATAGTAAGCAGAATCTATTCTTTTTTATAATGTAAGAATGACATCTGAGTTGCAAACTTGAGGTATAAACAAAAGGTACAAACGTTCAGTTATAAAATAAGTAAGGTATGTGAATGTAATGTACAGCATGGTGAATACAGTTAATACTGTGTTGCATATTTGAAAGTTGCTAAAAGAGTAGATCTTAAAAGTTTTCATTATCAGAAAAAAATATTTTTCTAACTATGTGTAGTGATGGATGTTAACCAGCCTTATAATCATTTCACAAAATATACTACAACATCACATCATTATGTTCTATACCTGAAACTAATACTGTTATGTGTCAATTATACCTCAATAAAATATATTTTAAAGATAATGACATTTAATATGAAATATGAGGAACTCAAGACATTAAAATCAAAATAAAGTTTGAAGAAATTATTCATTTTCTCTAAATTTGATTAATTTATTTATTAAATAAGTATATTTTTGAATAGGTTAATAAGTATTTCATTTATCAACAGTATGATAAAATATTAATTATTTCCTTTTCTAAGTAAAGCAGAAACAATGTAATTATTAGAAGAATAAGAAAGAAAATTGTCAAGGAGGGCCACAGTAAAAAGAAAGTGAAATTTCCAGAACCAGCTAAAATTCTGTGAAGAATTTTGTTTAAATGTTACCTAAAATTTCTAAATTTCTGAAAAATTTTAAAATTTCTTAATTGCTCTTTATTATATCTGTAGCTTGCCTGAAAACTTTGTTGTAAATTCTAAGAAAGGAAAAGAATTAACAGTTAGCTTGGGGGTAGGTGTCAACCCACATACTCACCCTTCTACACTCTCCTCTATAAAGTCAGGTCCTGGAAGCCTTTCATCTGAATCCTTCATATGCATTTGCCTCCAAGGTTTAAAATGGGTTCTGCTGATAAGAGGCAGTAGCTGAAGAATAGAAGATTGAAGGAAAAAGATGTTCTTTTTCCTGCTTCTGATTGCTGTAGTGGCAGCAGAGAGCAGCTACAGGCCATGAGAGATGCCCCTAACATAATGGAGATGGGCAAGAGCATGGTAGCCATAGGTCACAGAAGATTGAAGGCCCCAGCAACATCAAGAGCAAACACGGTACTGTTACTGGGACTGTAGGCTCTTGGCTCCCTGCCCTGCGTCTCAGGCAATAGTAGTCCCAACAGCAGCACTGGCAGCAACATTGTTTCAAGAGCCTCAGTGGCAAATGTATTATGTATGAGGTCTGAATAACATTATCTTCCTCTCTTGCACTCTGCTCTCCTAATCAATTCCCTATATTAAATGTCTGAATTAATCAATATGATCAACTTCACAAAGTTCCTCAATTCAATATGTTTGCCTAAGCTTCTAGGAGTGGCTTTAACAATACTGGTTGCTTGACTAGGATCTACATTCAACAGTGATTTACACTGAATAAACTTGAGATGCCAGAACTTTTAAAGCTATAAGGAGATATTAATGTTGGAGTACTTAATTGCATTAGGTATAATCTACCCACCAATCACCTGATAATCTCTCAAATTTGAGTTCTGTGTTAATGAGGGGGGAGTTTCTGTATTCGTAGTAAATCCCATGGTTGTTCTCTGCAGGTCAGAGATAAAAGTGGGAGATGCTACCATTAAAATGTGAATTTCTGGGCTACCAGAAGCCACATGGCAACCCCTCACTTCCTGAGGCAGGTTGGTCACAGCTACTGTATTGGGCAGCAGGTCCAAAGCAGTAGTCAGAATATTTTAACCCACAGAGATCGTTGACTATGAATTACTCATCACTAAAAAATGAATAGAGGTCATCCTTCTTAATAGTTTGTCAGTATATAATCACAGAGAAATGCTAGGGCTTGTGAACAGAGGTCTGATTTCCGTCATTAAAATGTGGAGTCTTATCTTCTCACGAAGTTTTCATTCCAGAGCTAGATCACAGCCCAGAACTATCTGAATAAAAGAGAGGCCAAGTCCATTTAAATAAGAACCCTGAGATACCACACCAATATTAATTTTTGCGTTAATTTATTAATCAATTATACACCATCAATTAATAAATTGTCCTTAAAGCTTCCCTGATGGGAGCTCTGTGGCCATTTATCAGAGGAGCCAGATGCACACTGGGAAAAGGAGAGAACACACACCATTCAGAGCCTGATTGACACTGACGCTGAGCTGATTTAATCTGGGGAACCAAAATACCATTGGGATCAATCGATTTAAGTTGAGGCCTCTAGGAATTTGTTATAAATGAGGTTATTGCTTGAGTCTATCTCTCAGTGGGTCCAATGGATTTTCCAACTCAACTTTGGGTAATTTCTCAAGTTTCTGAAAGCAGATTTGGGATAAACAATCAGTGGGAACACTTAGATCCCCTTTCTACTAAAATTGTATACCAAAGGCAGTAACACGTACAAAGGTAGGCTAAGTGGGATGAGTGAGTGGTATAAGAAAGCACATTAAAGAGAAATGGAATTGAGATCCTTATCCATACTGTTTTAGAGAAGTAAACTAGACTCTACGAAATAGAACAGATTATCAATCAAAGTAACACAGGCTAAATTCATGGGCCCTAAGAGAGAAAAGATGAACTAATTTTGCTTGTGAGAGATCAAGAAATAGACCTAAGAGTATAGCTAGAAGGAGACTGGGAGGTGTTCCCACGGGCAGCCTACTTTATTATTGGTCCTAAACTTCAATATACTTACTCTCCAAAGACAATCCTCCAAATAGCTACCTTAACAATGTTTGACAAAAGTGGTAAGTCTATTTGCCAGAAGTCCCTTTTGGGCAATATTTCATTTCTATTATCAACCTGTTTTTTCTTCTGGTTTTCCTCTAGCTGAACTTAAGTTCCTTGAATAAACTCATTACAGTCATGCAAAGACAATCCCATGACATTAACAAATAAAAATAGTAGAAAAAGACATATGTCTTGTTAGCCATGTTCCCACAAAAGACTTCAGGACCTAAAACAGAACCCAGAGTGCTATTGTGATTAAATGAAAACCACTCAAAGGAAAATAAAACAAAACAAAACAATTTTAAAATGTCACTCAAGCTATTCCTGTAGATTTGAATTGCCCAGAAATTGAGTTCTTTAAAATTGTGGCATAAGGTTTTTGCATCCCATAGTGTTGATGTCATAAGTATCAGTCAAGATGTTAGCTATCAAATAAAATACATTCCAATTGTTCCAATGATATCGATATTGTGCAATAATAAATTATCGCATCTATGGTGTGGCATTTAGTTGCATTATGCTGTACAAATTATGCCAGATTTTAAACATTTGTTGTTTTAATACTAAGTATATCATACACATCATAAGGATTTTAGAGCAAATCTTTGTCTACATAATATTAAAAATTGAAATATATTTCTTTTTGGATAATGCACAAACTTCAAAGAAAGAAATGTGGAAATAAAAATTCAGAAAGATTACAAGTTTGACCAACTACATAAAACATGAACTTTTTGGATAATGATAACGAAATATTTCAGATAGTTTAAGATACATGTGTGTGTAAATAGCTACTTTATTTCTGCTGAATTTTTCTTTTTGCACAAAATTAAAATATTACTATAGAAAATGTTTGGACCTTTGAAAATAATAAAATGTTTAATAAATTATTTAAAATATAAATATATATATATTATTATATAAAGGTAAATTTGGGGAGTACTTCTTTTCCAGCATCTAATTAGACCTCTCCTAGATGAATCTTACCAACTTTATGAGGTGAGTGTTATTTTTGTATTTTACAAAATACAAAATTACATCTGATGAAATTAAGTCTAAGAAAAATACAAAAGTTAAAGTAACAAATGAGACAAAAATTTACATAGGAAAAAAACATGTGCAGTCTCTTCAAAAAATAGTGTTATTTATATGGTACTATTGCTTTTTTTTAAATTATTAAATTGCAAAACACACACAAGGTATTGCACAAACCATTTTCTGTATTTCTATACACATGTTTAAATCTCCTTGAAATGTACCTCTTACCATTAATCACATCAATTACTATTCATATGCCAATAATATTTAGTTCAGAAGGGTATTTTTGCAGGGATATTTTCTTGATATAGCTAATAAAATATGTGCATTATCAAATTTAAATATACCACACAATACTTGCATGTTAGCAAGTACTCCTTTGCTAATTAGAGTTATAAATATTCAATTAAAGGTACTGTATTGCCAGCTTTTATTTTTAATGTATTCAAATATATTCATATATTCTGGAATTTATTAGGATGGCAAGTGAGTTCCACGATATTTTGTACATTATACACCATTTCTTAAATAAAGACCTAATTTTAAGAAGAATTATGACTCAAACACATCATGATCTCATGTCCCATATAACAAGTTAGTAACAGGTATAAATCAAGTCATTTTTAATAGTTTGTTACATATCCACAGGTAAAAGATTTTTTTCTATATATAGACATTTATGAGGAATCCAGAATAACTTTCTCCACAATCACTCTCTACTTGCTGTCTCTCCATTACACATTTTCTATCATAAAATCTTTTAGAAAAATACACAAACATACAAACAAAAAACTTCTGGCCAGTGACTTTCAAATCAAATTAGAAACATTTTCTTGATGTTAAAGAAAAATTTAAAATAAACCAAGGGGATGAGACATTTAATAAGATATATTCTCTGGAAGTTCAGAAATAGACAAATGTTCAGGACCTGCCAAGAGCATGTAGAAAATGACCTTTTTAAACTGTCAGGTGTCTTCTTCTTGTCACAGGTTCTTTCTTGATATGGTCATTTAAAAATTTCTCTGTTTGTTTTCCTTTTCCTTCTTCTGCATCATCCAGGTTATAGAAATAAATAGAATTGGCTATCATAGGTAACTAGCTCACCATCAGCAGAGCTGGTTTGCAAGTAGAGTATTTTTATTATTTCATGAAAAAAAAAATGTCTTGATTAGAAAATAGATCAACTGGAAACCATTCTTTAAAGCACTTCGAGGATGAGTTTAAAAAGAAACATTCCCTGCTCTGTTTTTCCAATCATTGTTGTGTTCATCAATATGGCTAGGTTTTAAAATCTCTCAAAAGAGGGCCTTATAAGAAACAATTTATAATTTTAAAATGCATTTAAAAATCACTGAAGCCCTAACTCTATATATGACACAAAGTAATATTACTTTACTAGAGTTAATAATCATTTTAATATACTACATAAATATTAAATTACTCTCTTAATAAGCTTATAAGATTTGTTTGCTGCTCTGTTATGAATAGCCTGCTATTTTATTGTTTTGATTGCTTTCCCACAGATGATCTTCACGTAAATGATAATAACAACTGCCTTTAGTTTTAAGCAGCACATAATAAATATCATTATACAGCATGAGTACCTGTCATTACCCTCTGTTAAGCTATTATTAGTAAATAGTCTCTAGTCACTAGAGTATGTTTCACCTGTTCAACACAGTGACAGTTTCAAATTGTGCATTCTCAGTAGGTGTCATAAAACAAGAAGCTTCTCAGTTTTGTGGCATGATAATGTTTACTTCATCATGGCAGGGAATGAAAGGAGGTCATTTGGTCAAGACCTGCCCTTGAAGCTTGTCAGCTGTTACATTTGAATATAAGGTGCTCAGGATCAGAAGCTGAGTGTCACATGGGCTTGGGGGACATAACTAATGAAAAAGAAATCAATGGCTAGTTGTTTTTGAAGTGTCCAGGGAGAACTAAGGAAATATCTAAAATGTCAAAATGTGCTTGAAATAGGATATAGTGATCCAAAGGCACTGAAGTAATTTAGGGTTTCATACACAAAAGCCCTGTAGCAAAGCAGCAGAAGTCCTTTGGCAATCTGTAGGTTTGTAGTCTATGAACTACTGGATTTGGTTCTGTTTCCAAAAGTTCTCAAAAAAAAAAAATGGAAAGGCTTTAAAGAAGAGAGGCAGCAGCAATTATGATGAAATAACCAGCTGTCTAGAATAAGACAATAAAGTAAGAAAATATGAATCCTCCACCTCTTCTAGCCAGATCACTTTTAAATGTCAGGAAAAGAATCCCTTTTCACTAAGGTTATCTGAAAAGGAGATTTCAGGGCACAGCTGGAGATATCATGGAACCCAAAGCCAAGGGAGGCTTCCTGGAAACCAGAAAAGGAAGGCTACCACAGACCAAGGACTAGAAGTTCTGTCTCTTTCTTAGGTTCACTGTTTTCCCTTCCATGGTTTTCTCAAAAGAATCTGCTCCATTCTCCCCTCTATTCAAGAGCTTCTCTTCCTGTCCAACTTGCAGGAATTTTAACATTGTCTTTTTAGTCCCAAATCAACAACTCTTTTCAGAAAAATACTTTTAATGGGCCACAATATTTACATATAATTATTTTCATGATAGATCATCTGATAGCTTTTGCCCAGTATCTGATAGGATGGTGAGGCAGTTGAGTGGAATCCTTCCATTGTCCCTGAGAATCAGTCTTGAGAAGGAAAGTGGAGAGTTTGCCACTTTCAGTGTCTTATAGTCTGTGTCTGCATCCCAGGCCTTTTGACTCAGTGCCGGGTATTACCCGAGAATCCAGGACTCATTCCCATGCCACTTTGTGTCAGGCCCATGTCCCTGTTCAAGAAGATTTGCTGGTGATAAAATTATTATAGAATTTCCATATATCTTCATTCTTGGGGATTTTGTTTGGTAAAAGCAAAATCCAGGTATGTAAGTATTTGCTGCCATCCCTTACCAAGCTTCCACCTAATCAAAATGTATTACCAACTTTAGCTGCTCGAGATGGAGTCTGTGTAGATTTGCTGTCCATTCAAACACATATACCTCCCAAGACCCCCAAGAAGATTTTCCCAACAACACAGAAAATTTTGCTCATTTTAGATACTCAACTACAACTATCAGGATATTTTTTTTTTCTTTTATTGCTTTTTTTTTTTCAGCGAAAGCATTGATGTTAACCTAAAATACTGCATATTTGTGATATCAGCTTCAGTTGGCAAGCTGCATTTTGTACCTGAACCTCAATGGTCTTTGAAGTGCTAGCAACCAGTAGAAGTGGCTTCATACAGCAATTTTACATAACTATTTTAATTTTTCATGATCTGCTTCCAGCCAAGCAGCTCCAAATAGGAATATGTCTGTGTTCTCAATGTTTTTACAGCTATAAAGAGCAACTACAAAATAACAATAAATATCACCAAACTGAATCTTCTCCAATTCTTCTCCCTAAGTAGTTGTATGCTCTGGATTCTAAAAGTCTGGGTTAATGGGTTTTCTATCACACACCTAAGAACTGATAACTTTCTTCCTGGGTGAAGGATTCTCAGTGTCTCCTTTCCAGCCATGATACCTTAACCAGTCTCACATTTTCCAGAATTTTCCAGAAGCTGCTGCTTGCAAGTACACTTATAGCTCTAATGTTCTTTGTTTTGTTTTGTTTTGTTTTGTTTAGTTTTGTTTTGGGGGGGGCTATTTGTTTGTTTGTTTTTCTCCCAGTATAGAATCTTTTGATTACAAAAAACAAAACCCGGGTAACTTTAGTGAAGTAAAGGTAAATTTTCTGTGTGAAAGGAGATATCTAAGATATTCCTAAATACGAAAATGCCAGACCTGCCACAAGCTGAACTTAAAGAACAGAAAGTTCATTGGAAAGAGGGGCGATCCTGCTCTTCATTAGGAAGAGGTCCACATGGTGTCTGTCACCCCTGTTTGAGTATAGGAGCATCTATCTGCTCCACCCTACTCTCCCTCTGGACTAGCTTACTTAGCTTTTTCATTTTACACAGGTTCAAGATCCCTGCCCTCAGGGCTTTTAATTAAGCTCTGCTCATTCTAGTCTCTGGGTTTTCAGTTCTAACTGCTGAGAACAAAGCAGTGAGACAATGTGATGGAGACAAAACTGCTGAAACAACAGATTTGCTCAGGACAGCCCCCAAAAGCACTCCTTCTAGGTCAGTTCTCTACTTTGAATCAAACCGCTTTGACAAATATTTAATTTTTGTTGGTTTTAAGAGTGCATAGAAACTTAAAGGGTGGTATTTATACAAGAAGCGTCCCTGAAATTTATCACCAAAACCAGAAGATGAGAGAACCCCAATGTCAGAATGGCCTTAATTTGTGCACTTTGTTTACCCCTTTATAAAATATTTCATTTGACAAAGAATTCCACAGTTTGAGACATTCGATTTAGTCCTATCTGCTTCCCACAAAAGTATCTTCACCTTAAACAATAGTGCCTCGGGACACTTTGAAGAAGGGCATGGTTATCTTTGTTTCCTCTCAAAAACTATTGTTGGTGCTCATTCATAAATCAAATTTCTTCTTGGATATATTTTACATGTTTAGCTACATCATCTGGGTAATCCCTAACAATATTCCTTTGCAGTTTACTCCCTTTCCAGAAACATAAGCATAGATATAATACCAGTAAGTCCCTTAAGGGCATTTTTTTATTTGGTTTTCAATTTTGTTGCTGATTATAGAGGACTGGCTTCTATATTGGACATTGTATTAACTCAAATCTCAAAACTAAGTATCCTCACCATTTTATCTACTAGGTTTCTTAATTTGAAAACCAAATTTTACATTTCAGAAATTAATTTTTATACTATAATCAAATCTCTTCATATGATTTATTTTTATTCATGTTATTAGTTGCCTTCAGCAATGTCATTTCACTGAATTATATCTATGCAAATTATTCTGATAATATGAGAAGTTCTCTGTCTGTCTGTCTCTCTTCTGAGACCCACAGGTTAATGCTGTTTGTTCTATTGCTTTTCTGTTTAACTTAGAGATATAGGACCTATAGTCATGATGGCTAACCTGATGGCAATGTCATTAGTACATTAGTGTCATTAGTATCATTTATGACAATCTGTCCTAGTGAGTACGTAGAGTACAGTGAGGCATGCCTCCAGCTTAAAAGAAATATCAGGGAAAAATCAGGTTAGTCCCTGGCATGTGATAATAATTATAAGAGATCCTTTCTGGAACTATCCATGATCCAGTTTACTTAATCTTATGGTTATAATTTTCATAGGACAAGCTTTCGCCATGAATTCCAGATAGAATTTTTTGATACAAATTAAAAGAATGTTAGAGTGGTAGTTTATAGTGGGACAGATTGACCTGGAGGAAATGTGAGATAAATTTCTAGCTTACAGTAAATGTTTATATCTTGATAAAAGGAGAATATATATATACACATACATACGTGTGTGTGTGTGTATTACACTATATATCTGTGGTTACCACTATAAATAAATTTTACCTCAAAAAAATTTTCTTAAGACACTAGAAGAAAAAAAGTAGCAAATACACTATTACATGTTTACTGAGATGTCTACCAAGCTATCCTACCCATCCCTCTGTATGTATACAGAGATTTCTTGAATTTTGTTTTCGTTTGTTATGAACACTTACGATTATTTTTTAATTTATTTTTGGTAGGGGTGTGTGTGTGTGTGTGTGTGCATGTGTGTGTGTGTGTTTGTGTGTGTGTGTGTTAGCATATGAGACAGATCAGAGACAGCATCAAAGAAACAGAGAAATCACCTTAAAATTCACCACTTTCAGTTTGGGGTGAATCAGCAACCTTGGCATGGTATCTCACGGCTGAGGGTCTCTACCTGATGAGTGATAACATTCAGGGACCGCCTCCTTGATGATGTACTTACTTTTGTTTTCTATGAGATATTTTTCTATTTTTCTCCTTTGAATTTTCTTTTTTATTTTCCATTATGCTAACATCTTTTTTGTCAATGGGAAGAAAGATGGCTTTTCAGATATTCCCTTAAGAATTGCTTCTGAATTGCACTTTCTCACATTTTCCCTGGCATTTCGTAGAATTCATTAACAGCTTGGTTTCGTTCTTATGTCAATCTGACATATATTTATAGATTACAACTTTTAGTCCTTTTAAAAAGAAAATTGTATTTTAAGCAAGAAAAACAAATGTACAAAGAAAATTTCTAACTAGGCATTCTAGAAATTGTTTAGCTGCAGTATGAATACTTGCTCTAAACCTATCAACCTAACAGTACCTTGTTAGGATATAAAATGAAATAGCAATAATGATAAAGTTTAACTTTATTGGCTCGTATGTTTGTTTGGTTTTTGGTTTATTTTGTATTTCTCCAGAATTTGGAAATAATTACTTCTTACATTGCTTTGAATGTGAATAAATTTTACATTTGTGAAAGATAAACGTCTGTTCATGGTCACTAATACTTTCCCAAAATAATGAGCAGCCAAAAAGATCTTCATATCTTTGGAATGAATCATTTGAGAGTTTTCTCTTTGATTGTACATTATAAATAGCTTTCCATATCACAGTTTCACACTAACTACAAGTTTTAATTGGAGACTTTTATGTGAAAAGGGCTAAGAAAGTGATTGGCAAATGGTGCCTATAAATTTTCAAATATTAATTCATCTACTTATTCACTACCTGCTTTCACTCATTCTTTATGTAAGAAGCCTCACATACTACAAAACTCTCCCTAATTTACATTACTAAAATATTGTTGTCCTGCACCAGCACTATGTAACACTAATACCCAGACACTATCATAGAAAAGCTGATGCTATATTTATCACAGAGAGCATAAAGAAGTCAAGTATAGTGGTGTTGGGTCTAAATAGATTTTTTAAATTCTGTTTTTTGCTTCTCTATTAGCATTATAATTTTCTACAAGAAAGAAAAGAATCTGACAGCTACATTATGAATTTATGCAAATTACTTACCACAAACTAAGCATAATAGCAGACACCTTTAACAAGGGAAAAATGTTTCTAAGCAGGTGCACTAGAATTCTTTCATGATTGTCAAAACCATACCCTGAGAACTCCTTCTTGAATTAATGTGAAATCATTCCTTCTAAATATAGAAGTCTTCATTTAGACTATCAATGACAGTGGCCTCCTAAATGCCAAGCAAACATTCTTTATTATACTTCCTATCCAATTATATGCAAACAACTAACTGAAAAGAAATTCCTTCCACAGTGTTTCAAGGATTTTTAGTACAACTATTTAACTATGTTTGAGTTTTAATTATTCTTTAATCACTATTTAGCTACCTCACACTGTATATTTTTTTAATCTTAATATCTACTTCTAATTTATTGCCTTCTACTTCAGAATGCTCCCTGTTTATAATATAATACAGAATAAATTACACCTTATTGGTTTCCATTATAATCATAGCTATTGTTTAGTCTTCATTATTATGCCTTTTATTTGCTTTCTTTTTTCTCCTAGGTAAATAATGACAATATTTCCAACAGTTTTTTTAATATATTCTGAATAAAAGGCAACCTTGTGTTTTTTACCAGGCCTAGTCTATTCTCAACTTGTTTAATCAACCCTTTAAAAGTTAATGTAAACAAACTTGGCTGTTGCATTAAGATGAAAACATATTTTAATGCAGAATTTTGATTACTTTTTTATTCTGATAGTGGGATTGAAAGAGATTGATCACTGCCAGTTGGAACCTTGTTCAAAAACTGATTGTATAAAATTTTTTTTTAAACTGTGCTAAATGAATTTTCCTTTCCCAAAAGATTAAAGCCCCAAAAGTATTTTGCACCAAAAAGAGACCTCAATTATAAAGTATAAGAAAGTTATCTTAATTCATGGGGGAAAAAAATCTGATTCACAATCATTTAATAAATTATGTCTTACATTTTTATATGTACAATGTAATTAGAAACAGGTTTAACTCCTTTTCAAATATGGTTAAATTAAAATTGTCACTCAAAAAACTCAACTCTTGAATCTTAAAAATGAATCAAATATTAGAAACTAATAGTATAAATTTTTTAAGTTTTTAAGAATGCCCTTTAGTATATAAGCATTTTTTAAATAAGTCCCTAAAAACTTCTCACTATAATCTTTGTAGTAAAATTTATTATTTGTACTAATACAGAATAAAGCAGTACTTTTCACATTATATTTCAGTATTGAGAAACTCTAAGTAAATTAATGAATTCATGTATATTAATCACTAAGCCACATCACTGTTAAACAACAAAATTTAAACTGAGGGAGTAAATTTAAAGATCTAATTGGGTTTAATGAATGGTTTATAAATAAGGCCACAATTCACATAGCAAACAGAAGTGCCCCAAGGAACTGTACAAAATAAAAGCATTTTTTAGGCAGAATCTGGGCAGGACAAGAAAGTTAGGCATGAAAACTAACTGAAACTGCAGTTAGGTTAGTTGTTAAGGCTTGGTGAGTTTTACCACAGTAACCCATTTGGATTCTGTTGTGTATAAATATCTTTTTAAACATCACCTAACAATAAAAGAGAATGTTTTGTCCAGTTAAAGAGAGTGAGTTTCATTGAAAGAGTCTAAATTATTGGTCTTTAGACAAGAATTCATAAGTTTCAAGTTATTTAAATATTTTATTTTTGTTTATTAAAAATAGGAAGCTTAAAAAATTAGATTTAGATTTATTTTAATTTATCTTTTGATGCAAATAGAAAAAATACTTCGTATATTTTGAGATATGAAAAAAGTATAATTCTCAAAAATTTAAAAACTCAAATTTCAAAAGTGTCCATTAATGTAGTTTTTTATATTAAATGATACATGATGATTTACATGCCATACAACAGAAACTTAGAAAAAAGAAAATTCCAGTTAAGAATATATATTCATCATGTTTTAAATATTAAATAAAACCTGGCCACATTTATTCTTCATCTAGAGGGCTAGCTTCTCTCAAATATATCTATACACACATAATTAACATAAATGAACTACATTGCATTTCAAGAACAACTTTTTGCCTGATATAATACACTTCTTATCTGCTACATAGCAAGATTTTCATTGTTTTTATTTATTTGGAGTTATTAAGATATTTTGTTTGTGATGAAGCACAGTGAAGGAAAACTACAGAGAATATTTTTCTTCTACAGTTAAAGCTGTCACTGTGGCTTCCTACCTTCTTCCACTTAATAGGAATTTTCTGGGCCACTCTATTGTTTAAGGTCTCTGGTGAAATCACAGACTCTTCAGTGTTTGACTGTTTATTTGATTTGGCTGCCACTATGGGAACAATTTAAACTGTTTGAAGAATGTGCCCAAAATAATGAGAATGATTGACAGTTGAGTGAGATTAAGAATCCCATAAAAGTAAAAGAAAGGTGAAATGTATTTTTTTGTACCTTTAGGCTTTTTTCTTCCTGTTTTTTTTTTTTTTTTTTTTAACATTTTGAACTGTTACTTATTGAATTCTCATTTAGGCTTTAATTAGTTGGATTTTCATTTTACGTGAGTAAACCACAAAATGCAGAGAGAACAAAAGCCAAGTTTCTAAGATATATTTATTATTTTGTAGGGGAGCATAACTTTCCACTCTAAAATATGTCTGTTAGGCAGTTAGATAGACATGAGCAACAGGGGAATGCAGGCCCAACCCAGGGACTACCCTTAAGACTTTTCTTTGTTTTTCCCCTTTTTATCTGTCTTATATCAATCTAATTATTAGACCAGCCAAAAAATATAGACTGGAAGAATAATTATTTTTTGCTCTCTGTTTCCTCACTAACCTTGTTTTAATAGAAAAGTATTGTTTAAATAAAAATCAACTGAGTAAATTTTAAGATATAATTGCCTCTATTAAGCAATTCGCGAATCAGGAAAGCATCACATTTATCAATTAGAAGAATGTTCCAAGGGTGTGAACAAAATAGAAGGCTTGTATAGAAAAGAGGGTGGGAGAAGGAAGCTATTAACAGAATAAAGAATTGTTTTGAGTCCTGTACTTTGGGGCTGGGCCGGCGGGCGGGGGGGGGGGGGGGGGGAGCCGGTGGAGGGAGAATAGAAACTGTTTTATTATACAGATTGCCTCTTCTTTTCATGGGTGATGAAAAGGGCCCAAGTTACAGATTACTTTATGGTGCTTGACCAGAAATTCCAGACTGGATGATTAAGATTATGTATTCAGGAGAGGTTAAAACAACAGTCAGGTCAGGCACTAAATCCAGGTTCCTGCCTCTGGACTTCAGAACGAGTTAAATCATTTGGGGCCTGGTGTTTTCTCTTTATCAGTCAATGGTTTTTATTTTACTACTAGCTTGCCAAATATTTTTTTATTCATTTTTTTTTTTAATTCTCACCATATATTAATTTCAAAGAGTAAATTTTATGAATTCCAGCTGGCTTTTTCTTTTTAACATCCTTATTCTTCTACTGGTAACTGAGACTTTCCTAATTATGACTTTTAGCATTTTTATATTATGAATTTGGAGAATTCCTCTCACTTCTACAGAGGTTCTGTTCCACTGTCCTATTTCCTTGAAAAGTCAAGAATGAACTAGAGTACAGCATGGTGAAAATAAATTTTCCAGACTTCATATCTAAGCCAAGATAACATGAGATGATGAAGAAAAACTGGAGAAATGGTTGGAAGAATAACTGGACTTAAGTTATAGCTAAGCTAATAAAATATTCCTTTTCCCAAGACTTTTCTTCTGAGAATGTGTTTCATTTGAAAATATTGTAAGACTAAATAAGCAGCTCCTTCAGAATAATATTTAGTTGTTAAATTTTCCGAACCAGTTTAATAAATCAGCTTTTCACCTTTCCTTTCACCACTTCTTTATCAGTAATATCTGTTCTGAATGAGGGCAACATGTTCTGAGCTAGTTGAAGTGTCCTTCGGACAAACTGTATGGCCATAAACATTTATCTTCCTCAGCACTGCCAAGACAATCCTCAACATGTATGTCATCCCTTGGAAATGCTACCAGACCAAAGTCCTTGTGCTTGTTGCTTCAAAAGGTCAAAACTTAAAACGTCAGAGTTTGGAGTAAGGAAATGTTTACTGATCGAGAAAATGCCAATTGAGAAGATGGGAGACCTAGTGGTGCCTCATTCCATCTTAAGAAAGTCCAGAGTTCAGGCTTCTTTTATGCCAAAGAAAAGAAATGGGAGGAGCAAGAGGTCATTGATGACTGCAGACATCTAAGGAAGCAGGAGTCTGAGGAAGATTGTGCTTAGTTAACCCCAGGTGATGTGACTGCAGTTATGAGGTGCCTGAAAATCTTTGAAAAACAATATAGATTTCTCTTATTTCCTCAGGAGAGGCACTTTCTGGTAAGAGACTTTTCATAAAACTCAAACTGAAGAAGAAATCCTCTAATGATTAGCTTGTCTATATGCAAGACTTATGTATAAGCAGAAGTTGTTGAACAAACCAGGCCTGGAGTCCAAGAAGCAAAGCATTTGACTCTGTTATAGGAGGGACCTATTAAGCATAAACATGTCAAAAAAAAAGTCAAGATAGTTCTTGGGTACTGTATCTTTTTGATCTTGAGAGACAGAGTGAGTAATTGTTCTTTCTAGCTCACAAATTTGCAGAATAAGTCTAAATCAATTGAAAAAGAAATTAATGTTAGAACAGCTGATTAACACTTGTCACTTTTGAATCAAGTGTTATAAAATTCTTAAGGATAAAACAAGTTTAATGAAGAACTTATAAGGCACTCATTTGTCTATATTACAAGTCAGGTGTCCCAGCCTTTGAATAAAACTAAATTGTTCACATGAAACTATGGCTTGTTTCTAAGCTGAGTCTTAAAGAGATTGAGCATTCCAAATATATGTCAAGACTCCTATTTGAGTTTGCAACTTAGAAGATTGTATCAAAGTTTGATGCCTTTCAAAATTGGAAAAAGTATAAAAAAAATATCTAAATACTTTTAACCTTTCTATCTGAACAGAGCAGAGTATGGCATGTGTACTCATGTAATTAAAAAAAAATGCTACAATGCTTTTCTACTGACAAATAGGCATATATATCTTGATTAAACTGACAAGATTTTCTTTGATACCACTATGTTAATTTAAAAAATAGTAGTATCACTTGTGACCATAGAAGTTGAAAATCAAGAAGATAAAACAAGAAAAAGATCCAGTGGCTCAAAAATCTTCTTTATTTATTAGCCAGAAACTTCTAAATCATCATTGACATTTCCATCTATGCCATACCTCTAAGTAACTACTAAATGCTGTCATTTCTCCCTCCTAAACCACTCTTAAACTTACGCACATTTCCCCCACTCCTACTAGTGTTACTCTGGTCTAGACCTCCATAATCTTACCTGTGTTACAACATCACACAAATAACTTTTCTCCTTAGTTCCAAATTTTTCACCTTACACACAATTAACTTCCCACACCACACTAGATTAATACCCTTAAGAATATATATACAGTCTTCTCCATCAATTTAGGATGTAGAAAACAGCAAAGAAAGTTACTTCCATAGTAACAGTGAGAAAACTTGGATGAATAACAAGATTATAACTTATTGAGTCCATCAAAGAACTGAGATGATAAGGCAACTAAGTAATCTGAATTTCAAAGGAAAAGAGCCCTCTAAGTGGAAACTGCATAAGGAGCACAGTCAACATGCATGAAGATAAGAAATTGAATGATTTGCTAAGATTACAGGCAGGTTAGCTTATCAGTCTAGAATACCCTGGAGCCCTAGACATATGCAATGTTCCCATACTTTTGTACAATATTTTCCTTGGGGTTTCATCTGGTACTCAGAAGAAAGATTGGGGATAGGAAGAAAGACCAGAGAACCCACACTGGTGATGCAGGCATGAAGAAGATCAGTAGGCACGAAGGACAAGATTGGTGGCAAGAGAAACTTTCGGGGTAGGGACAGAAATGCTACTGCTTTTTTCTTTCCCTAACTAAATTGATTTTCCAATCATGTTGAACTTCTTTTTATTACTTGCATGTACCATGTTGCCTCATTTTAAGGCTTCTGCAGATGCTATTCCCTCTGCCTAGTAGATTCCCACTCACTCTTGGATAATTTTTTTGCTAATTCTTTAGATATATAATTAATCATAATACCACTTTACATTAGTAAATCTTCATTTCCTGATCTCACCATTTCTACCCAAAGATTTAATTGTGTGCCTTGGATACATTGTCTATTAGACTATTTCCTACACTTTGCAATATTTACTCTTATTGACACTTTTTCTAACTTTAAGCTTCCTGAGAACAAGGACCATTCCCATTTGCACAAATATGTATACCTAGTACTCAGCGCAGAAAAACTGTTCAACATACACTATTAAATGAATAAAAAGCCAATATAGTTTTTGTGGCAAAATTGCATACATATACTTCAGTGCAACATATTTTGTGTTCTTGCTGAACCTTATACCTAGACATAATGATTTTATTTTCTACATTATTTCTGGGCTTTTTCAGATTCTTAATATATACTTTGTCTAATAAGTGCGTTCTGTAATAAAATGTTCTTATTTTAAAAATAAACAGCCCAGTAATAACTACTCTGAAGCATTTAATTGTCAGCCTAAATACCATGCAAACACATGGCCTGGTTATCAACATTGGCTCCTTTGCTTCCCATTAAGACTTTTCATTCACAGTGGTAGCTTACATTGGAGGACACTAGCCAAGAGTAGAAGAGATATATTTGATTATATTTGTGACCAGAAAAATAGAAATTGTCAAAGGACTGCAAGGCATTATACACTGGGAAAAGAAATTAACTATCAACTTGAGGAACTAAAATAACCAAATTTCATTTACCAAACTTTCTCAAAAAATACAAGCATAGCTTACCCTCAGGGCTTTTCTAAGGCCTAACAGATTCTTGGGATTGGGGCCTGGAGAGGGGAGGTATATGTATTTTAATAATTTTATTGTGAAATATAACCCATTTTAAGAAAAAAGTACAAAGTTATATATAAATTTGATGTATTTTAATATTAATCTGTTTATAATTTCCATAAGAAAATGCTAGTGAAAAAAAGTCGGTATTTTTTCTACATCTATTCAAAGTCAAGTTAACAATATACAAATATTTTCTTTCTTAATTTACTAATTTAATGGTTGCTGTTAATCTCTCTACAATGTTTATTTTCCTGTTGCTACTGTACAATTTGATGATACACAGTAAATATCTAACACCTCCAACTACCTTATATAGTAACCTTTTAATCATCCTCAGGTGGTGTCCTTATATTGGTTATAAGAACAACTATTTAGAGGCTCTGAATTCCAGGATCAAAATAATGATTTTGGACATAGTTGTGAGTTAGGAGAATGTTTCTTATTATTTAAATATCCTTTCTCTCCTACTTTTCTAGTTTCTTACCAGAAGTCCTATCACTATCCAAAGATTAAAGAGACTACCAACATCTAGAGTGAAAAGTTTAACTTGTCTCACAATAGTAAATCAATCTTCTAACTCATTGAATTCTACAATCACTAATTACATGTTATCTTTAATATTATTGAATAAATTTTTCAGTATTTTGTTTGTAACTAAATTGATGTAAGCATTGCTATAAACAAAATTGTTTATAGTACAAGAGCAGCTAGTTGATATGGAATTTGTCTTTTTACATGACTTTATAGCCTCATCACTCCTTGAATTCCATCTTATAATGGAGAAACACGTGCTTTTTATTTTATTACTATTTAATTTTCCATTTAGAGAGAGTATAACTTTGAGCTTGAAAGAATTCTAGCATTGCAATGTACTGAGATTCGATTTATACTTATTCTTTAAAGAATATTATTTTTTAAAAAGATTGTTTAGTGTCCTAGTCCTCATGTTAATTATATAGGACAATTTTCAAGAAAAAGACTTTATAGATTTTTTTTAAGAGAAACATTTGTATTTATCAAAAAATGAACCAGAGTGCTAGCCGTATCACTGCAAAAACCCTTAACATTTCTCAAACTTACATAAGCTTGGAGAAACTCAGCATACTGAAATGGCCTATTTCTCAATTTATATTAAGATATTTTATAATAGATAAAACGTCAATGTTATGAGGACTTTTTTTTTAAGTTAAAAAGATTAACCATAAGAAAATGATTTTTCCACCTTTGGTTAAATTAAACACTAATTTAAAAAAGAAATAATGAAATTAAAAAAGTTTTATAAAAATGTATTGTTTTTATATAATAACAATAATGTATTCTTATGATGATTTTTTAAAATTTTATAATTAATTTCAAGTATATAGTACATTGGTTAGACATCTTTGTAGTTTATGAAATGATCCTCCTGATTGCTCTTTCTCTCCTTTGGCTCTTCACCTAGCTCTTACTTTAATGCTGACTGATTTGCTTTTTAATTGGTTTTGTGCTATCTTTTATTGTTCTCCAGAATTTAACAACAGGCTTCTCTTTCATAATTATAAGAAAAACATCTCAGGATTGCTGTTTTTTAAATATACGTTTGTAGAATGTTCCTAATTTTAAAAAAGGACAACTAAAAATATAGTAATAGTAAAAATGATAGCTTGATGTTCTATATATATCTCTTCTTCATATCTTCAATGATAGAATAAGTCAGTTTATTTACTAGTGCAGAGCATTCCTTTCCAAACTTCAAGGTCAAGCATATTTTTATAAAGTATATTTTTTATGTTATATCACTTTGATAACAATAAAATCTTCAAGAAAATGTTTCTCTTGCGTGTTGAGAAAATGATCAACTAAAAAGAAAATGTAGACAAAATGCTAAAGCTAAATAAGGTAAAAAAAAAGTTTCAAAAGCAGCTTTAATCTCTCTTTCTCTCTTTCTCTTTCAACCTTTTAATCTTTCTCTGGCTCACTGGTTTGTATCTCTTTCCAACAACTGAACTATCCATCAGAGCATAGACCCTGAGGTCCTTATGAAAATTTAATCTAAGACCTAGAGTAGTTCCCAAAACATTGATACAATAAAAAAGTGACAAATAAATTAAGAAATAAAGGACTATTATAATGATAAACAGCCATCACATAATCTAAGTATCTTGTACATAACAGCCATCAATGAATGTTAGTTTTAAGAAAACATTCATATATTCTTGCTGCTGGAGCACTGCAAACTCATTTGCAGTTCAATGCAGGTTTTCTAAGAATCATTAGAGTTTCACTATATATCTTTGGCTAATTTATTAATAGAATCACAACAATATTTTATTATTTCTAAAGCTCAAATATATAGGAGCAAATAATCAATGAAATAGTTGTTTGTTGCTCATAAAATAAACTTTTATTTCGAATTAGTAAAATTATCACTCTAATAAAAATAATAGTGTCTCTAACTTCTCTCAATTTTGAAACATCTTCTGAGTTGTGCCATCAATTATCAGATTGCAATTGTAGATGAAACATTCTAAAACAATGAATGCAAAAGAGACCTCAATTGATAGGTTTAAAGAGTCTTATAGTTTCTGTTTTTATCCAATTAACTACAAAAAAAATCTGTTTTTAAAAATTCAAACAAGGAAAGCTACACAGTGAGAAGTATCTTTTTCCTCAGACCATGTTCCTCCCTGAATGAGGTAATAGCCATCCACAGTGTTATGAATCCTTTGATTTTTTCAAGTACATACAAATACATTATCTGTATACACATATAACTTCCAACACATA
This sequence comes from Cynopterus sphinx, assembly GCA_030015415.1. Classification (NCBI taxonomy): domain Eukaryota; kingdom Metazoa; phylum Chordata; class Mammalia; order Chiroptera; family Pteropodidae; genus Cynopterus; species Cynopterus sphinx. The sequence goes on along the minus strand of CM057380.1, from coordinate 25,581,772 downwards.
CAGAAACAGATTTAACACTTTTGTTTTATATTTTGGTACTTACAACTTATTAATTTACTTAGCAGTATATTCTGGAGCTGTAACTCACTGTGCAGTGTTTCACTGTATGCAGCCCCTGTTGATGATCATTTAGGGTGTGTCCAGATTTTGCTATATAAGGAAAGCTATGATTAACATCTGTATGCATGTACACATGCGAAAATCACAGAATGAGTGTAAAGGAAAATTTTTAAATATTGTAAAACTCCCACCACATTTGTTATACCAAAGTATATTATTCCTTCACATATTGGCAGTAAATGTCATTATTTTCTTCCTTTCTTCCTTCTCAAGAATTTAGTGTTTACATTATTGATCTGTAACAATTCTCTTAGCAAATTAGTCCTCTGTGTTAATTAATACAAATTATATTTAATTATTTCCTCTTATTATTTTAATGTTTTTGCCATACAGAAGATTTTACATTTAATGTAATAAAATTCATCATATTATATATCTTGACTTCCAGGTATTCTATGTTAAATAATATTTTTAAATGTTGATATTTATTATTCTCTTTCCTCACTGCCATGTCTAAGACCTTATTTCTAGTCAGTCAGAGGCATATGCAATGCAGATAAATTGGATCCTTTGCATAGAAATATAGAAGAAAACACAATGCTGCCCCCCCACAAAAAAATTAGCTCTTCAGCTTTAAAGAAGCAGTAGCAAAGAGAACTAGAGATAGAGATTGTGTCACTATCATAAATTGAGGAGGAGAGAAGGGAGATATCCACAACTACCTGCCCCTAACAAGGGTTTGAGAAAAATTTATAGTCTACACGAAATTTAACCTAAAATGGATCACAGAGCTAAATGTGAAATACAAAACTATAAAATTTCTAGAAGAAAACGTAGGAGAGAACCTAGATAAGCCTGGGTATGGTGAAGCCTTTTTAGAATCAAAATCAAAGATACAATCTATGAAAGAAATGATTGATAAATTGGACTTTATTACAATTAAAAACTTCTGCTCTGCAAAAGAGAATTAGAAGACAAGCCAAAGACTAGGAGAAGATATTTGCAAAAGACACATATGACAAAAATTATTATCCAAGATATATATTTAAAAAAACAATTTAAAAATACACCAAAGACCTTAATAGATACTTCACCAAAGAAGGTGGCAAATACAGGTGGCAAATAAGCATATAAACAGATGTTTCACATCATATCTCATCAGAGAAATAAAAGTTAAAACAATGGGATACCATTATACACCTATAAGAATGACCAAAATTCAGATCACTGACAATACAAAATGTTGACAAAAACGTGAAGCAATGGGAACTCTCATTTATTGCTGGTGGGAATGCAAAGTGCGCAGCCACTTAAAAAGACAGTTTGGTAGTTTCTTATAAAACTAAATATATTCTTACCATATGATCCACCAATTGTGCTCCCTGTTATCTACCCAAAAGAGTTGGAAGTGTATGTCTACACAAAAACACATAGATGGATGTTTATAGCAGCTTTATTCATCATTGCCAAATTTTGGAAGCAACCAAGATGTCTCTCTGTAGGTGAATGAATAAATAAGCAGTAGTGTATCCAGCCAATGGAATATTTTCAGAGCTAAAAAGAAATAAGCTATCAAGCTTTTGAAAAGACATGAAGGAAACCTAAATGTATTTTGCTAAGTAAAAGAAGACAATATGAAAATGCTGTATACTATAACTATATGACATTCTGGAAAACTATGGAGACAATAGAAAGTCCAGTGGTTGCCAGAGGTTAAAAGGAGAGTAGGAGATGAATAAACAGGTAGAAGCACAGACCATTTTTAGAATAGTGAAAATACTCTGTATGATATTATAATGATAGATACATTTGTCCAAACCCATAAGATGTTCATCACCAATAGGAACTCTAATGTAAATTATGGACTTTGAGAGATTACAATATGTCAATATAGTCTCATCCTTGGTAAAAAATATACCATTTCTGTGAGTGATGCTGGTATTCGGGGAGGCTATGTATATGTGCGAGCAGGGAATATATTGAAAATCTCTGTATCTTCTCTCAATTTTGTTCTGAATCTTAAACTGCTCTAAAAAAATAGTCTTAAGAAAAAAGGAAAAGAAAAGAAACAAGACAGGAAAGCAAAAGGTAAGGAAGAGAGATAGTGGTATGAGAAACATTCAATCTACTATTGCTGGCTTTGAAGATGAAGGGTTCCCTGTGCGAAGACTGTCTATGAGAAACTGGTTTTTGAAACCAGCAAAGAAACAAGGACTTCAGTCCTACAAATGCAAGCAACTTAATCTTCCTAATAAACTGAATGAGTTTAGAAGTAGATTCTTCTTTACAGCTACCAGATAAAAGCCCAGCAGAGCCAACACCTTGGTTTAGAATTTATGAGACCCAGAACAGAAAATTCAGCTACACCATTTTAAACTTCTAACTTATAAAACTGTGAGATAATAAGTGAGGTTTTTATTTCAGCCACCAAATTTGTAGTTATTTAGTATTCAGCGATATAAAAATAAAACACAGTTCTTGGATATTTTGATATATGCAATATTTTTACATACAATATACACATAAATAATCCTTCTAACATACTGATCTAGCAATTTCGCACCTCTTTCAAATACCTTGATCTCTTCTTTACCTTAGCCACTCACACTCATGATTATGTACTATAATTGTCATTATTAATATTTTCTATAAATTCAGTTTAATAATTCCACTCCTAGATGTGGCCTCCTGGTATACTAATTTATTCTTTCTGATACCTTAACGATAATAATCATTTGATTATACCTAGCCAGTAATCTATTGATATCACCACCCTCCTATCTCTTTACTGCTTCTTCCTCATATATTTACTTTTTCTAAAACTTTAAGTTCCTTGATAAACCATTATAATTACTTCTTGAATTAACTGAATTAATTCAATTCAGTTTCTCTTTTTTTGCATCTTTGTATTCATTTAAATAAGAACTATGGGTTGAATACAAATCTCCACCTATGTGTGACTTTGCCCTAACCCATGCACCCACAGTTGGAAAAAAAATCCACAGCAATGATGATTTTGGTTCATGATCACTTGCCTCAAGCGAGTCCTCAATGTTATCTGTAATTCCATTGCAATTTTTACTCTTGTGATTCTTACTCTCAAACTCTCTTAGACTAATGATCTTCTATTTTCTTTTTTAAATTTTAAATAACTTTTTAAAAATATAATATTCTACTAAAATATTTTTAAAATTACACTAAAATTTGCATCACAATTTTAAACAAGTTTATATCCTATTATTAGAAAAGTAAAATATTAATAATTCATAAGATAAAAGAGGAATATCATTACTTGGAGTAAGTATTTTGTATTTAATTTTATGTGTTAAATATCTCATTGATTAAAGCATGAAAACACTGAAAGATTTCACATAAAATTTTACTTGTAAATTTTATCAAATGCATTTCCTCAAAAATTGATAGATGAAAAACACTCCTGTTATAGATAGATAATAGAGAGATAGATAGATGATGATGATAGATAGGTGATAAATAGATAATAAATATAGATACATATACATACATATAGGAGTGTTTTATATATACACACGTATTTATACATTTATACTAATATATTTGCTAATTTATGTTGATTTGTAAGTTCTGAAACCAGAGGACACCACCATGGGCCAAAATATTCCCATTTCTAATAACATTAAACTTCATACCTTTTTTTCTCAAACCCTATCTTGTCTTCTGGTCTCAGTTCTGTTATCTAGGAAAGTGACAATTCCAGCTTTCTAGTTTTTCAAATCAAACTTTTAGAGTCATTTTTGCCTTTTTTTAATACTCTACACTAAATTCATCAGCATGCCCAACTAATTCTATCTTTAAAATATGTCCAGAATTAGATTATGTATCTTTCTCATGGCTGCTACTCTTGTCTACTTTTGTTAATTTTTAACAGAGCAGCCAGGGTGAAAGCCATTAAAAATGGCAGTTAAATCATGCAGGGCTAAGAGTTAAAAATGTAATAGAAATGTACTGTTATATACTCACTTAGCATTCAAGCAACCTTTCTAATACATGAAACTCCATCACTTTGTAGGGTTGATGTAGGCAGGAAGTCAAAAAGGCAAATGGTTTCTCTATTCCTCCATGTTTCCAGGACATGAGGATATGAACTAGCATCTGCTACTCATGACTCTTACCTTAAAGAAATGATGCCCAGCCAGATAGCATTCATGGTAGCAGTAAAAAAGTCAGCAGTTCAGCAATGAGAGCAGTTTGCTCCTGTAATGCAAGTGGAAATAAATGTCCTGTAACAGAGGCAGTGACAGTAGCATCTTAATCATTTGTTTCTTGACTGCAAAGACCATTCTGACTCATGCTTATTATCTACAATAGATCCCCCAGCATTCCCACAGATTCTTTAAGCTACTTTATATCTTTCAATCAATTCTGTTACTTGTGACCAAGAATGTTGGCTGATAAAATATGTTTAAAGTTTCATGGATTTTACAATTATTACAGTTCCCAACTATAAGATGATTAGAGATAAGGATAGAGATAGGTATAAAGACAAGGAGAGGGAAGAAGAGAGAGAAAAAGAAAATGAGAGAGAGGGAAAAGAGGGAAGGAAGTAAGGAAGAAAGAAATGAATGAAGGAATGGAGGAAGGAAAGAAGGAAAAAAGAGAAAAAGGAAGAGAGGAAGGAAGGACAATAGGAGGAGGAGGAGAACAAGGACAAGAACATGAAACAAACAAACAAACAAACAATCAAAACAGAATAAGAACTAATACATGCTTCTACATCTACATCCAAAGAAATAATCCCTAAAATGCTAAAAATCTACCACAACATTTAAGAAGTAGTGACATTTCATCAGTGTTTTTCAAGAGCAAGGAAGAGTTATGCAGTAATGTAGTATAGAAAAAGTAAAAACACTGCTAGATTTTTTTAAATAATAAAATAACAAAATTGAGAGATAATCAGTCATCAAATAAATCTGAATGAATTAAATTTCTCTAATAAAATGTGATCATTCATTTACTGGGTTAAAAAGAGCAAGTGTTAAAAAATCAAAAGAATATGAGGGTAGCAAAAAATTCAGAGTCTAAAGTATATAGCACTTTTTACAAATTACATTATTGAATTTATAACTAATAAAACCAGAAATAAAGTATTTTGAAAACTTCAATCCTTAGAAATTCATACTTTTTCTGAATAATCCTAAATCAAACTAAAAATAAAATTTATAAACATTCATACTATAAATAAAAACAGAATAGTTCATGTTCAAACCTATGTTATATCACTAAATCTCTAAGAAAAACTTATGGGCATCAATGCTATAATTATTTAAAGTGTTGAAGATGAAAGAAATGAAGAGAAGTAAATAAATTATCTTAATTTAATGTAAAGAAATTGAGATAAGAAAAAATTTTTATCCTAAGAAAAAACAGACTGAACCAAAATTTTTAATTGAACTGAGAATTTTTAAAAAGCAGATAAAAAGAAAAACAACAAAAAGGAAAAAAATTACTAAAACTAAAATTTGAATATTTCAAAGACAAAATAGATAACTTCTGAAAAGACCAGGGATAAAAGAGAGAATTAAATTTTACATTAAAAATAAAATATAAAATATCATGAGCGGATTCAATGTACAACACCTGAAAAATAACTGAAATACTAAAGAAAATGGCTTATTTTCTAACAAAATATAACATGCTGAAAGGATTGCTTTTAAGATGAAAGACATAACACTAACAGATACATGGCCATATAAGCTATAAGAAATTGTAGTGAAGCTATTTTTGTGTGGTTGAGGTGTAGAGATGCAGTGGGCTAGATCACTGACTCATCATCCATGACATCGATACTGGGGACCATGGAGGCACCTGTGTGGACCCCACAGCTCATAACACAATATGTAACTACTGCTGGGGATGACAAGTAACCACTGAGGGATACTTAATAGTAAAGCAGCATGTTCACTGTGCATGCTCAGTCTCTCACAGGTGATGAGAACAGCCTGTGGGATGGAGAGAAAAAGGCTGCAGTATCCAAAGTGGAGCCACTGTTGCTGGTGAGCCATCATAAAAGCCTGAGGCAGAGCGAAATGAAAATAGACAGGAATGAAGAGTCAGGGACAAATAGGAGAAACATTTTGCATGTAAAATTGACAGCACTGGTGACAGATTGGAAGGTATAATTAAGAGACAGAGGAAGGCTTCTAGAACTGGTTCCAGAGGGACAAAACCCACTTCTTTCGTGTTCTATTACTGAAAGTTAAGGGTGCCTTTCTGAGCCATTAGGTAGTGCAGTGAGCACTTGCTATAGTGAACCAGCTCCCAGCACAGGTACACAAGCACAAATTAAAGAATCAGGATTTAACCATACAAATTGTTTCAAAGCAAAATAGTTTTAAAATTCTAGTGTTTCTTGTGAAAATTAGCAGCTCATATTCATTAGAATTAAAGCTACCTAAAAACTACAGAAAACAAAAAATGAGCAATGACTTAAACAATATAGAAATTCATTTACTTCTTATATAACTAGAGAGGCCCTGTTCTAGTTTAGCAGTTCCACAGTTGTTCAGGACCACAGCTTCTATCTTGTCTCATTAACCTCAATAGCTTCTACTTCATGGTCAAAACTGGCTATTCCATCTCCAGTAATCATGTCTATCTCCTAAGAAATAGGAAACAGGGAGGCATCTCTCTTTCCTTTAAGTATATCTTTCAAAAGTTAGCAAATTTCTCCTACATCTCATTACATTTCATAAACACTTGATCTAGCTTAACTAAATGGGAGCCTGGGTAATTTAGATGTCATTTGGGGCAGTCATGTGCCTACCTAAAATTGTAAGGTGCTATTACTACAGAAGAAATGGAGACTGGATTTTGGTGGACAACCATAAAGCTGACAAGAAAATTTTTGTACTCTAGTATGTGGATAAATAATGTTATGCCTGTTAGTGAAATAGAAACTCCTCAAAAATGATGTCTTTGCATGTAAATATTTAGATCTTGATTTCCTGATGTGATCAATTTATTTTATTTTTGTAACACATATTATTGATGTTTATCCTCATGACTCTCTCTTATACAGACACTGCTACAGAAGCTCATGCTTTTGTATTTCCTTGGGGTCTTTATAGTTTTTATATATTAATACTAGATGTATCAAAGCTTTTTTTTGCCTATTAGGCTGTATTGAAACTTTGAGCAAAGGAACTGAATGACAGTCACAGAGATTCTAAAAATATAGTAAAAAAATTTGTAAGCAAAGATAGGGAAAATAAAATAAAAGAAGACTTTGAAGGTCAAGACACAAAGCCAAGAAATGAAAAAGAATAGATCAAGTGGAAGATGAAAAAATAAAGGAGTTTTCTCTGAAAGAAAAAAAACGTGAGAAATAACATAATGGGGAGTCACAATACATGAGACCCAAATGATATAATTTAGGTAGGATTTTAATTGTACCAAATCCTTGCTAATCACAATAGTGTTAGAAGTATTATAAACTATAAAACTATGTCTAGATATATAGCTAGAGATAATGAAGTTATGTCTAAAAATGTCATAGCTAAATATTCTGCCTATCACTCCGGTTAACTAATTTTATTTATTTATTTATTTGTTTGTTTGTTTGTTTGCTTGTTTATTATTGAACCACTTAGCAAAAACAGTTCAATCAGACTGGTCACATACAAAAATTTGAATACTTTAATTGATACCTACCAAGAACTAGAAATAAAGCAAGGAGGAAAGATTCTAAGTTTAGCTCTTAGTCTTGTTTCACAAAACTTTCTTACCTGGTAAATGTATTTTTATTCAAAGTGAATGAAATTTAATAAGAACATTTCCTAATGAATCCTAGTTTCTTATGGAACTAAGTAAAAAAATGATGTATTATCATGTACATTTATTTTCGAGGTAGTGATATCAGTTTAATTAGATATCCTTCATGTAAGAATGAGTGAAATATAACACAAGAGGTATTTATTTTCAAAGAAACATAATACATCCAAAGCTTTTTTTCAACATCTAAATGTTGCAATTAAGAAAGAAGTTTCTTACATAGACTCAATAATTACAATTCCTTGCTTTGAAAAGAAAATTATAAATAAGACTAGCAACAACATTTAATTAAAATCAAAGATTTTCTGCAATAAAATTTCCAAGAAGAAGAAAACATGTAATTCTGACATACATTTTAAAAAACAGCTGCAGAAACAGGGTTCAACAATGAAGTTTTTTGACTGGAGAATATACGTGTAAAAGACCAAAACGAAGTAAGAAGGTAACCTGAAAAGAAAAATAAAAAGTTGGAGTCAAAAGCACTTGCTTTCTATCTTGTATAGCATATAGTACCTAAGATCAATACCTCTACACTTACGTCATAGAACTATCATTCTTTGATACTCATGAGAATTCTTTTGACCTATAAGAATTCTTGTATTTTGTACTTGACACTGTGAGAAATGTTTACAGAACTGCAGATGCCAATATTTCCAATGCTATCTGCTAATAAGCAGCTTCTAACCTAGCATTTTATAAATACCCTGATATTTCAGTGCCATAAAAAAACAGAAATTCTGAATTACATGTACGTGCTAAAAGAGGCTAAATGGTAAAGGAATATTTTACATTTTATGCTAGAGAAGTATACATAATAAAATTTGAATGTGACATTTTAAAAACTGATTTAATAATAGATGTATCAACATTTTATGTGTGTGTTGAAATAGGCCATGAGAAATAAGAAATTTTAATCACTGTGATCTGTTGTGTCAGATTTTTAAGAAAGATGATCTAATTTTCAACAGACACATGTAAGTATTTACTTTATTGGAAGGTCTCTAGAGTCTAAAACTATCTTCATTTTGTGGATCTTGAAAAATATATTCTTTATTTTGTTCTGAAATAAGTCCTAAGAATTGATTAATAGCAATAAAACTAAAATAACTTTAAAAAACATGTTTGTAAGTAATGGATAATAAAATCTTATATTTTAGAGGATTATGAATAATCACTTCTCAATAGTTCAAATAGATAAGCTATAAGGACTTCTATTCACATTTTGATTAATTATCAGAAATTCTAATTTACTAATATTTTATGTCACACAATTACTGTGTGATTTGATGATGTTTGTGTTATAATAAAGATTACTCAAAAATCTTGATGTTCATAAATTTAACATTTGAAATTTGAGCAATTCCCAAGGGACTCAAGTAATCTATGCCCTAAAGCAATTTAAAATTTTGCTGAAGTACCAATTTATATGTGCTAATTGTAAGCAGAAATGGCAATTAGAACTAGAAAAGTCCCAAAGAAAAGTCATAAATGAAGACCAATTGAATCTTTTCATAATCACACTCAATTTTGTTTTTTTGTTTAACCTCATCTAAGTTAAACAAAACTTCCTACCTCACAGGACCAAGTTGGCAATGATTTTTGAAATATTATTTTACTTAATCAATATGTCTATGCAGCTATATCATCTAAAGTTTATTCATTTGTTTTTGATTAATACTTAAGTAAACAGTTTCATGTGTATGACCAGCAAATTATATATTTTACATTGTTGATATTTCAATATGTCGATATTAAGCCATGTCTAATTCAACAAATTCCATAGATGGAATGTTCTAAATTGTGTTTCCCTTAAGAATTAGGGCTAAAAAATAATTTACCTTTACATAAACTATATATATTTTACATAAACTGTGGATGTGAATTAATACATTTATCTCTCATATGAATTAAACTATAAAACACTGAATTAAATTTAAAAAAAAAAACAGTTATTGACGGCAATCATAGGATTTTGTTTAACCAAAAGACTAAGAAGCCTCTGAATTCAGATTGTCTAGATTTGAATTCTGGCTCTTCCACTTACCTTTGAGACTTCAGACAAGTTACTTAACCCTTTTCCTGCTTAGAAAGCAGTTCAGCTCTCTGCCAGCATTCATTTAACATCACATGTTGGAATGCCACTTTTTCTAGAATCTGACATTTTCAGCATTCGAGAATTGCTGTATTTTGTAAATGGAACTACCACTAGTAAAAACAGAATGCTATAAATAGAACAATGTCATTCAGTTCCAAAGGCTACTGATATACTAGGACAATGTGAAAATAATAATAAAAGCAAGATATTTCATGGCAAACTTTGGGGGTAAAATTAGGACTGTAACCCATGAGTTATCTTGGAGTAAACACTGTAGCCACAAGTGTCACAGAAGAATGAATGCCTATTCCTTATAAATAGTAACGGTAATGACCTCATATGTTTCTATTGAGATTATCAAGTCAGATAATCCCTAGCAGAGTGCTTAACACATAATAAGGCTCAGTAAATTTCAGTTTTGATGATGCTAACTCTCTGTCTGGAATGGGGCATGGAGGTTAATTTATGAGAGGGGATTAGTTAGATTGTTAATAGACTTGAACAATTTCACAGACTCTACGTCTCAGTATAGTATTGGGATTTTTTTCCTTAGCTATTATATACAGTTGACCCTTTAAACAATTTGGATTTGAACTATGGGAGTCCACTTATATGTGCATTTTTTTTCAATAAATACTGTAAATGTACTTTCTCTTCCTTATGATTTTCTTAATATTTTCTTTTATCTAGCTTATTTAATTAAATGAATACAGTATATAATATACATAACATACAAAATATGTTAATCAATTGTTTACATTATTGTTAAGACATACAGCCAATAGTAGGCTATTAGTAGTTAAATTTTAAGGGAGTTAAAATGTGTAGATTTTTAACTGCACAGGGTATCAGCACCCTAATCCCTGTGTGGTTCAAGAATCAATTGTAATCTCATTTAATAAACTGACAGGCATTTTCTATTTTCTATAGATGAGGCAAATTTTTAAAAAAGTGTTTTAAAAACAGCAATAGCCAGAACCAGAAGAAAGAAACAGAAATAGATAGAAAAGAGACAGACAGACTGAAACAGAGAGAGACATTGACAAATGGTAGATCATTAGATTATAGGTAGGTAGGTAGGTAGGTAGGTAGGTAGGTAGGTAGGTAGATAGGAGGGTATGTAGGTAGACCAGATAGGTACATCAATAGATAGATGATACATAGATGATATAGTTTGTATTAACATTTCAGTTACGAGGTAACTGCAAATTTTATGAAGGTAGAGCCCTCAGAATAATTCAATAAAAATTATATATTTAAATTTTGCCCACATCACAAATGCTTACGGTGGAAGCTTGTCCTGTATAGGCGGGAGAGCAAACATATAGTTTACAAGCCTCTTTCAGTTTCTACTTTGTACAACATTACAACATATTAATTTTCTGATTATATTGGCTCTACACCTAGAAATTTAAATAGCTATTATCCAATAGCTACATTTTCAGGTACAAAAAAATTTCAATATGGGCAATCTCTCTCCATGTTTATTCTCTCTCTCTTCTTGTATTTATTACTTCTGTATAGAACTTCCACTTAGTAGTAGCCTACCAGCATTTAAAAAACAGTTTAAACAAATATTTACTCAGGAACGTGTCACTGCTTCAACTATTCCCAGGACTCTAGACTTTTTGAACAGATTATAAATAGTGGTGGATATTTCTAGCTTTAAAAATAGAATTGGAGATGAATATTCCATAAGAATCAAAATATTACAAATATAAAATGTAGCCTCAAGTGATTACAGTAACTCTATGCATAAGATATAAATTAAAAAAATTAACTCAGAATTAAAAAATGGTATTTTAAAATATTTGAGAAAGTATTTACTTTCCTAATCCTAATATTTTCTCCTGTTACAATTTTCTTGTAAATTGGAGTTAACCTGAATGATAAAATAAAATCTATTATTTCAAAGTCTGCTTCTAGAACATTTTGTTTATAGTTCTGTAATAGCACTTACTATTTTTTATAATTTACCTATGTGCCTTTTAGTCTTCCTCATCATCAGGTTGTTAAGTCCTAAAAGACATTGACCATACCTTATTAATGACTGTAACTCACACTTGGCATTCCATTTCCTACATAATAGATACTCTATGTATTTTTAGTAAACAAATGAAGAGAATGATCATTAAGGCATATGAGTAGACTTTACCAGTCTTTGATCATAGAAATACCAACAGCTACAAAACAGTTATAGAATTTAGTTGAGAAAGATTCAGATGACAGGAAGTTTTGACTGATAAGCCAAAACGTTTAATTTTGGAACATCTTACAAAATGGTTATGAAAAATGATTGGCTTACTATCAAGTAATGATGAGTGACAAACATGCCCATCCAAACAAGAGCTCATAGTTTCAGTGCCTATAGAAAATGTCAGCCCTGTAGAACATACTCTTTGTTAGCACACCTACCAGATCAGAAAAAACAATTGTTTTGCCATTCATTCACATATTTATTTGATAATCTTTTATTGAGTGCTAACTAGAGCATCAAGTATATATAGTGTACAAAATTCTTCCAAAATGGATTTTACAGACAACAACATGAAGCAGAAAATGAACATTTTTCAAAGAAATGAAGGAGCTAGATATGCACAAGGGACGCAATGAGGACACAGTAGAGAGAATCATCAGCTTTACATGGGTGTGAAGAAGGGGTTAAAAATGTGTCATTTAAGTTATTGTGGCAACATCTAGAGCACAAGCTCCAGTATATTTTGAATGTATGGAACATCTATTTAATCAGAGTGACTACATTTCAAGTACAAATGATCGAAGTGAAAGTGAGTTTTGTCCATCAAGAAGACAAACTATCATTAAAATGTAAAGGCAAAACAAGAAACCTGATACCAAAATCCTCAATTGGTACACCAAAGTCTGAGGATCATTTTGTTCGTCTTAGGCCTATGAACATATTTCCTAAACAAACAATCTCTAAGTACACCACCAATTATAAAATCTTGGAATTAGAACTGAGATGTGTTATGATGAATTTTCCAAAAGAGCTTATTTTGCTAATACCCACTGGTGGCAAGCTGGAACTACCCGGTTGTTAAAATTTCAGGAATTTTGTATTTGCTAAGTTAAGTAAATAAAGATATAAATACTCAAAGCTTGTCACTTTATAGTAATTGTACTACATTTTTCTATCATCTATGTTTTGAGCTTATTTGAGCTATTATTGTATGTGTCTATGGTGGAAATACATGAAGGTATGCTACTTCAGTCTTTTCCCAACTTCATGTTCAGTGACCATGCTAGTAGAAAAGTAGCTATTAAGGGAGTCTTAACATCATGGAAACTGGCAGATGCCACAGATCAGGGCCTGACTTACTGTTTTGCTGATGGCCTAGACTTGTAAAGTGATGGAGAAAATGTACTTAAAATTGGGCATGCTCGTATTCAGATGGTGAATAGCACAAAAATTCAAGAAAGTATTTTTTCAATATTCTAAAACTATTATCTGATCAGCAAAACAATTGCTCTCATCATTGAAGCACTAATGAAGTTCCAATATATATTTTCATTATTTCATTTTCATCTTAACTGTCAACGTAAGTGAAAATATCATTTACAAGTCATAATGCTTTAAAAAAAAATCAAGTGCTTTTCTTTATTCTCTTTTTCCTAAACTTTCCCTTCTGCATATATGAAACAATAGCTTCATTATGACAGAAAAATGGAAGGTTGTGGGAGGTACTTTTACATTTTTTTTAAATTTTAGAATAATTCAGTGTTGCTTAGAGTTGTCTCTCTGATGACTTTATGCCATGAGTCTGAGGAATTTCTGGCTCATACAAAATCTCAGAAACCAATGAGATTTTTTTTCTCTGTTTTCTTTCTCAAAGCAATCAAGCAAGGGTGGATAGTACTGAACTTAGCAACTCTCTTTTAAAAAAAGGTTAAAAGTTCTAAACCACATATGTTCTTACAAATTGCAAGATACAAGTAATATTTTAAACATTAACAAATGCATTGTAAATAGGAGAAAAAATAAAAATGTATAATAGAATATATAAAGAGTGAGTTGTGAAATATTGATCATAATTTTACTTATAGATAAATCTAGCAGGCAGATATAATTTAGTTTCTGTTTTTTAAAAGCTCTCACATACATATTAATGATATTCTCAATGTACTAACTTTTAAATTTAATTCAAAAAATAATTGTATATAGAAGAAATCTTAAGGTAGATTAAAAACAATCATATCAAATTAAAGTAATATGTTTTTGATATCAAATTTTGAAAGCGACCCCTGAACATTTAATCTGAGGTATTTTTATGCTAGTGTAAACTGTTCATTATTTGAAAAGAGATCACATGATTTTTTAAAGTAATATTTTTAATAAAAATTGCCAACCAAAGTCATAGATATCATCAATAAAAAGCCACTATGTCATGAAGTATTCTTTCAGAAATCTAGATGTGAGTATTAAGATATAGGAGTCATTTAAAGAACTGTAAAATCTGAGTTATTTAATTTACCAAATTTGTATCTACTTATTAGGCCTTAAGGTTGTTCCTTCCCAGATTTAACACTGTAGGACAACAATATTCTAATTCCTACTGACAGAGCTGAAAATAATGAATTTATAAACTCTGTGTGATAGCCATCAGAGTGGAAGATTTCTGAACTATGAAAAATGATCTACAAATGTACCTAATTATAATAAAAATGAAAAAATGGAGACTTTATCAGTGAGCGGTTTTGAAAGGAAAGGTAAGTTTTGCTTCTTCAACGGCTTCATATATCCATGAGGTCCTACGTCATTAGCCACTTTGTTAAAATCAGTGAATTGTCTTAGTCTTTGCAATTATGTCTATGAGTTCTAAAAACATTTTTTTATATATATTTTAAAACATCCCCATCAAACTATAAACTCCCTCTGGTGAAACCATTACCTCAGCATTTTTTCCCATAAAGCCAAATATGTATGGCCTTCAAAACTTTGCAAACATGACATCTCAAAGAACCACTTCTAAATGATCATTCCTGCTATGCACATTTTTATTAGCAAATTAACATCAACAATCAACATTTTAGCCCAGAGAAATGAGATTGGATTCATGGTAAAAATAAAAAAAAATAATAAAAAATAAAAGAAGAAAGAGAAAGAAAAAAAGGAGAGAGAGAGAGAGAGAGAGGAAGGAAGGAAGGAAGGAAGGAAGGAAGGAAGGAAGGAAGGAAGGAAGGAAGGAAGGAAGGAAGGAAAGAAGGAAGGAAGGAAGGAAGGAAGGAAGGAAGGAAGGAAGGAAGGAAAGAAAAACTGATTAGTGGCAGAATAGTATTTTATATAAACTTCTACAGACTTAATGATTTGACCTAGAGCCATAGGCTAAGTGAGACACTTGAAGTGAACATTTATCACAGGATGCTCTAAGCACAAAATCCTCTACTTCATAAATACGCAGAAGCAGACATGCTGCTGGTATTAAAATATAGATACAATATGAGGCAGGACTCAAGCATAAGAAATTATAGGTGGAAGATTGATGATCCATGAATAAAGTTTTCTTGGTGTATTAGTGTGCCCTTACCCTCCACTAAAGAAGACTTTTCCTTAAGTTTTGTCAACTGGGAACCTTGGACTTACAGCTCCACATTTTGAAACAGCTACTGAATTAAGGGTATAACAATTAATGTGATTATAAGCAGTCAATACATGGCGTTTGGCCTTTGTGAAATAAAAACATGTTTTGAGAATGTAATGGACTGTGGTTGAACTGGCCAGACTACCTGGTTTATCTCAAGAAGAAGCACATACTAGAATTTCGTCAGGAAGAGAAAATAATGTGCTCCTCTCTTAAGCTATTAATATCACCTGCACTGCTATTTTTTTATGGTTCTCATATTTTAAGGTGGATAGCTTATGTTTTACAAGTGAATCAACAGTCTATTTCTCTGTTTTGTTGAATTAGGTGAACACATACATATTAAAAAAAGGTAAGTAAAATTGTTCAATGAGCTGAGGTAAACATAGTAGTTAACTATTTCTCTGTTTTGTGGTGATACATAGTTGTTTAGAATAGATGTTAAATCTTTGAAAAGCTGACTTGGTTAAAATGAAAAATAGCGCTAGTAAAATACAGAAGCAAATACAGTCAAACAGGCAACTACAACTGTATTTTTCACATATCCTTTGATGACTTAGTTCAGTTAAATTCATTATCCATAAAGTACAGAGCAATAAAATCTAGTTTTTTGTTCTTGTGTTGAAAGTATTGCTAATCATGCTTGAAAAACCACTGCTTTTGTAAAGACATGATAAGTCCTGTTCGAGAGAAGACTAAATAACTACAGATGATTTTTCATTTTGACAAGGAATTGATGAAAACATATTTTTAATCTTCTTCTGAAAATCTTCAAGATAACTAATAAAAAGGGGATTTGGTCATCAATGATACTACTCTGATCAAATGCCAAATAAAAATGTCCACAAAAGCCAACCCATTATATAATTCCTCTTATAATATTTTGTTTTCTCAGAAGATGGTGAGCCAAAGATGGAACATAGAAAAATGTTAATTTTGGATTCGTGCTAGCATATTAACATTTTTCCATCTAACTATATATGAAAGTATCCTTTGAAAATAATGATTAATGTATACCAAATGGCACATTAACGCATTATAGTGATTCATTATAATTTTATTTTTCCTAACTTATCTCCTTCCATACATATTTAAATACCTGTGTGGATCATGAAAACAAATTGGTGACACATAATTATTTATCATAGAGTATTAAGACTTCATTTTTTTAAGTTTAATTTTCTCAGAGAGTTAAACCTTATCTTTAAAAGCCATCACAAGTATGATAAAAAATATTATGAATTTAGCAAAAAGCTGGGAAATATTCCTAAGTATATTTAAAACCTCCTATAAAATTTTGAAAATTCATTTGGGGAGAAATTGGTTTGGGAAATTTAAAAGGAAATGTGAGAAGAACGAAATTTATTAAAATCTCACAAATTTAATGCAACTCCTCCAAAAACTTAAAAAGTAATATTTAAGTAAATATTTATTAATATTATTCTACAATTGATTATTTATCCTGCAACTACAATTATTCTGCAACTGATATTTGGCATGGCTATTTAATGTAATGGGTTATTTTCAGTGGAATTTCAAGTATTAAGACACAGCTAGAATGAACAAATTGCAAAAACTGGAGGGCAAAGGCCAATGGAATTTGGGTAGTCACAGATTTGCCCTTAAGCTTCTCAAGCCATAAATCACAGAGGTAAAGGCAATGCCTCCCGGACCTTTGTGGGGAGCTACTGAGCAAACAGCACCATTTCCACTTCCAAGCTTGCTTTCAAAAGAGTAAATGATGGTAATAATAATGCAATTTGACATTACTGAGCATCAACTACTTGCTAGATGCTATTCAAAATGTTTATTGCCTCAATGACTCTTCACAGCAATCTTATGCTAGGTGCTAATAACATACATATTTTATAAATGGGGAAAAAAATAGAGATTAGGTCTTTTACCTCAGGACTTGCAAATTGGCTGATAAAGTGAAGGAGTCACAGTAGAGTAAGTATCCAGTTTTTCTCTAGGCTAGAGTATTAACAAAACTCACATGTGTCTAAGTTTGTCTGGTGAACTGGTTGGTAGCTTGGACTACAAATTCTATATATATATATATGAGAAGTGCGAATCATTTTAAGAAAGAACTATTCCTGAAGAACTATTGCTTGAGCTAAGAGGAAAGCCTTGGCACTAGGGTAAGGGAGAAAAACAATTCTGATCACATTAAGAAATTTTTTATTTAGATTTATCTCCTGGTCTAACCCAAAGAACACTAAGGCCTATGGAGAGAGGTTAAAGCTGCAATAAAAACTGACAGTTGTTTCATTGGAAACTCTATAAGGGCTTGGAACACTGCAGGTGAGCACAGTGCAACTAAATTATGTTATACAAATACAACACAAGGTGGGGAACTTTAGTCACTTAACTTTGGAAAGGGATTGTTCAAGAACTTTAGGTCACTCTGAATTTTCCAAAGTCTAATTACCTGTGATTTTCTTTTGCCTACTCTGTTCTGAGAAACGTCCAAAGATGTATTTGCTAAATGTACTGGCCTAAATCCCCAATCCATTACCCCCATCCAAAAAAAATAGGAAGAAATTTTTTAAAATAAAACATTAAAAAAAAGCTATGAAACTTTTTTTTATATACTTACCCAGTGACTGAGCAATCTAATACCTTAGAGTGTTTACCCTATTCATGAACTTTTATGTTCACACAAAAATATGTACATGAATGCTCACAGCAGCTCTAGTAATAAACACCAAAAACTGGAACAACCCAAATGTCCTTTGATAGGCAAATAGAAGCAAGCACATTGGTATATCCATTCAATGGTATATTACTCAGAAATAAAAAGGAATAAATCAGTGATAAACATAACAATTTCAGTAAATCCTAAAAGCATTATGCAGAGTAAAAAAAAACCAGTCTCAAAAAGTTGTATGCTATATAATTCTATCTATCTGACATTCTCCAAAGACAATTCTATAGTATGAAAAAGACCTCAGTAGTTGTCAATGGTTATGAGGGCAAGAGATTGGCTACAAATTTGCATTGATAGAACTGTTCTATATCTTGACTGTAGTGGTGGTACGTAAATATAAATGTGTTAAAATTCATAGAATTGTACACTGAGTGGAAAAAAAAAAGATGTTTAAGTCATTTTGAAAGAATTTACATTCACTATAGATAAGAGGTGGGAAGACAGATGAAGCAGAGAAAGCTCTGGGTTAGGTGTACAGTCCATAAGGAGGAAGTACATGATGCTTTTAGATTGGTTGTGGGCATACATAAAAAAGCTCATTATAAACAAGATGCAGTGGTGTCTAGTGGTCAGCTCTTCTTTCTAGAGAGCTATCAGGAAGTTGATTCGAAGTTCCAGCACACATTCCGGAATGTGAGCACTCCTGTAGGTTTTGGCTAGCAACTGTTAACTAATTAACTTCCTTATCTTATCCTCCCACCCTCTGGCATGCTGTAATTTAATTTAGGACACCTCAGAATTTTTCTTTTGTCAGCTGTAGCCTTCTAATTTACTTTGCCAAGTCTCCAAAAAAAGCAGTGAATGAGAAGGCAGGAGCCTAAAATTCCCTCTCTCTTGCATGGAGGAATAGGACTTCCAGCTAGTTATGCTGGCTGGGTACCCTTTCAGAGCAGGCCAGAGAGGAGAAGAAAAGCTAACTGGACCCAAAACCCTTCAGGATTTCACAGCTGCTAACCATGTCCTGTTTTATATCAAGGAAATAGCAGTGGCTTTTATGCAGTTCTCTTTGTTTCACCTGAGAAAGAACCTTGGCTGCACATTTCTATTTAAATGTGGAAATTAAAAATATGCACTAATATGATTTTTAACTGAACCAGCTCTCCAGTGATAGGAAATTACTCTACTTAAAGGTAAACTCGCTTTCTCAGGGTCCTTACCCACAAAAAATTTAGGACATCATTCTTCAAGCTAGAGAAGGTTGGCATGCTGTAGTTCATTAATTCACATCCCTCATTTGGGCATTAACTTGAAAGAACCCACCAGCTGACCCCATCATGTCCCTGGTACTAATACCTCAGTGGAGTGTAAATGGAAGGTAACTACTTATCCAGGAGCAAAAATGGATTGATGAATTGCATAAGAGGATGATGGATGGGCTAACTGGCCAGACAGGCAGTACTTATAAATAGCTTTGAAATAGAGTGGCTGAAAAATATTCTTACATTTTTTTACCCTACCTTGCTTCAAAGTTTTAATTCATCACTCTTTATCTCTATCAAAGTGAATGTGCCAGACCACAGCCAGTAATTTGATAGAAAGAATTGACCTGGTCACAAAAGGTTTGGAAACAAACATCATCCAGCCCCCCCATCCCCCAACCCTCTCCCAGAATCTCAGGGACCTTTGCCATGAGAGCAGTTGACTAATGCACAAGGGTTATTTTCTGTGGATAAGGTGTGCTTGCTCTGTCACTCACTGCTGGTGCTGCTTGCTCTGACTGTGCTTTAAAGTAGCTTTCAGATTTTCCATCATAAGGTCTTGATATTTGAGGTGTTTGCAAATGAAGCCTCTCCTTTCAGAGCTGTTTTCTCTCAGCTGCAGGTATAAACTGACATCATAAGTTCACAATATTTGCACATCAAAAATGCAAATAAAGATTTTTCTGTCTGAAAGAAAAGAGGAGGTGATAAGCATCTCCTATTAGTTACTTCATCATTGATTGAGATTCATTCCACACGGCATCTTTTATTTTTATTTTTCTTGTATTCTGATGCTTTGATTTCTTGAAGCCGTGCTGACCCTGGAGAGACTATCTTCCTAGAGGTAGATAGTAAACAACTTGCTTGTCAGCACACCTTTAACATTCAAACCAGTCAATCTAGGGCTCATACTCTAACTACTTACTTTATTAGGATTTCTCAGGCAACTACTTGCTTGAATCATTACAAAGCCAAGGCAGACAACTAGCTCCTATGCCCCAGAACCTCCTGATGCTATTCAAACTAATCGATCTTAAACCTGCTAGCCTTGTCTTGTCTTGCCAGTTCCTTCTGAGGAAATTACAACAGAGGCTCCTGCCCACAATTTTCCCTTCTCCTTCTGCCTCCTGACCATCTCGGTCCTTCCCTGTGTGTTCTTTTTACGTGACATACTGTGATTTCCATTTCTAGGGAATTGTTGGAGTATAATAAACTTCTTACTTCATAATAGTCATTTTCATGTCTATCTTATCATACCTGTAAACCAAATCCTGAGTACCCTTAGAAAACTAATTTAAACCTTGTGTTGTTTTTTGCTTCTGTCTTCCTCTCAAAAGACAATTGTCAGTAAAAACTATGTTCAAAGTTTTATCATTATTAAGTCAACCAATTAGATCAACTCATTTAACTTACAAAAACGCATACTTTGGTGAGATTCTTTGGCTTTGGTAAAAAAGTCACCATATTCATAACTGTATTTCTGTTTTAAATGCACCTTTGCTCTTTTGCTAACTTTTACTACTTGACCATTTATGCTTCGGTTTTCTAATATGTAAAATCTCACTTTTTTTATTATTCAACAAATATTAATTGAAATGTATATTACGTATCAGGAAATGTTATAGCTACAAAGATAACAGGCCAATTGTTATAATGTTTACATAAAACTGCTGATCTTTTCTAATTATTAAAGAAGAATTATATGAATACAATATTTCTTTTCTCTTGTAAGGACGAGAAGAGTTTGCCTTTAAGTAGAAAAAAGAAGACCCCCCAGTTCTGAGTAATCAGTGAAATTTTATAGAGAAAGGAATTTAAGTGAATCCTCAACAAGTGAAGAAGAGCAGAGTATTTCAAGATAGCTACAAAGACATCAAAACTTGATCTATCATTTACTTAGAATAGTGAAGATTCCAGAGTGATTGGAATAGCTGTCAATGAATGTTTTAAAAGTAGGTTGAGATCAAATAAAAAGATTCGTAAATGTCAAAGTCATTAACTTAGGCTTTACCCTCTTGTAGTAAGAGGTCAATGCAGAACAGCATTATAACAAAATTTTTATTTTAGAATGAAATGTTATTAGCAACTTGAAGGACTGATTGGAGGAGAAATAGACCAGAAGTAAGCTGGTTGGTAAGCTATAACTATGGTCCAATTGGGAGATAATGAATATTCAGCCCAGAAAGGGTCAGGAAGAAAAAAAAAAAAAGAATACTTTCAAATGATAATTAGAAGATGTAATAAAAAGAACAGGATTATTTAGTATGGGAAGTAAAGAAAGGGAAGAATAAAAGTTTTCCAATGTTTCTTACATGGATACTTGGTGATATCAACAATAAGGTAGAGAACAAAAAAAAGTTGATGCACAACTCTAGAAATTCCATATTTTCATTCTGAACATATTGAAATCTGTGATACAGGCCAAAAAATTTTGGGGAACTAATATAAAAAGGAATAACTTTAGAAGATAAGAGATATGTATGTCTTTTTCAATTTTATACAAAAAAATTATTATAATTGCCCTCCCAAAATTACTTTTAACAAAAGATAATACATACTTATTAATCATTTTAAGGTGTTTTTATATCAGAACACAATTTTAATGCCACAATTTTAGATAACTCTGACTTACACTTTTACCTACTCAAGTTTCAATAAAAATTATTTAGTCACACTGAGTCCACATTATTTCACGAACACCTCCCACTACTAAACTACATTTTTAGAAAGTAAGATCCAAAGGCAGGTTTGATTCTCAAATAGACAAAATAACTTTGAGCTTCTAAATGTTAATATCACAAAGAAATACAACACACTGATTTTTATAGACCTAAATGGCTATTTTGCTCCAAAATTTAGAGTAATTTATAGATTTATATGTAGATAGCTTTGACATATCATCTGTGAAATAAAATGAAAAAATGTATTGTTTACATGCCTTGCTTATGTATAATGTTTTACCCCAAGAAGCTCTGAAAATTCATAACTATAATCATAGTATCACAGATGATACCGTAACTACTGAATAAACTTTGGAAACAATTTGTCTTAATATCATCACATAGACTTTATAGATAACCACTATCAATTGCTTTGAGTAGATACAGAACACATTTTAACAGAGAACAATCTTACAAGAAAAATAAATTATTCAGGAAACAAAATTCCAATGAGGAAATGACTTATAACATGAATGCCAATGCCTATTTGGCAAAAGCCTTTGGATTAATGTCAGAGAACAATTAATTATACACAGCACACCTCAGCTCTGCAAGTCTGGAAACAAGGGCAAATGTATCTCAAAAATATTTATATCTTTAACATTCTTAAATAATATTGAGGGAGTATATAGATACATAGCATATCATGTCAGGTAAAAAATTTGGGAAAAGTTCACTCATTAACACTCTTTGGAAAGATAAATGAACTCACAGTTTTATTAGAAAATGAGGTCAGAGTTATCAAATATATCGGTCCAGATCTATTTAATACCTGGGATTTGGGGAATTTTTATTACTTTGTTTAATTTCTAGCTCATTTGGTTAATTATACATTTGTTTATATGATTTCAATATAAAAAGGCATGGGATGTAGAGAAAAAGATTATCAATAAAATAAAAATCACATGTTAAATCAATCATTTACATTACATGTATAAAACTGCTGAGATTTGAAACAAATTATTAAAGAAACTACTTTTTTTAAGAAATCTCTAATGTGGCAAAATAACAAATAAAATAAGTTATTACATACATATATGATGATCTCAATATTAAACACATATAAATGTGTGTATATATGTTCAAATATTAGATAAAGTAAATTTAAAATAATAATATCCCCAAAACAATGTCTAAAACATATATGTATGAGATTCTAAAGATTGTGACTCATATCATAAGTCAAGGATAATTCAGTGAAGTTTAAGATTTTCTACAATTTTTGTTTGTTTATATGCTGGTGTTTTGAAAACATCCCATTGAGCAAATAGAATTATTTTAATTATTTTAATTAATTTTTTCTTCTGTGTAGTTATGTTAAAAATTTGATATAATTTGTTTTAGCTTCTATTCAAGTTTAGTTTTAATTTTCTTCATCTATGTCATTTGTAGTTAGTTATATTACTCTTTTATAACTCATTTACATTTTTATAAAGTCAAAGCTATGCAAAATTTTAAACTCACAAATGTCTTGTTTTTCTGCTACCCCTTTTCCCCATCCCACTTTCTCTTGTAAGTAACTAATTCATTTGTTTCTGATTTATTAGTTCTATGTTTTATTAATACTTTTCTCAAATATAAACAGATAATAATATATGTTGTATTTATCTTTCTTTTTTATACACAAATGTTAGTATTACTTTATATAATCTTTTGCACCTGTATTTTCTTCACATACAATACATCCTAGGATTATTAAGAACTAGAATTCCTCTTCGTTCATTTTTTTTACAGCTGAATAGTACTCCATTAGACTGATGTACATATTCAGCTACACAAAATTGAAAAAATTAAACATACTGTCTACCATAAATCCAGCAATCCCATTCTGGGTCATACCTTAGAGAAATGAAAACAGTTCTACACAAAATCTATATATGAATGTTTATAGTGGCTCTATTAATAAGTACTAAACACCAGAAATATCCCAGATGTCCCCCAGTGGAAGGACAAACACACTGTGGCACATCCACATGAGGAAATACTATTCAGCAATAAAATGAATAAACAACTGCTATATGCAATAATTTGGATGGATATCAAATGTATTATGCTGAGTGGAAGAAGCCAGTCTCAAAAGATTACATATGGTGTGATTACTTTTTTATAATACTCTTAAAAAGATAAAGCTATAATGATGTAATGCAGATTAATGTTTGTCAAAGATAAGAGAGGAGGGAGCCATGACAGAAGGGTAATACAAGGCAGTTTTGGGGTGACATCACTGTTCTGTACCTAATTGTGCTGGTAGTTACATGACTATTCATATCAAAATCATAGAACTGCATATTTAAAAAGTCAACATTCCCAAAATATTAATATGGAAAGTAAATTAAAACAGGACAAAATGATAAATAAAACATAGTCCCTGAACCTTCGATGAGCAACAATTAAAAGCTCTCTTCCATGTGCTATTCTTCACAGAGAAAAGACCTGAACAAGAACAGGGGAAGAAGGCTCCCTAAGTACATTTTTATGTTTATATAATTATGTATATGTGTTATTTTTCAAAAAAAATTAATACATTTTAATCCCTCAAACTGAGTATTTTTAATCTTATTTTGCTTGCTATTTCCACAAGTCTAATCTTCACTTTAATGATTATAATAATACCTACAAAAACAATCAGAGAACGAAAAGGTATTTTTATGTGCAAACAAGGGAAGATACACTCTGCATATCATTTATGCAACATATTGATAGCATTGGATTTCAGTTCATGTGAGCTTTTAGAAATATGGTGCTGAAGCAGGTATATGATATGCAAATATTTCTCAAAGATCAGTCTTCTGTCTCACAGATTATAAACTGTCATATTTCACTCGGTTCAAATCTTGCATATGTTAAACAGTCCCTGTTGTGCTTTTATCGTCACAAACAGTAAACTATTCAAAGCTCACAGGAATGGAACTAACAGCATGTTTATGAAGTTTCATCAAAATAATTAGAGAGAATACAAATTAGTTAATTCATCAGTTTTATTTGTCTGGGTAATTGACTCTGCTTTTGAAGTTACAACTATTTTGAGAGGCTAAGTACAATGATTTGGAAAAGGTGTGATACAAGATTTGCTTATTTCAGTTTATTACAAATGGTGATGTTGACAGATTAGGTAGCATAATTTTCTCCCTAAAACTTTGGTCTTACCAATACACTTTAGGCTATTTTGCTTTGTGTTTTAGTTATTATCAAGTTAGTGAAAAATTAGAAAAATTTAGTATTTTTTTCTCTGTTTATTGTCTAATTTATTTCCATCCACTTAGTTTATAATAACTTGATTAAAAATAATTGTCCCTGATTCTATCAGTATCTAGTTTATAGAATTCCAACCAATGCATCTTATTTTTTTCATCAAAGTTTTAACTGTTCAGAGATGGAGTTTTTCTTTTATATTTAGTGTGTATGGGAATAAAAATAATTTTAAAATAATAAAGTATAATAGCATCTGTGGTAATCAAGTCACATTTAAAAAAATCTAAACAAGGAAATTATTCTATATCAGACAATAAATGTTCTTTAGGACACATCATGTTCCCCAGTAAGAAATTGTGGCTGTACCTTACTTCATTTTGAATACCATTAAATATTCTGAAATGGGTTCTTAAACTATACCTAGTCTAATCCAAAGATAAGCTCCATAGGACAAAAGTTATATCTACTCTATTCAACAGTCTATTATACCTATCTAGTAATTTTATGTTGCACAAATGAGTTAACTACCCCACTTTATAAATGAAGAAAACGTAGCCCTAATAAAATGGGGAAAACTGAATTAGGTGTAATAGATTGGTTTCATAACAATGGTCACAACAATATTTCCTATCCTACATGCTTATTTGCAGTGTGACCTTGCTGGTTCCCCATCAGGGAATGGAGTCTAGTTCCTCACCCCTTAAACTTTGACTGACCCTGTGGCTTGTTCTAAAGAGTAAAATGTAGCCAAAACGATCCCGTGCAACTTCTGAGACTGCATCTGAAGAGAGTTGCAGTTTTGCCTCTTTTTGGGGTAAGGAAGCCCAGGTAGGCCATGTGGAGAGAGCCATATAGAGAGGAAGAGATAGGCTCAGTCTCCAAACCATGCTTGCTAAGATTCTAGACTAGCAAAGCCACAATGGATGTTCAGGCCCAGCCAAACTCTCGATATAGCCACATGAGAGATACATGACACAGAGTAGAAAAACAACCACCCAAATTCTACCCAAATGTTATCAAAGGCAATGGTTGTTGTTTTAAACACTAAGTTTTGAAACACTTTGCTATACAGCAATAAAAACTAAAATATAGGTTATGTATCTAATGTTGGTGGAACTCTCATAGACCACATCTTTTTATCCCTTCTCCAAATCCAAAGTGTAGTATTTTATCATTTGCTTTTTGTTGTGTATTAACTCTATTCTTTATTTAAAAATAATGGGTAGAACATAATACAGTTACTTTATTTCTAGACTTAGCCTCAATTTTCAGTGACTTATTAAGAAGAAACACAAATAATATTCTCAGAACACTTAACAAGATGTGATGCTTGAATAATTAGCACCTGTAAACATAATAAAGAAGATCCTAAAACTCTAATCAAAATGTGAGCACAAGGAATTTCAAATACTTTTAAGATAAATACATTTATATTTGTCTGTACATATGATGAAAATAGAAAAAAAGTGCCTGAAGCATTGCCTCTGGATAAAGAAAGAGGGCTGCAAATTTCCATAAATTTAAAATAAGTAGAAATTCAAGCAACTATGCTGAACACATCTTGTACATCTCAACATTCTTTTATTAGCAAAACATTACCAGTCTATAATTTTTGGAATTCAATGTCTTCTAATGGCACGTAAGTAAATATATCACTAGTGTTTTTAAGTTATAAACCGATTTTCATTCTAATGACTTACAAATCTATATCCTCAGCCCAGATCTTTTCTCTAAGACCAAGAGAGGTATATGCAATAGCTTGTTTTACATGACCACTTCTGGACCCATAGCAGCCTCTAATGAGCATTTATATAACCAAATTTATTATGTCCATCATCAGAATAGTTTCTCATGCTACCCATCTTGGCTACTGAATCACCTACTTATCTAAGCAAAAATATCTGTTTCATCTTTTAGTTTCTCTCTTCCCTTATTTGCTATATTCAGTCTCAAAATCTTGTCTATTCTATTTGAAAAAATATTTGTATAATCAGTATTATTTTCTCTCTTTCCACTACCAATCATAAATCCCATAACCTTACTTACCTGAACTACTAAATAGATTTTTAACATTATCTCATGCTTTTTATTTCTTCTATACTTGATCCATTTTCTACCATTCCTAAAGGGTAATGTTTTGAATTTGATCCTGCCTTCTTACTGATTAAATTTTTCCTGCCTTCTTACTGATTAAATTTTTCAAGAATAGCCCTTCGAGGTAAACTTCAAGTTTCATTTTGTTATAAAGATGCATGTTCACCATATTGTCACATCTTCTGCTATTCCCATTCTAACCCATAATTCAATCATCACAGCATCTGAAGTTCATTAATATGCCTTCTTCTGTTCACTGTACATGTTATTTCTTCTGTCTACAAATTCATATCTAATTTATTAGCCTGTTAGACTCCTTATTCTTTGCAAACCTGTAAACTTTCCATCATTCTATAAAGGGTTCACTAAATTTCATAGACATCAACTCCCACATCTAGCCATATGGGAAGTTGATATTTTCCTCCATTGTACCACCTCTGTATCATGTAAATAATTCCAAAATATGTTTAATAGATAACTTCCCCATTAGACTTTGAACTCTTTTTGAAGAATACGAACCATGTTCATTTTTGATCTTCAGTATCTGACACTTGCCTTTGCATGCACTAGGCACATAATAATTTACTTGAAAAATAAATGAACAAAGTAGTCATTAGTATGATATTTAGTGTATTAGTCTAATTTTCTTTGTCTTTATGATGGAAGATAATGCATAAACTCCTGAAAGCTCAATTTTATGAACTATGAAATTAGAGGAGAAAAGCTGCATAAAATGCAAAATTGGCAGCACAGAGAATATCAGAGCTATAAAAATTCTTTCAATAGGACCTGGAAAACTTAGAAAAGCAAGCATTTAAGCTTAATTTTGATGGCTAAGTTTAAATAAGGAGAGAAGAGAGGAAAATAAGAGCATTTTATGTAAGAACAAAACAAGTAAAATGTAGTTAGAGCCAGTGTAATGTTTATTAGAGACAATAGAAAGATGTTCTGTCTGGACCAGTGGTTGGGCATTTTGGAGAAGTTGTGAAATATCAAATTGGAGGAGACAAGTATGGTTATTAAACAGAATATTTTACGTCATTCAATAGAAGATGATACCAACTATCATCATCAGAATATTTACAAATAATTTACCACAAAATGTAGTAAGTAAAAGAAATAACTAGATTTTTAATCTCTAATTATGAACATGCTTTTCTAAATCACTTGTGAAATCTAAAATAGTTTATTACAATAATGAGTCCATTCATTGACAATTTGTTCTAACACACACACAGTTTTTCCATGTTTTGCTATAAACTTTCATGCTCCATTCCTTATAGTTCTAAGAACGCTCATTCCATACTCCAATTAAAACTTAATTTTTTACCATTCCTTGATTTTGATATATATTTTCATGCCTCCTCATTTCAGTCATGCTCTGTGTTCTCTAAAACACTCTATCATTTATTTATCTTTACTGTGGAAATTGCTATTTACCTATCAAGACAAAGTACAAATGTCACCTCCTTCATGAATTTCAATACAGCCCCGAATAGGAACTCTTTAGGACTTAAAAGCACTTTTTCACTCCTTTTTTGGTACTCATCATGCAATATCATCACCGCTATCATATAGCTTCCTATCAAGGCTACTTAATCACCAAACTGAGTATTATTTATCTTGAACTTCAGAACCTTGTAGTTTCTGATAAATAGAATGAGCTCATTAAAGGTTGAAATAACAAATAAATATTGGTAAGACAATATGTTGCAAATTTTTGTTAATTACCAACAGCATTGTTAATATTTTTATTTTTGTCACATATATTTTGTTTTAAAAGAATAGCCAGTAAAAAAAGAAAAAGAATAATATTTGCCTATCAAGCAAATCGAAATTTAAAAATACACATTATAAGTAAAAGTAAAAAAAAATAATTTTATATGCTGCTGGGAGATGTATAAATATATAAAAGCAGTTTGGCAAATATTTATCAAAAACTTTTAAAAAGTTAATTCATTTCAATCAGTGATACTGCTTCTAGCAACATTTCCTACGGAAAATTTTAGACTTATTAAATAAAGTGTATGTCTAAACATGATGAAATTTTATGTAATCATTGAAGTTTGAGTTATCAAATATTATATATAAAATAAGGGTAAAAATTATCTTTTGAGACTTTTTTTGAAGGCAACGAAGACTGAATCATATTCAAATTCTACTTCTGCCCCGTTATAGCTAAGCAACTTTGGCCAAACAACTTATACCCTCTAAACCATAATTTTCACATCCACAAATTGAGTATAACAATTGTAATTAATCCATAAGGTTGCTGTTGTAAGATATGAGATTTTAAAAATGTAAAAAAAAAAGAACAATGACTAACAAAAAATAAATGAACAATAAAATATATTATATCAATGACAATAATAATAATGGAAGTCACTCATAAAAAAAAATGAGACTCATTTTATTTAGTAGAAACTCCTAGGATCTGAAGATGTGACATCTCAATTTTGATACAACTGCTAGGACAGCATTTTATAGTGAGCTGAAGATTAAGAGATATAGGGAACAACTGCAATATTTTCTTTATAAACATTCTAGTTGAAAAATACAGAATTCTATTTTTAGTTATTATTGTGGGCAAAGCAGTGCTGGACATCATGATTTTCATTATTAGGATTGATTATTATAAAGTTCCTTTCAGATATTTAAAAATACTCTACTTTGACAAGATAATTTTGCCACCTTGCTAACTAATCATCTCAGAGTCTATACAATTATTTACATTGTACCATTAATGGCCCGTTTCTTTTTTAAAGCTTAGGCAATCATTTTGACAGTAATAAGTCAGGATTTTATGATTATTTGAGCTGCTGGTCTCCTTTGTTCTTTCATAAAAGAAATGTCACTCAAATACACATCTGATTGGTACTTCCCAAAGAACAAGGAGGAAAATTTGCACTTGTCATGAAGTCATTTATAATGATGTTAGAGAAGAAAAGATTGAAACATTTATAAATTTCTTTAGCAGTGCTTGCAATGCAAATGTGCTGAGTGGGATGCTTTAAAAAAACTTCTTTAAAATCATATCTGAGAATCATTTTAAGACCCCAATTAATTGTAGGGGGAGTGTTAAGAGTCATGTGATAACTGCAAATCATTTTAAAGTGATTGCTGTATATCAATCATTTTGTGACAAAACATTTACTTTGAAAGTATTTAGAATGAGATTACCCAGCCAGTTAAAACTGTAACATTAACAAAATAAAGATTAAATCAATATATAATTATCTTTGAGAAAGAGATGAAAAAGTACTAGAACAGAGAATAATGAAGTGTGATTTATTTAAAATTGCACAAGTACAAAGGGAAATTTAACCAGTGATAAGCCATTTTCACAGTTGACAAGATTTATCTCTTTTGTCCTACATACATGAGTATGTGGTGTATGTGCTCAGATAAGAGGCATATGTGAGAAATTTCTGTGGCATACATAGGTATACACCTGTATGTAAAAACCCTGAAAGCACACACTTCTTGTGGTAACTTTAATAAAGAGATTTTAAGTGTTTGACATCTTAAACTCTAGCCTTGTAAGCTATTTTATTAGACTTGCTTTAATATAATACACATTCTTGTCAGTTGTTTTTTGTATAATATGAGAAGAATTAGACACATAATCTTCGTTTGACTTAAATATGGAGTCTTTGAAGCTACAATGGTAATTCCAATTCCTCATCAGATAAAATACCAACCCCTCTTTGAAAGAAAGCTATTTAAGTTCATCTTTTTTCCAAATTTCTAGTAAACGTTTCCAGGTTTGAGGATGGAGATTTAAATGGTAATATAAAAATTGGACTTTGAGTGTTTAAAATACATCAGAAAATTACAAACATTTATACAAACTGGGTAGTCTTTGTATAAGTCACTTCATGTAACTGAGAAACTGACCTACTGTCTCCAGCCAGAGATCTGCAAAATGATGGCACAGTGCTGGTCTCTACATTGTCTTCCAGTTCTAAAACTCTCTAAATGCATGAAAGGACCTACAGAGGTAACTGTGGGTTCTCATCAATAACCGCCATATTGTTTATATCTTATTTGCAGGAAATCATCAAAAAGGATGAAATGTTTTATATCTGGTTAAAGATATGATGTGAACTGTTGGTATTATACAAAGTTGAGGAAGACGGCTAAAGACTAGAATACAGAGAAGAGAGAGAAAAAGTGAGTGGAGGACTCACTGATGAAAGTAAGGTCACTTTGTCCTAGCTAGTACCACCATGATTAGTAGAGAAAACGGAATATAAAGAATGAATAAATGTAATTAATATATCCAGAATCTAAGAAGACAACAATCAGGATGCTAATGAAAGTTAATTTTGAGTAAAAGCAAACAAAACCTTAGAATGAGAAAAACAACAAGACCTCATGACTTCTGTAATCATAAATGGAATTTAAAACAATAACTTAGTCTGGGACTGGAATATAATCAAATATGAAATAAGAACTTTGGTAAAATAAATTAATACAAATAATAACTATCATTTGTGAAACACTTACTATATTCCTCACACCACACTAAGACTACATATAATTTTGAAACTAGTAACTTGAGAACAGGAATCACCTCATACATTCTTAGTCTAATTAAAATGACCAAATGATTATGAAAATAGGGAGCAATGTGAGTCATTGCTAGGAACTAGCAAACCTAGCAAGAAGCTCTCTGTTCTATAACATATTTGAGGACAAGAGGGTGAAATCTTCAGTTCTATTTCATACTCAATATGGAATCTCCTTGCCAATCAAAAGTGTAGGCAATTAATTCACTTCATGGTATTACACAGAAAATCAAACCCATTTATTCTCAGATTAATTGTATTGGCAGTTAAAAACAAAAACAAAACAGCTTAAGATCTGAGATGATCCTAAGATCAACATAAGGTTAATTAACCCACCCAGTTCCAAAAGGAAGCAAATGATAGACCTGAATAAGAGATACTTTTGCAAGGTTTAAAAAAACAAACAAACAAATCACATCAGTAAGTAACAACAACAAAAAATTTTTTAATTCTAAAATATACAGGGCTAGAATGTAGCACTGAAAAGAAAAAGAAAGAATGTGCTGTATTTAAGACAAATAAACTAACAACCAAATATGATTTATTTTAGAAAATAAATTATAGAAGGCCTCAGTGTTTTGCCCTTAATAAAAAACAAACACTATGAAACAAAAATTTAAGTAAAAGATAAAAATAGAGCTCAAAGAGATTAAAAGACTTGAGCCTAAAGATAGATAGATATAAAGAGATGACAGAAACCTGCTAGAAGAAAATATATAATAAATACAAATATAAATGTATCGATGTAAAGATAGAGCTCATATCCCACAGGGACACGTACTTTTCCCAGGTGTATGGTAATTACAACTCCTTGTACCCAAGCACAAATTTTGGACCCACACACTGCTCAACAGAAGGCAATGATAAACCACTGCTGCATTTTTTTTTTATTTTTATCTTTTGGTTTTATGCTGAAAACTCTATAATGAGACAGTCTAAAATGAAATATGAGATACTGGGGAAAGATGAGACTCCCAGGTTGAAAAAGCACTCGAATAGTCACTGCTGGAAAAGAGCCGAGAACAAGTAAAGATAGCTTATTGCTATAACACAACCAGTCCGAAGTCGGAAGGATGTCTAGCAGCTGATGTGCACAAGGGGAAAGGCAAGTACAGTGTTGCACAACACATAAAATAGAAACAAGGAACTTAAGAAGCATGAATCAAGGTAAACTGGAAATTGTACAGCAAGAAATGAACTGTCTAAATATTACAGTGTTTGGTGTTAATAAATTAAAATGAACTGGAATGGGACATTTTCAGTCAGACAACTATAAAGTTTGGAAATAACAAACTCCGAAGAAATGAGGCAAGATGTAGCACAGGCAGCTACAGGCTAAAATGCAAGGTCTGATAGAATAATATCAATTAGACTTTTGGAAAACCTATTAATATAACCATCCTTCAAGTCGGTATACCAACTGCAGCAGCTGAAGAAGTGAAATTGGAAGCTTGAATGCAATTATCCAAGAAGAAATTTAGACTAGGGTTCAGAATTGAAGCAGGAGATCAGCTTATAGATTTCTGCAAAGCCAGCAACTTGTCCATCACATACACATGCTTCAAACAACCAAACAGACATCATCAGATGGCCAATATAAAAATCAAACAGACTATGTAATTTGAAGCAGGAGATGGAGATGCTGTATTCTTTCTGCTAAAATAAAGCCAGGAACATATTTTGGTACTGACAATGAACTGTTCATACTAAACATTAAACTGACCCTAAAGAAGAGCACCAAAGAATCATAGTTTCAAAATATAACTTAACATTTATGAAGAACTTAAAGTCCACATAAAAAGTACAGTTAAACCTAATTGATCGAGAACTATAACTGTAGACTGAAACTAGAAATATTATCATTGAAGAATGTAAAAGGATGATGCTGGAAGTATAAAGGACAAAACAATGAAATGAACAGAAGAAATACTAAAAACTACTAAAGACAGGTAAGAGGCAAAAGTAAAAGTTAACTAAAGCAGGGTTAAAATCCTGAATGCAGATTTTCAAAGACTATCATAAAGAGATAAGGAGAACTATTAAGATAATCAATGTAAGGATATAGAAGAAAACAGTTAAAAAGAAAAAAAAAAAAGAGATCTCTGTCAGAAGATTCAAGAAATAAAAGGGAAATTCAAACCTAGATGAAGAATGCTGAACAACCAATAAGGAAGCATATTATCTGACCTGGAGAAAAATAAAAGAAAGGTGGAAACTAGTATACAAAAAATCTATACAAAAGAGACAAAGGGACAGATACCTTCGGAGAAGCTTCCTATGAAGAAGAACTTGTAATTCTAGAGAGTGAAGTGACAGCTGCCCTAAAAGTATGAGGAAGAAATAAATCACCAGGTGTTGATGGGATATCTATGGAATTATTTCAAGCCACAGAGAATGAATTTATTAAAGTCCTAACAATAATATTTCAGCAAATATGAAAACAAAACAATGTTCTACCAAATAGACATGTTCAGTATACATCCCAATCTTTGAGAAAGAAGATGCCAAGGAATGCAGCAACTATAGAATTATTACTCTCATTTCCCACACAAAGTAAAGCAATGCTCAAGGTGATGCAACAAAGGCTTCTACCTTACCTGGAGTAAGAAATGTCAGATGTTAAGGCTGAATTCGGAAAGGGAAAAGGCACTTTAGATCAAATTGCAAATTTTTGTTGGATACTAGAGTCTCCAAAGAATTTTAGAAGTTTAGTCTATGTTTTATAGACTGCAGTAAAACCTTTGACTGCGTAGATCATAAACAGCTATGGGTTGCTCTAAAAGAAGTGGGTGTGCCTTAGCACTTATACTGATAACATAATTTGGGGATGAAACTAGTAGCCACTGTCAGAATAGAATACAGAGAGACAGACTAATTTTATGTATGCAAAGGAGCCAGAAAAGGGTGCATTTATTTCCTTATTTGTTTAACCTATATGTGGAGCATATAAGAAAAACTCAGAGGAAGAAGTGATAGAAAAATATCAGTTTGGTAGAAAAATATCAATATCTTAAGATATACAGATGACACCTTCCTACTGGCAGAAAGTAGCAATGACCTGAAATGACTTCCAATGAAAGTGAAAGAAGAAAGCGACTTGGGTGATTGTTGCCTCATTCTACTCTTTATTTTATTGTTTTAATAACCTGAATTTTATGCCCCCCTCTCATATTTATTGTTTTCTTTTTCAGGTTGATTATGAGGAAAGAGATCCAGAAATCAATTTTATCTTACAATATTGTTAGGAACCCAAGGTCAGCCCTGTACAGGCTGCATTTAACCATCACAGAGACAAAAATCATGACTACAAAGAAATACACAACTTTAATTGAGACAATGAAAACATCAAAATTGTTAAGAATTTAGTGTACCTTGTTTAGTCATTAATTCAAATGTAAAGTACAGCTAACAACTCAAAAGAAGACTGAGACTCAAGAACACCATTGGAAGAATTAGGAAAGATTATAAGAAGAAAAAATGTTTTTCAGACTAAGATTAAAATTATCCATACCTTCCTAATCTCTGTGACTATGTACAGAAGCAAAAGATGGACAATGAAGAAGGCTGATAAGAAAATAAAATATTTATTTAAAATATGGTACTGAGGAGAGCTCTACAGATACCCTGAACTGCCAGGAACATGGACAGGTAGGTTCTAAAGCAAATTAAATCCGAAGCATCCCTGGATATAAAAAGGAAAAGCTGAAACTGTCCTACTTCAGGCACGTCATGAGAAGGCAGGATTCTATGGAAAAGACAAGGCTTGGAAAATAGAATACAGCAGGAAAGAGAAAGACCAAATATGAAATGGATTGACCCTATAAAATAAGCTATAGGCATGAGTCTGCAAAGGGGCTGCCCAAGGCTGCTGAGGACAGGACATTGTAGACATCACTCATTCATAGGGTCGCCGGGAGTCAGAGCTGACTCAATGGCACCTAACACACAGAGTGTTCATGAATACTCAAAGTAGCCCCTTTGGGGGGGGGGGATAAAAACTTGTATGGATATATACATATAGATATACATGTTCATATTTTTATAGACATAGCAATGACATTCGATAAATTCAACAGACATTCTTTATTTTAAAATAATCAATAAAATAGGAATAGAAAGAATGTCTATAAACAACACCTAAACTCAGTAATGTTTCAAGAAAAATATATTATTCCCACTAAAATTAGAAGCTGTTGGGAAAGACAACATTCGCTACTATTATTTAACATCGCCCTAGAGATATTAGTCATTGCAAACAGAGGAAGAAATACGATCTATAAAAATTAAAAAGATGATAATGTTATCATTATTTATAGATTAAATACATGAGAACCCTTGAAAATCAAATAGAAAAACTTTTGAAAAGATAAATGAGATAATGAAATACAGCAACAATATGAAGAAATCAATGACAATAAATAATAATAAAATACCTCAGATTAACTAACCAAGAAATGCATCGAACTTTATTAGACACTCTAAAAATGCTATGAAGAACACTCAGAAGAACTGAACAAATGTTCTTTGACAAGTTCAGTTCTTCTCAAGTGGATTCGTAAATCAAATCCTATCCTAAGAAAATACAGAATTTTTTAAAGCAGAAGTTCTATCATTTCTTACAGAAAATTACACAGAATAATTATTTGAAAACTCAGAAGGAAGAAGAAGAAGGCAACTAATAAAGGGAATCAGCTTTAGTACCAAAAATGTATATTATATAAAGAAGACCTTGGGCTCTGGACACCACTGTGAGATAGTATGAGGTTCTGGATCCCTTTCTTTCTAATCAACCTGAAAAAAATAAATATGAGAGGGGAATATAAAGTCCAGGTAATTAAAACAATAAAATAAAAATTAGAAATGGGCAACAATTGCCTGGCACTAATAAACAAGAGCAAAGTAAAAACGCATCAAGCACAGATATATATCGACTTAAGCACAAAGCTTTATAAAACCAGTATTCATTAAAGAAGAGGAAAACAGTTTCAGTTCCATCTGCTCTCCTCCTTCCACTGTTTCAAAAGTCTGACAGAATTGCCAAGAGTATAAGGTCATTTTCAGTTTTGTTCTTTACTATATTTAATTTTTTAATAAATAAATGCCTTATTTTGCAATAACAAAGCTAACATAATGGAAAAAATATATCTATTCAGTTTCTCCTTAGTAATAGCTATTCTGTGAAGTATTAAGAAGAATCATGATTCAGGCCTCTGATCTTACAGAGCTCAAATTCTAGTAGAAGCAATAAAAACTGACATTAAATATTTAGAAAACAATGTAAGACAATATACATGTAAAAGCTGAGTTGTGTGGTAAGGTTTTAATGTCTCAGTGTGGACAACTGGAAGATTAATGATGTTTACAGAAAAAAAAAAATGACCAGTGTTGTTCAAATCATTGGTTCCAACCATGATCAGCTACTTAAAACGAGAACTCAAACCCTGGGCTATCTGTGCCTCCTCTCTTTTGAAAACACAAGATCCGTTGTTTTAGCACATTTTTATTGTCCATTTATTTTGTTATTTTTTTATTATTATATTTATTATTTCTGAGAGCATTTAAGATGGTTGCCAGAGTTTGAAGAAGTCGTTGGAAATGTCTAATGTGCTAAGCTCTTAAGAGACAACAGGCCAACAAAATCACAATGAGATGATAAGATACTGACCATTCCATACTCATTAGAATGTCTATTATTAAAGAAACAAATAAACAAGTATTAGCAAAGATATGGAGAAATTGAAACCCCGTTCATCACTGTTGTGATTGTCAAATCCTGTGGTCACTGTGAAAGGTACTATGGTGATTCAAAAAATTAAATGTAGAATTACCATGTGATTCAGAAATTCTATTTCTGGGTGTATACCCAAAAGAGATTGAGAGACTTAAACAGATATCTGTACACAAGTGCTCACAGCAGCATTATTCACAATAGCCAAAATCACAAAAGCAACCAAAGTGTCCATGGACAAGTGAATGGATAAATAAAATGTAATATATAAATACAGTGGAATATTATTCAGCTTTAAAAAGTAAGGAAATTCTGACTCATGCCACAACATGAATGAAATTTGATGACATTAGGGTAAGTGAAATAAGCCAGTCACAAAAGGACAAATACTGTATGATTCCAGTTACATGAAATACCTAGAGTAGTCAAATTCATAGAGACAGAAAGAAGAATGGTTTCCAAGGCTGGAGAAAAAGGGAAATAGGGAGTTCCCATTCTGCAGTCACTTGGTCCTATTGTTTTAATATCTCTCACATCTTCATCTTAAATCATTGCTCCCTAGTTCTATCACCCCACAACAGACTACTGAATTTGATGTAAGAGAGTCCTGACATCTCCAGACAATTGGAGGATGTTTTCTCATCTCATTCCTTTTTATTAAATCTCTGTTTTCTAAAGGCTTGGCAGTTCTTGTTAATTCTATCCTTGGTAAATAGATGACTCTGAAAATTACAGCATATTTGAAGTAATATCACATTTTTACTTTCTGGATTAGATTTTAGGATCTCAACACTTGTCTATAGCTTAACTGGATTTTTCATGCACCTATTAAAAGCTGGTAACTGTTACTTCTCATGAACTCATGGTGTGTGATGGATTCATATTGACCTTAACTCCCTTCATCTCCAGTTTGCTTTATGGTCAGCCTGAGAAGGCAATGAATTTTAACAGTCTTCCAGAAGCCTGAAATAAAGAGCACCCAGAATTTAAGTAGATGGGAAACCAAGAAAGGAATATCTATCATATGACAAAAACAAAATAGACAAAAGAGTTTTTTAAATCAATTTTTAATCTGAAATCATGCTGTATATGGAAGGTCTGGTGAGATTCTTTTTTGTACTATAACAACCACTACAATTTTTACCCAGAGGTTCAACTCATTCCTAAAGTCCTAGAGCAGAAGAGAAATGAATTTAAATGAGGAAAAATAGGCCTCTCAATTTCCTAAACCATTAAGCCAAATCTTAAGGTTTATATATTCTTAATAGTAAGCCTTAATCCAAACAAGTCTCTCTTAAATTTATTCAAATCAAAGTGCCAGCAGTTGAGAACAAAACATTTAGTGCCAGAGCCTAGATGCGAAGTCCATACTAGCAGATACCTGAGGATGACCACCTGGAGACAAGTGATTGCAGAGAACCCTCAGGTTAGGGACAGCCAACTGTCTGACAGCATGTGGCCCTCCTTGCCCATTTGTGTGAAGAAGAGATGCTGAGATGCAGCAGAAAACAGAAGGGAGAAGAGCAGGTGGGTCTGAAATGAAGACCACACAGAAATAATTACTGAGGTGGGCAGCTGTGTCACAGCCAGAAACCAAAAAGCGCTCAGGAAAATGAAACTATAAAACAATACAAAACAATTACTTAAGCAAATTCTTTGAAGTTAAATTGAGACCTCGGTTATCAATAAAATGCAGGAGCTAAGAAAAGATTCTCGAGTTAACTGAGCAAATTGAGGAGATGGATATGTAAAGAAAGGTCACTTTGAGACAGTTCCCTAACTTTCTCTTTGAACCTAAGGCAACCTTCCTTCTGTTCCTCAGATGTCATTTCAGTCATGATCAGATGACAATCCTGAAGCAGTAACAGGTCCATACAATAATTCTCATTTGCCCCAACCAAATGGATACATAGTATAATAGTTATTTTTTTCTAGTGCAGACTTTAAATTAAAATGAAATAATGTAAAATAAAATAATAAAATAAAACAAAAAGAAACTTTTCCTTACGGGTAATAAATTATAGAAATGTCTTCTATGTTTGTGCTTTTGAAACACTAAATATAGCAGGAAATTAATACTGTGATTACTATCATGACTGAAATCCCAGTGTACAGTTCCAGATCTTAGCTCTGTCCCTTAGTATTAGTTGTATGACCTTGTACAATTGACTCGTCATCTCTGGTCTGCAATTTCCCTGTTTATAAAATGGTGATGATAATTATAGTTTCTACATTATAAGATCACTGTGAGGATAATAAACAAATACACATTTTTTAATGCTTAAAATAGCACCTGCTAGATATAAAACACGTTGTAAGTATTTGGTATTAGAAGAAATTTTTTTAAAAAAGAGAATTAGAACCCCAACAGAAGGAGGGAGAGAGGAGGAGAGAGAAGAAGAGGGGGAGAGGGAGACAGACAGACAGACAGAAAGGGAGAGAGAGAGAAAGAAAGAAAAGAAGGAAGGAAAGGAAAGGAAAGGAAAGGAAAGGAAAGGAAAGGAAAGGAAAGGAAAGGAAAGGAAAGGAAAGGAAAGGAAAGGAAAGGAAAGGAAAGGAAAGGAAAGGAAAGGAAAGGAAAGGAAAGGGAAAGGGAAAGGGAAAGGGAAAGGGAAAGGGAAAGGGAAGGAAAGGAAAGGAAAGAAAAGGAAGGGAGGGAGGAAAAAACATGTATCATTTTCTTGGGTGTTCCAGTGGTTAATTTTACATATCATAATACTAAGTACACATTAAACAAAAAAATATTTAATTACTACAATTTAGGAGAGGAATATGTAGTTATATAAGTAAATTAACTCCTATTGTAACAGAAAACAAATAGTCAATAACTAAAATTAATAAACCTCAGATGTGTGGAGGTGATACTAAAAGAAACAACTAAAATAATTAAAATGTCTGAGGGTGAAACTTAATGGTAAATAGGTATTACTTGGCATTTAATCAGGTACATATGTCACTTTGATAAGCCATATCAATCGGACCATATATATGCATGCATAAATATAAACATATATACAAATTGTAACTGTACTTGAAAAACCCAAGTGTTTAAACTTGTGGAATCACACTAAAATTTTGTTTGCTAGATCATATTACATAATTTAAATAAATTTTAAAAGTCTAAAAACAGAGATATCTGGTTTAAAGTGAAACATTATGCCCTAAATTGTTTTTAAAACCACTGACTGGAAAACATAATCTAAATTTTTGGCTTGGCTGTCAAATTCATATCATGATCAGTTTTCACTGGGATATGGACAGGATACCATGCTTCCTAGTTGCTTCGGAAAGTAGCTGCCACAATAAAAATTGGTGACAAGGTTAAATTTCGTCCCCATTTTTTAAAAGAGACAACTTGTAAAACATATTTCCTTATCTCTGTGTACTAGAGAGAAAGTGTCAGGTCACAGCCACATTACTATTCAAAAGTTTCCAACCCATCAAATCTTTTAATTTTTTGGCATTATCTTTAAATACTTATTTTTCATACAAGTAAGACATTCTCTGCTTGAAAGTGTAAGAGATCCAGGAGTGTGACCTTGAGCAGTTTTTAATTCTCTGAACAGCTGCTTCCTCGCTTGTGGAGAAAGTGGGTTGAGTTTTATTCCCAAGGACCCTTCTAAATTTCAAGTCTATGATTTCTCAAATTTTCCCCAATAAGAGTATCTTTTCTTTCCAGTGCAAATTACATCTTTCTTCATCAGGCATTATGGATGATAATGGTGCCAATGTACCTAGACATAATATAGTGGATCTAGTTATTATTTTCTTTTGTCTTTATGAGAATATAAGTTGACGTTATACTTTAAAAGATGTTTCCGGATCCTTCCAAATAATCTAGTTATGTACTCAAAGACCTAGTCAACGCATTATAGAAACCATACTTCCTCATACTTGAATTTTTAGTTCCACTTTTAAGAAGACTGAGAAAAGTTTTTCATTTTTAGTGGAAAATGATAGAGTAAAACAGGAGAGGACAAGTGAAAACAAAAATAATTCAAATGTAAAAGGTTAAAAATAATAATTTCTTATATTATTAAAAAGTTTGCTTCTTATAATTTTTTAACTGTATGGCTATCTTGGTATTGATTTATTCAAACTAGTTATATTCAGGAAATATTTCTCTCAAATTTTATACATTTACATGTTTTATTCTTCATTGTATTACTCGTCTTAAATTTTTAATTTTTTGCTAGAATTTGAAAAATTTGATTTTTAATATTTTTAAACATTTTTAACATTTTTGGAGATTTTATTGCTATTTTTAAAACAACATGAAGCAAGATCTTGTTAATTAGAAAACTAGCATTTTAGTAAAAACTAAGTTACTGAAATGATTTGAGAAACAACAAGAAATAGATAATCAAACCTTCAAAGAAATCACAAATCGGTAGGTCTGATACTCCTATTTTTGGGGGGTAGGGGAGTAAATATTTAAAATCATAACTTCATTAAAAATTTAAAGAAAATTTTATTCATGCAATTACGAAGCAAATAAAGTTTTCTTTCTACAATTACCTTTCAACTGATTCCAATAATGTCATCTATATAAAATAATTGGCCACAAAACATCCAATTTCCTTACAAAGGATATATACTGTCAAAACTAATGATCTAAAATAATTTTCCAAACTTGGAAGACTCAGCTAACTTGTCTTTTCTTATATGAATACATATCTACAACATATCAGTATTCACATTTTATTGGTTTCTGTATTTCTATGCAAATATTCTTAGTAGGATTCAAAGTGGTTATGATTTTGGTTTGAAATCATACCTGTTTAAATGTGAATCCTGCCTCAATATTCTATTAGCTGAAATATTGCTGTAAGAAAAAGAAAAATAAGAACACTGATTAATTTAAATGTCCTGCTCCCATCCCCTGCTTTTCTGAAAATACTTTAAACTATATGGATGCATGAGAAGTCATATTTATACAAAGTGACATAATCATACCTTGGGGCCATAGTTTATTGGTGCAGGATGGGTGTAAAAGGTAAGCTGAACCACAGTCCTTTCCTGGAAACTCAAATTAGGACCATGATATCAGCTATTATCCCTCAACCTTCTATTTATATAAGCAGCTTCTTTTTTCTTATCAACCCAGACATATAACTCCTATTTGCTTTGTGTCCTTTAGAGAATCCAATCACAAAAATGCATTAGAGAGAAGTGTGCATTATGCTGAAGACTTGTTAAAGGAAGATGGTACAGACATTTATTTCACACTACACATAGCAAACAAATTAAAAACTACTCTAGAAGTAATTTGTAATCTTCCATAGCCCTTCTTGTCATTGTTAGGTTTTGTTATCCTCTGGCCCTCCTTAACTCAGGGCTCTATATCCTGACACTCATCCTTTAAATTTCTTTCTTTCCTAAATATATAAAACAATTTCAGTTTTTCTCTAGCTCTTCCTTCCAAATTGCAGACAATTCCAGGTATAAAAACAAAGGTATACACATACTCTTTTAAGAAAATAATAGTGCAATTAATAGAGTAATAATTGTTTATTCTATGAGCACAGCCATAGGATCCTCCTTTCCACTTTTATCAACATAAGCAGTGAATTTCCCAAGAGAAATTTTAGAGGCTAAAATATCCATGTATTTACGTCATATGGTATATATGGAAAGTTTTGAGATTAAAAAACATGACTTAATAGTAGCAAATGGAGGAACTAAAACTTCTCTTGACACGGTAGAGGCAGAGTAGAGATGGGAGAGGCAAGAATGAATAATCGGGGCAAAGAAGGCAGAAGGACCCAAGGACTGACAACCTTTCCCTTTTGTCATGCCACCAGGCTGCCTTAATTCAGAGATGTTGGAAAAGAAATCAAACATAGTAGCTGGTCAATAAAACTGAGTCAGGGGCTGATCTCGATGCTCTATTTCCTTTCATAGATGAATGTAACTTTCCCTCTATTAAGCTTCTTCTCCCAATATTTCACACTGAAGTTTCTCATATATCCCAGTACTCTCTCTATACTGCTCATAAAGAAATATTCTATTTTTTAATGGTTTTATTATAATCAAAAAATAAGAAAAGATACAAGGATAGCAAACAAAAAGGGTCAAACCTTTGCAAAACTATTATCAAAAAATAACAGCAGTTATTCTACACTTTATTCATATTACTGAACCCCTTTCTCTTAGGAGGCCTAAGATTCTTGCTAAGAAGTGCCAGCAGTTTATTCACCATTACTTTTGTGTATTTATTGGAAATGTAAAAAATGGACATTTATTATTATTTATTATTATGAAAATCATTTGACCATGCAGACTTCCTAAAAGGGTCTCAGAAACCCCCTAAGTGCCAAGGATCACACTTTGATAAATGCTAATCTAGAGATTCTCTTATCATCCAACCCTAAATGTAAGCAGCACCTAAGTCTGGTAGTTTTGCAGACAATGATCCATAATATACACAGTCAAGA
The DNA here is from genome assembly GCA_030015415.1 of Cynopterus sphinx. Classification (NCBI taxonomy): domain Eukaryota; kingdom Metazoa; phylum Chordata; class Mammalia; order Chiroptera; family Pteropodidae; genus Cynopterus; species Cynopterus sphinx. Next base: position 25,537,560 of record CM057380.1, on the reverse strand, counting down.
TTACATAAAACTCATTTTCTTATAAGAAAATACAGATTTTGAAATCATTGCAATTTGCCTGACTAAAATGTCATTTTAGTTATCTAAAATTTCTATATTATACAGTTATATGTTGTTCTATAAATGTTATGGTAAATAATAAAAACAATTTATATCATATTATCTTAGGTAAGGAAAAAGTACTTATAATAACTTCTAAGGACTTCACAAATAATTTTTCACATGTAAAAGAAAACAAAGCATTCTGTCACATTTCAGGATTTGGTACCCACTTGTATAACAAAAGCCTGTATGGAAAATAGCTTTTTGATAAGCTCTATTTATTCTTGAAACAATAACAACAAAAAATTGTTTTAACGATGCAACATTATTTATATATAATGTACATGATAGGTGGCTTATACTTTAAATCTATGTATTATAATTTATTTATAACAATTTATATAATTCTCCCAGATAATAGCATAGAAATAAAAATGAATTATTAAAGATCATATTCGGTACTCATTTAAACATTTTTAGATGTGCTGCTGAATACTTAAATGAGGCATCTACAAAAGAACCACAATTATCCATAAGCCAATAAAACTGCTTTTCTAATGGTGAATTTTTTTTTTAAGAATATGCAAAGACAAATTTTTCTACTTCTATTTAAGTTTCATTGAATGAATGATTATATCATACAGCAGAATACAATAAGTTGAATAAAATTATCTCTATAACTAAAGTTATAAAACTTTGGCAAGAACTCTTTATCTGACTTTAAAAACTCAGTTCCCATGAAATGCAAAAATCAAAATAGTATACTTATTTTTAAGATAATAGAAGAGTTAATATAGCTCCCATAACTTCATGGTGTCAATATGGCTACTCTTTCTCATAGAATTCATTCATTTCTGTGATCTCCTCAATAAACACTAGAAACACTAGATTTCGTGCCAAAAGTTTTTCTCAGAAGGTTACTCTTCTGCAAACGTGATACTGAAAAAATCAATTAAACTCTGAGTCTTAATTATTTTTTATTTATTAGCAGTTATTGATATTCTCATAAGTTTGAAGTTAGTTTTGTATAAGATCTCATATGTTAAAAAAAAAAAAACTCCAAAGCAAAATGTAAACCTGTGGCTATTATTAACATAGTTACAGTCAAAATTCTTTTAATTATAGCATAGCATTGATCTACAAACTAGGTTCTACTTTAAAATAAATGTATCTTAAATAAATTATGTATATGCTGTGGGTGACTGACAACAGGGCAGAAAAACTACAGACCTCAGGCCAAATCTGGTCTGCCTCCTATTTTTAGAAATAAACATTTATTGGAACACAGGCATACCCAGCTGTCTGCATATAATCTATGAATGCTTTCACATTACAATAGCAGAATTGAGTAACAGCAACAGAAATTATATATCCCACAAAGCCTAAAATATTAAGACTAAGATTAACTATTATCATATCAAAATATTTTTCTATAAAACCAAGTTGAAGTTATTTCTTTCCCTATTACTTTTTACACTAATATCACAACAGCTAGGTCAGGTAGAACCATGGATAAAACCTGAGAAATTGAAATCATTAAACAACTGGCAGATAATATAACATAGTGTTTTTCAAAATTTGTCTAGCCCATCAATATCATAATCAATTGGAATACTTGTTAAAAAAATATTTAAAGGTTTTACTTGAGGACATTTTCTAAACAGAAGACAAAGGGAGACTACAATGTCTAGAATCTTGATATTCAAAATATGGTCCATGGACCAGCAAAGCTGACATCATCTGTAACCTGTTACAAGTGCAGCATCTCAAACTCCACACCGAACCTACTGAATCAGAATTGTATTTTAAAAAGACCCTTAGTATGCATATTAAATTTTGAAAAGCTACAATTTAGAACATAAATATTTAGAACTTGCAATCTACCTGGAGCAGTCAGGCAAAAATAAAAGCACATGCCAAATCTCAGTGAAAAGATTTCCCGTAGCAGTTACAAAAAAAGGGTCACGTGATACAGGAGGGAAATTTTGACTGAAAAGCTAGTTTACTCTTAATCTTAACTAAGATTATTTTAACTTTATCTGCACCTCTCATGTATGGGGATCCCTGACTATCTCATGTATGTTGCGTTCCCATACATACATATATAAATTAGGTTATTTTCTCTTGTTAAACTGTCTCATGTAGATTAATTATTAGACCAGCTGAAGGTATCTTGAAGGAGAGTAGAAAATTTCTTTCTCCCCTACAGATTCATGAAAGAGAATTCAGAAGAAACCTGCATTTGGGTAAGTCCCATGCAGAGAAGAGCTGCAATTACATAAACATAAAATGTAAAAATTATTAAAATATAAAATGGCTTTACAATTAATATATTTCGACAAGAGAAAGGGTAAATATCTTACCTCACACTTAGCTCAACCTGGCAACTATTATTATTTAGAATTGTAGTTAGCTTCTTATATTTTTTAAGTTTTTAATATTAAAATGCTTTTCTTTGCAAAAAGAATTCTGCAACTGTCCACTCCCACTTCCAAAAATTTTTGGAGAATGGTTTTACTTGCTATTTCAAAATATTTATTTTACTTAAAATTAGGACATGCAGTAGCAAAATATTTTTATGAGGTTTTATTTTAAAGACTCTATCCTGACCCAGGAATACCCAGGCATTTGTAATTCTTACTTTAGAATTATGCATTTACCTTGATTTTTGCATCTATATTTTTATTTACAAGATTAAGAGTTAATATTTCAAAGTTACTTATATTTACACAATTGAAACAATTATAACATATCTATTATTCTGTGTAAATTTTGTTTAGAATAAAAATAAAGTCTGGTAGGCTAAACTTTACATGCATTAGTTTCATAAACTAATACAAAAAATTAAAGAATAAAATCAGTTTTGTTTCTAAATTAGTAAACTTCCTGATTATCTTAGTTATTGATTTTCAATTTCATTATAAACTAGATCTCCAATAAATTAAAGCTAGGAAAAATTAGTACTTCCAATTGGCATTGTGGATAAATACTACTTTCAGAAGCATTGAAAAGAGAAATGATTCAGAGTCATTTATTTTTAATATTACTTTTGCTTCTAATTGAAGTCATTTAATTAATAATTCTAATTCAAGTCATTTATTAATATAATGTAGTTTACTGGTTATTTTGTTGTCCCTATAAACTCTATTTAAATCTTAGAACTTAGATTTAACTCAAGTAAACTAGGTTGTAACTCTGGCCAGACAGAGTTCTTTTTTTTCAATGTCAAACTACTATAGTTGTATAAACTATAAATATGGTAGAGAAAAAAAATTCCAACCAAAATTTTATACAGAATTATAATAAAAAGCTGAATAAGGCAGTGCTGTTCTTCAAGTACGTGTATGGCAGCAGAGGTGGGGTGTCTATCTATAAATCACTGTCATGCCCCCTCTCAGTGCTCAAGGTTGCCCTTAAAGAACCTCTAAAAATAAAGTTAGAACACTGGAGCTGATGGTCACGAAGATATCATCTCCTAGTTCCTATGCATCTCCCTACTGCCAGCAGCTTAAGGTTCCTTTTTCACAGAAAAGAAAAAGTAAATATTCCCCTTGGAATAGAGAACATGTCTATATTTAGATTTCATTACACTGGAAAGAAGCAACATAAATTTCACAAATCATAAATTGACATAATTTTAACTTCCCATTTATGGAGTGGATAGGACATCAGTAAATGTAAACTTAACCTAATTCCTTATTGAAGGAGGATAACTGAAGAGTGGGAGAAAAGAATTATAGATAAGAATAAGATTAAATAAAACCTATGCTAGCTATGTATGACAGGTGTCCTGTTTGGATCTGTGAGAGGAGAGGACTGTCTTCACTCAGCTGACCGTCCTGACCAAGGAAGAACAGAGCTGGGCTCTTGAACAGGGGCCTATTTATTAAGGGAAGTTGATCAAAATGGAAAACACATGTACTGGATTGGTATATAAAGTTGTAATGTAGCCTTCTTGAACTTGTAAATTCTTAGTGCAACTGGCAACCTCTCTCCTTAAACCAGATGTCATTCTCCCTGCCCAGTGGAAAGAGAAGGCCCTAAGACATACAAAGAGAAATAAATAGAAACCCTGGAATTTTAACATCTTAGAGCCATGTCGTGACATAAAGAGTAGAATAGAAAAAAATAATTTGTTAACCAGATTTTCTCCCCATAAAATAAGGCAATTAAATTATCTCATTTTGAGCAGGGTGGAAGAATATTTACTCATACAGTAAGAGTTACATGTGATTCTGGGATAGTTTTGGCAGATTCAGAACACAGAGAGTATGGGCACCTTTATTCCGTGTGTGTGTGTGTGTGTGTGTGTGTGTGTGTGTGTGTGCAGGTGTGTGTATATTTTGAGGGCAGCAGCCAGACAAGGTGCTCAGGTGGAGGTCTCACAGATCCAGGAGACCTTGCTGAGAGATGAGAATAAACAGAAGGAAACTCATTGTCATGCCTGGAGCAAGAGGTCTCTGTGTCAGAGAATGCTAATCTTAAATGCTTCCAATCAGCCTTTGACTGAATTGTCAGGGGACTATTTCAGTTGGTGTCAATGCTGAGATGTAAGCAGCTTAGGACCAACAAGACACAACAAGTTATAGTGCTGCAGGAAACAGCAAGTACAGATACTAATAGAGGATGAAATATTGTCCTCCCAATGCTGTGACATCAGGTGCGACTCTACCGAACCCAGGTACAGTTGGAGAAAAGTAGGAAAAGACTACTGAAATGGATTTAAAAATAATTCCACTAAGGAAAATCACCTGAATGAGTGTTAATAGATCAAGTTTTCTGCATCAAGGAACACAAGGGCTCAAAATACAAATTAATCTTAGTTATAAGAAAAAACAGAAAGATTACGTTTTTGCATACCTGAGTTTATCATAGTAAAATTCTTAATTTATCAGTTATACATGGTTTAGCCCTCTGATACCCTTATTCACTTCTCAGTTGGAGAGATATTATAGAATTCTGGTCCTGGAACCTCTTTGATGTGGAAAATAGAGCAACAGGATGAGTTCTGGTGACCCGATTTTGTCTACCCATTTGTTGCTGGTACCCACATTGTTTTTTATCCAATAGAGACACCTGATATATAGGTCAGCTCTCAATATATTGTGACTCAGAAAGGACTTTTTATAAGGTCCCTAGCCATGCAGGGACAGAGACTCAGGTTGTTAAAACCTTGCTTTTTAACCCCAGAGATGGGGACATTATCAGATCACTGCCTTGGTCACAATCAAAATTAAGGGGAAAAGTCTGTGTGGATCAGTTCAAAAATTTTCCTTGTTCTGCCTTTAAATTTTATTTTTCTTCTTAATTTTTAATTTAAAAAAATCCACCTAGCCCATTAATGTTCATATTTCATCATAAGAATCTCTGAATTATATTTATTACTATCACATAAATATTCCCCCAACCCACAGTCCTCACTGTATTTTTCTAACATGAAGCAAGGGAATTCTAAGACACTGTGATATAGAAGAAATGCAAGAAATAAGCTCACATCAAATATAGGATATTTCAGTACTCAGCAAGACAGCAACCTTTCAAAATAGGCTTTGTAGATAAAAAGAAAAAAAAATAGATTTTTAAAATTTACCTCTCTCAACTAACATATCCAAGAAACTGATCTGGTGATACATTTTAAAGTTCAATAAAAATGATCCCTAACAAATAAGAGTAAGGAAAGAAAGCTCACACTGTAGGCCTAAAGAGTTATGAGACGAGAAATAGAAATGGATCAAGGAAACCTGGAGCCAAGGTTCTTGACAACAACTCTTTAGATTTAGGTTACAGGATAAGTTGCTATAACAGAGAGATCTCAAAATGAAACAAGAGTAGATTTCTGATTCATATAATAACTATTTAAGTGTGAGTCACCCAAAGTGGCCAGCAAAGCCCTTCTGTTCTGACCACATGGCTTCCATCTTTGAGTCCAAACTGACTCTGTTAGGTACACCACTTCTAGTCTCATGGGAGGGAGGAAAATGCCCACGGAGGGCAAGCAGCTTCCTTGTTGAGAACATGACCCTGAATTTTCACAAATCATTATCACTTGCATCTCATTGTCCAGAATGTAGTTAGATAGCAAGACATAGCTGCATAGGAGGCTGAAAAATGTCTTTAGTTTCTAACCATATACCCAACTAAATCTCTATTATTTTATAAAAAAGTAAGTATAGATTTTGTAGAACAGATAGTAAAATAGCGATCAAGTAATCTCTCTCTCTCTCTCTCTCTTAGACACACACACACACACACACACAAAATCAAACTTCCAGCATTTATGGCTATTTTAATAGGGCAACTACCTTGTCTCAGTTTGTGAGAGTCTTTTCTCCATAAAACCACAAAATGCACCCTGAGAAAGGCATTCATTCTAGAAACCTCCCAGTCCTAGACAAATTGGGGAATTTGGACATTCTACTAATATTAGTAATAATTTCTTTAAAAAGCAATATATAATACTAGAAACTATTTCTGGCCCAGTGTGCCCTACAAATTTTATAACTAGTAGTTATCCTAAAATGAATTTCAGGATGCTCAGAATCAAACAATTCCTTCAACTTAGAAATAAAAAAAAATTGCTTATGGTTTTATTGAAAGATTGAAAGAAAGCAAGAAACACCCAGAAGTCTCCAAGAGGAACATATTAAACAGATTTCATGGAACATTACTAAGAAATTTATTAAAATTAAATGTTCTCTAAGCAAATTTTTATGCACTAATCAATTATTTATCCCAGTTGAAAACATAAAAGATAAGAAACACTGACTTAGGGGTGAAGAAGCTCATAGCATCACTTTAGTTAGTAGAATCAGAAACCCACATCCACATTATTGGCTAGTGTCTTCATTTTGAGTTATTTACTTTGCAATTATCTCTTGTGAAAAAAATCAGCTAAAATAATTGGCATTGGAAAACCCACAGGAAAAATTATTCATTTATTTATTTATCTGGAAGTCAGATCTCCCGAAAACCATTTAGCTAAGAAATATCACTTGAGTAAACTAAATAAATGCCTTCGCAGAACTGTAATTTCACGTTATACTTTTGGATTTATCAAGAGTCCATAAAAGAAATGCTTACAAAAAAGAGTGTTCATTCTTCTCAGCCTTCTGCCTGCTCATCAAATGGCTCCCCAGGGTTCCATCAGCCACTCTTCTCTTCACTCTGTATAGTCTTCCTGCTTTTCTCACTTACTGACAGGGTTTCATCTCCCACGTTCCCCTCACATGTTGTTGACTTCCAAATCACTATTTCACATCTAAACTTTTCCTAAGATCTAACTTCATATATCCATTCGTCCATCCACATGATGAAAATGTATTCCTGAACACCCTACACAAAATTTAGTGTGTCTGTACTGCTCCGTTTCCTGTGTTTCTGTTTTTGGTAGATGTAAGCTCATTGTTTACTGATTTTCCTTCCACAATGTTAATGAGATTCAAATTCTCAGTCTGACTCCTGATATGCATGGAATTCTTCCTCCTTATCTACCACCACTGGCTGAGTTCAGGCTCCTTTCATCTACTGATTTAACCAATAGTTTTACTGAAATATTCAGAAAAGTTACAAGGGAAGCTTGTTAAAGATGCAGATTCCTGAGTCTGGTGCCACAGATCTTGAAACAGTATGTTGGGGTGCAGCTGAATTTCAGGGGGAGCTGAGTTGAGCTGCCAGGTACTAGATAGAGTATCTGATTAAGACAAGCCAAAATGAAAGTAACAGTAGAAACTTTAATTACTTACTGGGATCATGTAACTAAAAGGCTAAATAAGAGAACTCATTGCTTCTACCCCCATTCCATGTTCCCCCTTGGAAGGCCACCAGCTGAGGGACAGATGATGGGCACAGACATGGGGCTCCTGCAGTTTTATGGACCCAGGGCCCTAAGAGGAAAAAGACTAAGGTGGAAATACTGAATACTGAATCTGAGTGAAGAAAGGTGTCTTCAAGTCTCCCCTTTCTCTGCTAAGGAGGTTTGGGCAGAGGCACCTAAGGAGGCCTTCTGAAGAAGACCCTCAAAGAAGAGGCCTCTGAGTGGACATATCCAGACCAGGGCTGCAACTATGTGTAAGAGCATGGCTGGCCAGGGGGCTTTAGTCCCTGACTGAAGGCACTGGCTGTGCTCCAAGTCTGGTGTGGGGAGGGCAGCTTCCTCATAAGGGCTGCCAGCTAAAGCCTCTGCGATGGCCTATGGTCAGGCCTGAGAAACCACACTTTGGTTTCTGGCCAATAGCCAGTCATCTCACTGCCTTTTCAGCAGCAGATGATTCTGATGCTGGCAACTGGGGTCTGTCTGCATTTTGAGCAATATTGGCCGAGACTGTGGAATAGATTTTTGACTGGCTTTTCTGATTTCAATTTCTGCTTTTATCTAACCATCCTTCTCACATTGCCAGAGGAAAATCATTTTTAAATCCAATTCCAAACATGCTGCTTATTAACATAAAACTTTTCACCAAAAATCATCACGGGAATGAAAACGTCTCAGGTTCTTACAAGGCATTTATTTGAGTAGTCACTTGAAAAACACAGTCATGTCCTTCATCTTCCTTTAACATCTAACAATACTTAAGCACTGGTTTTGAAGAAATCTGGTATATATACTTTTATCTCAATACCTAACTTAGTATTGACAATGGATATGAAGAAAAGTTTATTAAAATTAATTAAATCCAATTGTTCCATGAAGCTTATATGAAAAACAGTTTTTTACAAGCAAACATGGATACTTAAAACTTAATATAATACATCCCACTCTAAGTTCAGAACTATAAAAATGCTCATGAACCCTAAATGGCTTTGTTTTTTGTTTTCTATATTAACTAATGAAGTAGACATAACCAATAGCGCTTTTCTTTTTACTTTGGCTGTCAAAAAAAACCCAGAAATTAAATTTTTGCTGAATTTCACTAAAAGTCACCCATGTTTTAATTTAATTGTGTTTGTATCTGTTTATGTGAGGTGCCTCAAACTGATAAAGAAGTATGCATTAACAAAGTAATATATAAATGTAAATACATATATACACAGCTCACCAACTGTCTGATTTATAGCTTTTTCATAAATTTCCCTGTGAATATAATTTCCTTACTCTATGCCTTTTCTTTTAAAGACAGGTTATTATCTCTACATTTCATCATAGGACAACAAAACTTATGGTATAACTATGGATACATACAGATGTCACTGAGTGCTATTTGCTTGTCACATGACCTCTTTGCTCTGATATCGATAGAACTTTGGTTGGGAAAAGAACATTTTATTGCTATGATTTGAAAGCTCAAAAAACTGGAAGAATTTAAAGCTCACTTGTTAATTTCTTGTCTTTTTTTAAAAATCACAAAATTTTGTTATTCTATTTACTAAATCAGAAAGTTGTTTTTATTTTATAGGATAAGTTGACATGTCTATTCTTGGTAGGTAAAAATAAGTGAATCATAATTCTGTTGAATGAGGAATGAGCATATTTTTCAACTTAAGCTATTTTAAAAATGTATCTCAAAGAAATTAGAAGCCAATATAAAATTATAACACTAATAAGGGAGCAAAGCTGTACTCATAAGGTATTTTATATGATGTATTTTTTATTATTTATCAAAGAAATTATTATTGATTATTAAACAAAAAAACATTGAGCGACTTCTACTCTGCAGAGTGCTTTGCTATATACACTGAAGGTAAATAGCTAATCGATCTCTTGTACAGTCTACATAGAGCTCACAGTTGTTGGAAAATATAGTCAAGGAAACAGACAATTGCAATAGAGTTTGATAAGTGACATAATAGAGTTATTTTAAAATATCACTTTTCGATGATTCAAATGATAATATGGAAATACAATTGAAATACACAACAATGGACAATAATTTCTATTCTCTGTTAAAGCTATAAGTAGGATTTAATTTTACTGCCATTTTTTTTTAACTCAGATCTCTCAAAACTCAATATTTGACTCTTAGAAATCCTTATCATCTGTGAAAAGAGTAAATCAATCTTCACCAAAGAATAAAAGGTTCAGTGATTAAGGCTGGCGGACTGTACAGTTTTAGTTGCACGGCATGAGTAATCAATTGTTTCTTACTTTTATTGGAACACAGCTATAACCCTTTCTTGTAAAGCTGGCTTAATGCACAGCCTCAGTAGTCACCTCAGTAGCCTAAGTTATCTTCCTGATAGTTATAAACCGAGTTATTAAATAGTTATCTTTCTCAAAAGTATTCTTTATGGATTTATCAAATGATCTGAAGTGACAAGGAGGATACATTATTTTTTCATTAAGTATCTGTATTTCCAAAAGGCCTCAAAATATATTAAGTATGGACTATATGATAGATAACATATTTACTTCTTATCTGTTCTAGGTTATTATTCATGACTTTGTAGAGAAAGGACAGGAAACTTATGACAAGATGTAGAGAAAGCACAACTCAGGAAATGGGCATGATACTACACTAGAGAACACTTGATCTAGGCATCAAATTCTTCCAGATAATTCTGCCAGAATTATCTAGAGAATTTCATGTGATATTCCTCTGTGTTAGATAAAGCAGTGGTTTTAAACAAACAAACAAAAAAAACTGGATTAGAATTTAGAAACATAATTTCAGTTTTGTGCTCTGCCACCTACTAACCAACTGGTCTAGGATGTGTATGCCATTTAGGTTGATCGGGCCTCATTTTCTTAATCAGTAAATAAAGGAATATCACTATCAAACTTTCAAAGCACTTCCAATTCTGAGATTTGAATAACATGAACATCATCATTAAGAAAAAGGAGAGTAATGAGGTGTTGAAAATAGAAAAATGATCATGAGAATAGCTGTGAAGATAAGCTTGGATCATTCAAATTTGGCCTAAGGCCAGTTCCTCACTCGAGGTAATTACTTCATTATTTTTAATAATTCTACCAAAATTGTGTTGTTTTCCCTCCTCCTTATTTTATCTTTATACAATGATGAACACTAGGTTAAACACTATTTTAAACATTAAGTAAAAATGAATATTTAATTAATCAAAATCAGTGTGGCCAACTCATTGTTAGTCTAATAACAGAAATTTCTGCTCTCCTGTTTACATTCTATTGGATTTTAGACTCATACCTGTAATTACAGAGTTGTTTTTGTTGTTGTTTTATCTTAAATGGTTCTTAAGCTAATGCTATTACATCACTTAAAGCTCTGACCAAAGGGAAAAAAATGGAATTATGCTTATTTAAAAGAAAAGAAGAAGAAGAAGAAGAAGAACATTATGGAAGTTTTAAGATTATCACCAGCTCCCAGAACTGGTTTATCTTCATTTTATAAAACTTCCTTTTACATTCAATTTAATGCATTTAGGAGTAAATTATTCAGGAAGTCGATAAAGATTCATTGCTTAAGTACAGGAAAGTCTAAAAGAGCAGTTAGCAGCAGCTGTGTAGATTTGCTGCTCATTTACTTCATGTATAGGACAGAATAAATTTCCAGCAATTTGGGTAATATAACATTATCTGTGTTGATTGTAGATATTACAGGAAGATATTATGCTTCTTTAAGAGTGCTTTAAAATGAAACAACTACACAATGGGTAAGGAGACAGTCTTAATCTAGGAGTAAAGTTTTCTTTAGAAGACCTCAAAAGTCAAATAGAAATAAGAGGAGTTTGGAAGCATCTTTGTCAAGGAGAGCTGTGTTCAAGATTTGCAGGAAACTATGGCACATTTTTCAACTGAAATATACCACCTTCACTTCCATGAATAGTAAATATGGAAGCAACCAGATGTCGTGCAAATCAAGTTGACAGCCTGTGTTGATTTTGACTCAGATTTAGCTATGTTGTCGGGCAAGGTGGTGAATGTGGGGGAAATGTTTACATAAAGAAGTGGGAAGATTTTCATGTTGCCAAAAAATGAGTAATAACTATGAGAGACAAAAACCTAGCTTATTATTTAAATTTTATCTACCCTACAGGAGACATGCACCCACATTTCAAATAACTAAATATAAGGTGAATTTTACAGTCTATGGTGCATTTAGATTTAGAACAAAATATGATTACTACAATGTAAATCTAAATTTGAACCAATGAGTACTATAAGCAATTTACAACTACATCAGCAAGGGTAGTTTTTTTCTTTGAATATTTTAAAAATGGAATTTTATAGAGTTCTAATGTTTTTATGCCAATAATAACTGACAGACAGCTACCAATATTTACTGAATGCTAAGTGTCACAACTCTATGAGGTAGGTACTATTATTATTTCATATTTATAGATGAGCATATTGAGGCAGAGATCAAAGACACTGACCAGGTTAACAAATGGCAAAGTTGAGATTTGAATTCAAACAGATTGACTTCAAACTATAATGTACAGATCTTCCAATAAGACCTTTGATTTTGTTTATTTGATAAGCATTCAATAAACACTACTAAGTTAAAGGTATTACAATTGGTATCACAGGAATAAATACCATAGAGCTCTTGCTCTCAGAATGCTCACAACCCACAAAACAATACCTTACAACTGTGTTTTACTATAGCAAATGCTGCTGTTCGTTTGCTCCATATCATCTGAGCCTAGTTCTGAGCTCACCTTCAGGTGCTACAGACAGTAGTACACATTCATATCTGAGACAGCTGTCTAAGACCCAGAAACCCTGATATTACTGCTAGAGGAAACCAAATAATAACATCACAAGAGGAAGAAAATATGTCTTCTTGGTTCCTAAGCCAAATCTCTTACATTTCTGATACTTTCACATTATGCTGATTTTATCCTTCTATAGCCTTAATTCACTGAGAACCATGATGTGACTGAAATAAAATGTTTTCCATGAAATAACCTAAAGTTTGGGAAAAATCTATGAGGAAAAAAGTAAGTAAAGTACTGGAGGTTTTGCCCTACTTAATATGTTTTACAGTGTGGAGGAGAGCTACAAGTACTACAATTCTCATTGCAATAAACATAGTCCATAATTTAATCTGTCCCATGGTTGCTGACAGAAGACATTAATGGACTTTGTTAATCACAGTGAAAACAGTAAGCAAGTATATCAGCATATTTTTAGTGGTTCCTCTTCCTCCGAATTCCATCAGGCCACATGATGGACTCAAATCAACAGCTATGCAAGCAGAGGGTTGCCCTGCTGCTGAGAAAATCTGAACTTAAAAAAGCTGCCACTCATAGCAAGTAGTAAACAAGACTGAACTTTTTCCAAAGAGAGACTGAGTTCTGTGCCGGGAAATGTGATACCATTTCTGTAAGGCACTATCTCACTTTTAACAATTGCCAGCAATAGTCAAACGCTCTGCCATTGAGCTATACCCCCTCAATTGTAAATTTAAAACCTATATAATTTTATTAACCAATGACACCACAATAAATTTAATTAAATTTTTTAAAAAAAAAGAATTGCCAGGTGCAGAAACAATTTCCATTGACGGCCAAGCTGAAAAAATGGTCAGGATCTGGTGGTTTTCGCATACTTACAAGACATGTAAGAGCATAACAAGTCCTTAGCAGACTGTCTCACAGCAGTATTCAGAGAACATTTTAAAAGAAATAGGATTTTGTGTATGAGCCTAGGTACCTAAAAGGGTACACACAAATTTTTAAACAAAAATCCTAGAAACTATTAAACAACCTCACTGTGATTTGGTAATTACCTAAATATCTAAAAAAAAAAAAAAAAAAAGTTTTATGAAATCATAAGTAGAAGGAATAAGGAAAGAAATGCTTTACTTGACCCTGAACTGGACCTATTATAATCCACACATACATCTTTCAAGAAGCCTCATTTCCTACAGGTGATTCTCATGGACAGAAGTATTGGAAGGACAGGGTTAGGGCTTCTGTGGGAAGTATTGGAAGGACAGGGTTAGGGCTTCTGTGGTAGCCATTGCTCATACTCTAAAAAAACAGGCTACTGTTTCTTTCATTGTGGGCTCTCCCTGCTTCTCCATGACCTGAAGAAAGTCAATTAACTTCTGTGTGCCTGTACAAGGAGGATAACCCTACATGGTCACACACCTCTGAATCACAAAATAAGAAAAGAAAAAAGAAAAAAAAAAAAACCAGATAAAGCTTAAAATGCATTTGCAGAAAGTGCAAAAGAAATGTAGAGTGAGAGTATAATGCATTCATAAATGTGAAAAATGGTTTAATTCAAATTCTTTGACAGGGGTAGGCTAATAGAGAAAGGCATTTCTAATACTTTGTTAAACATAAGTTGCTCCTGAGCATATGTCATAAATATACTTTGCATTAGTAGATAAAAAAGGCCTTTCTTATCTGCCCTACCACTTTAAGAGAGAACTAAAATTAAACCAGTTTAACTATCATTCTTAAAACTAGTCAGTCAATCCCTCTCTCATTCAACAATAACGGTTCTTAAGGACCTACTGTGTAACAGGGATAAAGCCAGGTGCCGTGCTAACATACCAGACAAGGAACAGAATGCTTCTTAGCACAAAACCTCTGAATGTCTAAGTGCAAATAAATATTAGCAGCCTGTATTTTTGTATCTATTCTGTAGTACTCAGTGTACTTGTGAGGAGCCAAATCTTCTGTGTGGTAATCCAGAGTCTGTTTGAGAGCTGATTAAAGATGATATGCAATAATAAAATCTCAAAAAAAATTCCTTTCCAAGGAAGAATACTTAATAGCATTGAAAACTGTAAAAGATGTCAAGACGATCTCTATGACATAACACATAGATTATAGTGAGGAATGCATATAGTCTCAACTCCTTTTAAATAAAAAATGCCACTATCATAGCAATTTTTGGAAATTATATTGGCCAATGCTATTCAAAAAATGGTCTAAACACAGGCAGTGTCACTACCATCTGAGATTTTAATAGATATTCAAAATCTGGAGCCTCAGCCCAGAAAACTACCAGACTACAAAAATCTGTATTAATAAACTCTCCAGGTGCCCTCAAATTTGCTAAGCTTTGATCAAAACTACCTTCCTCAGTTCTAATAAGATAATTATTATACTGTCGATCTGCCTTCAGTTTAAATCCACATTAATGAGAAGTATCATATAAGACAAATAAAAATGTAAAATGGCTAGTGGACTGGGTTTAGTGATTTAAAGCAGCATGCTCCAATTCTACCCCACACATGGTCCATCTGAAGTTAGCACAAAATCTCTTCATGCAAAACATTTGAAACTGGAGAAAAGCGTAGTGCATTTTCTTAGACAGCATTTCAGCTGCACTGAGACCTGGTCATTCCCAGTCAGAAAGAGCTAGAGAAGTCAAATTGAATCTCAAGGAGGCATTTTAACCAAATGTAAACATAAAACATTGGGAGTTGAAGAAAAAAAGTTCAGGAATCACCTTTTACTTCACATACTGAAAATAGAAGCAATCTGATAATGCCATCCTGGCCTTGGTTTGGTTTGTAGTACTTTCTGTTCATCACAGTGGGTATATTTTTCACTAATGCTTTTTTCCTAAGGATGTCACATGTAAGAGGGAAGACATGGGAAAGATCTTAAAGACTATTGGTTTCATTTCTTCTAAACAAAGCAGAAGACTCTGATTGTTATTCAACCAACTGCTCTATCTCCTTGAGCAAATAAGGTAGCTGTAGTGAAGGGCACAGGGTACGGATTTTGGGCTCAGAACTTGGATTTCAATGCAATTCCTCCATTACTAGCAGAGTGATTTTGTGCAAGTTACTTCACTACTCTAAGCCTGTTACCTCGCTTGTAAGATAATGATGATAATTAACTTGTAGAGTTATTATGAAAAATAATATTTATAATAATTTAGAACATGAGTAACAATGTAAGTACACAATTAAAAATAATCTGAACATTCATGTGATCATGTAGGTCATGTGATACAATGTTATCTCTGGTTCATTTTAGTTACTTTATTATCCAAATTTTAAATATTAGTATGATTTATACTTGTTTTTACACAGATGGTGTGGTGATGGTAGGCTACCCCATTAACTTGCAGTAAAATTCTTCATATACATGTACTGTTTCAGCTTTCTTATTTAAATCCCTGGTTAAGATAATTTTTAAAAAGTATTTAAATAAATATGCCATACAATATTTTAATGTTTACTTAATTCAAAAATATGTCTCTAATTCCTGTTCCTGCCTTGAAATCACAAACATGACTCTAATTGATGATGGTATATCTGTAATAAAATGATACATTTTTCCTTTTTTCTCATAATTTTTGTCAATTATTTCATCAACCAAAATTCTAAGAAGGGTAAAATGAAAGGAAAGGAGGCAAGCTGGACTACCAAGGAACTGGAATTGTCCAGGCATCAATAGCTTTATCAAGTAACAATTTTAAGGAAGAATGTACCTCTGATTTGCAGGATTCTCTTCCCCTGCTGCTTGGCTGAGTTTCTGGGTTGGCACAAAAGCCAAAGACCTCATTACAGAATATCTCACTTGGGGTTGCATCTACTTCCTTAATTTAAACATTTGATTAAGGAAGGATACCATGTGACTATGATTGCAAGGGCCATAGCAAATGAAGATCCCTCTCTTCCTGAATATTCTTCACAAAAATATGTAGCAATTCCGAAAGAGGACCCATTTTGAGGTAAAAATATGTGCACAGTTTTGTTTTTTTTTACAGAATGGCAGTCAGTCTGTTTAAATAATGTGTAAATTTAATTTTATGAATGAAATCATTACCTATGACTTTATTGTAATGACAGAAATGATATTCCACAGAGGAAATTCTTTTTTAATTACAGAAGCACACAAAAGCTTGTTAGGTTACAGGATGTGGCATTAATACATGATAGATATGGAGTAAAAAGGTCTAGTCTCTGTGTTAAACTGTGTGACTTTGGGTGAGACTCATTATATGAGTTTATGCTTTCAATATATAATATAAAACATAAGTAATTCCAAATTTTTTTCTTCATCTCTCCATATTTATATTTATATGAAAGCCCCTTTGCTCAATGATAGATTTTAAAAATAACTCAATAATCAAATATCAATGATAACAGTAATTCAACTGAGCCAGAGAACTTACAAAATTCTATTCTATAACTCCAGAATATTTTATAGATGCTACAGATATGTTAGAGAAAAGAAAAAAAGAAGCTAAATCAAAAAAAAAAATGGCTGCTCTATAGAGGAGTATTCAGTGTTTTTACCTCGTGTATTGAGAAAGAAATGTCTCTAAAGAGCTACCTTGGACCCACTATCTCACTAGTTTTCTCTTTTGCTTGCAGACATACAATATCTTAGATTTTGAGGCTGCTGCTCTTAGTTCCAATGAATGCATTTACATAGCTACTAGCAATGTATTTGCAATAAGGAAGTTCATCTCCTTTAATAAGCTGGGATAATATTACAGCTGAGCAGAGATTTGCACTCTTAACAAAGCCAAGCATCTCACAAGGAAGATTAAAAATGCAGGAAACATGGACAAATTTTCATCACTCAACAAATATTTTAAACCATCTATTTGTAGGCATAATGCTGGGTTCTTTGGAAGTACTAGAGAACAAGGTGATTTTTTTCTTCACTAAGCTTTCTATGCTTTGGGCAAACAGACAATTAAGTACACTTAAGAGGACCCTATAGTATGAAACCTCCCTGGGAGGTTTAGAATGGACGGTAGGGAAGGTAAAGCACATGGGCCCCTGATGATCTTTCTGTGTAAAGGATATTACACAATAGGAGGCTGAGGATGTGAGAAAAAGAGGAGAAAAAATATGGATCTCAAGCATTGCAAAAAAGCTGAAGTGTTACCTTTTTCATGAAGGAAATCTCTATCTTATTGCTGAATAAAACTCATTTTAAAAATCTAGATGAATACTTTCATTTTATAAGTGACTCCCAGGGAGAGTCCATGACTTTCTCATGGCTACACAGGTTGTTACTGAAAGAACACCCATCTATGGGCATACCTTACCCCTCCATGCTCTTTCTCTTTTTATTTGAGCAGGAAAGAAAAGGATGGAACCCCTAAAAGAAAAAGCACAACCTATTTATTTTCAACATCAATGTACAAATAACCCATTATTTTATTATCCCACATTTTCAAATGGATATAAAAAAAGTCTAAAAAGTTATTAGAAATATTGAATTATAGGGCATTTGCAGTTACTCTGTTTTCGAAAACAGAGACTTATCATCTATGTCTAAACCATCAGTAAAACCAAACACTTTATCAGCTAGTTGATATATCTGTAAGGTAATTCATAACCCCATAGATTGATCAGTAATATTCACTTCCAAAAATAAGATCATGGAAACTTGTTTAAAACATGTATGACTCTACATGGTATAAGAAGAACCTGCATCAAACCCCATGAATTCATAATTTCTTTATTTTTTACGTTGTTCTTCATAGATGATTTTTGAGTTTGTTTTCTGACAATATAGAAAGCTGCAGTTCCATAATGATGTGTGAATCAGTGATAGAATTAAAATTTGTTCATCACAGTGGATGAAATAAAACCTAGTATCTAATTCAATTGCCAGTAGCAATGATTGCATTTAAAAATAATTTTACTTATGTACTCAAATCATAATCATGAATATAAAATACTGACTGAATTATCTACACAAATGGAGGTAGATAAACGAAATGGTAGATAATTTAAAAGTAATTTAAATTTGATGTTTGGATATTTTAAACTACATTTATATATTGCGAGAGCAAATGTTCTTGGAATTGACTCAAGAAATGATATCTACTGAGAAACTAGATTGAGTTTTCTCATGTTGATCTATGCTTAATTTGTCGATACCACATGCCTTGTGGGAAACAGAAGACATATATTTGGACAATTGATGCTACCAATGTGTTTAAGCATAAATGAACCAAAGAAACCTCCCTGGGGGAAAAAAAGCAACATTTGCATGTGATGCATTATAATTAGAGAATTTATATGTGAAGCTGGAATCTACGAATTGAGTCATTTTAAGAGAATCAAAATTTAATACATTCATCTTCTCACTCTAGCCTTCCATCAACACCTATGTATTAAGAGCTTATTTCATGTTATTGTACAATGTACTGGAGTATTAAAATCAGGATTTATCTAATGCCACCACGTAACATAAAATGGAGAACATGCATATGAAGTACTTTAACTTTGATTAGTAACATAAAAGATTTGCCTATTTCCAGAAGTGATCGTCAGAATGTAGTGATTTGCGCCATTCAGCTACTAAAGGTTCCCACATTATGTGGTTCATTATTCTCCACCTGAAAAGCCACATTATCTATTCTTTGTTTTCTCTTTAAATTGAGTGAATAATATTGATTAGAGGTTATCATTATTACAGATTGCCAAGTTACCTTAGAGAAACCCCAGGAAAAAAATAACTCTTTGGGAAGAGTGGAGAAATATGTTTAGGTTTAAAAATATTTACAATTTACCACAGCTAACAGGGATGTAAGAGCAAGCAGAAAGAATTCACAGAATACAAACACAAATTTATTCCTCACATTCTCATGTAGCACTCCGCAGGCACGAGATACATACAAGAAAACAAATGTACAAAATCATTACAGATGTTGCCTCTGCAACAATAATTCTCACACCTAAATTTAGACAATCCAGGGAAGTACCAAAGATAAGGACAGCAAAGTGAAGTTACTTCTCCCTTGATATCAAATAACATTCAATGACTATTAAGACCGACAAATAATGGATATCCATGAAGAAAATATACACAAAGCAGGAAACCAAGAAAAAAAATTACTGGCACCCTATTTGTCAATAAACTGCTAAGCAGTTTTTTATGGAATTTTTTACTAATTGATATCTGACTGAATGTATATTTGGTACAGTCTGGTTGAGGAAAAAAAAATGCTAAGTTAGACAATTGAATCTCAAAGAGCTTCTTGGGCCATCTAAAGTGAAGAGGACTGAGACTACAGGGCAGACTGCTGTCATTAATCATGGACTACTACAGAGAAAAGGCCAAAAAACAGGGAGTGGGAGGAAGGTGGTGGTGACAGAGTGGAAACAACCTGTTGAGAAAGAATGACTTCTTATTCACAATAATGATTGTTTTCTGATAAATATCTTGCCTTTATCTCTTTCTTTTTTTTCTGGCTAAAGATCTATATTATGAAGAAACTCTATTCTACTGAAACTACCTAATCGTTGTTGTTATTTAATAGTTTTTAAAAACTCCATTTAATTTGCATGAATTAATTAGCATAAATCTAAGACTTAAATTCTGAAATGTGTATTCATGCCATTTTTATAATGAAAAAGATAAGAGTGATTTACAAAACTGTTTCTCCTTTTTACTTGTATGCAAAGAAACCTTCAAATGCCAAATTATTCATTTTAGTTTGCATTCCAGATTAGCAGCCTCAAATTCTGAACCACACATATACAACAATTTGAATGTACATGACATAAACCATTTCCTATGATAATCATCACGGGAGGCAAAATGTCGACACTAAATAAAGCTATCCAAATTCTTGGTAATTTTTCTCTTGAGGAAAATGCAAACGAGCATGTGAGTCACCTTAATTTCTTCTTGTAAATAGTCACTCAAGTATGTTAGTCTGAAATGAAAGTAAAGAGAGTGATGTCATTTATAATAATGTGCACTCGAAATAGCAATAACCTTAAAAATATTGGTAGGGAAGAAAATGATAAATGTTTTATACCTTACTTGAGACAAATGTCATTGCAGCTTTTGCAGCTGACCTTCAAAATTAATATAGTCTACCTTCTTATTAACCTGCATTTACTGAAAGTATTATTCCATTAAGGCCAGTGAACATAGTAATTAGATACCATCTTCTAAAATTCCAACTAAAACCTTATCTTTTGAAAATTTTGACCCTATCTTAAGAACCCAACATGTTTAAATGATTCAGTAATAATACAGGTGATTATTTGTTCATAAAGATAATCACATTTTATAATCAATAATTTGTCATAAATGAAATATAAACCTTAATAATAGTATCATGTCACTAAAGCTAACTCTGCCTTGGCATTTATCTTAAACTATTCTTGGTGATAACTTTTATTTTAATGACAATAATCCAGTGATATAAAAAAATTATTTAAAGAAAGAAAAATTAAATTTATATTAATGTATATAAGTTTATATATATAAATACATGTGCAATTATATAAATGTTCTGAGTTACTCTTTCATATTCCTATGAAAAAATACAATAAAAATAAAATATAGGTACTTTATAATGACATTATTGCAGTTTGGAGATTTGTATATTATACATATATGTAATTTTTAAACCATACATACATACATACATTCATACATACATATATACACATATATAAACAGAATAAAAATGAAATATAGGTAGTTATAGTTATAATAACAATATTGTAATTTGGAGATTTTTATGCCATATGTACCTATATACATATAATTTTTAAAAATTATTTAATAGCAATGTTGTCACTATAACCTTAATATATATCTACCTATCTATATCTTCCTATCTATATCTACCTATCCATATCTTCAAAACATACCTGTAAAGAAGAATCAGTCCAGCTACATTTATCCATATGTGCATATCAACTAGATTAACTTCCATTTGCCTTGTCAGAAACTTTGTGCTTTTAAATTACATCCCAGAGAAACCAATGAGCCTTGGAAAATCAGAACAGCTATCTAAAACTTAAATGCTTTAAACTAAGGAGATACTCATAGGCCCAAGCCAGCAACATTCTTTACTAAAATCATCTATCCACAATCTCCCTTCTCACTACCTCCACCACTGCTGCCTGTACAGGCTACGACCACCATCCCATGCTTTAGCAACAGCCTCTTAATGTTATTTGCATTTACTCTTGCACCGATAGAGACTTCCTATTTCCCACAAAGCATTTTCACTTAGCTCTCAAAACCTAAAAATGGCAGCCCATATCAAACCTGGACCCTGGATACTTCTCTGAGTCATCTTTTCTCATATTTCTTTTTGCTCCATCTAATGTAGGCACACTATCATCCTACATACATATGTACATATTCATTCAGGTCTCTGCCAGAGGCCTTTTAACCAGGATACTCTTAACCTACAAAGTATCCTGCTCTACACACTCTCCACTCCATCTGCTTTATCTGCCTTCTTTCATCTGGTGTTATTTTCTCACTTATTGTAAACTAATATATTATTGATTTTCTGCCAGCCAACACTTGAATGATGCATCATTGTGATTAGGGAATTTTCTCTGTTTTGTTCACTGATGTATATCCAGTACTTAGAACAGTGCCTAATACATTATAGGTGCTCAGTAAATATTTAATGAATGAAATAGTTACTCTTTAGGAAATTTAAATTCAGCAATGGTTGTCTAGGTTACAGAGTTTTCTCCTTTTGTGATTATTGGGAGATAGGGGTGTGTGTGTGACTACTGCAAAAGCAATAGAATTTCTCAGTGTAAAAAAACAATAGGAAAGTTTTAAAAAACAGAATGAAATTTACAACCTCCATTAATCTATATTACTTGGAAATAAACATTACTATATTAGTGACTTCTTCTAAACTTTCTTTTACTATGAAAATTCTGCCGCTAATTTTAAACTTATTTTATAACTTTTTTTTTTTTTACATTTGCAATGACTCAGGGTTATTCTCTATGAAGATTAAAAAAGTATTCTTCAAACCCCTACCAGATATAATACAGATGCAAAAAAAAAAATCAATATTCAAACTATTTTTAATGCTAATCAGTGGCCTAAAACCTTTCATCATAGCTGTACATGTCTGTAAATTTCCCCCCAAAATTTTCTCCTCTTACCCCTTTTTTCATTTGGATCACCTTGTTCAGATATATTTGCTAAAATAAAAAAACTTTAATATGTTTAGTTTCTTCTCCTAAATCTCTGTTTTATGCAATACAAAACTATTAAGATTATATGTTAATTTGGTTTTATTACTGTTTTAATTGAAAAGCATTTTCATATGAAACTGCAATTTCTCTTTGAACAAATTTTGCTTGTCAAAACACTAAAAAAGAATTCATATTACCCAATCCAGTACAGCCGACTTTCAGTTAATTTTTATATTCTCAGGATCCAACAAAATAAAATGCAAAGGTACAAGGAATAAAAATGAAACATAAAAACAGAAGACAATGAGAAGACAGGAATATAAAATTCAATACTTTTATCCCAAGGCATAAAAATCTTAAAATGAATATGACACAACAATGAAAAGCAAATACACTTAAGTTTGGAATTTATAATATTGGTTTTGCTCATATTGTTCTCAAAATGCTCAGGGATTTTTAAAATAATTTTTATTTTTAGATCAAAGTTTTTTCACATTCTTTGCAATTCTCTGGCTGTTGAACATAACCAATTTTGTAGCTGCTTAAATTGCACACAGTCATAGTCTTTGGGAGCATGCCTTTCCTTTGTATCTACCTCTACTCCCCCAGCAGCTTTTGCTCAAGGCTATATAGTACAGGGTGATTTCTCTGTAGATTTAAAGAATGTACAGAAGCAGTTGAAGATGAAAAATTGGCCAAATAATAAAAAAGAAAGGGGGAAATAATAAAAAAGAACTATTTTTGTATTTGAAAAATCGCCACAAAATTTTTATTAAAAAGCCATTAGCAAATGGCCATAGAACTCTACAAGACAAGGTTTTATGGCTGAAGAGTTGGGTCATCTACTCCCTATTAGAAACGTCACATTGGCATCACTTCTTGAGTGAGTCATATCTTCCTTACTAAGTGACCCTTGGTGCTAGGAAGCAGCTGTTAATGTGAAAACAGAGAGCTCCAGCAATTCAAAGGCTTTTTTTTTTTTTATTTTTAGGGGGAAGGTGAACTCTTTTGTAATAACAATGAATTGTGCTTTCTATTACAAGTAACTAATGTGGAAAAGAACATAAATGATACACAACTTATTCTCTGTAAGAATTGGACCTCAATACTTTATCTTCTTCCAGACTTCTGAATCCATGTTAGGATTTTAAAGAGGAATTATATATATATATATATATATATATATATATATATATATATATATATATATATATAATGAAACATACATATATATATATATCCAAAAAATACCCAGGCTTCACATTAAAATATTTCATTTTACAAAATTACTTTTGTAATTTTTATATCAAAGTAATTTATAATTATAAAATTTTTTTCTCTATTTAGGAGAAACAACACATGTAAATTTGAGAGACAATACATCATAGTGATACAGTTCGTAGACTCTGGAGTTAGATTGCCTTGGTTTTGAACTCAAATGCTGCCTCTTACTGATTGTGCAAGCTTGAGCAAGTTATTTAATCTCTCTGTTTCTCAGTTCCTCAATTGCAAAATGGGGTTAAAGTATCTACCTAAAATAGTTTTTGTGAAAATTTAATGCATTATCTCATTAAAGATATAAGAAGATACAAGAGAATGCCTGACATATAGTAAGCACTACATACATATTTGCTTTTACCATTTCAGAAATATTATTATTATATTATTATAATCATTACTTTTTAAAAATTTGCTTTTGTATTTATTCAATAATTTTTCTGTTTAATACTTCATTATTTCACCTCTAATATCTTCACTCTATTTCTTTAAATTTATTTCTATTATTTTTTTAACTTTTTAGGTTAGATACCTAATTAATTCGTTAGTTTATTCTTCTTCAAAAAATATGACTACTTTATATGACAAATTCTTTTCTCCCTGATCACTGAATTGTCTATACCTCTGATACAGACACACAACATTTTATTATTAGCTTTTTTCTAATTATTCTATAATAAGGACTTTTTCATTTCTTTTAGTTTTAAGAAACATCTGAGACCTGATGGTTATTTTTATGGCATGATTTTATTTTAGTGGGAGATGCCAAATAATTTTAACAAGAGAAATAAATAATTGGCATAATAATTTAAAAGATAATAACAAATTATTACCATTTACATAAAATACAATTTATACTAAAAATCAAATAAAATATATATCTTAAAAATAAAAAATTTTCTATAGAAAAACTATCATAATGTCAAAAGATAAACAACAAACTAAGATTATGTGAAATAATAAGAAAATTTAGTAGCGTCTGTATTCAAAATTAATTTTCAGAAATTATTGGCTTCCTTATCATAAACATCAACCAGTAAAGGCAATTAAGAACTGGGCAGCACAGCAGGCAGTGAGCAGTGGGCTAGTAAGTGAAGCTTCATCTATTTCTAGTTGTTCCCAGAGCTAGCATTACTGCCTTAGCTCCACCTCAGATCATCGGGCATTAGATTCTCATAGGAGCACCAGTCCCTGGTACCTAAAAGGTTGGGGACTGCTGAGTTAGAGGACATAATGAAAGAAAATACCAAAAAGAGAGTTAAAAATTTTTTTAATAAACTTGGTAGAAAATAAAAAAGAGCTGAGAAAACTTTAAAAACACCACTAAATAGAGGACTTGAAGAAAGGAAGGGCATACCACTTTTGAAATAAATGAATAAATAAATAAATAAATAAATAAATAAATAAATAAATAAATAAATAAATAAAACACCATCATAGAGATGGCAGGATTTTTGTCAAATGGTAAATCTAATATTTAAATTGAATCACAATAAAAACACCATTAAGATTTTTTATTTTAACTAGCTAGACAAGCTACTTCCAAATTTTTTGTGAAGAATAAAGCTTAACCAGAAAAACCCTGGATGGTATGGAAGGAGAACTACCAGATATTAAAGCAGAGCATTAAGCTATAATCACAAATGAACTGAAGTTGTGGAGTATGAAGACATACATATCAAATTGAACTAAATATGATGATCAGAAATAAACCCAAATATATTTAAATAAAACAATGTTGGGATACTAAATCAGCTAGAAAAGATATACTGCTTCATGTTTGGTGTTTGGACAAAGCAATAGCCATTTGGAAAAAAATAACTTTTAAAATCTACATTATTCCTTAGACTAAAAGAGTCACAATTAATTGATATTAGTGTCTCCAGGATTCATGCATAAGAACTTACTTTACCTGTTTAAGCATATATATACTATATTAAATAAATAAATGTAATTATTTTAAAGAGAAAAGCATCTAACTCATTTGTTATAAGATATACAATTGAAACTTCAATTCATTATCAATGATGAACATTAATTACCATCACCACTCCCCGGTCTTCTGACACCAATACAATAGATAAAATGTTCTAAAATTATTCAATTTTACACAAATTATTCAATTTTACACAGCAATAAAAAGAATCAGCAAATACGAGCTGATGTTAGAAACACAGTAGAATGGGATCCTCCTTGTCCCACAGAGACATCAATTCAACAACAATACATGGACCAATTCTCTTTCTATGATATCCAGAGAAAAGTTAAGTTTCCTAAATACCAGAGGAGCATGAAACCAGACACTAGGAAAATTTATGGCACTCACTTGCAATTTTCTCAGTGTGGCAAAATTGAGAGAAAAAAGAAAAAAATCAAGATCCTAGCTACTCATTGGAGGGGATGAGAGAAGGCTAAAACATATGTAAAATGTTCAGACATTTTGGTGGCTGCCTGAGGGACTTGTTTCTGTCTTGCCTGAATCTAAACACTGATAGGAAAGGGCAGCAGGTTGAGGCCTGCTAAGAACAAAGGTGATGGTTTAAAGCTACATGCACTCATTCACCATTCCTGGATGAAATGAGCTGGAGAAAACCTCCAACTCCCAGCTTCATCCTGAAAGGGAGAAATAGTTGGAGCATACAGCTTTCCAGGGGGCTGCTGGAAGTCAGATTTCTGTTTTGCCCAACTCTGAATGCTGATGGAACCCAGCATATTCTAGAAGCCTGAGGGCAACTAAGAACAGAAGTGAGTTAGACAGCTTGGAGCAAATCCAAAGAATCTGTAGTACCATAGACAGATAATCAGAGTAATAAGTCACTCATCACATAGTAGAGCCACATGAGACTGTCAGTACATTTCTCAGCAGAAATCATGCAGACCAGACAGGAGCGGAATAATATATTGAAAGTCCTAAAAGAAAAAAAAAATACCAACAAAGAATAAACTGTTATGGTGGTATATAAATTATTATTAATTCTAGCAAATAGGTAAGAAAAAAATTTAGTTATAGCATAGTATAACTAGAAAAATGTGTTAGTGGATGCACAATATAAAGAGATGTAATTTTTGAAATCAATAACATAAGGACTGAAGAGTAAGTAAAAAGTAAAGTTTTTGAATGTGACCAAAGTTGAGTTGTTACCAGCTTAAAATAGATTGTTACAACTGTAAGGCATTTTATATAAGGCTGCATGCTAACCACAAAGAAAATATCTATGAAAGATACGCAAAAGAAAAATAAGAAAAGTATCAGGGCAAGTCACCACAAAATTTTAAAGAAATACACGCCAAAAAAAGATAGCAAAAGTGGAAAGGACGGCCAAAATTCACAAATATGTGGAAAAATCATTTTCCTGAAGAAGTAACAGATCAAAGAAAAATTCAACAGAAAAATTAAAAAACATCCTGAAATAAATGAAATGAAAATACAACATACCAACACTTATGCGATGTAGCAAAAGTAGTACTAAGAGGAAGATATTAACAGTAAATGCCTACACTAAAAAAGAAGGAAGGTCATAAAGAAATGATCTAACTGTATACCTCAAACTAAAAGAAAAAACAAAACAAAAATTTAACCTTAACAGAAAGCCATAATAAAAATTAAAGTGGAAAAAAAATAGAAAAAAATCACTAACATTAAGAAAGACTCAATACAATTGAGTTTGTTTTTTGAAAAGATAAACAGAATTGACAAATCCTTAGCTAAACTAAGAAACTAAGGAAAAGGCTTAAATAAATACAGTCAAGAATGAAAGAGAAGACATTAAAACTGATGTCGCAGTAATTAAAAAGATCATGAGACAGTATATACCAGTGAATTGGACAACCTAGAAGAAATTTATAAATTCCTAGAAGCATGTAACTTACCAGGACTACTGAATCACAAATAATAGAAATCTGAAAAGACCAATAATGAGTAAGAGGTTAAATCAGTATCCAAAAGCCTCTTAAAGAAAACGCAAGACTAGATAGCTTAAGTGGCAAATTCTTCCAAATATTTACAGAAGAATTAATGCAAATTTTCTCAAATTTATCCAAAAAATTGAAGGGGAGGGAACTCTACCAAACTTATGTTGAGGTCAGCAGTAACCTGATACCTAAGCCAGATAAAAACTACAAAGAAAAAAAAATAGAAGAAACAATCCTAAAATTCATGTGGAACTATAAAAGACCCCAAGAAAAAAGTGGAGGCCTTGTACTTCCTGACTTCTAACTAGCACTCAAAGCTATAGTAATCAAAACAATATAGTACTGGCATGAAGGCAGATATGTAGATCGATGGAACAGAATGGAAATCCCAGAAATAAATCTATGCATATAAGGTCATATCAAAATAGACAAGCAGAACTATATCAAACTACAAATCTTCTGTACAACAAAGAAAATAATCAACAAGGTAAAAAGGCAATCTATAGAATAGGAGAAAATGTTCACAAATCACACATCTGATATAGTGGGAACCCCTAGAACCTAATAGCAAAAATAAATAACCCAAATGACCATGGGCAAAGAACTTGAATATGTATTTCTCCAAAGAAGATATACAAGTGCCCAACAGGTATAAGAAAATGTGCTCAGCAGCACTAATATCAAGGAAATACAAGATCCAAAAATACATCACCTCACACATGTTAGGATGGCAGTTATTAAAATTACAGAAAATAACAGGTATTGGTAAGAATACAAAGAAATGGGAAACCTTGTATATTGTCAGTTAAGATATAAATTGATGCAGTCACTATAGAAAACAGTAAAGAAGGTCCTTTCAAAATTAAAAATAGAATTACCATATGATCCCAAAATTCTTCTCTGGGTCTTTAACCAAAAGAATTAAAATAAGGATCTTAAAATATTTGCACTCTTATGTTCATTACAACATTATTCTCAATAGCCAAGAGGTAGAAACAATCTAAAAGTCCACTGATGGGTGAATGGATAAAGAAAACATGGCATATTCATACAATGGAATATTATTTGGCCTTAAAATAAGTGTAGGAAATCTTACATGTATTGTAACATGGATGAACTTTGAGGACATTATGCTAAGTGAAATAAGACAGTCACAGAAACACAAATACTGTATGATTCCCTTTAGATTAGGTATCGAAAAGAGTCAAAATGATAGAAACAGAAAGTAGATTGGCAGTTGTCAGGGACTATAGGCAGAGAAAAACGAGAAGTTTCTGTTTAATGACTATAGAGTTCAGTCACACATGATAGAAAAGTTCTGGAGGTCAACTATGTAATAATACACATGTACGTAGTAATACTGTATTGTGTACTTAAAAATTATGAGAGTAAGTTTCATGTTCTGTGTTTTACACCACAACAAAAAAGAAATAAATAAAAAAGGGAACTAATTCTACACATAATAACAGGGATAAATATCAAACACACACAAGAAGCCAAACAACGAAGAGCTGGTAACACATGATTCCAGTTACTTAAAAGTCAAAAATAACTCAAAATAATTCATGGTAATAAAGTCACAATGATAGTCATTCTTAGAAAGTAATAACAGAAAGATGGATGTACTGGTAACATTCTTTATCTTAATCTGCGTGGTTGTAACCAAGTTGAACAACTAACATCTATTTGCTTTACTATATGCATGCTATATTTAAACTTAGTTCCGTAGCTTCAAGAATATAATATACTCATGCTGAAAGGAAGTAAATCAACAGACCTATAAGCTGTTTCTTTCATAGACTGAGTTTAGTCGGGAGCTTGAGGTATTACATGATTTGCTAGCTTTACAAAACCAACTTTATGTTTTATGATATGGGTATTTTTATACAATGTCTTCCAGTGTAATTACATTTTGCTATGAAAATATCAAATTTGTGACTAAAGTTTTCAATTTTACATCAGGAAGTTTGGTGCCATACATACGTGCACTTGACAATGTGCAATTTATGTTCTATTTGTGTAGCATAATCTGTGTCTCCAGAGATCATCCTTGGTTGCGCATACTCTCAGATGAATCATCTTTACCTTACCAGCTTCTGGCACTCGGCATGCCATTGACCCATACAAACTGTTCAAAACAGCATTTATAAATGAGTATGGGTCTATTCCAATAAAATATTACTTACACAAAAGGTAGCCAGCTGAATTTGTCCCATGGGCTGTAGTTTGTCTAGCTTTGCTCCAGGACCTCAAAGATTTCTATTAAATTTTATCTATCAGGTAAAGGAATAAAAAGCAAATAGAACATTTCATAAGGGGCCAGCCCTAGAAGTGGCATATATCACTTAGGCCCCTATTCTACTGGTCGTAATTTAGTATCATGGGTACCTAGCCACAGGTAATGCAGGGCAATTCCATACATTGTGTCCCCAAAAGAAAAAGGAAATCATGAAGAGCTAGCATGCTTTTGCATGCAGATATAAAAAGAAAATATTAATACCCACTAATATACTTTAGAATAGTTGACATTTTTAACATCTAAATAAATGGGGAAAGAGGGCTCCATTAGATTAGTATTTGTGGAATTCCTGCTTAACTTGTCATTCTTGGTGTATTTCTGCTTTTTGTTACATAAGTCTTCTTAGGGAAAAAAAAGGAATAGAATGTGAGTTGATGTTTTTTGATACTATATTTAATGTTTTCATTTATGATCCTATTTCACTGACAGCACCCCTGTGACGCAGATATGATAATTTCTATTACACAGAAAACTGAAGCTCAAAGAAGTTCAATGACTTGTACAAACTCACAGCTAGTGGTATACCCAAGTAAGTAGCTTTTCTATAATTTTAAATCTAGTCCTCTTTACATTAAGCCATGAATAGCTCCTATGAATGTGAAAAGCATATCTCCACTGTTCCTCATGGTTTCAACAGCAAGGACTCTTGTTTTAATAGAGGAGATGATGAATTACTTCAGATACCATAACAGGCTTTCCCTCAAGATGTTTCTTTAAAAATCAGTAAGAAGAATATGTTTATTTGGAGAATACAGAAACAGTGAAGTTAACATGTCAAAAGGAAGTATTTTAGTTTAATTTTATAAAAATGAATAAAAAACAAAACATTTGTTTTAAAAACTTTCTTTCTAAATATTATTCATTTTAATCCTCTATAAATGGAGATTCCTGGAGAATTCGTTGTCTCTTCATAGTTCCATTATTTGTTTGGGACTCCATTCTAGGTGAAACTCTACTTTATGAAATTCTGGTATGTCTGCCAACTTTTCCAGTATTTATTCAAATGTCCTCAGTTCTCATAATTCCCAATGTGCAAACTGTGAAAAAGTCTATTGCCCTCCATGTGGTCCAGCTTACAAGGCAGAGAAGGGATTGTGTTCTCAGTTAACTACCATCCCCTTGGCTGGTCACTTTTAGGTAACATAGTGGGCTCAGTCAGTGAATGGCTTCAAAATATTAAGTCCCAATTTCTAGAACTTGTGAATGTTATTTTACATGGAAAACGTTTTTGCAGATATTGTTATATTAAGGATTTTGAGATGAGAAAATTATCCTGGATTATCTGGGTAGGCCCTAACTGCCTTCATACTTTTCCTTAGAAGAGGAAGGCAGACAGAGATTAGAGAGACACATACAAAAACAAAACAAAACAAAAAGGCAATGTGAAGATGGAGGCCGAGAAGTGATGTGGCCCCAATCCAAAGAACTTTGATGGCCAGAAGAAGCTAAAAGGATCAAGAAACAGATTCTCTCCTACAGCTCTCCAGGTAAGTGCAGGTTTGCTGACACAGTTCTGTTGTTTTAAACCACAGGTTCTCATCAATTGTTAATGCTTTCTACCTACCAAGAGTTTTCTCTTTAATGTTAGTAATAAAACAACATTCTATTTTTCATGCTACCTATTGTTTATAGAGTTTGTCCAAATTAATTCAACCATCACACTGATTTTCTGAATATTACATTTACTTATTCTATCTACCTTCCCCAATCTTTTATTTCTCTCCTTGTCTTGGCATCTATTTTCCTCTGGACCAATGACCAAGTTTTTCTTACTGATTCTAAACTTAATTTTTTGATATTCTTTATGGTTAGATTAGGCTTATCCATTGCTTATGTCCAACAAAACACTTTAAATGTAGGTCCCAGACTATATTCCCCAAATCACTTCTCCAAAATTAGTAGAGGAAATTTTAGATCTAGGTGAACTAAGTTTCTCAAGTAAAATCAGAAATAATCTGTTTATGGGACAATAAACATTATCAAATGTAGGAAGTTGTGGAGTTAGCAAGAATCCACTTAAATTTTTCCTCTAAATAGCAACTTTATAAAAAGTGAAATTTATTGTCAGAGTATTGAAAGCAGAATAAAGAACCACAAAACAATAGAAAGGAGAGAATTCACCCTCTAATCTGTCTCTCAATTTTCCCTTTCTCTGTGTCATTCTTTTATTGTTTTTATGTTGGTACCACCCTTATCACAATGACTTTGTGTTGAATGAACAAAGAGTAAGACTACCTAAAAATACAAAGATATCAAAGGCAGAGAGAAAATAGGAAAGAACAAGGAAAATAGGACCCAGCGTTTATCTTCTACTGCTTCCCTTTCTTTTTCAGTATCGAATTTATTCCTTTTCAATAAAAAAAAAACCAAATCCCTAAGAATCAATGCTCATATCTTAAGTCTAAATTTCAAAGTTTATTTATTTATTCATCTACACATACATGACATACACACTATTACATTGTTGCACAAAGTAATACATACTATACCCATTTCTGATGTGATCTGAAGAAACAGAAAATGAGATTTTTAAAAATCCATGTAAGAATCAGCAGATATAAAAATAATAAGTTCTGTGCTATTGCTAAAGATAGTGAGCAATTTAGGTCTAAATATCTTTCAAGAGATATGAAGGGCCTGAGATTTTACCATGCTTGCAAACTTACAAATTAGAATGTAACAATTTTATAGATACTGACAGAAGACACAGCACAGTAAGCAGCATGAACTTCAGGTTAATATCCCTTCCCCTTGTTCCCCCAAGTCACACAGGACAGCACAGAGTGAGCCCGGCAAATGTTGGTGTGGGTTGAATGCAGTGGGCTTGCTCTTAGACAGAGAATTCCAAGCTCAAGAAACCCCATACTGTCATAACAGGCAGCAGGCCAATCTAACTTTTGTCCCAGAGGGAAACATTATTCCTTCTACATTGGACAGAAAACAAACCTGTTCTCTGCTTCAAAGACAATATTATGTGCCAAGACTGTTTACTATAAAAACGTCCTAGAAAAACATGATCTGGAACAAAAATTACCAGGGCCTCTGGTCAGATGATATACAGAAACATGGAGGACCAACAGAAAATTGTCTCCCAACTGCTTCTTTGACATCATACAGAGGGAAACACATAACTAAGTGGTGAATTTATAAAAAGAACATATCAAGTAAATATGCTCAATTTTTCCATTGATTTTTACATATTTCCAGAGCTTCTGAGCTCTAAGTTTGGTTATCAGAGTTTGTCTTCGGTTATTTGCTGATGAAATTTTTTTAAATGTACCAATTAACAAGCAACATAAGCTACAGAATCCAGTCATATATAGTACACACAACAGTATTACGGTATGTGTTGTCTGTCCACTGTCACCTTGCCCTATTAACTTGCTATGTTTATGTACATATTATAAAGATAAAAGAGCTCATGGTTCAAAAATAATACTTTCTTTTGTGACTTGTATATTTTTCTAGCATTACAGAAAATTCACTTTCATATATTTAGTTTATATGCTTTCTCCAAGCCTGTGCAGAAGAAACACAGCCATGGCATCAGTAACACCACTGCTTTGAAGCAACTGCAGGAACTAGGGTCTCCTATAGTTCCCAAGGTGCCCTGAAAAAAACTCATGGGAAATTCAAAATCGAATTTTCCTGCAACCAAGTATTAAAAGGATGGTGTTCAGAAAAGGAAGTAATAGCCTGAGCCTTAATTCAACATTTTTTTTTTCATTTTATTTTCGTATCCAATAGGCCATCTATTTCAAGTTAATCAATGATACTAAACTATGAATATTTTGAATTCTGTTGCAATTTGGTTTCATACCTAAATACATAAAAGACAAAGCAAGTGCCACTGATCTACTACTCTCACCAGTGTCTCCTTACGAATGTTATTTCTTGGAGCTTAAAAACTAATACAAGCTGTTGTCAGGTCAGGACACCCCTGGGGCTGTTCTGACATCACAAATGGGCTACAGACAACTGTGGATTTTTACTGTGAAGAAAAAAAAATAGGCTTCATCTTCTACTTGGTTTTGTTTTGTAAAAGCAATAAAAGCTCTTTTCAGGAAAGAAAAAAAAGGTCATTAATTATATTTTCTACAACTATTTTGCTCCACTTTCTCCCAGTCTTGTATTTCTAGACATGTAAACATATATACCCTTTCTTCTTAAATCATTTATCTTCAATGATTGCGCAATAATCTATCCAATGACTTCATTGTGATATAGTTAAACATTTCCTTGTTCTTAATTATATGTTTCTATATTTTTGTCATTAATATTTCTGTAAGAATTTATACAAGGGGCATCTTTTTATATATAGCTTTTCATGTTTGCAATTATTCTTTAGAATAAAATTTCTGAGGGGGCATTGTTGTAGTAAAATTAAGAAAAAAAAATTTACTATGAAATTATCAACAGTTCCCACCACTTGTTCACAGGAAGAAATCATTCAAATAATAAACTCTTGAGAAGCTTCCTCAATTTGTTGAGAGATAATTACTTTCTAGGATTGAAATTTTGTGCTTTATGTCTATGGTAGTTTTTAATCTTTGTAAAAACTATGCTAGATGTAACTAGATTCTATAAATTAAAAAATTGTGCCTGAGAAAGTTTAGGTAATTTATCCAAGATCACATCTAGTAAATGGCAGAGCTAGAATTCAAACCCAACTCTGTCTGATGTTCAACTATATAATTCTTTTTATCACAATAATGAAGACCCAAACCATAGCCCTTCCATGGGAGAACTTTTAGGTACCTAGAAAAGAGATCATTTTTGTTCAAGGAGTCATCCTAGCAACCTCAAATCCACCGCTACACAACCATTTTCTCTGGTGAATTATAATGCTGAAATCAACAAAGATATTCAGTGGTGGGTAAATCACACTCCAAAGCATCTCATGCCCCAAGGTTAGCATGGCATGGATCTACTTCATTTAATCTATTCTACACTATTATAGTTGACTCCACTTTTGAATTTCTTAAAATTTTCTATTTAACTATATTTAAAAGCAGTTTTCTCCCAATTTGTTTTCATTCATATTATACTGGGCATTCCACCTTGTTCCTTATTATCTACACATATTCACCTAGCCAAAGGGGGTATTAAAAGCATAATTTTTTTTATGTACATTAAATATTTTCTTGGAAAATTTTCTAGAAATCATTTCAGTGAGGAAGTATTTTATAACATTGGTTTAAAGTTTATTACTTTTCTTGGAGAAAAAATGCCCTAAATTTACTCCACATGAACAATCTCAATTATTAGCATATGCCAATGGCTCCAGAATATTTACCACTGGGATAATAGAAGCACATCTATGTAATGTATGCCAGTTACCTTTAAAAAATTATAGACTTATTTTACATACTCACTTTTGTTTTCATACTTTTCATGATTTGTACCTGATGAATCCTAAAATGTACTCTTATGCATTGAAATCTAATGAGGAAAGCTCACTAATAACTTCCTACAAAATATAAATATTAAAATATAATTTTGTAAAACTACCAATAGAAAAATATATTTTAATATAAAAATTAGAGTTATAATCAACAACCTTAGATATATTTATTAAATAAATACCTTATCAAAGTAGAGTGATCTTTAAAAACATATAAAGAGGCAAATAGTTTGGATACTATATTCTTTTGGGGGATATCGACCGCTTTGTTTTAGATTTGTAAGATCCTTAGTAAACAAACTATTGTTAACATCAAAGTTTTATCTCTAGGGAGCTACTTTCTCAAACAATAGATCAGAATATTGTCCCAACATCCATCTATTGTAGGTATATAAATTAATACATAAAAGTTTACAATATTAACTAAGATTTATAGAAGACTATGTATATTTACTTCACAATAATCTTATAAGATTACTATTAATTTTTTTTTCTCTATTTTATAGTAAGAAAACTGAGGCAAAGAAAGGTTTTGGGAGATAATACTAGCTGTTATAGTAAACAAAATAATGTACGATGGATCAAATAAAACAAAGGTTTATTTCTCATTCATAAAACATTTACTTTCATGATGGCTCTACCTAAACTGAGACTCAGAGAACCCAGGCTCTGTATAATCAAAACTTGATGACTCATCTATGTCATATTTGCAGAAGAGAAGAACCAAAGGGGGAGGTGTATATTGGCTCTGCCTAGGAAAACACTAACATTTGTGCTCACATTTCATTAACTAGAACTTCCTTACACAGCCTTACCAAACTACAAAAAAGGCTAAGCAATATGGTCTTTATATGTTGATATGAAAAAAGAGAAAGTGATTTTGGTGTCAGTACCCAGTTTCAATCTCAAGAATCAATGCACATATATATGTGTAATGAGTCTTTTTATCTGATATTTACAGCAATATGTGCTGAAGATTTAGACAATATGAGAGTATAAAGGAAAACATTTAAAAATCACTTAGAACATCATCATTAGGAAAAAATTACCATTAACATTATATCCAATTTATATCTTCCATTGTTATGTTTAAAGAAAATACATTAATATGAGTATATTCCATTCAATGGTATATCATTATTTGAATTAACCAAATTTCTATTGTTGGGAATTCAAGTAATCTCCAAATATTTGCTTTGTGAATAATCCTATCAAGTTCATCATTATATTTCTAAAATTTTATTATTTCCTCATGGTAGATGCTTATAATTTTGGTAACTAAGTCTAAAAGTATAAAAAAATTACAAAAGCATATTTCAAAGAATTTCACATACCCTAGAATCCTATAGTGCTAGTTCTGTTTTCTTGCAACTCTCTCAACAGTGAGTATTTTCATTCTACATAAACAAATTTTGGCTGATTTAATAAATAAAAGGTGTAATATTGCTTAAAGTATTTTATTGCCAATGAGGTAATCAAATACTTTTAGGTATTTTAAGCTTTTATAATGATACTTTTTTCTATGGTGCTTGATTTATTGTCTTAATATTGCAGGGCTATAAAGATTTAGGCATTTAGACCTTGTGCACTGGGAAGTGCAAGCTATGCTGAATCTTAACTCTATGATATCTTGATAAATCTCAACCAACTGAGTCTTAATTTCTTCAACTTCATCTGCTGGGATAATATCTGTCACTCAAACAATCATTTGAATATGAAACAGTTTACACAAAGACCCCAATATGATACATAGTAGGCAACAAATATTATTCTCCTTCCTTTCTTAGAAAAAAAAACTATACAAGTATATAGCCTCTTTATCAAAAGATGACTCTCATAATTATCATGACCTTCCTATGAACACATCTATTAATAAGTTCCACCTACAAACTCATCATGCAGTAGGTCAAATATATTAACTCATACTAAAAATGAAGATGAAAAGAGCTATCAGTCTGGTCACCTTAACATGACTACAAAATTGTGGAATAGCCAATTTGGTCAAAAATCAGTTCATTTTAAATTATTAAACTCTACTTTCTTTACTCATTTTCAAATTATCTTGCAGCCACTCTATTCAGAACATACTGTTAATTACCTAACTATAGATTAGACATAAAATATTAGAGGATGATCTAATAAAATAAGTACAAATATTTGATTTTTACATTTACCATTTACAGGTACAATGGTATATACTAGACAAATATCCACTATAAACGTTGGTATGAGATTATACCTGTATGAAGCCCGACTTTTAAAAACCTATCTCAAAACACTGTCATAGTCAAAGCAATATTGATCCACACAGAAAGATAATTTTAAAATAGCTTAATCTCCCTCTAAGAGCAAAAGTAAAAATAATTGCAATGGAGTAAAACACATAATCCATTTTTAAATCAAGGAGCTGGAGTCTTCTATTCTGGCCATGAAAGATAAGGAATGTCATATTTACCACTCCAGTAAAAATAACTTTAAAAAGGCAGGAAAAAATATACAAAACAAGTCTTACAGATATTATAAAACAATCAAGGCAGGACTACAATCTTTGAGAAAAGAAAAGCATAAAGAATGAGCTCTGTATTCATGCTGACTTTTCCTCAGACAGTATTTCTAAATTATAGCATAGGGAAAAAAAAAAAAAAACCTCAAGCACAAAGCAATAAAGACAAGAGAATCGACAGCAGAGTTCAGTGCTGTCTAGTCAAGATTTGAGGGAAAGAAGTTACAGAGTAAATGCCCCCAAAAATATGTGAATTTTTTTTTTTATCCTTGACAAACTCTTAGTACTACATGAGATATACTTGGGAGTGGGTTGGGGAGGGTCTTAATGAATAAGAGCCTTTGGGAGAATACAGAGCTTAGCAGAGAATCGAGAGGCTGTCTCATACTGCAGAGATGTTACAATTTAAATGAGTCAAAGGATATAATTGATATCTTGGCCTTTCAGTTGATACCCTCAGAAACCATTGAGGAACACAAACCATAGGAATAAAACCCACATACTAGGTATGAGGGCCAGTCCTTAGAAATAAGAGCAAAACTATGTTAGCTTACCTTAATAAACCCTAAAAAGTAGGCCCCAGTAGTAATAAGATCTGCTAATAATTTATTTGTTTACTAAAGAAAGCTTAACACTCTTCAAAAGATAATAACATAGCCTTTATCATATATTAATCAAAATTTCTAGTATGCAATCAAAATTACTAGATTTATGAAGACAAAGGAAAAAGTAATTGATAATCAAAACTAAACCAGACAATAGAACACAAGTGGTCCCAATACTGGAATCAGCGAGAGAGAATAACTTCAAAACATTATTATTACTGCTGTGGTCTGAATGTTTGTGCCTCCATAATTTCAGTTTTGGAATCCTAACACCTAATGTGATAAATGTTAAAGATAGAACTTTTAATTGGTACATAGGTTAAGAGGGTGAAGTCCTCAAAAATGAGATTAGTGTTCTTATAAAAGGGACCCCACACCTTCCACATGTGAAAGCTCAATAAGAAGTCAGGAGTCTGCATTTCAAAACCCAACTCTGCTGGCACCCTGATCTTGGACTTACAACTTCTGGAACTGTGCAAACTAAATTTCTAGTTGTTATATGCCACCCAATCTATGGTATTTTATTATATCAGCCCAAATGGACTAAAACAACTATTGTGTTAAAAAAATACATTTTCTTTTTATTATAGAGGAAATTCTTCTAAAGAATCTGAAATTAACAGCTCATTTGATGAGTTTAACATTATACTTGATAAGGCAGAAGATAGTATTACCAAATTTCAGTAAAAAAATATCTAACCTCTAATTTAGAGGGGGCAGGGGGGAAGCAGAGCATAAGAAACCTATAGGACATGCTCACAGGTCCAATGTGTGTCTAATAGGAATCCAAGAAAGTAAAAAGAGAATGAAAACTTAAAAAAGAAAAACTTTATTTGAGAAAATGAAGACTGATAATTCATAAATCTTGTGAAAGATTAAACACTTAAAATTTAATATAATTAGCAAAACCAAGAAGAATAAATATAAAGAAATTAAAAACCAGCACATTATAGGCAAAGGAAAGAGGTATATTTACCCCAAAGAAGAAAAAAAAATAGCTGATTTTTCTAAATAAGTATCAAAGCTGGAAGACAGTGAAAAGATATCTTTAAAGCAATGAAAGAAAAATAAAATAGCATAGAATTCTATATCTAGCACAATGGTTCTACAAAAAAAAAGAGTTAAATGTTTAAATATATTCAAAAAATAAAACTTAATTTATTTTTAAAACACATTTAAAAATTGTTAAAGACCATTCTTTAATGTGAAGTAAAATTATTACAGAGGAAACAAGGACGACTGAAGAACACTAGACTGAGTAAACGGGAATAAATGGAAATGAATATTGATTGGTTAAAACAACAATAAAAATAACAGTGACTTGACATATATAAAACTAAAATATAAACTATGAGACAGGACAGGAGCATAGAAATGAAAAAATAAACTACTGTAAAGGTTTTTTATATTTTGTGAAGTGAAAAAGTATTAAATGTCATATATGAAAGATTATATACATAAATTACATCTTGCTAAAAAGTATGAATACTTAATTATACATATATGGGAGAGAATCAGAGAGAATTATGAATACATTTTAAAGGAGTTTTCAGTTCCACATAATGAATATTTACAAATAAAATATGTCAAAAATTTTGTCAAAATAACTAGGGAGACAGAAGTAGTTGGTGCATTGATGATCATTTTATTTGGGTGATGGGTATTTTGGGGCACACGAGTACTTTCAATCTGTTTGTAGGAAATCAATTTTTTCTGTGGCAATTTGAAAAAATGACACCTTAGCACTATATTCATTACACACAAAATTTCTAAAATTATACCTTTCTCTGTCTCTATTTCTTGTTCTTACACGTTCTCTCTTTACACACACACACACACACACACACACACACACACACACACATCTGTCAAAATATCTTATACATGCAATCTCCTTTATAAATACTTAATTTTTTCTCATGCCTACTATATCTCTCTACTTTTTCCTATAGAAATCTAGCTGGCCTCAAAGTTTTCTAGTTTCTCCTCATTTTCACTACTCTTGTCCATAAAACAATACCAAGAGGAAACTAAGTTAGGCAGAAACCCTCTCAGAATGAGGATAGCATTCTTTGAGAAGAAAGTGGAGACAGAGACTGGGATTGCTCATTGTCCATTTGTTCTTATAATTTTTTAACATATCCTATATAATTCTCAGGCTTGCTATTAAATTGTTGATCCCACCTATCATATAACTGGCAAGTAGCAAATACATGACTACTAGAATCCTCCCTTGCACTCTGGTTATATTGCACTTTCACAAATGTTTCATCCTGTCAGATGATTGCAGAATATAAATAACAGGGAGGATTGAGAAGCAAAGTATTGGCTAATGGAAAAACATACCTCAATGGTGGGTCTTTTATAAAAGATTAACAAGTCTAGACAAAAGTAATTATGTAAGTGAACAATAAGAGAACACATAGAGTACACACCCTGGGCACTGACTGCTGAATGAAATCAAGTTATCACTCACACTTCATTGACACCAAACTATTTCTCCTTCCCTAAACATTCCCTGAGATATAACAATACATTATTTTCCTTTCTGTAATTCTCTCTGTTGGCAGTCTGACGGATTTACAATTGTTTTCTCTTAAGAACTTGGAAGAAAATAATATCATCCATGGAAGGGAAAAAGGTATGGGCAATTTTACACCATAATATTTTGCCAAATGTCATTTGTGCTAAAAAAAAAAAAAAATGCATACAATAGTGAATTCTGAATCAAAGATAAATAAGTGAGGAATTTATAGATTTTATAATTATTTATATTTGTGCAATATTTTTGCTAAATAAAACACCTACAATGAATTATATATCTATGAGATTGGTTCACAGGATTGTGGAGGCTGAGAAGTCCCACCATCTGCTGTGCCTGAACTGGAGAGCCCAGGAAGCTGTTAAAAGGCCTGAGAGTTGGAGAGTTAATGGTATAGATTCCAGTGTGATGTCAAGACCTGAGAACTAGGAGCTCTGATGGCAGGTGAAGATCCTTGTCCCACCTCAGCACTCAAGCAAAAAGAGCAAATCTTTCCTCCCTCCTCTGTTTTTGCTCTAGTCAGATCCTCAGTGGATTGGACGATGCCCACTCACACAGGGGAGGGTGATCCTCTTTACTTAGTCTATCGATTCAAATACTAATCTCTTCCAGGAGCACCCTCACTGACACATATAGAAATAATGTTTAACCAGCTGTCTGGGCATCCCATGATTCAGTCAAGTTGACAAAACATTAAATGTCATAGTAATTATCACAGGGGTTTCTGCTTAATCTTTATTGGGTGTTCTCCACTAAAATTCAGCCACATCTAAATAAAAGTAGTAGACATGTGAATTCTAACCACCAGGTGTTTTATTGAATAAAAACAAAAAAATGTTTCTGGGATGAAGCACTGGAATAGAGCTAAGCACTCAAATATTTACAATAGCAATGATTCTGTCCTTGAATAAGACTTCAAATTCTGATAACCAGATAGTGTTTTTTAGTCATATTTGTTCCAGTTTCTCATGGAGTCACATCTTCTAAACTTTTGACAAAAGAGTGTTTTAAGGATGAAAAGGTGTCAGACTCATTTCTTCAAAATTTCTTCCAAAACTCTGAGAAACAAGATGATTCACTTACTAGAGTGCACTTCTGTTTAGGATGTAGGCATTCTTTTAATTTCAACACAGCTGACAGCACAATTTTGGCACAATACAGGTTGCAAAATAACAAAATGGCAACAGCCCACCATTAAGTGTACCACTATGAGGGAAGCACAATGCTGCAGGAAGATGAGCCCTGCACAAAAGCTGGGATCCATTACCTGTGGTTCCACAGGTAACTCAGGCTCCAGGAGTGAAAACTGAATGACAGCTAAAATAGGAAAGGGGGAAACTGTCAAAGGCCATGTGGTAGCTATAAGAATTTGATCACGAACATTCAAGAAAATGCTCTTAACAAAATAACTTGAACAATATCTGAGTCCCATTAGCACGAAAGATGAGCAGCGTGAATTGTGAATAGCTGCTAGTGTAAGAAAGGCCTAGCCCAGTAACAAGTTTAGTTATTAAAAGTCCATTTTGCCGACATTGAGAATGGCATGGGAAGGACAGTTATAATTCTTCACTAAATGAGATGACTATGAAAGAAATAAACTAAAAAAATTACCCACGAGCAGAGCAAGAATAAGACTGATGTATTTCTTTCTGTTTTACTGTTACAGAATACAAGTTGATACTATATAGCTAGCAGAAAAATAATGTGATTTTTCACTAAAAAGTAGCATAATTTCTAAAAAATAAATAAATAAACAAACTGGGAGCACATGTCAGTAAAGTGCAGGTAAAGTACAAAGTAAAATAATGGTAAATTAAAGGTAAAGTGCAAAGGTTCTGAAGCAGGCAATCCCTAGGCAGTGTCTCTATTCTGTCACTAATTTGGCCTTGAACAAATTACAAACCTAAGTCTCTGTTTCTTGTCCTGTTAAGTGAAAATAATTATGCCACCCTCCTAGATGGCTGAATAAATTACACAAAATACATTATTTCATTTAATTTACAAATAATTTAAGAACAATAAGTGCTTAATAAAACATAGCATAGAGGCTAGTACATACTGAGAACTCAATGAGTACACAATTTATTATATTACTTTCATATTTTCATATTTAAACAACTAAATATAAACAAATTCTACATCTAGATATTTATCATTATAATAGAGAACTATTATATTATTTTGCTGTTATACATTCTGATTATATTTTTCCTGCCTATATTAGCCAAGAGAATTAATGAAGTATACACACACATTCACACACACAAACACACAGAATTCAAAAGCTGGCTATAGGAACAGGATCATTTCATGCCCTGATTTATAACTGGGAAAATAACCTGGATTTTCTCCCATGTACATTTATTTCAAGACCTTTTTAACTTCTTCATCAGATTCATTATAATGCTAATGATATAGCTTCATGTAAAGAGTAAAGAATCAGTGAATATTTGTAAGGGATTCTGAAATATTTTTTAAGTTTTACTATCCTAAGGTGGAGACAATTTAATTGTTTTCAGTACTACTTTTTCCCATGGCATTTCATGTTATCCTCCTCAGCTTTTTTGTCCTTTCAGAGTCATCTTGCCAAGGAGGCAGCGTTTTGTAATAACTGTTTTCATTCCTTAGTGTCAATATACAGAGACAAACGGACATCTCTCTGAACCCCAGCATGAAGTGTATGACATTATCACAAAAAGAAGTAT
Organism: Cynopterus sphinx; assembly: GCA_030015415.1. NCBI lineage: Eukaryota > Metazoa > Chordata > Mammalia > Chiroptera > Pteropodidae > Cynopterus > Cynopterus sphinx. Next base: position 25,493,495 of record CM057380.1, on the reverse strand, counting down.
CCCAAGAAGATTCTGTGACTTTTATTTTAGATTAGTAAAGGGAAGATTCAAGAATATTATTCCTGAAGCTAAAAGAAAAAAATGTCAAAATTTCGTAGTTTTATTTCACTACTTAAAGAAAAAAAATATTCCCTATTTACTGTTTTTATACACAATCATGGCAGAGTGGTTCAAAGGTTCACAGTTTTTAAGAAAATTAAATATGGGCTTTATAGGAGCATCTCCCCTCCACTCACATAACTTAGACTTGGGTACTTGCACAGGAAAGGATATTTTCTAAACTACAGCAATTTGATTAACCAATGTTTCTTTTACTGTTTCTTTGAATGGGCCTTTTATCACCTGCTCCCTCCATCATTTCACAAGAGAACTTTCCTGGCTCCCTTTGGATTTCAGCATAGGTGAAAGTGGTAACTTAAATGTGTTTAAATTGACTGTCAAAACATGACTTGGTAAAAATCCATTAAAATAATCTCCCAAATGCCCTGATGCATTAAACATTTGCAAGTACACCTACATTGCAGGCAGGGAATGTGTTTATCTCCCTTTTACGAATAGCCTTCAAAGGAAAAAAGGGAGCCCAGAAATTGACAGCTGGTCCAGACAGAATTTCCACACATTGAGTGTATGCTTGCACAAAGCTTTTATTCTGTTTGTGTAGATAATAATGTGGTTCCTTAATTAGTTCTGGAAGGCATACATTGTAGGCTGAATGTTACCTGGCAAGCATTCAAAAGACACAAGTTTACATTTTATTTTTCTCTTCCCAAGTAAAATTCTTTAAGAAATGAATTTCATATATTAAAAAAATACTACTCCCTTCATAAAACATTAAAAGATTGTGACAACAAAATCTCTTTTTTGCCACATTTTGTTTAATTAAAATCTAGCTTTGGAAAGCTCAAATACATATAGAGTAGGTATAAAATTGCTAGTAGAGAAACTGAAAAGTTCCAAGTAAAACAAGGTATCAAAGAACCACTAATAACCTAGGCTCTGGCCCACAGGACCTATTAAAGTGTTTGATTGTGTATTATAAATACTTCTCAGGATTATTATGGATATTTTATATAATGTGATTTTTATGTCTAGTAACTGATGAAATAAAATAGTTGTTGAAATAATTTTAAGAGATTACTAATTTTATTAAGTCATTTACCAATAGTAATAAATAAAAAGTAAAGAACATTTTCTAATTCTTTGAGTCTTTATGGTACCATTAAATGGCCACATTTAACAAAGTCATGTAAAATGTACTAACTTTTTATATGATACATAACACATTTAAAAATATTTATATAGCATCAAATATATGCATTATGGTCTTACTAGGTGCTATAGAAATTGCAAAGAAATAAACATAGATTCTATCATCAATGAGCTCACAGTTTATTCAAATGTATGACCACTATACTAAATAATTAAAGGTGAAAATTTATTTTTGAAGAGTATTCAAATTGATTGAATGCCACTTTGTGTGAGAAAAAGCAAATGACCGATTTTAGCTCAAACATAGGGTATGCAAGGTGAACTGTAGGAAGTAATTGTGAATGAAAGAGAGATAAGAGTTGAAAACTAGATCATGGAAAATTGTGAATGCTTGACTTATGGCTTTGGAACTTTTATCTAGAAAAAAAGCAGGTCCTAATGGTGCAATCAATAAGGACTTGTTTTAGTAACAAATTTAAATTTCCAAAAAGATGCCAATCAACTATATAGTGGAAGAAACTTAAGCTTGGAAGAAAAATAATGCTTAGATGATAAATGTATTACTGAGAATCTATTTTATTTGCTTAGGTAAACTTCTCAAAATGAATGGATTTCATGATTACTACCTATATGAATGATTCAGTAAAAAAAGAAAAAGAAATGCAAGTACAGAATTTTTTGTAAAGCATATTGGCACACAGTCATCTCTATTAAAAGTGTAAGAATTTGGAAGAAAACTAACTAAACAAGAAAAACAGCAATCCAAAATATACAATGATTGTAGAAGATAAGTATATAACCTAATACAATGCTAGCAATTTCTTTTTAGAAAAACAAAATGAAGAAAAATAAAGAAGCAATTATTTGTAGACAGAGTAATTATCCATATTGCTGATTACTTGTTATACCATTTTTTATAAGTATGTGAATTCATGTTTTAGATACATAAGCTCTGAAATCTCAGATGTATCTCTATTAGGTTAGGGATCATGTTTTATATTTCTTCACTTTCTACAGCACTGGCTAGTTTAAAATTTTTCACCAAGCACATCATCTATAAACACTCCATGAATTAAATCACTGTAATTTTAAAGATATCAGAAATCATACTCACCCCCAAATTTGGGGGTCTTACTGATTTAACTGATATAGTTTTTGCATGTATATAGTAAGTAGTTCAGACTGGGTCATCCCAAAATTTGTCTCTATGGTATTTGGGTTGTTTTGAGCTAAAGGCAACGAAGACCCTGTGGGCTCAAAAGAAATTTTTGCTCCCCACTCCCTTTATCTACCTAGAAAAATTTGAATTGGGGGCCTTGCCTATATTAAGAGGTTATCAGAGATCATCTCTTTCGACCTATCTATAGGGCAGTGAAAACTTCTAATTACTGAACATCTGTTCTTCTTATCATCCTGCAAAGACTTTCCTCCCTCCTGAAGCTTGCAGGTGATCCTTAGCTCAGAATGTCATATATGCCTCCTTCTCTCTTTCTGTCTTTAAACTTATCAAGTATGTTGATTCTTTCTTGTATGTGGGGTTCCCATACATATGTATAATTAAATTTAGTCATTTTTCTCTTGTTAATCTGTCTCATGTCTATCTAATTATTACACCAGCCAAAAAACTTTCAGGATAGAGGAAAGTTTCTTCCTCCCTCACAGATGCTTGCTAAAATACAATTGTCATCAAAGAGGTGTGAAAAAGTAAGCTTTGGGCCACTAACACTTTTAAAATCATAGAATGTACTTTGAAAGTATTAGGGGAAAAAATGCAGAAATTTTCCAGTACAGTGATTCATAAAGTGAATTCCATAAAACTTGAGCCCCACAAATTAACTTGGTAAAAGATACTATAGTTAAAGTGAGTTTGTAGAACACCACGTACAATATTTTCTTCCTAGTGATAAATAAATGTTCAAGAATTTCTCTGGAAATTTGTGAGTATTTAGGATACAGATTTTCAACCCTCCTAAACTCTGCTTTATAAAAGGAGTGTACCTATATACATAGCAATTAGCAATACTTGAGAGTTCTCAGTTCTCCACATCCTCAATAGAAACTGATATTGTCATGTTTTCGATTCTGTTAGAACATAATTGAAATGATATTTTATTTTTGTCAGATTTCCCTGATCCTTATAAGTTTGAAAATTAGAAATCTTTCTTATTCACCTTCCTTCTTTTGTGAAATGTCTATTAATATATATGTTCATTTTCTCTTGAAATGTTTGTCATTTTTTTTTTTTAGAAGTTGTTTATATCTTTAGAATACTATTTTTCTCTCAGTGTACTACAAATACCTTCTCTCATCTGTGGATTTTTGGTTGTTCTTGGTTTTTCTTTAATTTCTTTATAGTATCTATTTATCCAGAATAATTCAATAAGGTGAAATTTATTATCATTTCCCTTATGTATTGATATATTTTGTTTTTTTTTACTTGTTTCATGCTTCAAACCACTGACCCAAAACCTATTATTAAATAGTCCATTCTTTCCCTTATGCATTTACTATGCTACCTTTTCAATGTAACAAACCTTCACACATGTGTGAAGGTTTAGTCTCTCTGGTCTGTTTTAATATTTTGTTTTTCTATTCCTACATTTTTAAGATTATATGTCTGTGACGTGTATTAACATTTGGTAGGACTAGGCTATTTTTTCTCATACCTTTGACAGTTTGGAATTCATATATTTTAAGGCTATGTTATTTAGTGCATCCAAGTTAATGATGGCCATATGTTGTTTTTAATTATTATATGGAATCCATTTTGATTAAATTAGATTCTATTTTGACTAAGAATAAATAAGACTGTTCCATGAGCTTCCTGTCAGTAAGATTTATATCATTTATCTTTTTTTTTTTTCTCTGTACAGGCATACCTTGGAGATATTGCAGGTTAAGTTCCAGACCACTGCAATGAAGCTAGTTATCACAATAAAGTGAGTCATAATCTCTTTGTTGGTGAAGGGCCTTTCCTTTAATTTGTAAAAAACGCAACATCTCTGAAGGACAGTACAGAGAAGTGCAGTAAAACAAGTTATGCTTTATTTCAATCTTTGGGTGTGATCTAGTTTCAGAGGTATCTCTTGAAACTGCACGTAGGTCCATTTTTAAAAACTGATAGTACTTTTAAAAGATTAGTGTTTTCTGTTTACATTTAAATTCATCATTATTACAATACACCATTTAGTTTCTTAAACTTTATAATTTTAGTTTAACGCTTTAAATTTTAACAAAAATATTATTAAAGGATTAATATGATTCTTTAATACTTGTTTTTTGACTGTGATATTAAACTTTGGTCCTTGTAAGATTAAAACTATCATATCCTTTTTATTTTGATTTGTTTTGCCCCTACTCTAAAAAGATGATTTAGCTGGGAATTTTAAGTCAGCGATTATTTTCCTTCAGTACTTTGAAAATACTAATTTATTTTGTTCTACAATGTGCAGTTATTGAAGAAATGCCTAATATAAGTCTAAATACTAATCCTTTGTAAGAAATATTCCTGTCTGGCAAACATTTTAAGCAATTCTATTTTTCTCTTACAATTTACATTTTAACAATGATGTTGCAAGTTATGGGTTTATTTTTATTTACTTGGCATGGTACTCAATGTGTACTTTTAAATAAAGATTACTGTTTTTTTTAACTGCAGAAAACTCTCTTATTACCTCCTCAATTATTACTTTACTAATCTTAATTTCTATTTCTACATCTAGGTCCAATCAGACCTGTTTGGATGGTCCACATCTGTTTTCCATGTCTCTTCTATTTTTTTTTTGTATTTTTTTATGTGTGATTTCTCTTCTATTTTGAGCAAATTTATTAGGACTATCTTCCAGTTTATAAATTTTTTAATGACATTTAGTCTAAAGTTTATTTTTTATTTATGCATTTTTTGGGTTCCAAATATTAATTTTATTCTAAAGACATATTTCTTTGCCTGTTTTGTACTTTTATTTTTCTGAAGAAGACTAATGTTTACCTTTGTGAGTATTCTTTTATACCTTAATTTTTTACAAACTTTTTTATGAAATTATTTCATCTGCAATGACTTCAAGTACTAGTTGTTTATTTTGTTCATAATTCATGTCACTGAATATGTTTACACATTTTGGAATTTCTAGTTGTAGACCCATTTTTAATTCGATGATTTTTTTATTTTTTATTTTTTGATTTTGTTCAGTTTTACTTCTTTTTCATTCTCTCTGCTCACTCGGTCCTGTAAGTTAGTTTTGTAATATTAAAATCTCATCCTAGATTTCCTTTTTCACAATATCATATGAAATATCTTAGATTTGGGTATGAAGGGAGAAGGGCCACAATTAGTGTTTAGAAGCAGGGCAATAGGCAGGCTCACAAGTGCCTATAAAGCTGTAGCCACAGACAACAAATTAACAATTTTTTGAGTTATCATTTCTACAGGTTCTCACTCAACTCCTGACTTTTCTCATGAAATTGGCTCTGGGTTACAGTCTCACAAAATGTTCTTTATGTTCTTTCACTGTGAAAGGGCTGGTTTCTCAATTGCCTTTTGGACTCAGATTCCAGTGAAACTGACTTCTGCCTATTCAGCTCTTTGTGATTCTGTTTTATTTTTAGTCCATGAAGATGTTTATCTCTATATTTTGTTTATCTTTTAATTTTCATATTTTCATCTACCATTGCTATGGGTTTGGAGTAGAGGGCTGTATCTGCGTATAAACTAAGCCATCTTCTCCAGAAGAGATGTCCTTTCTAATATAACTCAGTCTACTCCATCAATTTGTTGTGAGAGTAAAGGTGTTGTGACAGGAAGGTGACCAGCGTAAGCCTGGCATATATTAAGCACTCAAAGTTATGTTTTTATTACTACTCTTTAAACCTATTTGCCTATTAGTACAAAACATCATCACTGCTTTTTAGAATAGATAACATAATTTTGCTCATCTACTATAAACACAGTTTGGGAATTAAAACCTCCCAAATGCTTATTTAGTAAAAATGAAAGAAAAAAATCACCCATCCTTCTGTCCTTATACTTTATTACTATGAGTACTTTATAAACTATAATTTGCAATGACTTTTCCTTCTTTTATTCATAGATATGTAGATATTCATTTTAAAAGGCATTTTAAAGATCATCTATTTGTACCCTCTCAGTTTACAGATAAGAAGGTTAATCCTCAAAGAATAAGTTATTTTGGCCTAGTTTACGCAGATAACAATTGACATAAATGGGTCTCAAATTCTGGTTTGCTACCTCTAAACTCCTAATTTTATTTTGGGTCTTTTATCTAAAAAAAAAAAAAAATGTAACTCTCACTAAAACACATTACAGACTAGGGAGCCATCATGATAGATTTAGAATGAACATTAATGTCAGACTGAATAGATACAAAATGATACCACACCTTTCCCACAGCCCCAGTCCAAATTCTCAGCCTCATCATAAATTTCTTTCTGTGTAAACAGAAAGCTTGTTTCCTGCTTTTCAAAATACCTTCTTATATTCAAGTATATTTTTAACTTTATTTTATTAGAAAGAATGAAGGATAATAAAATTTCATCCAGATTTATGACACAGAAATTTTCAAGTCTCTCAGAAGTTATACCATGCACAATGACCAAATATTTTGCAAATAACTTAAATACTCATGAGAGAAAAAAAGGAAAACAAACTTTCATTTATTAACATCACTTCCTTTGTCTACCAACTTTGCCTAATTGAGGAAAACCACATGTGGGGAAATATGCAGTAGATGGATCAACACTAGCTACCATATTAACAACTGATGTAATATATCTGCATATATCTAACACCAGTATATTTCATTTTATATAAACCTAATGTATTAGTCCAAATTTTTAGGCAACAGAACCTCTAACAGCTTCTTCCCCAGGAGAGCTGTCTCTGTTGACTGACACTAATTATTATAATTATCCTACATAAAAGCCATAGTATTGCTGCCATTATGTTCCTTCCTTGTGACAAGCAAATCCTGGTTTGGGAACTGAATAGACAGCAAAAAGTTATTTCAGAGCAAACTAATAAGACTTTAACAACCCAAAACAAAATCATTTGATTTTTCCTATTTCTACAGATGTTACAAGACTTCTTAAAGAACAAAATTTCTTAATTCTAGAGTCTAGAAACTTAAACAAAAAAAAATAAAATAAAATCTCACAAGACTATAAGAAATAATTACCTTGTAAGTTGAAGGATGGCTTGATGGACATCTAAAGAATTTATGTAGGCATATGAGTTATAACACCATGTATCTTAAACCCTTACCCTCAGAAATGTATTCGGGTCATGGCTGGCCCTGGGTAAGTATAGGAAATTGATAATGCTGTCTTTGCAATACTCAGCCTTGCTTTCTGAGAGTTTTCTTCTTTTCAAGAAACAATGTCCTATGAATCCAAGAATGAATTGCCTAAAACTTCTCTGCTACAGTCCCAGCAGGCATGTCTGTGTCATTTCTTATAATGTAGGGTGGGAGGGACTCTTAATAAATAGTCAAAAAACAGATTTTATTAGCACATAATTATGAAGAAGTCACTTGGCTTCTTAGTTACCTAACTCATGAAAATAGGTAAGATTTACCTCACCAGATTATTATGATAGTTTGTGCAGATAAATTATATGAAAGAGTATTACAAATCATAAAATAGCATATTATATTAGTTATATATACAGCAGCAGAAGATTAAATTAATCTCTGCACATTGAACATTTTCTCTATGAATGTCCAAAATTTCAAAGAATAATGAAACGTAGTATAGTATAGGGGCCTAGATAGCCTTCCCCCTTGCTACTGAAATAGGCAGCTGCCTTTTGTATCTGGATATCTGACATTGTCTCTAAGTCAAATCAAGTACAAAGAACTCTTTAGTAATCAAAGCAGGATATTTTCCAGTGTAAGGATGATGAATCTTGATGTTTCCATTGTTACCCTGAATCCAGAGCTACTTGCTCTAAATTGCTGAGCTGTCTACAAATCACCTCAATTACCCCATAAAATATTAAATGAAATACAATTCTTGCATCAACGAATAGAGAAACCCAACTGAAACTGGCTTAAGCACAAAGGAATTTACTAGGCAAGACATAAACTGATTTCAGTAATGGATGAACCAATGTACCCAAATAATGTCAGAAAAGTATGTCTTTCTATCTCTTGGTCAGCTTGCCTCTGAACTGGTTCTTTCTCAGTAATTGCCTCCCCATGTGTTAGAATGATGCCCAGACTTTCACCACCCCCCCTAGATTAGCCACCCAGCAGAATGAGAACTTCCATTTTCCAACAGTTTCCCCAAAATCCCCAAGGATGATACACATTAAATAGGTTTGGAAAGCCTGGCTTGGATTTGAAGCAAAACTCAATATAGAATCCAGAATGGATGGTTCCCTAAAGAAAATCAAGTTGTTTGGAAAATAAAGAGTGAATGCTTGTCAGGCAAAAACAACAGATGTCCATTACATGTCCCAGTCTCCATCTTTCAAAATATCCTGGGTACAGTCCACTGTAGTTCATCCCTCTTGGGCCCACTTTGTATTTATTTTCAAAAATCATATTTGATTGCCAAGTATACAATTACTTTTATAGCAAATTCAGAGGGCTATATTAAACAATTTATATAGCAGCAGTTTTGTGTCTCATAAAAAGAAGAAACAAACCCTACAGACAGAACCTGACCTTGACAGATCTCATAAAAACCTGCTTTGTGTACAGCGATGTTGAGTTGCCTAATAATATCATACAATTGCATGTGAGCTGTGCTAAATGCCAACTTTCGCAAAAAAAAAAAAAAAAAAACTGTGATATTTCTCCTAGAAATGGAGCTAACAATTATTTTCAAATTTAGTGCTAGTTAAAACTGATTGTTATAGAACAATTTCTTGGTGTAGTTTTGAAAAGAAATGTGTTCTCTTTGTAAAAATCATATTACATAAATCCAGAGTGTTTTCTACATTTAAGTTAATTTTCTGTGAGTAAATGGCTTTTTGAAACTCTGGGAAATTCAGATTGATGTCAAATTTTCATGGTATTTGTATGTTTTATGACCTTAGAAAAATTTCTCAATCCCCAAGTTCTCAGCCATCTTATCTGCAAAGCAGGAATGCCATCCAACTGTTTGCTTGCAGGAAACTAAACCAGAGAAGGCTTTGAGCATTTTTAATATGTGCAAAGCAAAGATACAAAATGCAAAATAAAATAAAGCTAAAGGCATAAAAAATGTCTATATATTCCAATGAAAACTTTGATAGTGTAAAATTCTATATAAATATTAATATTATTATAGACAATTCTTATCCAAATGTTTTAAAATAAAAACTAAATATCCTTTCTACAAACCAGTGTGTCATCATAATGGGTTAAGTAGATGGCAAATATTGTTTAGACTTATTTTCTAAAAGTAGAATAATGAAAATATAGGTAGACCAAAGGCAAGAACATGAGGTCTTAGTTTTGGCTCTCTCACCAACATTTAAGAAAAGTTGAAAAGTAATTTGCATTCTACATGTCACATTTCTTATGTTCTCAGATGACACAAAGACAAAAGGAAAATCAGTAGAAATTGTATTAAGTTCTATAATCTAACCAAAAAGAACATATACATTAGAAACACAAAGGGATATTTTTGGAAGGGGTGAAGAAATGTTTTCTTTAGAAATCTAAGCTACCTGGCATTTTTAAATTCTTATTTATTTATTCTATGAGTCTTGCCAAATTGGAGACTTTAAAGATTTTCTTTTAGCCCATTTGTCTTCTGACTTGGAATTTATTTGCATTCAATCTAATAAAGTATCTAAGAACATAGGCTTTATTATCAGGTAAACCTAAATTTTAGTCCCAACAATATCACTTCTTGAGTGTGAAGCTTACATAGATTAAAAATTCTACTTCTGTTTTCTCATCTAAAAAACAGGGGATAATATTTTTATCTACTATGTGAATTTCTTATGGGAGTAAAATAAGGTAACACATATAAAGTTATCTGAAAAGATTCTTACATGGCACAAGAGCATGATAAATGTTGTTATATTACAGTTATTATTTCTATTATAACAAGTGTTATTTCAGTGCTCAGCCGAAACATTAAGTTCAAGAAACCTATTACATAAAGAGGTCATCATTTAATACTTGATGCCATCGCTAAGTAGATGCAGATCTACACAACCTAGAATAAAGATAAAGTGATTCTTAACACTCATTTCAAGTTACTCAAGGATAAAATGTACGTTTTCCTTCTATCAAGGAAAATAAAGTCACATTCATGAACCACAGTGAAATGCAAGAAAAAAAAACTAATACTTCATTTCTTCTAACACACAAAAGTCCCATGAGTGATAAGGATGTAATGCTGAAGGAGTAACAGCTTTTTCTGTAATGAACCTGACTCACTATTCGAATCTTCTTTCCTACCTACCTAATTTACACCTCTTGAGCACTTTATCTTGTGTCTTTATTAGAGGATTTACCACACTACATTGAAATTTTTTCAGTTTCACGTCTTCCCTATTTGATGAAGAAATCCTTAAAGATGCCTAAATGGTAATCATCTTTAGTTTCCAGAGCTTAGCATGCTGCCTGGCAAATAATAGACATGCAATAAAAGTTTATCAGATTTAATTTAATTCATAGAGGAAATTTTCAAGGGTCCTGTAACTTATATATGAATGATTTCTTTCTTTAGAAACGTTATATCTTTGCTATTATTACAACCAGTTATGTACTCTCTTTAGGTGTGAAATGACAAATGTAATCAATCTCCTGTGCAAAGTGCATATGAAAACATCGATTTCAAAGCATCCTTATATATTGTTTAAATAGGTTTCAGGCCATCTCATTCAAAAATATATGAAAACTAATCTTGCTGCTTAACTGAAACACAAAACAGTATGATTTAAAATACCATGTGAGTCATCTGTGTTAGTAAGTTAGTTATCAGTTTGTTCATGAATAGACCTCATGAATCATCTTTTAGATCCTACCTGGTATCGACATAATGTGTTTATGAATGCATTCATCTAGATTTCTCTTCAACCGTAGTATTGTATTAAAATATAGTCCTTCCCATAAATATTTTCTAAAGTGAGTTGTAAATTTTAATTTCAAAATATTTCTTAGCTTCAAAGCAGGAATCCTCATATCATTTCCTTTATAAATTTGACCAGGCAACACAAATGTGTGAACTCTCTTCATTAAGCTTCTAATGCCCTGGCAGGAATGCTTTTTTAATATTTGCATCTGATATCATCCTAAGATTTCCTTTTTAAACTATTTTCATCATATTTTCCAAGTGTTAATAAATGAAGGAAAAAATATGTATTTCTGGAATGTTAAATCTCAAGTACCTAAGTCTGACTTTTCTTTTCAACCTCAAAATAGGTTTTTTATCCCCCTGAAAAGTACAGCCTCACTTTCCCTAATTTTAAGCATTAGCCTCTTTTACTAGTTTATAGTTCTGAAAGCATTCTAACATTTTAATTTATACTGTACCATTTCAGAATTAATGTGTATCCGCTATGATTTCTATAAGAAAACAGAAAGTTAAGGAAGATTTCACTTTCTCAAGGTTCAATGATCTTTAGGACCATCTAGTATCAACTTATAAAGCAATCATAATACCTGATGCAGTAGATGCACAGAGTCATATTCTTCTGGAAGCTAGCATATATTTTCTTTATGCCAAATGTCTAATTTCATTAATTTATTTGTTGTAATTCCAAAGTAGATATAATATGCCAGCACCGTATTCTAATGCTTGAGTTGCAACAAGATCCACTCAAAACTTATTAAGGGAAACATAATAAAACTTATAAACAGACAAAAGAAAGTATCTGAAAAATTGTCCAAGTGGTAATTCATACACATTTGTTCAGGGACCTTGAAATTTCCAGAGACCCCAAGCTTCAGTTCATGCTGTGGGATACTAGACTGCATTCTTGTCATCTTCCCTCCTTGACTGCCTGCCCTACAGATTCCAGCCTTGCTTAGTGAGCACCCACTACTGCTTTTGCCAGTTCCTTATTGAAAATTCTAGTGGTTCCGCTGTCAGGTTGAGCTTTTGCCAGTTCCTTGTTGAAAATCCTAGTGGTTCCACTGTCAGGTTGAGCTCTGATATATTTAATGCGTTACTGTATATTATGTATGAATACCAAAACAGCTCTAGAGCCATATGCACTTCAAGCTCCTACCCAAGAAAAAAATGTCTCCTACAGATTCCATGAGATCCTATATCCAGAGATTATTCTCCAGGCTCTAGATGTTTATTTAGTAGAGACTCCTTTCTGCCTACAATAAAAAGAAAGTAAAATTGAACTTGGAGAGTTCCAGGTTTAAGCTTCAACTCTGTGACTGCAGAGCTGGGTAAATTTTGGAAAATTGTTTTGTCTTCAAACTGTACAAAGATCTTACATTTACAATGAAATCAAATAGGTGTGATTTCCAGCTTCTTCCTCTGGGAGATGTTGGGAATTCAATCTTTTTATGTTTCTAAGTCTGTTCAAAAATCACATAAATTTATTACTTTAGAAATAATAAGAGAATACTTTTAAATCAGAAATTATTTTATAATGCTGAATTAGCTGAATATTGGTATACATTTGTCTTAGAAATAAGGTTATCTAATTGGTATTTTTATTTGTCCTGATCATTTTTGCTAACAACAATTTTAGCATTATTGTTCTATAACATATCATGGCTAGAAATATTTGATAAATAGACATATTCATTTCACTAACATTTTCATATTTTTTAAAAGTTATTCACCAGGAGAAAATATATTACAAATAACATGTTACTAAATTGGTTCATACCCAGTCATTTAAAAAATGACAAACTAAATGTGTTAGAGTAAGATATTCAACATTCTGGGATTTTGCATTCCAAGGTTCAACTACTCATATGTGCCCCTTTGAAGCCCAAGAGCTATAGTAATGTATAATTTACTGAAGAACACATTCAGCCACATCATTGACAAGCCTGTCAAATAGAAGCGAGCAAGCCAACCGAGTAAACAAAAAACACATCACAAAGCTCCTTTATTATGGTCTACTTGTAAGAAAAAATAACAATAATGTGGCCTAAATTATTTGATGAAACAATGTTTATAACATTGAGATTTCATTAAATGTCATAATTTATCTCTTCAAATGTTAAACATTTAGATGTTCTGATTTTGCTTGTTATTTATTGGTTTATTGATTGGTTTTTTTAAGGTCTACATTTTCTTAATGAGATATGACTATCTTTTGATAATGAAAGTTTTGTAATCACTCAAAATGATTGAAAGCATTTGGTGACCACTTTTCTTCACTATACCCAGTTTGTCAACACATTATCTGATTTGAAAACTTAGAGGAATAATGTATTCTTTTCTGCTGCTTTTATACCAACTTATTTTAACTACATCATTTTTAATTCCCTGACTTACACATTGAAAATTGATTATGATTAGAATGTGTCTGTAATGCAAAAGTTTCCGGAAGAAGGCAAAAAGGCAGAGAGGAATGGGAGACAGAAAGAGATTTAGAAAGAGACTGAGGGAGCAAGGCAGCACACATCCTTTCTATCTACAGCGGGAAAACATACAGCCTCTTTTACCAATAGAAACACTATCTCTGTTTCATTTCTTTTCTTTTTCATGCAATAAGTCAACAGTGTTATTTTTCTAACATTTTCTGTATGTGTTACAGTAAAAGCAGCATGTTGGCTTCTCCTGTTATTTGCTGGGAAGCTGGCAAGAGAAAGTATCACCTAGTGGAAACGGGACTAAAGTCTGAAATCCAACATTCAGCCTCAGCTGTGCCTCTCACTAGCAAAGCGGTGGCCAACTGAGCCAGTTTTTGCACTCCAAATGCTTAGCCAAAGGATTTGTATAATAGTAAAAGAAAAGCATCCATACAAAATACACAGAAACACTAGAAAAGTATTACAAATAAGGGTTAAATGAAATTTTACTTTTTTCTCCGCGTGTAATAGACGCTAGGGTTCATTTTCAAGAAACAATTCAATCCTTCTCTTTATACCCGCCCAATTTTATATTTAGATGTCTCACCAAAAAAAAAAAAAAAGAATAAAACATTTTTTTGTTCTACAGAAAGCAGCAATTCACCTACTGTTCAGTTTTCTACTCTGTTTCTAACAGATCTTAAACATATAGAATACACCAGTGGTTTCCTTCCTGCCAATCCAAAGGCCTCTTTAAAATTTTTTTTATCTTTTTTTTGACATATGTAGAATTTAATACTGCTAAACCTGTTGTAATTCTTGAAATGTTTTATCCCTGTGGCTTTCATAACAGCATTTGCTCATATTTTCTACTATAGCTCTGGTGGCCTCTTTCATTCTTTTTTAACAGCTCCTCTTCCTACGCCTACCACCCTAGTCATGGGCTCTCCACAGTGCACTCAGCCCTCTTCTCTTCATTCATCTCTTGGATACAAATTTGATTTTTTTTTCCCTTTTGAAATGTTAAAAGTATACATTTTTGGTACTTTCCCTCCAGACTCATTGATGTATAATTGACAGATTAAATTGTATATGTAAAGTATACTATGTGATGAGTTGACATACACTGTGGAATGATTATCCCTCTCAAATTGATTTAACACATCTATCACCTCACATAGTTACCTTTTTTATGTTTTTGTTTTGTTTTGTTTTGTTTTGTTTTTGGTGAAAATGCTTAAGATTTACTCTTTTAAAAATTTTCAAGCATATAATACAGTATTATTAACTTTAGTCATCATGATGTACATTAGATCCTCAGAATTTATTGATTTTATAATGAAAGATTTGTAGCTATTGATCTACATCGTTCCATTTCCCTTACCCCCAGCTCCCGTCTACCTTTTCCTGAATTATTTCATTTGAAAGTTCATTCATGTTACCTCAAAAGGCAGTATTTCCTTCTTTTTTAAGGCTGAATTATACATATGTACTACATTATGTTATACATATATATCTATTTTAATGTCAATACCATACTGTTTTGATTACTATAGCTTTGAAATATAGTTTGAAATCAGGAAGTGTAATGCCTCCAGCTTTGTTCTTTTTTCTCAAGATTGTTTTGGATGCTCATACTACATTAGGGTCATCTCATATTCCTGTGCCTACTGATTGACCAACTATAAGCATTCTATAGATATCACAAACTCAGTATTCAAAAATCAAACTCATGATATTCTAATGATACTACTTATCAATCGTCTTCTCTCAGACTAAGTCTCCATGTTTTCTCTCAGAATCCTGTGAAAATCTCATGAGTTTACACTCCATATCTTTATTTTCAGTTTGCCAGTGTTTCTAAAGCCATCATTAATTCAGTTATTTATTTTTCTATTTTTTTTAAAGTATGGTCTTCCTTCCTTGTCTTTTTCTCTATCTTTTCTATGAGCCTGCTCCCTTTTGTACTCAGCCTGTTTTGTTATATTCTCTATTATATCATTTCATCAAAATATATTTTATTCATTTTCTTAAGGGCACAAACTTACTCAGAAATAAATTAACTCCCATTTTCTGCAATACAAAAACATTTTTTTTCAAATTATGTTTTTCTTCTACCTCTTGAATGCTATGTCTATCTCCATTTGTGCTGCAGTAACTTTGAGTAGGTTCCATGTAAAAGAATATTGTTACTCATCCTTGAATAAGAATTTATTCAGAGCTGGCATTTGCCCAAAACTAGTGTGGGTGTATTATCACTGACTCCTCTCATTGTTCACTTAAATTCATTAGAAGTTCTTCTCAGATCTGAAGCAGAAATGATTGAAATTTTTTAAATAGCAAGGTCATAGATGCAATATCCTGTGAGGAGTAGAAAATAAGCTGCCTTCATGAGAACTTCTAGCACTGAATAGTCTCCTCCAAAAGTTTTTATTTTCCCCCAAATTTGCTTAAACTGCTTGGACAAAAAGGTAGTCTTTCTTAGCCAGTTTGGCCCAGCTTCCAAGAATTTAGGTGCAAATACTCAATTTCTTTTTTGATGCTATGTCTCCCCACATTAAGAAAGATCTCAGATGCTACTGAAGGATAAAGCTGCTTTAAGGAGGAATCCCTGTTCCTGCAGATTTTCTGTTTGTATAGTCACACTCAACCTTGGGCACTTACATATATCTCATCCTAAGACAGCTAATTTTACTGAGAAAAAGGGATTCTTGCCTATCTGTCCAATAGTATAAAGTTCTAAATACTTGGTGACATTTAAATGGCACATTGTTTTATATAATTCTCTCTCCTTCTATAAAAATAGAGAGACAGACTTAGAGAGATAATATTCTTTTGTGAACATTTTCCAACCTATGCACCTGTGAGTTCTCATATAAGAGACTTTTATAAAGATGATTAGTTGAATATAAATGTCTAATTTAGTCACCTCAAGTAAAACCAAATATAAAGATATAAGAAATGTAAGAACATGCTACAAAATAGTGTAAGTGTCCTTATAAACAGAGAATGGCTACAATGGGCACTACACATTGAGAACTATGCTGTTTCTATAAACAAACCCAGCCAACATCACTGAAAACAAGCTTGTTCAGTCCATAGAATTTTTCTACTCAGTGCCAAACCACAGAAATTAAAAAAGGTTTTAATTCAGTATTAGATTACTCTTTTTTTTAATTTTAATAAAATCGTTATATCATAATCAACTAGAAACAAAACTGACTAATATCCAAGTGATCTTCAATGTTTTAAGAAATTTCTTGCTCACAATCATAAATAGATAGTTCAAAATCTTTTTTATTTGTTTATCTCATAATGGAAGATACCTGGCAATATATAAGAAATAATAATGTATGATTGCAGAGAAAGTGGAAGGAAATATCAATATAAGCCTACATGAAAAAACTGACCTTAATGATAGTAAGAAATTTAAGCATGAGTGTGGTTACACATAATTTTAATATTTGGTGGCTGAAAGTTGATTTTATTATAGATCAGAGAATCTCAAACTTGGTAACAATTTTATAATCACCAGGCAAGTTTTAAATTGATTTGTTTGTTCTGGAATGTTATAGACATTTGAAGTTTTAAAATTTCTCCCAGGTAATTCTAATGTGCAAAAGAATTGAGAACCACTCTTTTAGGAGGTATAGGAAGAAAGGTGAGTGGCCAGGAGAAATTGGGGGCAGGGGGTGAAGGAGAGGAGAAAAGGATGGGGAAAAGGAAGAAGAAGAAGATAGCAAAGAAATTGCAAAACTTTTAAATAGCCTATTCAGAATGCTAGAAAGTGAGTTTCTATAAAGAGATAACAGAAGTCAGGCAGTGATGTAGGCCCATCAGAGGAGCAAATTGACTTTATAATTGTACCAGTTCATCCTGTTTGATTCTTTCCTGAAGTGTCCACTTACAACCTTGGAACTCAAAATGCATTGTGTGACCTTACTTTGGGAACTTGTTAAAAATACAGAACTTCGGGCCAAGCCCAGATCTCCTGAATCAGATTTTTGCATTTTAACAAGATCCCCAGGTATTTTGACTGAAGATAAATAAATAAAACATCACTGGGTTCTTCAAACTCCTTATTTCTTTTGAGAGGGTAAAACAAAAGGACAGGAAGCTAGGGAGTGAATTAGTCAACATCATGAACCTGAACGAGGTAAGAGAAGTATGCAGAAAGGAGAAGGCAGATGGTCAGAATACTATCAGAATCAGTGTGCTAGAGAATTGATATGGTGAAGTTTAGTTGGCAGGGGAGGATTTGCACAGGTGTTCCAACTGAAAATAACAGGAGTTATTAAATCACTAGAATTTGGGAGGGGCTAGTTGACACTTTAGGTGTTAGCTAAGGAAAATAGAGATAAGAGACAAGATGGCTAGTCCTGACAAGTTCTTGGAGGACAGTAGGCACCTCGAGCTTGACCACCTAATTAATAACTTTAGTGCAGAATTCAATATTGTCTTTGGGTTTTAGATGACAGTCAAGAAAAACTGAAAATGAGGACTTAGTCCTTAACAGGTATTTGTGCATGCAACTATGTGAGCATGAGGTGAGTGTGTGTTTGTGTGTGTGTGTGTGTGTGTGTGTGTGTGTGTGTGTGTGTGTGTTGAGCAGAGGTAGTCCAAATTCATCTAAAACAGTAGACTTTTCTTAATGACTATAAACAACAACAACAAAAGGTTTCATAATCTGTCAAGGGTGCTTTTCTTAGAAGGGGCTAATGTTTGGTTTCGGTTATGATTGTAGTTATTTAACAACTTCATGGACCATACACTTCCCCAGTTTAGATAGCACACCTCGTTGGTTTTCAATGTGTTCACAGAAGTCTATAATCATCAGCACAATTTTAGGACATGTTTATGATTCCAAAAGAAATGTTATACAGATTAGTTAGTATTTATTTCTAATTTCCTTCAAACTCCACCATTTCCCTCTAGCCCTAAGAAATCATTAATCTATTTTCTGTCTCTATAGATTTGCTTCTGTTGAACATTTCATGTAAAAGAAATCATGCAATAATTTGATCTTTTGCAACTGGTTTTTTTCCCTTAGCATGTTTTCAAGGGTCTTCTATTGTTGTGTCTAAGTTATGTTCCACTGTATGGATATACCATATTTTGTTTATATATTTATCAATTGATGAAAATTTGGATTGTTTCCATTTGGAGGTGCTTATGAATAATGTTGCTGAACATTAACTTAGGAGTTTTGAATAAACATGTGTTTCCAATTATCTTGGATATATACTTAGGAGTGGAATTTTTAGGTCATATGATAACTCTATGCCTAACTTTTGAGAACTGCCAAACTGTTTCCCACAGTGATTGTGTCTTTTTACATTCCCACCAGCAATGTATGTGCATTCCAATTTCTCCACATCCTCACCAACTCTTGACATGGACTACTTTTGATTCTAGATATGCTCGTCAGTATGAAATGGTATGTTATTGTGGTTTTGATTTGTATTTTTCTTTTGACTAAGGACATTGAACATTTTTTCATATCCTTATTGCCCATTTACAGCATTATAAATGTTCTTTATGTATTCCGGATACCAGTACCTTCTTAGATACATAAATTAGAAATATTTCCTCCCTTTCTGGGAGCTCTCTTTCTCACTTTTATGATGGTGCACTTTGAAGCACAAAAAGTTTTTAATTTTGATGAACTGAGATTCAGAGTTTTCTTCATCACTTGTGTTTTGGTATCATATCTATGAGGCCATGACCTAACTCAGGATCAGAAAGATTTAGCGTTATATTTTCCTTAAAATATTTTATAGTTTTAGCTCTTACATTTAGGTCTATTGGAATTATTTTTTATACATGATATAAGGGAGGGATAACAAATTTATTCTTTTGCATGTGGATATTCAGTTGTTCTGGCACCATTTTTTGAAAAGACTACTCTCTCCTTATTGAATAATTTTCAAAATGTTGTCTAAGGTCAAGTGACCATAAATTTAAAAATTTATTTCTGGACTCTCAAATTTATACCACTGATCTATATCCCTATCTTTATGTTAGTACCATACTTTATCTTTGCAGTAAATACTGAAATCAAGAAATGTGAATCTTTTAAGTTTTTTCCCAAGATTATTTTGGCTATTCTAGGTCCTTTGCATTTTTATATGACATTTAAGATCAGCTTATCAATTTCTGCAAAAGCAAAACAAAACAAAACAAAACAACAACTGAGATTTTAATAGGGATAGTACTGGATCTATAAATAAATTTCAGAGGTGTATTCATTTTCTGTGTCTGACATAACAAATTACCACATATTTGGTGACTTTGAATGATAAAAATGTATTTTCTCTCAATTCTGGAGGCCAGAATTCTAAAATAAGATGTCATCAGTATTATATTCCCTCTGGAGATTCTAGGAAGATTCTGTCCTTTGTCTCTTCCAGTATCTGGTGAATGTTGGCAGTTATTGACTTGTGGCCACATCGCTCCAATCTCTGCCTCTGTGGTCATATCACCTCTTCTGCCTGTATCAAGTCTCCTTCCATATCACTCTTTTATGAACATTTGTCATTGGGTGTTTGAACCAACCTGGATAGTCTATGTCTGGGATAATCTCCTCATCTCAAGAACCCTTAACTTAATTATAAGAGCAAAAACCGCTTTTCTGAACAAGGTAACATTCAGAGGTCCAAAGGATTAGGAAGAGGACATGTCTCTTGAGGTGTCCATAATTTTGCCCACTTCAAGGAGTACTGCTATCTTAAAAATATTGCCTTCCAACTCCCGAGCACAGATGTCTTTCCATTTTTTTACAGCCTTCTTTAATTTCTTTCAATCTTCTTGAAGTATTCAGTTGTACAAGAATTGCACATTTGTTAAATTTATTTCTAATTATTTTATTACTTTTGATGTTATAAAAAATAAAATCTCTTTCATTTTACTTTCAGATTGTTCATTATTGTATAACATATACAAATACAAGTGATTTTTGTATACTTATCTTGTGCCTTGAAACTTTTCTGAACTTGTTTCTTAGTTCTAATATTATTTTAGTGAACATCTAAGAATTTTCTATATACAAGATCAACTAATCTGAAAATTGTATATATACAAAAGTATATGTATCAGCTGAAAAACTAAAGATAGTTCTATTTCTTCTGTTTTTACCTGACTTCCTTTTACTTCATCTCGTCTAATTGCCCTTACATGGACCCTCAGTATAATGTTTAATGAGCATGGCAAGAGCAGATATCCTTGCCTTGTTTCTGATCTCAAGGGAAAGTATTCACTTTTTTTCACCATTAAGCATGATAATAACTATGGATTTTTTATAGATGCACTCCATCAGGTTAAGAAGTTCTTCTATTCCTAGTTTCTTGATTTTTTTTTTATCTCTAAAATGTTAGATTCTTTCCAAATGCTTTTTCAGCATCTAGTGAGATGATCATGTGACCTGTTTTCCTTTATTGATCTGGTCTACTACATTAATTGATTTTTGGATGTTAATCCAACTTGTGTTCATGTAAGAAATCCTATTTGGTCATATTATATAATTTTTTTTTTATGTGGCTGGATTCAATTTGCTAGTATTTTGTTAAAATTTTATGCATTTACATAGGTGCTGTTTATATATGTTCTCTCTGTAGGAGGTTTATTTATTTGTTTCACACTCGTCATTAAGTCCTTTTTAAAAATCACACATTTGTAATTACTCATATAAATTGTGAAGTTTCTTAGCATTCCTCGCGAACCATAAGTTTAGAAGGTATTTACCTCCTTATCAACTTCAAATATGATTTAAGTTATATCAGAAATCACATTATAAGCTTTCTTTTTCTTTAGTCTAGTACTGGTACATAAATTTTATTACAACTGTCTTCCTTAGAGTTAAAAGTACTCACAAAGAAGTTTCTGTCCCCTGGTATTTTAATACTGACAACTGCGTTCATACCTGAGTTCTATAAGTTTATAGTGATTCTCAGAATGGATGAGAGAAAACAGAGCTAGTGATGTTGCTTTCTCTACCCAATTCAGGGCCTCTTAGAGTTTCTATAATTTAACAGCGTTCCATGGCTTTCAATGACTTCTTCTCCTTAAGAACCATGCCTGAAGAATATATACCATATCTCCTCATGGGAGACTCATTAGGTAAAGAACTCATAAATTAAGATATAAATCACCTGTCATTATCTGACTATCCAACTTTTAGCAAGCTACCTATCTGACTTCAGTTTCCTGGGGTGGTTGTTAAGGTTAAATAAAAGTATATGTGTCAAATGCCAAGCTCTGTGCCAGGTACTTGTCTACCATGCAATAAATGACATCCTTTTGTTTTAAGAGGTGGGTGAGGATTAATGGAAAATATTTAGCAAAGTAATTAGGATATGCAAATGATTTGATAACTACCCAAAAGATACTGGCAGTGTTATGCTGTAGTAGTGGTGGTGGTGGTGGTGATGGTGATAATGAAGATGATTATATTGAAGATACTAAATCCAAAAACTAGACTTAAAATCTTATCTCTATTGTGTGAAGTTGACCAAGTCTTTGAGCCTTATTTTCTTCATTTATAAATGAAAACAACGATGCCCATTTCCCAAGACTACTGGAAGAATAAAATGAAATTATGTTTATGACTGTTTACATTATAAAGCCAAATATCAATATTTTTTATTGTAATAATTTATCGTATTGTGTCTGCACAGAACACTTATTCAGTAGACTGTGAATCAAAATCAACTGAACATTAATATATCACTGGATGGGTATGGAATAATTGGATTGTCATGTGAGAATTTTTCAGCTATCAATAATATCTGCTTTAACAGTAAAGTGTTTAAAGGTCAGAAATAACCTCTTATTGGAATAGCACCTAGAAAAACATTTAGAAAATGCTTTTGGAAAATAACTGAAATTCAAATTGTATCTGGAAGAATCTATATGGCAGCTTTAAAAACAAAGAAATTTGGGGTACAGGGCAAAAAGTTCCATTTGTTAGTGGGAAAGATAAAGATGAAGGGGATCAGGGTCTAAAAAACAAAAATTATTCTAGTTTCTGTTCCTCTGCTAAATAAAATCTTTATTAAGATTCAATGGGCAAAATGCCCAGCCTAACCCGTAACTAGCATCTTAACTTTTCCTGTTAAGTAGGAAATCCCAGGGATGAGGTGCCAACCCATGGCTACCTAATAGCTTCTCTACGGTAGAGCAGCAATGCTTTTCAGAAGCAACTTCTAAACAAATAACAAACACAGAGTGAGCCCTGTGTGACCCCAAGCGAATCATTTAACACCACTGAGCCTCATTTTTTCCATCAGAAAAATAATCCTACCCCCTATCCACCTCCAAATTGTTGTCAAGATAAAGGAGTCGATTCTCCCAAAGTTGGGGGAGTTCCTGTGATAAAACGTACTCTGTAAACACAAAGTGCAATCAATTCATAATTTATAAATTCTTATGTTTTTTGTTTTGTTTTGTTTTTAATACTGAGATCTGAAATGGTTATATTAGAGAAAGTTTTTTCCCTGTTCTACTTTTTCACTTATATAAGAAAAGGGGCATAAGTGAAAGATCTTGCTATAATTTCAGCATCAATAGCACACAAGGTGGTAAGTATAGGAAAACTCTCTGAAATATCTGCCATCACTGGAGAATGAGGTCTATCTCTTTCCTAATGTGATAGATATATAAGATTTGTATCCATTTGATACATAGAACAGAATCCCTACCAGAAGATGTACAAACCCTGAGAATATTCGAAACACAAAGATAGGTCCCACTTTGTAGACAATCTAATTCGGAAGACAGATGCATTAATGAATTGTTAAAATGTGGAATTGTTGCAATGATTTTCAAGGTGCTATTGGAACATGGCAATGAAAGTAACTAATTTGTCATTTGGTTTGGTTCATTTAATTGTAAGAGCTAGGTGGACCAATTACAGCTGCTGGAGACTCTTTGGAGCATTTCTTGACCAGCAACAGGGTAGTAGAAAAACCAAGAACTATCCTGAGAGTTAGTTGGACTAGCTAAGACCCTGGCCCATTTCTACTCTTAATTAGCTTAGTGAGCCTTAATCTCCTCATCTGCAAAATAAATTGGATTGCTAGGTGATTAAGATTTCTTCCAGCTTCCACATTTATGAAACCATCCTAACGTTGTATATAATCCTACTGTTTATCTTTTCCTCTAGCTCTTCGGCCCTGCATCTTTAAATTATTTGAAGTTAAGAAAAATTTATTCTCTTTGATTGTTTGAAAACCAACACTATTATTAGGTCATAAGAGAGGTTCAAAGAACTCTGTCCAGAAATGGAGATGTCAAATTGACCCTTTGTAAGTCAGCAAAAACCTGCCCATATTTATGCTTTTTTGCTTTCTGGAAGATGCTTCAGCCCAGTCAAATGTTTTTATAAGGTTAAGAAACAAATTAGTGTAAGTGGAATGACAGCACTAATAACACTATCACATGTAAGTGAAGGGCCACGACAAAGCTTCCTGAAGGGAAATGGATGAACAAGTTGACCAAATCTGCTACATCTGAAAAATTGATCAACAAAGTACAAAATAATGAACAGCACTGGGATACTTCCACTGCTTGAGAAAAGAAAACAGAATATTTTTCACTTCAAAGTCCTTGTCATTAATACCGAAAATACTTAGGCCTCCATGACCCTGAATTTTCAAATCAGGACTCAGTAGCAGAACAGTGCTCACAATGAAATAGTTCAGACTGCCAGAAAAAGGCTGAGGAAATGACAAGAAACAAACTGCCTGCTGGGTTGAGAACTGTCAAAACTTCACAAAAAATGGGTATTTTAAACAAGTCATTATTTGAGGGTGGCAAGAGAAGAGGGAAATACTTAGGTTCCTCCCCACCCTGAACTTCAGCTTCGGATTTTGAAGGAGTAAAGGCAGCTTTATTTAGAATAATGGTTTAATCAAAGCACACATTTCTGTGAGCTCCTGTCACTTTTCCTTTGCAGCCAGTTTAAGCTGCCTAGCACGCCAGGAACAAAAGGCTCTGCTGGCAGATGAACGACCCTGACACAGTTCATCTGCTGCTCTTCCAAGGCATACTGTAAAACCCGCCTCCGATGACTGGGGAAGCTGGTAACCCCAAACCTCGCAGGCAAGTACAGGCCACCAGATTAGGGCCTTCCACTCCCAGAGAATTCTTCCCCTTTTACTATGTTATTATTGCATTGCTTTTGATTTTCCTTTCAAAGGTTTTTAATTGACATTTCAAGCAACATCAGACTCAAACTTGGTTATCAGCATGGATGCGCTTTGCCTTTAAAAAAAAAAAGGAAGAAGAAGAGCTTAAAACTCAGTAATTAAAATGCTGATTAACTTTTAAATACTGAAGTGTTTTATTCTGCTTCTGAGAACTTCATGATTCAAGCTGTGATTCTTTATGTGGGGCGGAGGGGTGTTTCTTCTTATTTTGGAGCCTTAAGAAAAAGGGCAAGTGAGGCTCAATTGAATGCACCAGGGATGTTAGAAACACAAATGAATGCCATGGAGGAGTATTAGTTTTGTGGAGCATAAACCTTTGCAAATGCCAATGGCTGGGAGAGACTGGAGCACTGACCTTCAGGGATGGTGATGGGGAGAATGATATAGAGATGATATTGGAGAAACAGCAAGAAGCCAGATCACGGGAAGGAATTTGATTTAATTCTAAGAGTAATAAGAAGACAGTCAAGGTCTTTAAGTATGGGGTCTGATGTAATCGGTTATGTTTTTTAAAGAATATGATTAAACATTGTTAGTTATCTATCAATATGTATATGTGCTTATGCTAGCTAACACACTGAATGCTTACTATGTGCCAGGTAATTCTCAGAGCATTACATAGTACCCTATGAGATAGGTATGATTGCTATTCCTCCTTACAGATAAGATGAGACAAAGTGAAATGACTTGCCATGGTAACATGCTTTGAAAGTGGCAGAGCTGTGATTTGAATTCTAGCAATATGATTGAAGCACTCATGCTTTTTAACCACTGTGGTATATACAGCTCTAAGTCAGTGACCAGTCAGTCTAACGTTACTGATATTACTCTACAACTATAACACAAACTGTGTTCTAAAGAATTTATATAGAATCTACTTCATTTTTAGTCTCCTAGGTAAACAGTGTTATGATGAATTCTGGACCTTCCACTATTGTCCATTTTCTCAGTGATTGAAGGATTTCAGGTACTTGTGGTAAATGTGCTCTCAAGTCTTATATAAATGTTCCTTAGGAAGCACCTCTTTAGCATCTTCTTAAAGCAATTCATAAAACCCTGTCAATTTTATCTCCAGATTATGTCTGTCCACATCTCACCATCATCACTGCCACAACCCTGGCCCAAACCACTGTTATTTCGTACGTGATCTCTGCAGCTTCTCATTGGCCTTCCTAATTCTTTTGCTACCCCACAAACCATTCTGCACCCAGCACCTACACCAATTTTTTAAATGTCATAAACATTTTTAAATGTTGTCAACTTTTCATCTCCAGAAGAATATAATCCAAGTTCTTTGCCAAAGACTTCAGTATCTGTGTGATCTGCCCTTCAACTACGAAATCTCATTCATTTTATGAGCCTCTTATCCTCTCACAGTATAATTTAAAAACTATACAAATCAAGAGCCTCCTGCAGCTGCTTCTTCTGGCACAACCTCTGACCTACCCTAATCCCCAACTTCAAATCTGGCTAACTCCTACTGACATTCAGGCTTTCTACCTAATTATCTCTTCCACTGAGAGAATTTCTGTTTCCTAGTAAAATTTTGTTACCTTCTATTTTTATTTCTCATAACTTCCTGTTTTCCTTCTTAATACTTCTTAGTTTTTGTAACTATGTTTCAAGTTTACATTTAGATATTTTGGAGATAAAACCTCCATGAGGTCAGGAACCACAAGGCATGATTCTCCACTGCATACAAAGTGCCTGGCTGGGTGCCTGTCACATGGCAGAAAAGCACTATCTATTTGCTAATCATTTGCTACACTTAAAATATTAATTTTAAATCACCTTGAGCTTGTTTCTTAAGGAGTCTTGGCATTTGATTCCTACATCTTTTTTTTTAAATTAAGCCCAAACAATTTATTATAATTATAGTGTTGTCAAACTATATTAAAAGCACTTCAGATTTGATTATACCATCAATCAGGTCATATGTAAAGTATTCTTTCTCATAACAATTCATGCATAATTATGTTCTCTGATATCCAGATTATAGCCTATTCTGCATATACATCACATCCAGGATTAAATGTATATCAGTATATGTTTACATATGATAAATGGATTATCTTTATCTGTCACTTCTTACTTTTCACTTTAATCAATGCAATTATGCACTAATTCAATTTTATTAGTCAAATCAAAAGACCATCTTTTGGTTGTATAGACCCTTTTATTGAATGTATTTGCAATTTACTCTTACCTGTACAATTTTACTCTATCTTCTTTGATTTGTTGATTAAGTTTTAAGTTGAATGCTGAGCTCATTAATTTCTAGTCACTCTCCTTTTCAACTATAGAAATAAAGGCTATATCTATATATATCTATATATACCTTTATCTATCTATCTATCTATCTATCTATCTATCATCTATCTATCTATCATTTATCTATCTATCTCTATCTATCATCTATCTATCTAAACAAATTGGCTAACAAATTGGCTAACTACGGCCTGCAGGCCAAATCCTGCCCTTTTCTATGCACCCATGGCTAGGAATGGTTTTTATATTTTTAAAGAGTTATAAATAGAAAATCAAAAGGTATATGTGACAGGGACCATATGTAGGTCACAAAGCCTAAAATATTTACTCTATACCTTTTACAAAAAAACCTCTCTAATTCTTGGGAACCATGAGGGAAGTCATTCTGAGAATGTAATCCACTTCTTGAGGAGAGCTGAACTCAGAACATCACTGAGAAACCATGCCTTTGTCCTCATGACTTTATGTACCTCTAGCTGTGACCATGGCTGAAACTTACTTTCTCTGAAACTTTATTTTTTAGAAACTTTTTAATCAAAATACAGCATATATAACAGAGCACACAAATTATAAAAGTGAAAAAGTTCTCTAAGCCTTGATATAAATGCTTTAATTGCATCTTATAATTCTATTATATAGTATTTTCATTATCAATTAATTATAAATATTTCTATTTGCCATTATAATTTCATCTTTGACCTATGAATTAGATGTGTATTTTAGATATCCTAATGTGTCTATTTTTTTTGATGCTAATTTATTTTTGGTAAGATGGCTTGACATATATAATAGCAAATATTGATAAAAGTCCAGATTTACTTTACGACTTAGCACACAATCAATATTTTTACATGATTTATATATGCTTGAAAAGAATATTTTTCAAGTGCTAGCAATATGACTGTATTCATATCCACTAGATCTAGTTATTTAATCACTTGTTCAAATCATCTACATCTTTAGTGACATTTTGTTCCTTGATCTATTAACTACTAAGAAAGGTGGGCTAGAATCTCCTATAACAGTTCACTATAATTTGTCCTTGTACTTCTAATTATTTTTGCTTTGTGTATCCTGAAACTATATTATCAACTGCATCTAAGTTTAAAATTTTTATATTTCTTGGTGTCTTGAATATTTAATCATTATATATCATGGACTTAGCAATGCTTTTTGCCTCCAAACTAATTTTATCTGATATTAGTATACCTATAGCAGTATTCACCTAGTTAGTATTTGCTGGTTTATCTTTTTATAGCACTTTACTTGCAACCTTACCATATCATTATAAATAAAAGTTAACTGTATTATTATAAATATATATAGATCTGTCAGTCTTTTAACTGGAAATTGTACTTTATTTAAATTTATTTTTATTACTCATACATTTGGATTCCTTTTTACTTTCTTTGCATCTTATGTTTTCTGTATCTGCTTTTTTTTTTTCTAATTTCAAACTTAGTTTTAACTCCCATTCCCTTTTTTTTAGGAGAAAGTAATACACTCCAATTACCACTGAAATATTAAAACATGTATTTTATTTGACAAAAATCTATAATTAATCAATTTATTTACCATTCTCCTTAAGGACACTACAGTGCTTAAATTATAAAAAATGAATTACCCTTTATGTCATAAATATTAATAATAATTTTCTTTGTTTGTTTATTTTATATACCTTCAATTTACACAATATTATTGTCATACATATCTGCCTTTTGTTTAGTAGTTTATCTAAATGTTTGCCATCTTTCTGCTTCTCAGATATTTACACAATTTTCACTGTGGATAATATATATATATATATATATATATATATATATATATATATATATATATATATATATATATATATATACCTACTTGATAAATTTTATTTGTAACCTCCAAATAAATTATTTTGATACTTCTGTAGTCACAGAAAATATGCATTCTCAGAACCACAAAAAAGTCATGCAATGCACATGTTTCTAGGTAAAGTCAAACAAAGGTAACAGTCTGATTTCTTGTTTCAGCTATCAATCTATAAACAAGTGTCCTTTTCTTGGTCTACTTAGCATCATGTTTTTTTCATTTTTCTTGTAGATCTTACTGTTTAAATAGCCCCATGCATTGTGCTGAGGTTCTGTCTAGTATTCTTAGCACAAGAAGGCTGTTTTACAGGCATGAGTTACAGTGCTGTTGACTATAAATGCAATGTTAATGAATTAATAATATATATTAAATAAAATGTCTTTAAACAGAAACTCTCACAAAATAGGGTTATATGTTGATTTGCTGGCAAAAATGTTTTAACCAGAGAGCCACAGGAACATATTGGTGTATTTCCTTTAAAAATGGTTTCATATTTGCTAATTCAGTGTTCACAGTGACCATAGAACATAACTGCAACAAATAAAGAGAATCTAGTGTATTATAATTTTCTTTTTCACATAATACATTACTTAGAAATACCTTAATGAAGTCCTATTTGTTGTAAATACACTCTGTTTTCATTTCTTTAAGTATCTCTATTTTATCTTTAATCTTGAAAGATAGTTTCACTAAGCATAAACGATCAAATCTTTTTTAGTACAGTGAAATGCTTTTTCATTGTTTTCCATCTTACATTATTACTACTGAGAAATTTGCTATCCAGATAATTGCCATTCCTTTTTAAGTAGTCTTTTATTTATTTTTTTTTTAATCAGTTTTAGACATTCTTTTTGCTTTGCTGTTCTGAAACCTGTTAAACTCCTTGGTTGGTGTTTCCCATCGATTTTGAAAAATGTTTAGGTTTTTTGTTGTTTTGTTTTTTGTTTGTTTGTTTTTTGTTTTTGAATATTGAATTTCCTTCATTGTCCCTTTCTGGGAACTTGAAGATGTGTATTTTAGACCTTCTCAATCTATCTATCCTCTACATCTCAATAACTCTAACATTTTCTACTTTTTTGTCTGCCTATGCTTACCTGCAACTATTTCCTTCAGATTAATTTTGAACTACTAATACTCTCATCATGTGTGCTATTCTGAATTTTAACAGTCCACTGACTGTCTAATTTCTATTATGTATAATACCATCTAACATTGAAGTTTTGGGTTTTTTTCTTAAAATTATTTTGTCAGTTTTTGTATTCTTATTCCTTAGTTGCTTGTGATACCTTACTTTATCTCAAACATACACATTTTATATTTTGTATCGGTTATTTCTGATATCTGCCATCTATATAGTTCAGATTGTTCTATTTGCTGTTTTCTGCTGATGCTTCTCTACGATGATTTATTTTCTTGCCTTATGATTTTTAATTTGTCTTCATAAGTTTGCACCTTTATCTATAAATTTTTGAAGTCTGAATTTAAATTCTTGCCTTCTATAGAGGATTTGTATTTGTTTTTTTCAGGCATCTGTTGGCACATCTGTCCTGAGACCAACTAAATTCCCAGCTAAACACACAAGGTATAAATATACTTGCCCTAAGCTAGCAAAGCTCTGGAGTGACATTTTCTTTGCTCATTCTACCCCAAGACAAGAATGATATATGTACACTTTCCTCTATACTCCCTGTAAGGCAGGTAATTCTATAGTTCACCACTTGGTTATCATTTCTCAGAGGATTCTAATTTGTGCAGAGAAAGGATATCTCTAAATCCATCAGAATCAGGAAAGGGCCTCAGTGATCAACAGAGATCCTCAGGATACACAATTTGATTCAGTATTTTTAGTCCTCTCAGTACTTTTCTAAATTCAGGTTTATTATTTTAATGCTTCTTTATGTGTTTTTAAAATATTTCATTTTGTCCATCTCTTCTGTCATACAGCCAAAAAGAAAAATTTAAATCAATTTTAAATTTAAATCAATCTGTTTCTGTTTAATAAAAATTTAAAAATATTTTATGATTTCCTTGAGTAATTCTTATACTTTTATATTAGTCACCCTCTCAAACTGAAATAAAAAATAAGTGATAAGTAGGTAGGTAGATATAAATACACATATAGTAACATGATTAGAATTCATTACTATATTTGGGCTACTGTTCCTATAGTAAGGCAATAGTGATATTGTATCATATTAGAAAATATAATGACAGCTGTTATAGACTAAATGTGTTCCCTCAAAATCATATGTGGAAGTCCTAATTTTAGTGTGCCTATATTAGATATAAGGCCTTTAAAAAGGTAATTATGGTTAAATAAAGTTATTAATAGGGCTGATGTCCTTATAAGAAGAGAAAGACACTCCAGAAGTATACACACACAGAAGAAAGGCTAGATTGAGTACAGTGACAATGCAGCCATCTGTAGGCCAGGAAGAAAGGCCTCACCAGATACTGACTCAGTCAGAACCTTCATCGTAGACTCCAAGCTACCAGAACTGTAAAAAAATCAAATTTTCTTGTTTAAGACACCTGATCTGAGGAATTTATATGGCAGCCTTAATGAACTAATACAAAATACAGCATATATTTTTAAATTTTGGCTAAAAATAAATGCACATTCATAATAAAAAGATATATTCCTATTAACACTATTACTGACTTATAAAATTCAACAAAAGTGTTTTCTAAAACAATTCAGATCAGCATGAAACAAACAAAATGTCCTAATGTCAGTAAAACTTTATTGACAAGTCAAAAAGCAATCATTTATATTATGCAATATATAATGCTTAACAATTTTGATACCCATCAAAAAATTTTTTTCACTGATGTCTCATCTAGAAAATCATAAAGACTTTTATATTAATATTTTATATTAATATTTAAATTTGTTCAAGCAAGAAAATATATCTTACAAAAAATACTTTTTTACCATTTTGTTAAATAGTTGAAGAAAGAAAACTAATGAGCAAAAACGTGTTAAAACTATTTTCAGGTGGCAAATGTAAAAAAAAATTTTAACTCAAAAGATTATAAATATACAATGCATTGAGAATAGTGTGATGCAAGCAAAGCAATACTGATGGAAAATTCATGAATTTAAATGTACAAGAAAAAGAAAGTTTGAAAATTCAAAGATCTAAGTTTCCATTTCAAAAGGCTAGAAGAGAATAGCAAATCAAAACAAAACTAGGAGAGGAGGAAGATGGCAGACTATGTCAAAGGGTTTGCCTTCTCCCAGATCTGCATTGAAATTACAACCAAATTATAAAATAATCAACCTGAAGAATCACCTGAAGTCTAGCTGATCTTAACACAGACCTCTGATAACATAAGGAAGGAGGGGCAAAATCCAGAATCCAGGAGGGAGAGCAAGGCTACAGAGGCTCCCCTGCAGGAGAGGGAGTCCTGGCCTCATTTGGGGGCTTCCCAGCCCAGAGTCTCGGCCCACAGAAAAGGAGT
This sequence comes from Cynopterus sphinx, assembly GCA_030015415.1. Classification (NCBI taxonomy): domain Eukaryota; kingdom Metazoa; phylum Chordata; class Mammalia; order Chiroptera; family Pteropodidae; genus Cynopterus; species Cynopterus sphinx. The sequence continues at coordinate 25,461,052 of CM057380.1, read as the reverse complement.
TTCCGAAAACTCTGACTGTAAAAACTGGAGAGGATTCTGGCCATCTGGGTGAGACAAAAGGAGACCAAAACCCTAGATACCCCTTTGAAAGGGCCATGCACAGGCTCTATGACCTGTGGACACTCACCCGAGTCACCAGTGGTGGGTCAGAGGCTCACTCAAGATTCATACCAGAAAAGACTGCGTTACTTGGCACTAAAAGTAGGGCTGGACAGGCAGCCACCAATGTACTTTAGTCAGCCCCCATCCTGAGCAGACTACAGACTTCTCCAGCTTGACTGTGCAGACCCCTCCCATAGGGCCATTAGGAAGCCTTGGCCTGATATCAGCTGGTTCCAACCCAACCTGCAGATTGCTAGGGGCTTTTGCTGCTGGAAGGCTAGCATGCCCTGCACAGATTCAGGGCCAAACATTCCCAGCTGGCAGCCAGGGCTGTGAGTGTGCATTTCAGAGACAGTTGCAGGCAGATCACTGATGGCAACACAAATGTGGATGGAACTCAGGGATCTGTGGGTCAGTTCCTGATAGCAGCTGGTCTTGCTGTGATCTGGGACTTTTGTGGAAACACACAAATGGTTACCAAAGTTGCAGCAAGGCTGAGATTGTGTTGATCTGACTGTTCTTATCTTCCTGAGTCCCCACCCCACCTACCCACAAATTGCCCCAGGCAGCCCATTGACAATCAACTGTCATGCCCCTCCACCCAGGGTATTTCAATACACACGGGCAACAAAATTTTGACAATGCAGGGCCCGCACTGCACGAAAATCAGTTGCAGGCAGACCTCTGCTGACTCAAAGAGCTACAATATTGCGTGGGAGGACCACAGGGGCCTGTAGGACCACCCCAGATGGCAACTTAGGTCACTGTGATCTGTGGCTACAGCTAGAATGTCCAGACACAGAGGTTGCTGTGAAACTGAGGCTTTTTTGGCCTGATAGTCCTTACCTCCCTGAGATCCTGCTTCACCCAAACTACAAAGTGCCTGAGCCTCTCTCACCTTGCTTTTGTCTGGGGTTATGCATTCTGTACAGGCAATAGACCTTGTCTAGTGCAGTGAGCATATTTTTCAAGGAAAATATTTGTGAATAGACCACTGCTGCTTGAATGAGCTGCAATACCTCTTGAGGAAATCACAGGGGTCTGTGAGACTGCCCCAGACAGCAGCTTGTCTCCCTGAGATCTCTGACTATTATGGGAACATACAGACACAGAAATAGCAGAAAACTGAGGCTATTGGCCTGACTGCCCTTGACTCCCTGAGCTCCTGCCCCATCCAGTACACGAAGTGCTTGCCACATGTTGATAGACAGCGGTGGCGCATTCTGCACAGTCAACAGATCTCAGACAGCAAAGTGAGCAAAGTTCAAAAAATATAGTGAAGGGAAAATCACTGCTGCTAGCACAAGATACAGTATCACTTGAGCAAATCTCAGGGTTTTTGTGGGCCCATCACAGACAAAAGTACGTCGTACATTGATATCTTACTTTAGTGGGAGCCCACAGTACCAGAGTTGGCAGCAAATGTGGTGCTATATAGGCTGACAGCCCCACGCCTCACTGAGAGGACACCCAATCTAACCCACAAATTACCTATGGCAAGCCTACTCCCAGGCAAGCCAGTCCCATCCTGTGCTTTCCTTGGGTCACGAATTCAATGCAAACAATAGCACTCAGTTCGTGTGGCACAAGAAAAGCCCATTCATCCTGGAGAAGGATTCAGTGGTAGAATACAAACTCACGTCCATGAGCTTCAGTAAGTCTTAAATAGATCTTGGGTGTTTGGAGGCCTGAAATAGGCAGCAGCTGACTTTGTTATAATTGGAAACCTATATAGGGAGCCACAGAGACAGAGCTGGCATGAAAACTGCCACTGCAATGACAGGGGGAAATTTACTCAATAGATCCAGGAGACTTCCAGAGTCCACTCAACATGAATATCACCCAGAGACTCTTCCATGCATCACTCAACATGAATATCACCCAGAGACTCTTCCAGTTTCAAGACATATGACAACTGAAAGGCAATGTCAAGTCTTAAGAAGCACTGGTCCCTTCACTAAACTACCCTAGGTCAGGTATGAGGGATAACTAGACCACTGGCTACAGCATCATCTCTTCCACTTACCTATAGATCAGTATAGGCAACAACTATCTGTGAATAGCTTTGTAGCTGCCACCAGGAGCAATCAGAGCTGACCTTGGCATACTGGGGAACCCCTCCCAAGAGGCCATAAAACCAACAAACCCAGAGGCTGACACTAGACAACAACAGAACAACTCCTGGCTAGTCCTATAAGCAGTACACACAAAGGTAGTTGCAACAAGTCCACAAGCCTGACAGTGAAAATCCAACTCAGTGCGGTCAGCCCCCACACTTATTACCCTGTGGATACAGCCAATTCCCACAATTAGTCAGCCTGAGTATTAATCTCATCCACTGATGTACTAACAGCAATATAGGCTTGGCAACAAGAGATCACACACAACCCACACAAAGATCAGGTCCAGAGCCCCTGGCACAAGGCATCAGGAATAGTGTACCACTAGGTCACACAGGACATCTTCCACATAAGGCTATCTGACCAAGGCTGAGAGATGAGAAACAAATATTCCAAACACATAGAAATAAACACAGAGAGGCTAATAAAATGAGAAAACAAAGAAACATGCCACAAATGAAACAACAAGTGAAAACTCCAGAAAATAAGCTAAATGAAATGAAGAAAAGCAACCTACCTGAGACAGAGCTCAAAATAATGGTTTTAAGGATGCTCAATGAACTTAGGGGGGAATGAATGAGCATGATTAGAACTTCAACAGAGAGACAGTAAGCATAAACAAGGACATAGAAACCATAAAAAAGAATCAGACAGAAATGAGGAATATAATAATTGAAATGAACAATACACTAGAAGGATTCAACAGTAGACTGGACAAGCAGAAGATCAAATCAGCAAACTGGAAGGCAAGGTAGCAGAATATACTCAATCAGAACAACAAAAAGACAGAAAATTTTTAAAAATTAGAATAGTTTAAGAGACCTCTGGGACAACATGAAGCATAATAATATCCAGATCACAGAAGTAACCAAAAGAGAAGAGAGAGAGCAAAAGATTGATAATCAATTTGAAAAACCAATGACAGAAAATTTCCCTAACCTGGCAAAAGAATTAGACATACAAGTTGAGGAAGCACAAAGAGTCCCTAACAAGAGGAATTCAAACACTCACATCAATACCCATTATATTAAATTGCCAAAGGTCAAAGACAAAGAGAGAATCTTAAAAGCAGCCAGAGAAAGGCAGCTACTTGCTTACAAGGGTATCCCCATAAGAATGTTTGCTGATATTTTCAATGGAAACTTTGCAGGCCAGAAGGGACTGGCAAGAAATATTCAAAGTTATGAAAACCTAGAATCTACAGCCATGGATACTCTACCTCGCATGACTTTCAATTAAAATGGAAGGTGAGATAAAGAGCTTAACAGACAGGGAAAACTTTAAGAAATGCATCACCAACAAGTCAGTATTTCAAGAAATATTCAAGAAACTTTTGTAAAAAGAGAAGGAGTAAAAAAGAAAAATGAAAAAAACATGCGAATAATAAAATGGCAGTAACTATATATCTATCAGTAACGACTTTAAATGTAAATGGATTAAATTCTGCCATCAAAAGACATAGGGTAGCTGAATGAATAAGAAAACAAGACTCATGCATATGCTATCTACAGGAGACCCACTTCAGATCAAATTCACTCACTGAATGAAAGGGATGAAAAAAGATAGTTCATGCAAAAAAAAAAAAAGTCAGGGTAGCATTATTTATAGAAAATAAAATAGACTTTAAAACAAAGGCTATCATAAGAAGAGCTTTATATGATAAAGGAATTGATAAACCAAGAGGGCATAACCCTAGTAAACATATACACATCCAACATAGGAGCACCAATATACAGAAAACAAATATTGACTGACATAAAAGGAGAGATCAACAGTAATACACTCACAGTAGACTTGAACACCCTATTGATACCAATGGACAGATCTTCTAGGAAACAATGGACCTAAAAGACACGCTAGACCAGATGGATTTAAAATATATTTTCAGAGCATTTTACCCCAGAGTAGCAAAATATACAATCTTCTCAAGTGCACATGGAACATTTTCATGGATAGACCACATGTTAGGATGCTAAACAAGTCATAATTAATTTAAGAAGATTGAAGTCATATCAGACATTTTCTCTGATCACAATGGTATTAAACTAGAAATCAACTACAAAAATAAAAATAAAAAATACACAAACACATGGAGGCAAAATAAACAATGAATGGGTTATCAATGAGATCGAGGAAGAAATAGAAAGATACCTAGACACAAATAAAAACACAACTCAAAATCTATGGAACATAACAAAAGCAGTCCTAAGAAGGAAATACATAGCAATATAAGTCTACCTCAAGAAACAAGAAAATGCTCAAATAAACAATCTAACCTTACACTTGAAAGAACTAGAAAAGGAACAGCAAACAAAACTTGAAGTGAATAGAAGAAAGGAAATAATAAAGATCAGAGCAGAGATAAATGACATAGGGTCTAGAAAAACAATACTAAATAATAATGAAACCAAGACCTTGTTCTTTGAAAGGATAAACAAAACTGATAGACACGTAGCCAGGCTCAAATTAAAATGAGAGAGGATTCAAATAAATAAAATCAGAAATGAAAGAGAAAAAACAACTACAGACTCAACAGAAATACAAAGGATCATAAGAAAATACTACAAGCAACAAATTTAACAATTTGGTAAAAATGGATACATTCCTAGAATCATACGATCTCCCAAGACTGAGCCAAGAAGAAATAGAAAATCTAAACCAACCAATTACCAGCATAAAATCAAATCAGTAACCAAAAACCTCTCAAAAAATAAAAGTCCTGGACCAGATGGGTTCATAGGCAAATTTTACCAGTCCAAGAAGAATTAATACCTATAATTCTCAAACTATTCTAAAAAATTCAAGGAGAGGGAAGGCTCCTTTTACAACACCATCATTACTTAGATTCCAAAACCAGAAAAAGATATTATAAAAAAAAGAAAACTGGAGGCTGATATCTCTTATAAACATTGATGCCAAAATTCTCAACAAAATATTAGCAAATAGAATGCAGCAATATATTAACAAAATTATACACCATGATCAAGTTGGATGTATTCCTGGGATGCAAGATTGGTTCAATACCCACAAATCAATTAATGTGATACACTATATTAACAAATTAAAAGATAAAAAACCATATGATCATACAGATAGATGCAGAAAAAGCACTCAACAAAAACCAGCATCCATTTATGTTAAAAACTCAGCAAAGTGGAAATAGAGGAACATACCTCTACACAATAAAAGCCATATATGACAAAACTTCAGGTAACATCTTCCTCAATGGGAAAAGGCTAAAAATGTTTTCCTTACAATCAGAAACAAGACAAGGATGCCACTTTCACCACGTCTCTTCAACATTGTATTTGAACTCTTTGCTACAGCAGTAAGACAAGAGAAATAAAAGGCATCCAAATTGGAAAGAAAGAAGTAAAAACTGTCATTATTTGCAGATGACACTACACTAAATATTGATAACCCTAAAACTTACACCAAAAAACTGTTAGAACTGATTAATGAATTCAGTAAAGTACCAGGATATGTAATTAATTATCAAAAATCAGTGATATTTTTATGTCAATAATCAATTTTCAGAAAAAAAATGAAGAAAACAGTCTCATTTACAATTGCATCAAAACTATTAAACACCTGGGAATCATATTAATAAAGGAGGTAAAAGACCTATTCTCAGAAAATTATGTCATTGAAAAAAGAAATTGAAGAAGATACAAATAAATGGAAGCATGTACTGTGTTCATGAGTAGGAAGAATCAACATTGTTAAAATGGCCACACTACCCATAGTATTCTATAGATTCAATGCAATCCCTATCAAAATACCAATGGGATTTTTCAGAGAGCTAGAACAAATAATTCTAAAATTTATATGGAATTATAAAAGACCTTGAATAGTGATGGCAATCCTGAGAAAAAAGAACAAAGTAGGAGGTATCACACTACCTGATATCAAGGCTACAGTAATCAAAACAGCACGGTATTTGCATCAAAACAAATACATTGATCAAAGGAACAGAATAGAGAGCCCCCAAATAATCCATGCCTATATGTTCACTTAAAATATGACAAAGAAGGCAAAAATATACAGTGGAGTAAAGACAATCTCTTCAGTAAATGGTGCTGGGAAAATTAGATACATGTAAAAACAAGAAGGAAAGAAAGGAGAGAGAGAGAGAGAGAGAGAGAGAGAGAGAGAGAGAGAGAGAGAGAAAGCAAGGAAGAAACCAGCCCACCTTCTTGCACCATACACAAAAATAGACTCAAAATAGATTAAAAACTGATATGTAAGACCCAAACCATAAAACTTCTAGGAGAAAACATAAGCAATAAACTCTCTCATATTGCTAACGATAATTTCTTTTCAGATATATCTCTTTGGATAAGAGAAACAAAATAAATATTAAACAAATGAGACTATATCAAACTAAAAAGTTCTTGTACAGCAAAGGAAACCATCAATAAAACGGAAAGACAATCAGCTGAATGGGAGAAAATATTTGCTTATGATACATCTAAAAAGAGATTAATATCCAAAATATATAAAGAACTCATACAACTCAACAACAAAAAAGCAAACAATCCAATTAAAAAATGGACAGAAAATCTGAACAGATATTTCTCCAAAGAGAAAATATAGATGGCCAAGAGACATATGAGAAGATGCTCAAGGTCACTAATCATCAGAGAAATGCAAATTAAAAACACAATGAGATATCATCTTATACCTGTCAGAATGGCTATCATCAATAAATCAAAGAACAAATATTGAAGAGCTTCTGGAGAAAAGGGAACTCTCATACACTGTTGGTGGGACTGCAAGTTGGTATAGCCACTATAGAAAACAGTCTGGAAGTTTCTCAAAAAATTAAAAACAGATATACCTTTTGACCCAGCAATTCCACTTCTGGGTATTTATCCAAAGAAAACCAAGATGATAATTTGTAAAGATCTATGCGTCCCTATGTTCATGGCAGGACCATTTACAATAGCCAAGATGTAGAAGCAACCTAAATGTCCATCAATAGATGATTAGATAAAAAGTTGTGGTTCACATATATAATAGAATATTACTCAGACATTAAAGAAATGAAATTCTACCACTTGCAATGACATGAATGGACCTAGAGATTATTATGCTGAGTGAAATAAGTGAAAATATGATTTCATTTATAGGTGAAATCTAAGGAACAAAAAGAAGAAAAAACTAATCAAAAACAGACACAAATTTGGAGGACAATCCAATGACAGCCAGAAGGGTGGGTTTAGGGGAGGCTGGGAGAATGAGGTGAAATACAAATTATTAGTTGACAGGTGGTCATGAGGATGGAGAACATGGCATAGGGAATGCAGTTAGCATTAATGTAATGGCTAGGTGGAGAGCCAGAGGAGAGAAGGAGCGATTAGGGAAATTGTTTTATAAACTATATAAATGTCCAACCAATGTACTGCATAATTGAAACTAATAAAATAAAATTTTAAAAATAAATAAAACTAACAAAAAAAAGAAAAAAGGAAAAAGCAAAAATCAGTGAACTAGATAACAAATTTAAAATAAAAAATTTAAAAACCACAGTTGATTCTTTAAAAAGATTCATAAACTTTAAAAACCATAGGTAAGACCCATCAAGAAAACCAGAATGAAAATAAATATAACCAGTATAAAAAGACAGAGGGAACAATAGACATTAGAAGGAAACTAAAGCAGTATTATGAATAATTTTACACCAAAAAATTTGAAAATTTGGGTGAAATAGACAAATTCCTTTAAAAATACAACTTACTGAAACATATCATAGAAAAAAAAAAACCAGAAAATCAAAATATACACTATCTATCTAGTTGAATCTATTATTTAAAACCTTCCCAAGAAAGTAACTTCAGGTCCACATATCCATGAATCTTCCTACCCAATCTAACATAAACCCTTTTAGATAATAGAAAACAAAGAAAAAAGAAAATGTTTCTAACATTTTGGAAGGGCTAGCACAATCTTGATTCCAAAATTGGATGTAGACCAGAGAAACTTTGAAACAAACAAAAATACTTACAAAATAGTTTCTTATAGACATACTTGCAAAATTCTAAATAAGATATTAATAAATATAACTCAGCAATATATAATAAAAATTATATGATATGACCAAATGAAGGTTATGTCAAAAATGCAAAGGTGATAAATTAATCTGCAGAAAAAAAGTATGAGATATTTATTGTACATTTGAGTTTTGGGATTGAGAGGTTTAGTATGTAATTTTTCTATAATCTTGAAAATGTATTTCTAAATAAAATTAAGTACACTATAGTGATAAAAGCCAAACAAGTTAAAGCACAAGGACATGAAATCAATTCTGAAATAATCTCAAAAGTGTATTTGTACAAAAGTCCTAAACCAATACTTACTCTAACAAGTAATCTTGCATTCAGATCTAACTTGAATTTGCAGTTGCATTTTATTTCAAGTAGCAAAAGAAACTGATAAGTTATTCCCCAGAAGTATTCTATGATTTCTCTTTAATGCATCTTTTTTTTTACAAATCCAAAGATTGATAGGTCATTCTTATGAATAATATCTATACATTTATTTCCAGTGAATTACAAAATCATTCTAGGCTATTGCATAAAGAAAGGATGATTACACTTTCACATTACCTGAGAGCCATACATCTAATTTTTGTTCAGTGTCAGTGAATGACCAAGATATCATCAACTTCTTATTGTACAGCAGAATTTTGTATCTACCCAAGTGAAAACAAAACCACACTTAAACCTGTTAACATCAGCTGGCTTAAACTCCTCTTGGAAATATACTGAGGTTATATTTCAAGCAAATATGGTATAAAATTAATTTAGCTATAAGCTGAATTTTATTGCTTTTAAAAGGAATTACTTCTACAATAAATTTCATCTCTCTTGAGTTAATTAATTGAATGTTATATCATGCAATCAAATTTTAACATAGTAAAAGTTTCCAGGTCATTTTAAATATGATTATTCAAAATCTTATTCAAAGTAATAAACTATAGTTAAGGTCAATTTAATACTGCATACCATTAAGATTTTGAAATGTGTCTTTGTAACTAACCAATTGAGGGTTTTATGGCTACATATACTGTTGTTAACAAAGTTTTATTTTCTTTATTGGTGATAATAAAGTACTTAGACTGTCCCTTAAAATGTTCATAAACCTAATTTATATTTTTACTTGAAATTTTTGTTCAATAATCTTGAAAATTTACAAATACTGAAAATAGATTTCAGTATCATATTTATCCAGTTACTTTAAAAAAGAAAAAGCCTAATGATGTATTACTAAATAGGCAAGTATAATGTTCACAATTAAGATACCACATTTTTAACTATCTATAAAAAATCGGCAAATCATCTATTTAACACCAGTTACAAGTTGATTTTGTACCCAATTAAGTTTTCTCTATTTAGAAGAAAAAGTCAAGTTATATTTATTTGGAGGGAGAGATCCTTGAGGAATGAGTTCTTCAGGAGTTTTTGTAGAACATGAATTTACTCACACAGGTACTGATATTATCCTTTAACATATCAGAAGATATGGGGAAAAGAAGACTTATGTCAGATGTCAAGACCCTGAAAGAAGGTGGTGGATTAACTGAGACGTCAGAAGAAAACAGCAAACAGATAGGCATTGGGCCATACATTCAGGTGGCAGATATCTTAAAGCAGAAGGGTATAAAAGGAATACATCAAAAATAGAGTGTAATTCAGTATCTGCCAAGGGGAACTAAGATTATACTCAAAAAAAGAGGAGGAGAAAAAGAAGAAAGAAGGAGTAAGGTCCTCTAAAAATGTTTGATATTCATTAAGTCAGGAAAACAAAGCGCACATGCCAAAAAGACAGGAGGTCTGAGAATGGTAGAGGTGTTACAGAACAATGGGGGGGAAAGGCAGATCATTAGTGCCTTAGAATAGCAATGAGTTTGTGTTAAAAATATTTGTTGATATGATTAATGAATTTCAAGAGGAAATGATGATGGAAGCACAAGGGCATCACTCTTTGGAAAAATAATTCTCCCTATGTACACCCATAATACTCTTTCAAAACTCTCATTTGTTTTAAGTCTGACCTCCCAAGTAGACTGTGCACTTTATGATTCAAGGAACCATGTGTAACATTTCACCACTTGTCCCCAAAATCTACTACAGTGCTTGGCACATATTAAACATGAGTAAAATGTGGATGATAACAGAAGGAAAAAAGGGGATAAGAAAGAAACAGAAAGGAGAAAAATGAGAAGTGAGGAAGAGAAGAAAAGGATGAATAACAGAGAAAATGAGGGTTAAAAATAAAACCACCCTAACAACTCTTTAAATTGAGTCTGTGAGACAAATTTTCCTGAAGAACATAGATGCTAAATCTTCAACAAAACATTCGCTAACCAAATTCAACAATCCATTGAAAGGATCACACACCATGACCAAGTGGGATGTCTTTCAAGAATGCAAGGCTGTTCAACATCTGCAAATTAATGTGATATACCAAATTAACAAGATAAGGGATAAAAATCATGAGCATCTCAACAGTTTCATAAAAGACATTTGAAAAATTTCAAGATCTATTAAAGATAAAAACTCTTGACAAACTTGGTATAAAGTAAACATACCTCCACATAATAAAGGCCATATAAGATAAGCCCACAACTAACATCATACTCAAAGTAGGACCAAGAATAAGAAAATAATGCTCACTTTTACCACTTTTATTCAACATAATACTGAAAGTCCTAGCCAGAGTAATTAGCCAAGAAAAAGAAAGAAAAAGCATCCAAACTAAAAAAAAATAAAATAAAAAAATAAAATAAAATAAAATTGGTTCTCTGAGTCATTGTCCACATTATGGAAAAATACCATTCCATTATCTCAATTCTAAGCAATGTTGCATAATAAACATGTTTCCAAGTTTTCTAGATTAGTATGGTTTCAAATTTTCTGTCACATTTTCCTCAAAAATATATTTATTTCTCCCTGACAGGTTTGGCACATCAATTAATGTTCTGAAAAATTATAGTCATCAGTATTATAATTTAAAACCAAAAATTTAATTTTACTTAGACTCTATGACCTTTAAAGTTATAAAGTCTTGTATTTGAAAAAGACCTAGCCATTTTCTCTGCTTAAGCAAAAGATCTTTTCAACATGTCTAATAACAAGAGCATTTGCTGAAATTCCTGCACCCCAAAGAGCTTAGTAACCTGAGAAGGGACCCCTTCTGTTACTAGCCACTTGTCCTCCTTAGCAGACCATTCATCATCAATTACCACTTCCATATGATAGTTTCCCCTTGCTGATTTCTTCTGAACTCATAAATATTATTTTAGAATTATTAAAGTAATGAAAACTTACTTATTTAAAGGGTGTGCAAAGGATGCAGGTAAAGCCAAAGACCCTTTGGATCACAACTTACAGTTTCTCTTTTAAATTTTCATTCTTCAACTAACTAGGAACAGAAGTATATCATAAGGCCTTTCTTGCTCATAAACAGAATGTTTTTTCTCCTTAAAGTTTTCTAAGAACTTTGAAACTCAATTTAAAGACTTAGAAAAGATGCTACAAGCAACCCTATGGATCAAAGGGGGCTACATACTAAACCTGACAAGCTCAGGGGAGGCCAGCATAGCAGGTCCAACAAACTCAGAGACCGAATTAACCACATAGGATGGTCTGAACATAAAAACACCTAAAAGTGGGGTCATGGTGGTAGTCACAGTCTAGGCCTGTAGCTTTTTTGACAAAGGTCAATCTTTACCTTAAGTAAGCCTGTCTATTGTGTGTTTGTATCTAAGATAACAGACTCTTGGAATGTCAGAGTAATCCTCTGTTTCTGGACCCTTCAGAGCATACCCACTGAACCCTTCACTGTTATATTGTCCCCCAAAACCATCTCTATGTGATATAAATATTAATTATTAATTATCCTGTACCCATCAATGTAAAAACAAGTATGTGTCTCTCTGTTTTATTCTTAATCCAATACCAGACATTTCTCAACTTTGCTTTCTTCTGCCTCCTTAGTCTACCACTAATGGATTCATATAACCTTCCTTAGGTCTCCCCCTTTAATTCTAATGTATAAATAAGCTACAAAACTGCCATTTTCAGGAGCATTTTCTAAAACTGTTGAGATTTTGCTTCCTGGCAATTGTTGTCAGTTTGGCTTAAACTTGTAAAAGTTCTCTGCAAGTTTGGATGTTTCTTACATTGACAATCTTAACACCAACATTTATCCATCTATTCACCAATTTATTATTACAAAATTACTTATTAATTTTTGTTTTGTTTTGTTTTGTTCTGTTTTTGGCTACCTTGTGCAGTACTCTAAAGATACCACAGTGAATAAAAGAGATGTTACCTGTCTTTAGGAGCTTACTACCTCATATAAAGGGTAGGTCAGAAATGAGTAATTTATCTACCCATAAAATTATCTCAGTGAAATTCAGATTTGCCAAATCTGCATATGGATAAGTCTTTCTATCTTACTAAGTTGTTTCTAATTTAGCCTATTAGAAACATCCAAATATGAATGCTGATAGCAGTCCTGATAGCACTACACCATAATTCTTCAGAGCAAGAGCCAAACAAATATAATCACATTTCTTAGTTTACATTGTATAGAATTTTAGTTTCATTGGGGTCTTGCTACAACTAAAATGCCTCTCAGCTGAAATACATCAGATATTAAATCATAGTAATGGAATGAACCTTGGAGATTACCTAGTCCATTTATCCACTGCAACAATTGCTTCTCCAACATAAATAGTACATTTGTATACCCACTGGGAATAAGAAATTTATAAACTTGTGGGAAAATCAGTTTCATTGTTAAAAGGATCTTAGATTCTAAAATGAATGGAAATTCTTCCCTATGATTTCTAACCATTTATCCCACTTCTATTATTCAAATCCATATAAAATAAACTTACTTCCCTTATACTAATATTCTTCAGACTCTTAAACATGTCGGGAAGCAATACGACATAAATATATTCATGTTTTAGCTTAGTCGAGGCTTATTGAGCAAATATTACTGGCATGTTGGATTAAAAGATGTATAAATGGTAAACAAGTATTGAAAGTTAAAGACAAGTACCTCCCCTGGAGTTATTTATGTACATTTCCAAAGGTATAAATCTAGGGATCATCATCTTTTCTCCCCAAAGATGATTTACATTATTTATATTACAGAGCAAAGCTCTATCTCACCTCCACCTCCCTCCCTGCCCCCACGTATCCCTCGCCCCCTCTCTTTTTATCTCTCTCTTTTTATCTCTCTCCCTCCCCTTCTCTTTCTCTCTCTTCTCTCAGAGGTAAAAAGAACAACTGCGCCACCAGCCCCTAAGTAAACTCTGAAATTTGTAATTTTGTCATTCCTGTCTCCGCTGTAAGTGCAGGTGACATATTCCCTCATTATGTCACCACATAGGGGTTTGGGAAGTGGGGAACTGATTAAAATGTTCTATGAGTAATTAAAAATCTGTCTCTGAGCCAGAAACCTCTTATTTCCTATCAGAATAAAATAAATAAATATCATGACTTAGCAAAAGATAGCTATTATTAAGACTTCTCTTCTTCAGCCCAAACACCTTGAGATTCCTCAAGCCTCAAGCTAATTATCATTCTGCTCAGCACATTAATAATTACTCACTATTAGCATGCCAGTTTGCCAATGTCTTCCATAAAATAGGGCCCTAGAATGAAATAATAAGTAAAATCTAGGAAATAAAAATTTTATATCAATTTTCTTAATCCAACTTTACATGTTTTTATTAGTAAATGAAAAAGAATACAACTCAAAGAAGACCTTTCTCTGTGTCTTTGTGATGAGACATGACATTAGTCTTCTTTAGACTATCTAAATTAATTTGAAAACCTATCCCCAGCCTCCTGCAAGTCTCACTGTGTATGTCTTCCATTAGATACTTCTTGGTGGTTTTGGGGTCCTGCCTGTAGACTTCTGGAAGAGATTCATAGCATTTTGAGTCACAGTATTGTCTCAGGAGGTTGAAAGTAGGTCCTAACATCTGCTTTCGAGTTATCTTCAAATATGATCACATAAAGTAAAATGAATTATGAATTCAACTTTTAAGTAAAGTCATGCATTTATGCAAGATGATAGTGAACAACGTTAAGGAGGAAGGGTGTTGCTTAAGAACACTTGTCCTCATTTAACATAAGGAAAATAAAGTTAAAGTTTGTCTAAAATCCCAGAGTATATGATATAATCATTTGAATTTGGATTCTTGAAGGCTAAGTATTTAGACAAAACTCAATATCAATATAGTTGACCAATGACTACATGTAATAATCATTCTTGAGCAGAAACCCACTCATTTGATGGGAACATTTTTGTATTTCCTAAAAATATTTAAGGACATTACCTAATCTGGCACATCAGGTGCTCTCTCTAAAACATTTACAGCTCTGAAAGAGACAATTTTCTAAACAGTTACGTATCTCTGAAGAAATTTGAGTAAGTAGAAAGCTATCTTTTCAAAAATATTTTCTATTAAAAAAGAGTGCCCACTTGTTACATGATCTTTTGCTTTCATGACTAGTTTGATTCCTCTATTTTCTTTCAAAAGATCCCCATTATGCACTATAAATACCTAGCCTATAAACTTTCAGAGGTATGATTAAGTATTTTTTAAAAAGCAGTTATAATCCTACGATTCCTGTTTTTGATCACTGCCCAAGTTAATTTAAAATTTTTAATTTATTAATCATCCCTTCACAATAATTATCAGCAAGGATTAATTTATAAAAGTACTATAAAATAAAACACAATGGATCAGGGTTTTTACCTATAAATATAGATACTCAAAGCAATACATTTTTGCTCCTCATCCCTAAATTTCTTACATCTCTAATCTGGCTTCATTCTAAACAGAGAGAACAATTTTATTATTTTAACTGGTAATGTCATTCTTCTCAGACCTGCCTCTATTCATTATTTCTGTTATGGTGGGGTTTTTTCTAGGACTTTGCATTCATGATTGAACAGCTATTAAGAAGCGCAACTTTTTGTATTTGAAGAGTGGGCTCCTTTCTGTGATGCCCTGGTTGACAGAGTACAAGATACTTAAAGGGAGTTGACTTAGCAAATGCACTTCTCACTGAATTTGGCAATAGTCCACACTTCAAATGCCAGCAAGTCCCAGTGAGCCCTGGCTTGTCAGCTAATTTCAGCTAAAAATAATTTCTACAGTGTGTTTCTTCCATTAATTATGCTTAAGAACCAGTTAATTGTCAGCATGATGTTAAAAGCAACTTTTTCCAAAGGTTTCCCAGTTGTATTAAAGCCCTTTTGCACTCCGTTGTCACCAAAAACCCGTGGTACTCACTCCAGTGTTCAGCAGCAGTTCGCATCTCCTGTCTTTCGTGGCAGCTGATCCGTGTACTGAAGTGACAATGCAGCACAGTAATCCCAGCCTGTCTATGAACCATCCTGCTTGATGTCTTTTTATTTTTCAAGAAGAGGCTCTATGGAGAAAAAAAAATATGGATGAGATTATTATTATTATCATTATTACTATTAATCTCTGAGAATTAGGCCATATGTGTATTCTTGAGATGATTCTCCCCATTCAACAACCAAAAGCCAACAAAAATAACCGAAAAGCAAAAACAATACAGTGGCTTAGCATCCACATCAGCATTACCGCTCAAATTAGTTTAGCTATCGCTCAAAACAACACTTCATTGTTTCAGGTTGTTAACCACACAGCCTTATAAAATAAAGCATGTTTGCTGTCATTTTGCAAAAGTCATTTATTTCTATACGAACTTGGCAACGAAGAATTTCAAAGATACCAGTGTGGGATTGTTATAGTGCACCAGCCAAAGCTGTCAGGCCTCATTACCTCTAAGACAAAAATTACAGACTAACGTGTTAAGTGCTTGAATAGAACCACGCCACGCACCATCTCGGTTCTGTGGTAATGGGATGACACCAGCAGCCCACAGGCTGAACTACAGCTGCTTCCCCTCCCCCTTCGCATCGCAGTGCACAGAAGTGGAGAGATGATAAACATCCAAGTCAAAATCGAATTGCTCGATTTATTGCCAGCAGGACCCGGCAGCGCTGCTGTTCCTGTGAATGCAATGCATTCATTTTAACAAACCCCATTTCAAGGGGTCTGTCACGGAGCAAACACACTTCTTATCTGGATGAACATTAGCATAGCAGCTCACAGTCCCAATTTATCTCTTTTAAAAAGGAAACTAGAAGTCAATTTGAGGGGTTTGTTCTGATTCTATAAAACAAATTGCTTTCAGTGATTTTATAATGATGTCATCCTGGATGAAGTGGATTTTTTTCCTCAGTATTTCGAATTTTCTAGTCACTTTTCAAAAATTTACTTGTTTCTCTAAGAGGGTTCTTCTAGACATTACAGGTATGTCCTTGAATACATTTTACATCCCCAAAATGGACTAATGAGGTAAAGTGTTTTAAAATTGATCACACTGACAGTGACAGTGAACTTTCCCTCCTCACATCATAGTTGATAGCTTAGTCAACTATCATACACACCTGGCCAGCAAAGAACTCAAAATTTCTCCCTGAATTTAAGCTGTGAAGTCCAGCCTTCTTATCCTAAATTGTTTATGTTTACGGTCGACACCTGTGAGATCTAAGCTGGCAAGAAGAAAGTGACAGAGCATAGACGGGCAACACAAATATGTTGTTCGACTCTTGGTATAGAGGATACGTGCTTCATCCTGAACTGGAACAAGGAATTGTCTTGTCCCAACCGGGCGGATGTCTGAGCATGCCCCTCATACTTCCAATCTGGAGATTTCTAAAATTGTCAAACTATGGAAAACTTGCAAGGAAGCTAGGAATCTGAGATTGTCTGGAAGAATAAGGCAAAGTAAAATGAACCAACCTGGGTGGGAATCATGGTGCTACTACTACCAGCTGTGTGCCCTTGGCTAACTTTTCTAACCTCAGTTTCCCTATTTGTAAAACAGAGGGAAATAATGCCTACTTCATAGAGATGTCAGGAGTAGTAAGAACTATAATGTATGGAATTCACTTAAAGCGTGGCACACTGGAAAAATTCAATGAGTATTAGAGGTTGCTACTATTTGATTTTGAATAATTGTTTTAATTCATCTATTAAATATATTCTTTTGCCAAAATGTTATGAGGTTTATAGTCGTAGAATGAAAATCTAGGTGATTACACTTACTTATAGCAATGTTTTCTAGAATTGTTTTCATCCAACCTCCTTTCTCTCTTTTAATGTTGATCAATTACACAAGTATCTACTCAGTTGTGAACAGACACCAAGTCATAACTATGAGGTAAATAGGTGCAACTGAGCTCACACGGACGTGTGGACAGAAGTTTCATTCTTTGTTAAGCAGCCCCTCTCCACCATCATGGCCTTACATGGCCCATTGTTAATCAGAATACAAATAAAATACATTATTTTCCATTCATGTTTTACTACAATATTTTATTTCTGCTATTATAGTACACTTTAGTGGCTTTAGAGTATAATTTAAACACTCTTTTTATTAATTGAGCACTTGGGATGACCAATGTATGTTATGTTAGGTGCTAGAGTAGGCAGAGTCTCTTCATTCCAGGAAAGTATATTCTAGAAAGGTGGAATAAAATTATACCCAAATGACTAAAATATAAGATGATATAGCACAAGTTCCATGTGAGAAAAATAAAATCCTAACGAAATTTCATACGCTAAAGGGACCAGAAAAAACTTCTGTGAGATGGTATTTGGCATAAGCCTTGATGTATGCTTGGACTCTCTTTAAATTGGAAAAAAAATGAAGTGGATTTAGGGTATAATAGGTACAAAAGAAAGGAAAGATTTGGACAGAGGAAAATTTATTTACAGGGATTAGTAGATATAGATCATATCATAGAGGATCTGGAATATTTAGGTAAGATTTTGTCCTTATATTGTAAGCAATGGTTAAATACTATAAGTGTTTGAACAAGGAAATAATATAATTTTTAAACTTTGCTTGAAAAGAATGAACCTAGTAGTATTGTGAAGGTAATATGGTAATGGGGAGTGATGAAATATTGAGACATCAACAGATTCCTATTTCAGAAAATAATTAATGAGGGTTTGAACCATAAGCCTCCAGGTAGTGCATTGTTCTAGTAAAATATCTATTACAGGACTTTGTTCAATTAGATACTTAATTTTAAAGGGGATAGATGCATTCATATTAAATAGCAAGACCATCCCATTCTTTCATGTATGCCAACTCCTTATTACATTCTTTTTCCCACATGTTCATGAAAAAGCTTAAGAGGCATTTCTGTCTTACCTTGAATGCTCAATGCAGCATCAGGAATAAAGCACGGTATCCTCTGCTTTTCTACACTATAGAGGAAATAGGGATCAGAGTAGGCCTGTAACTGACTCCATTCCCAGAGTGCTCTTTTCTCAGATGCCATTACAGGCCATGTAAGGCCATAGGCAGCCATGAAATATGTCTTCTTTTCTCCATTTCTGGGAAAATAACTAAATTTTTCTACTTTTAGAAAGCATTTATTCCTCAATGGACTAAAATTTTCTTTTAATAATCTTTTCAATGGCCCTCTGAAGGAAAATTTCGTGCAAGAATTATCATTCTATCCTCACAGATGGAGAAAACTGAGACAAGGAGATTGAGTGTCTTGCCTGGAGCTACAGGGGGCACATCAGTTTTCAAACCAGGCACAGTCATCTTCCTGTGTCATTGTGAGCATGTTCCTTGTGAGCTGTGTGAGTGACAGTATTAAAATACACCAATATTATGAATCCCACAGAAAAGAACTATGTTCTCTAGGGGGAAGATCATTGGGCTATATTTCCATTGCTCCCTCTTACATACATATAGATAGATAGATGATAGATAGATGATAGATGATAGATAGATGATAGATAGATAGATGATAGATAGATAGATAGATAGATAGATAGATAGATAGATAGATAGATAGATAGATAGATGATAGATAGATGATAGATAGATAGATACATAGATAGATACATAGATAGATCGATCACAAGTCCACCACTAGCTTAAAGAGAAGGTGGAAAGAGATTAAGTTGGCTTTATATTAGAGAAGATAGAAAAATGGGGATAAGAACCAAATGTCAGCCACAATTCTCAGGTCAACCAATGGAGTTTTATAAAACAGAATATACATATTATTCACTTAATTTATGAAGCTACTCTTTGGGTAATGCAAAATAATAATTGCAAAGAAGTCAGAGATATGAAATAAATAAGAGTGATAAATAAAAGTGTTGAAGGGAAATGATTTACCAAGAGGAAGAGACAGAAATTTAAATGTGATCGGATAAATAGGTTTTTTACAAGAAAAATTACTATACACTTTTGAAATAAGACTATGAAAAGCACACAGAGAAATGGTGCATGTAATTCAGCTTATCTGAGTTCACATTTTGAGCTTTTCATTTTTTATTCCTCCTTAATAATGTCAAGGCCAGGATTGTTTTACACAGATAAAGTCACATGGCATTACTTATACACCCGTTTAGCAAAATAACTCCTAACTCTCTCATTGTTCAATAAAACATTGGACATGAGTATAGAAAAGCTCACTTAACTCCCTTGTTTCCAATATCTGCTTTGAGTATACTTAAGAGATTCTTGATGTCTACGCGTGATTGGGGTCACAGCAGACAATTGAGTTTTCTGCCTACAGACCCTGGGAGTAAGAGATTTCCCACTGGGTGGCCTTAACTAGAATGACCAATCCATAAAAATTCAAAAAAACTCCAACTGGCAAAATGGCAAGGCATGGCAAGAAGGCATTTTAAATGGCACCTCCAAGCTGATAATGCTAACAGTTTCCAATTGCCACTCTGCCACTCTGATCTATGCATTTTAAATAAAAGTATTTCATTTTGCAGACGTGCCCTGAGGCAAGTCCACCAAGAGTGGCACCAGGTTATAAATTTAATAAATAATGTTGTCCATTGTGATACTTTAATGACAGGCATATGAAAGACTCTTTCTCCTCATATTCCTAAACTCCAGTAAGTGCTAAGTATTCTCCTAAAATTTGCATTTTTACATTCTTTCCACAAAATTTATGCTTGAGGCTAAATTTTAAATACAATTTCAAAATCCCTGTTTATTCCTCTGATAATAACACACAATACAACAGTAAAACCTGTACAGAGCAATCATATGTCAGGCCCTGTGCTGGGCTCATTATGTATCTTTTAATTTATTATTCACAATAACTCAGTAAGATAGACAACATTATTCCATTTTATAGATCAGGAAACTAAGGGTCAGAGTTTTTTAGTAAGTTGTCTGGGAAAGCGTACCTTAAGTCACTGGTCACAAGAGCTAGCTAGCTCTAGGCCCAGTTATACCATAAATCTATTTCTACCAAAGCCACTGAATTTTGTACTAATATTCTATAAGAAAGCTTCCTCTCTGTATTTTAGCATTCTAGGAATATTAGAAACTTCTTAATTCAGAGAATAAAGGCATTTCTAATGTAAGTGTATGTTTCAGATAACATAGGTCTTGTTATAGTGCAGATTCTTAATAAATAGTTATTAAATTGATATGTACTCTTTAGCTGCTGTTGTATCTTTATTTTCCAAGGAGCACTGCTTTATTAAAATAAAAACAAATGCAATAGATGGAGAGACAGGCGCAGTTCAAGTTACTGCTACCAGGAAACCTTTACAGACCATCTGCCACGAGACACATTCTCTAACAATGCAGACCCGGTGGTTACAGACAACCAAGTGGAGTCAAACAGTTCATAGCTTAATTGCCTTCTAAGTTTTTATAGCACCAAGAAAAGGTCTGACCCTACCGAGCAAGCTGGAAGGAAAATATGTCTTCTTAAAGCCTTCTGACCTTGAAGCACTCATCTCAAAAAACTTCTTCCACCCATAGGCAGATATGTTTATCCATCATCCTGTGTGTGAGGGAAAATGAGTCTATAGAGACAAGTTTCACTAAAAAAATTATAGATTTAAAAAAATAAAAAGCAGTTAGGTGCATTTGTAGCTCGTTTCTTATTTCCAAAGGGAATTCGTGGGGGGAAAAAAGAAAAAAGATGATGCCACAGTGATAGTATTTCCAGGACCTGACTCCCTAACTGTCTATATATTTAAGAGATAACTAGCTTCTAAAGGATGTCTGAGTGCCAAACCACAATTAACACTCATTTACAAAATGGTATAAAAGCATCAACAAGTTTTGACTTAGTTTTACTGAAATAATAGTAACTGCTTAAGGTACCTAAAAGGTACCTATTTTTTTTTATAGGATTTAGTATCTCCTGTCCTTTACCTTTAAAAAATACTTTTTAAAAATGCTATGCCCATGGACACACACACCTACACACACACACACACACACACACACACACACACACACATTAAGGCATCTGACATGATTAAAAGAGCGATATTTTAGAAGTCTTCGTTATACAACCTCTGGTGATATGATCCCTTGCCAGCCACCGTTTACCTGATATGACTCTGTTTTCCCTTGTGTAAAATTGAGGAGACACTATCATCTACATTTAGTTGTCATTATTTGCAGCAGATATGTTCTATAAAGTTGCCACAAAAACTGAATGAACAAGCACTGAGCCATCGCTTCCGCTGAAAACACAGGGTTAGGTTTCTGCGACTAATGATTATATAGCTTTTTTATGTGTTTCTGTTTAAAGACACCTTATTCAATATATAATGGTGATTCATTAACATTAAACTCACAGCCAACAGCACTATAACTCATGTCTGAGTGAAGCTTTTCTAACACGTTTTTTTCTTCATAAGTCACATCACAACCTTCTCACAGTTGGAAACATTGGATAGCACTTCAACACTGTACATGTAGACCATGTTAAATAGCAAAATAACCAACAAAAATTATGAAAGTGTGAGATACACAGCACTAAATAGACCCTAAAAGGCACGCTTGCTTGGTATGAGATCAGAAACAAGAAGGCAAGGCATAGCCTTGTTCGACCTCAGCCAGAAATGCTAGCATAGGGCAATTCAAATTTTCACCACTA
This sequence comes from Cynopterus sphinx, assembly GCA_030015415.1. Classification (NCBI taxonomy): domain Eukaryota; kingdom Metazoa; phylum Chordata; class Mammalia; order Chiroptera; family Pteropodidae; genus Cynopterus; species Cynopterus sphinx. Next base: position 25,438,799 of record CM057380.1, on the reverse strand, counting down.
CATGCCTGTTTATGAAAGGCTTTGAACGTGCTGAGAGTATTGATTTTGCGGTTGCAAATAAATGTTAGCAGGTAGGTAAATGAGCAAGTACAGAAATGACTAACAATGAGGATTGACTAGAATGGGAATATTAAAAATCGAATTGATTTTCTTAGATATAATTCTTCAGATTGAATAAAAATCCTGGAATTTATTTGTCATTAATGTGCCAGAGGTTAATGACTTCTTGCTCTATCTTTTACATGACTCTAGGTCTCAGAAGACAAAGAGAAGGCAGTGCTCCGACAGAAGATGCTGATTGGAGCCAAAGCCAGAAAGGAAATGCTGCTTCTGAACAGTTTATGTCATGTTGGTTCCAAATAATTTTCACTCATTTATTCAGCAAATGACTTAATATTATAGGATCTGTGCCAGGCAGCATGTACACAAAGAATGCACTATAACTGCTCCCTTTTAGAACTGTTCTCAGTTTCTTGGAAATGTACACAGGCCAGACTTTTTGGTTCTGCCTACTCATGCAGGAAATGGCAATGCAGGTTTGTATTTGCTTGCATTTGTATCTTCTTAGGCTAGTCTGTACTCCAGATCGCACTGGGAAAGTGGGATGAAGATTAAGGCAAAATAATGAATATCCTCCATTCCCCAAGGGTTAGTGTAAGGACAATATATATGTGTAAATAACATGGAAATTGGGAAAGGATATATTCATGTTAACCTATTGTTATTATTGATGATGAGAATGAAATTATATCATTACCAGAAGTCATCAGCTTCATAAGGCTTTTCCTTTTTTTGAATAAATGACTATTTTGACAAAGCAATATAAATTGACTTTTAGAAAGTTATGTTTTTTGACACGTTGAAAACTGCTGGTATGTGCTCTCTCTCCTATAGCTTAAGGATTTCAGACCATCACTATAATTATGTAACAAAGCATGTAAATTGAAATTCAATGCTGGTACAAATAATTTAGATTCCTGAAATTGAATTTTTAATGCATACAATTAAGAAACACCAAAATGAGTTCATTTGTAAAGGATCTGAGTCTGAACCTACTGTACTGAAAGTGATTCACATCTTCTCAAACTTCCATTATCAACAGTGGTAGCATAATCAATCATTCTAGACGGTAGGTGACAGAAAAGAGTTTTAAGTCATATCTTAAAGTCAGTTTTTCATCATCCTTTTCTTAACCCTAACTATCCAATTCTCAAGAGTTTTATATTGTGCATATTTTATTTTCTTTTTACTGTACTCTATTTTAATAGGTTCTAGGATATTCAGTGCAAACTATCATTAATTTCATCTTTTCTATCTGATTATATAAAGAGTGAATTGATCAAAGAGGAAGTAATTGTACCATTTTTTTCTTATGTTAATAGAAAGTTGGAGTATTTGTAGGTTATTTGCAGAAGCAAAGGAATAGTATTTCCCACTTTTGTAAATATTAAAATTCTGAGTAGAAGAGCTCAGTATTAGTAATCATATTACTTTATCATAGCACTATAATAGCACATTTGTTCCCCTAAACATTTCTTACTAATTTACTAATAATCATTCTCCAAGATCTCCAGTTGTTTCAACCATCCACCAAAACTACCTAAATTTGATTTGAAGAAAATAATAGTACATGAGCCCTTTTTTAACTTTTCTTTAGATCTCTTTCACATATTCTAATGAGCTTATTTTCATTATTATTTATGGTGTTGGTCTTGATTGTCCTGAACATGAAGTGAAGGAGAGATTACAAAAGAAAGAAGCTACTTAAGGAAATACAATTCAGAAAAGAAACATGTCCCAAATCAATAAATGACAGTCTGGGTACAGTCCTACATATTTAAAAAAAAAAAAGTGCAACTGATTTTTCTCAATTTTTACAAAACCAATGGGAGGTATGATGGAAGATGTGAAAGTGGAAAATTTTTACCTAGAATGTCACATAAAAAAATGAACTTGAAAACTTTAAATAGTAAAAATCACCATCTTGTCTATGATGAATATAAATTTGTTACATAAATTTAAAATATGTTCTGTAACAGTTCTAGCTTAAAATATTATTAGAGTCTTTCTCTAACACCCAAAGGTGGTTCAGAGTATTTACTTTTTAAAATTGACTTCCAGGCAATTGTTTTTATAGACTTAATCATGGATAGATATTTGAACAAGGTTGATGGGTTTTCTACAGGATATCTATACTGAAATATAAGGTGATGTAGCATTTTGAAGATTTTGAGTCCCGGGAAATGGTCAGTAGAGTTATCAGATGTACCTGCCTAATCTTGAAACATGTTCCAAAAAAGGTAAGGCTAGTAATCCCCTCAGTGTTTAAGCACATATTAAGGGTCTGCTACTTTCTAAGCACTGTACTAAAATCATGTTGATACTGAGAAACCACTGGACATTGTTTAATTTGAATGAATACTAGAGTTACATCCTGTGTCCAATTATTAATACTGCCACATACATCCACCTTTTTGGATGCTATAACAGAAGTTTTTATAAGTGATCTCATTCAATCCTCATATTAACCCTAAAAGAAAGGTCTGAAATTTAGCTTGTATAGAGGAAGAAGCTGAGTCACATGGAGGCCAAAATCATTTGACCAGCGATATGCAATTTGAAAGTGGGAGAGCTAGAAACAAAATCCAGTTTAATCTAAACTCTATTTCATATCTCTCCTCTTTGGTCTTCAGAATTATAAAACTTTTCTACCTTCAGGAAACCACTGTACTAAAGAAGACACCTTTAAGGAGATTGTACACCATGTCTTAATAGGTAGAGAATGTCTTCATTTTTCAGTCAGTACTTAAGGAACAATCCACTGTCACCTATATGCTAAAATAAAAGCTAAGAAGGACATCATAGCTGGCACACAATCAAGGGCCTAGGGTAAAGGAAAGAGAAAAGAAAAATTTTAAGTTCTTTTATTTCCAGTCTTACCAAGGACCAGCCTTCTCTATATAATTCTTCTTCCCTAATATTTTGTCATAGTTGTTTTATCAGGAATAGATACATTCATCAGCTATAGAAATCTACAGTCTATAGGGGGAAAAAAAAGGGATTTTCTCCTCTTTTGGGTTACTGATATACACAATTCCCAAAGTCCCTAAGAAATAATAGGTGGTCTCATTTCTCACATGCTTATATTTCTTTTCTTTCATTGATTGCAAATAGCTTGAGTATAGTCTCCCCAATATGTTCTCCAAGTGTTTTTCTTCTGCATAAAACATGAAATTGTGAAGCATGGAAGACTACACAGTTCACTTCAGCCACCAGAAGTCATTGATTTCTGCATTTATTTCTTCTAGATTTCAAATCTACTTTTATGCTGCTTGTCATATAGGGTTGACATGTGTCACAAGATGCTGCTACATACTGAAGTGATGCATAACCATCTGACAAAATTTTCAAAGAATAATACATTTGAATGCTTCTGTTTAGTGCGATGAACTCAGACAATAGCTCAAAATCAACATTTATAGGAGTAATATAAATACAAATAATGAAGTTATTTTTAATAAGACCCAGGAAAGCTAATGACAAAAATCAGAGAGGGGTCTCCAGCTTCATTATCTTGCTGACTTTAAATACATAGAATTAACTATTTGTTTTAAAATATTATTGTAAGGTTAGTTGATGATAACCTTTTAACTCTCTTTTTTGTATCTCACAGTCTTGGATTTCAGTCTCCTGGGATTCTCATTTAATTGTGTCACTAGTTTTTTTCTGATCTCATTGGTGATCCCTTCGTTTACTAAGGATCAATTTTTCTCATCTTTTGAATTTTACCTCTTCTCTGGAAATTATTATGAGTCAAAGAAAATAAGTAATAGAAGAGAAAAATCATAGCACATGTATTCCAGTATTCCTCTAATAAAGTGAATGTGGGTGTGTGTATATATACACATACACACTACCCTTATAGATGAAGCAATATTTCTGAGTTATATAATAGAATAACATTGGTACAAGGTAAGTGTTAGGGCTTGGCATACGTGGTGACACATGGTCTAGGCAGGGTGTCTAGAGAGGTTACAGATCAAGAGAACCAAGTCATTATTTCTACTTCATTGTGAACATGTATAAAATAAAAATAAACAACATCAAGCCATATTACCCTCTCTATCCTAACAGCCAAATGCACATTCTTTTATCTGGATTCATGTCCCATACAGAATCAAAGATAAAATTCTGGCACGATCAATTGGGCAAGTTTCTTTGCATAGAGTAGATAAAATGAAATAAGGCAAAGATGAGTTAAATATTCATAAGTTTAAAAAATAGCATTCCCTTCATCATTCTATTAGATGCTATTTTTCTATATGAATAATAGTGTTTCTACTTGACTCTCAGGTTTCAGTTATTCAGAAAAAAAGCTATGTAATTCATTCATTCCACAGGGCTTACATGATGTATATTTCGTGGCTTTTAATCAGTATCAACTTTTGCCTCTTGCTCTCATTATTTCTGCTGTACAATTACTACATGAAATTGCCAATATTGAACCTTCAGACTATAAAAATGCCAGTTTATACTTTAGCCCATACCTTTAGCTCACTAGTCTCATCAAGTGACTTCATTCTGGGCTCTAGTCTTTGCTCAGGTTAGCACTTATTTACTTGCTTTCACATACCCTGCCCTTTCCTACCTTTACTTGGCTAACTTTGACTCATCTCTTAGGTCTCGGCTTCTATGCCTCTTTCTCTAGAAAACTTTTAACTAGAAAAAAAAACCTGAGTTCTGTGCTTCTTCTAATCAGAAAAAAATACATAGGATTGAACCTTTGTTTTTCTCACATACAACAATCTACAGCATCCCATTTGGAACATATACCTATTGAATCCCTCTATCTAAGTTGTTTATTATTCTATTTCTGACAACCTACCCTATGCTACAGATGTTTTTGTAGGATGGGGATTTAGCCATTCTTTGTGGTAATTAATGCTTTTTTCAATGGCATTCGTCTTCCTCAGTCAGAAAAGCAATTGTAACTACTTGCTGCAAATGTATTATTCTATAAATTGGATAATTTCCCCAACCTTTACACTTTCTGCTCAAAACTAGTTTTATATACCAAAGGAAAAAAAAAATGATTTCTCCTACAGTCAGGGAAAGCTATATGTTTCACCTTATTAGTTACCAGTACAATTCCAGGTGCTGCCATTCCCCAATCTGATTCTAATTGATATGAATGTTTCAGTAAAATGCCTCCACAAAGTCCTAATACAGATCCAGATATTACTCTATTATAGCCTAAGTTTGAATCTTTTGAAATAGATATAATTTTTCTAACTCATCAAAAATTTATTTTTGCTGATTTTTAAGGGGGCATGTCTCATACAATAGTATGATCAACAATAGAATGAATACTTTTTTTTTCTTTCAGGAAAAGTGATCACCATAGGAATATAGCAATTATTGATATAAAGGGGGGAAAAGACAACCTAAAGGTTTTTCCTCTAAGAAATATGCCTTGACATATCTTTTAATGTATTGATTACCAAGATAGAGCTACCATGAAGCAAAGACACAGGGCAATACTGAAATTTGGATAATGAAACAGTTTTGACTACCAACAAGATAATCACTTCAGGTTATTTAAAGTAATTTCCGAAGCATTTAATATTTAAGGCAAAAGAGCCACTAAATCTGTTATAGTTATAACCAAAGTTTAATGTCCAGAGAAAAAGTAAAAATAATTTTACGTATATAGAAACATAATCTTTTCCTGAAATAAGGCCACAGACATACCAAAAATATAAATTCTCAGATTACATATTTCATATCAAAATTAACCTGATTGAGTAAAAATGTATTCATTTATTTAATTTAACAACTAGCTCTCAATATTTATCAAATATCTACCACTGTACTGGGCACTGAGAAGACAAAAATCAGTGAATAGAAGTTGAATACATACAAGCTTTCAGTCCAGTAGAAAGTAAGAATAAATAAACAAAAAGGAAAATGTAATTATCAAGTATCATGATCCACCACTCCACCTATTGTGACACATGGTAAGAGTGTATAGGACACATATCTATCTGTAGGACCTTATTATACTACAAAAGTTTTCAGCATATTCTTAACAAACCTCCCATCACACTGATTTTCTTCTACCATCCAACACATTTTACCACCAAGCAAACAGTTAACAGAGCCTTCTCAATTACACTTGGTCAGACTAGAGTTCAGGTTTTTGTTGATTGTTATTGTTTAATGGCTTTTGATTAGCCACAGAGATGCACCATGATGAACATATGCTACTGAAATTTATTCATATAATCATTTTTACATGCCTGTATTTTCTGAAGGTTCATGTCAGTTTATTTTCTGTCTAAACCCAACTACTCCACGACATAACCAGATATTAAAATTAAAAGGCCTTTCATGTGGTGATAAATGATAATAATAAAAATCAAAATCATCTGGCTATCTGGAAGGTGTAATTAAAAGGAATTATTGTTCTATAATATAACAAAAGGAAGCAGTAGGCAGAAGAAAATGAACAGGAAACTTTTGGTATATGTTTTAACCAAGACAGAATTGATTGATTTGGGGGGTTGGGGGGGGTACTAAAGATTCTCAGATAAATTTAATCCTTATACAGAAAAACCCAAGTTAAAAAAGAGATGTTTTAAGTCAAGGGGGAACTTTTTTTTATCAGGTGACCTTTGGACTTATTGAACAAAACTTACCAATGGGGTCAATGCCACTGCACCTTCAAAGTAGACATCGATAGGTTTCAATTTAAAGTGAGCACTTAACTTTAACACCAGTAGCCACAATGTTGAATTGGATTTTGCCCAAAGGGTGAAATAAGAAATTTTAAATTGTATTACTTCAAAGATGAAAACCTACTGTGTCATCTACTGCATATTTTTCAGGTGTGTGTGTGTGTGTGTGTGTGTGTGTGTGTGTGTGTGTGTGTGTGTGTGTGTGTCTGTCTGTCTGTCTGTCTGTCTTATCTTTTTCCTAAGAATAAAAATAGGTAAGGACATTACCTGGAGTAGAGATAATGCTCTTGTCAACAGTGCCAAAATAAATTAAAATTTCACATGTCAGGTGGTCCTGGCTAACATACTTAGTTGTTTTATATTGAAAGTCAATGACCTTGACCTCCTCTTCTAGCCAAGAAGGAGTAACAGAAGTCATATTTACCTTCCTGAATAAAATAATTAAAAACCTAGACTAAATATTTAAAAGAACAGTTCTTAAACACTGGCATCAGACAGCATCCAACTACAGTTTCTGAGAGAAGGCAAGCCCTGAAATTGTCCTGGCTTACTACCTTGAAAAAGTTTCCAAACTGCAGCACCTGGAGGGGAGCCTAGAGAGGACAAGGTGGCTTTGAAGAGACAAAGACTAAAAAGGAGAGAGCTGCACAAAGAGAAAATGCTGAAGAATGAAATACAAATAGAAAAGAAAAACAAAAAATGAGTATAGGAAAAAGAGAGATAAAGCATCAGTGAGCTATGAGACAACTTCTGGCAGTCTACTATCTATGTCGCAGGAATCTCTTTGTACAGACAAAGAAAGGATGACAGTATATTTCTCATGTGAAACAAATCAATCTAAAATACAGTTGGGCAGTATCCATAAAAATAGCGGAAAAAACTACCATGGAAGAATTTTATACCCAAATTATTTTTCAGAAATTAAAGAAAAATAATTACTTTTTCAGGCATCAAAATGTTGAAAGAATTTATCACCGCAAGATGTTAAAGGAAGTCTTGCAGATGGAAATAATGTGATATCGAATTGAGATATTAATCTATGCAAAGCAATAAAGAATACCAACAAGAGAATAGATCCTTTACATCATGTAAAAGGATGCTAAAAATTTAGACATCAATACGATAGATACTACAGCATTAGATAGATTCCCATGTACAACATTTATAATGGAAATGGTCAAGAACTAGCTTTGTGCCTCTTGTGCCCTCAACCAGGTAAAACATGAAAAGTGGTCAGAAACTTAGGAGGGAGAATTTGCTGCAGACATTTTGGGAGAGAATGTTGCCACATAGACTTCCATCACCTCTCTTGGTCGGAAATATGGAGTACTTCCTCATCACCTCAAGCCTAGGGAAAGAGATGCTTCTGGGAACACTTGGAGAGTTTGTAGTTGAAATCACAGAGGATTTGTCCCTAGCTCACATATGAGAAAATTTAAATCACCTAATGATACAGAATACAAGTGAATGTACAGTTTGTCCTGGATCCAAGTATCTAAGAGCAAGGGATATGTGGATGTTTTCTAAAATAAGCACTGACCTTGGAGAGAGGGCCAGTATGACGTGATCTTGGGTTCTTTCCTACAGAGCAATCTAGAATGATGGTGAGACCACAGTAGTTGAGTACATGAAAGTGAACACCAGATTCCGAAGGTGTTGCAAGCAACTCTCTGAAATAAAGAGGCATCTGCCCAGGTCAAGAGAAATGCAAAAAAGTCATCTGCAGTGTAGCAGTGAGAATTCACAAAAGTGCCCCAAGTGTTATCTTTAACCATCTGCTAAACTAAAAGAATGCAAAGTCACTCAGCCAAGAACCACCCTATCTTTTCTCTCTCTCAAACTTCTCCATCTGCTCTATTTTTATCAGGGCACAAAACAAGTGGAACAGAAGTTGTGTGGGGAGAGAAAGCAAACCACACTCTTTCCTGGAAAGCAGAAAGCCACTGGTTACAGATCAAAACATAGGAAGGGCAGGAAGGTGTAACTTTGAATGAAAATTGTGTTGAATTACACAAAATATTAACTGATACTCTGTTAAAAAAAACAACTAAGTTTATTATAGGGAAAAAATCACGCCATTCATCATTTCTTTTTTGAAATCCATTGAGTTTTGAAAGAAAAATATAAAATATATATATATATATTTTTTGCATATATACAGACAATTTTGCAGATACACTTCAGGAAATATAAGTTATTACTTCTAGAGAAAAAGACCAAGCTATGAAAATAGAATTAGTTTTTTTTTTTTCTGATGTGTGTATCATTAATACCTTTTCAACCTTTCTCATTCCTTACCATGTGCATTGTGGCAACCTGTTGATACCCAGTACCCATTCACCCTTCCTGCCAAGAGAACCCTGGTTTTGTCCCAGGACAGCAGTGTGCCCAGGCCCAAATGATGGATCTCACTTGATCTACACTAGTCATGACAATTATGTGCCCTGATTTCCCAGCCCCAGTGAAACTAAAAGAAGTAAGTAATTTACTGCCTTAAAAAAAGCCATTGATAAATAGATTGCATGGTACTGCCTTTTTTTCCTTTTATCCTAGCTTCTTTCTAGCACTGGGACAAGACAAAAGAATCACAGAGACTTTGATCCTGATACTGTGGAACCTGTAAATCAAAGCCCACACCTCCTGACCTCTTGTTATCTAAGATTGCAAGAGTGTCCCTACCAGCTTCAGCAGCATCACTTGTTAGTTAGAAATGCAGATGCTCAGGCCTCACTCCAGACCTACTGAATCGAAACAGCATGTTGACAAGGTCCCCAGGTGGTTCACAGACACATCAGTATTAGAATCACTGCTCTATAAAATAAATAACCCCCTTTTTGACTGAGTTGTTGTCAGGTATTATGGTAACTGGAGCTGAAATTATTTAAATTATATATATATAATCTTGCATTCTCAATTTTTAAAACAAAACTACTTAAAATATAAATAAAGGTGTGGTATAATAATAAAAATATTTACATAAACTCTGAAAAACTATTTAGAAGCTATTTATTTTCTTTTAGATAAGTATAGAAGCAAAATCTAATAATGATAAATGAAGTTTCTATTCCTTTGAAAATAAAATAATTTCAACTTAATTTCAAATATCAAAGTTTTAATTTGTGAACCACTCTGTATAAAAGTTGTGGCTTAATATAAAAAAGGCTCTAAAAATGAGATCCTTAGTTATTGATATATGATCAATTATATAATAATTTTTTTTTATTTTTTGTCAAATTGTTTTGAGTTATTTTAGATTTTAATTTTATCAATTGTATGTTCTGCAATAATTGTATCAATCACACAGTAGAGTCTTTGTATATACAGACTGATTGGGGTGGGAAGAGGCTGATATTTAAACCCTAGATGTTGACTGAATAATCAGACTGAAATCACCTGCATTTGGTAAAAACAAGCTCCCACCACTAGCATTTTCCATTTCTGCTTACTGCTCAATTGAACTATTTATGTATCCTGGCTCTGCTGTAAAGAAATTTTGGGCTCGAATCCCAAAATTGATTTCAGTGAAACAGGATTGCCAGCTACAGTATTCTGTAAATTTTCTTTCCTTCCACATTGAGTTAACCCAAAGATTTGAAGTCTTAGTCACCGCAAGTTTTGTACTTAACGAAAAATTCACAGGATAACTAAGAGAAGCAGAACGAGGTGACTGAATCCATCCATTTTGTGCCCCTATTCTAAACATATTTATAGAATAGAAAATGTATCTATTTGATAAACCAAAAAGTTATATAGTATATTCTATAAATCTATTTTATAAATGTACATTCAAGGTTGAAGTGAATCAAGGCTCATGGAAATAACTAATGCATGTAATCTCTATGGAATAGGTAACACATCATTGCCATTGAGATTTCATAACCATATTTCATATGAAGAAGGAAGGAATATCAAAGTAATATCCCTTTGGTTTCCACAATGATACTGAAAATATCAGAATTAAAACTTCATAAAAACCTCATCAAACTAATTGACCATTGAACTAAAAGTTTTTTGTTTTAATTTTTGACTACATATCTTTAATACCCAGATTTAGTGGCTATTTTTCAATAAGCAAAGTCTGAAAGATACTGTTCATTTTACAGCACTCTATTTTTCTACATTTTCGTGTGTCTATATCTGTATTCCTACTCTATTATGATGAGCTCATCTCTAGGACTGCCTGACTCATATCACAGTAAACACACTTTTTTTTTTCATTAAGTTATATGTTGGCCTCACTTCAATTCTTATGCTCATAGAAATACAGTCACTTTACAGTGCTTGGGCTCTGCCGTTTTATCCATGGATATCCAAGAATTTTCTTGCTTGCAACTGAGCACTGGTTTTAAAGGAGGAAAGCAAGACTGAAATAACAAAATTGCCCTGGAGCTGAGTGGGATTAAAATATAAGGCCTTGGATTCCTATCTGCCCATAATTACCTGAAATATTTTAAATAAGTCTCTTAACTTCTCTGGGCTTCCTGTCCTCAGAAAGGGAGGATTTTGCTCTAGATTAAATGATCTCCATGGTCTACCCCTTCCTGCCATCTTTAACTTTCTGAGCTTGGATTTTCCTCTTCTTCCCACCCCACCCCACCACCCCTTAGTGACATGCAAAGTGCTGAGAAAAGCTTAGATGGTGCCGCTAAAAGTATGCGTTTCATTACATTCAAAATCCAACTGCAAAGGCCTAACAAGATTATTTTTTAAACTATAGGTAAGAGGTAGAAACCCTTGAACAACTTTTAATGAGTAGACACCATACTTTTAAGTGTCATACTTTTAAGTGTTGCTCCAACTCAGAAAGTTTTTTCCTCCAAGATTAATTATCACTGTCTGACACAATTACCCACTGAAATGTTTTATAAGCCCACAATACCAAGAGTTTCTAAAAGTGTCACACACCAGCAATTCCTATTACTGAAAACATGAATATGACAATTGAATACAATGCTAGGAGGAAGCTGCCCCAGGTGGTTTTTCCTGCCCAGCTTGCACTTCTGCAGGGGATGATGAAAGCTGGCACTGACCTTGGCAGAACTACCTAGGATATCTTTCTATTAGGTTAAGGCTTCTTTTAAAACACTGTAGGACACTGAAAATAAAGAAGAATTCTGTTGTCAAAAACCAAATGTGCTGCTTGGTGTCACCTTTTCTGTTTTCTGACACACACATTTACATAGCAATTGCCAGAGAAAATCTCTTTTCCCTTCTAATTGGATTGAATTGCTCCTAGACCTTTCTTCTACTCCCAAAAGCAATAATGAGGGGGTGGAATTCCTTAAGCTAAAAAGTGGAATTATTTAAAGCACTGGTAAAGTGAATCCAATACCAAAGAAGGTGTTTGCATTCTCTCTCCCTCTCCTCCTTTCTCCCTCCCTCTCCTGTTTTCATGAGTTTCCTTGGTTATATTTTTGCTTACAGACATCTTTTTTTTTTCCACTTTGTCTTTGGGTGTGTAACTCTGTACATGAGTGGCAAAGTGCATGTCAGCAGGAGCCCCTAGATTAGGAGAGCCTTGCTGTAGAAATTCTAACCCCATTTCTTGGGCTACCACAAACCCTGGGTATAAAGAAGAGAAAGAGAGAAAATTACCTTGAGGCAAAATCTATTCTTGGCAAATTTAGAAAGGCTTTCTCACAGTTCCTCTGCCTTTTCAACATCCTTTTCCCAGTCTCTCTTCCTCCCTACAGTATTTTATCACATCTCTCCCGTAAGTGGGGAAAATTATGGGCCACATACATCAAGAGAGTAAGTTTGTAATGCACTGTCTCTCCCAAAGGTATTATCATTATTTAAACTACCTAAATAAATCGTTAATGGTGAAGCTTTAGATTCTGTTTTACCTGTAATTTTTAATGGTTCTATCTACACTTAGATCACTCTATACAAACAGCTATCTACTTTTCAGCCTTATTTTGTGTAAAATTATTCTGGAGTGGTAGATAGTATGAGCCTCTATCCCTTTTTCTTTAATACTTGCTCATGGTATATTCACATCCTTTCTTCATAGAATTTCATAGACATACCTATGTACTAGTGAAGGGGAGCAGAATTTACCACCCAAAAATATGCCTCTTTGGGATATTATTTTAAGCTGGTTATTTTTAAAGCCCAGAAGCCTCAGGGAAAACTTTTGACCTTCCCTCTAACTGCCCCAAAAAAATTTAAATAAAAACCTGCTCTAGTAAGGGAGCTAGCATTATAGGTAACTACAGTTTAATATGAACTAGGTGTGATATGGGGCACCTAGCAAGACTCCTTCGATCAAAGTCCTCTCTATATCTCATTGTGAAAAAAGGCCCAGTAGGCACTTGTTTACCAAACATTTGCTTTTTCATTTCCAGGTGAATTACCTTTTTTTCCTTTTGATGTCCCAAACTACTACCTACCTTTCTCCTTAGCTCAAGATAGCATGTAAGCCTTAACTACCTGATTTGTTCTAGGGCTGCATATTTTTATAAAACCTCCAGATGTACATATGTAAATTTGGTTATTTTTCTCCTGTTAATCAGTCCTCTGTCATTCTAATTATTCAACCAGACAGAGAACTAAAAGAAGTAGAAAAATTTTCTCCTCCCCCACACTTCCATCTTCTGTTTATTGGCTAGTTCCTCTTACCTATGTTGATTTTGGTTCCTCTGCCAGAGCAAGCAACACAGAACAATGATACCAATTGTATAAGATTTCTTTTGAAGAACCACAAAATTCTGAGTTGAAAAATAGTGAAGATGTCATACCAGCAGCATAATATTGCTCTTTGTTGACTTTGAGATCCCCTGTAGGTGGCATAAATTCTAAAATGGTTGCATATGGTACATCAAACCTATGGTAAAAAATTACCCATCAATAAAAACAAAAAACTCCATGCTATGTGTTCTCTAAACCCTGTCTAAATAGTGTTCTGCATGAAATCAGAGCAAGAGAAAAAGAAGAAAATCAATTGCCCAAAAGTCCAGAGTACATTAAACCATTGCAGGGGGAAAAAATTGACAATGGAACAATACAAGTAAAAATTAGACTAGGTATTTTTTTCTACAGTTAACAAATATTCATGAATTTCTGCAGATAAATGATGAGTCAAACAGTCCCTGCCCTCTGAGAATCTTGTATCTAATAACCAAGAAAGAAAGAAAACAATCACACAGATAACATGCCATGCACTGGGAAACTGGATAAGTATTCTGAAGGGAGATTATAAAGTACCATGAAAGCATATAAAAGGGGATCATGACCTAGTTTGCAAGGGCAGGAAAATGAAAAAGAAAGATTTCAACTGTAATATGAAGAATGAGAAACTTAACTAGGGGTCAGGGAGAACCGTCTTGGCAGATCTTGAAAAGGATGAGGAGGAAGAAAACCTGGCCTATTTTAGGAAGGGAAAGGTCAGAATGAGAATATCAAAGAAAACAAAGGTCAGTGTGACATTAGATGAGGCAGGAGAGTTAGGCCACAACCTGACCATAGAAGTGAAAGAGTTTAGAAGAAACCTTCCCAAAATGTGCTATATTGGCTGTGGATTGTTTTAAGCTGAAAGTAATCAAGACTCTGCAGACTCAAAAATAACTTGACTCTCCTTTAACTACCTAGAAAAATTTAGATAGGGGCCAGAACGAAGAAGCTAAGAAAGAGCAGCCACCAAAGATAACTTTTATTTGCCTGGCCCAACAGTATGGGAGGGCAACATCACCAAACATCTGCTTTCTTATTGCCCCCTGAATTACAACCTTTGGAAGACCCCCTGTCCCATTCCTTAGCTCTGGGTAGCATATAAACTTCAACTACCCAATTTGCCCAAGGTCTTATATTTTTCTGGGGCTCCCATACATACATATTAATTTTTTATTGTTAATGTCATGTCAATTTAATTATTAGACCAGCAGAAAGAAACTATAAGCATAAAGGGAAATTTTTACCTCTCAAAAGAGGCCTTCTGGATAGAATATGTTAAGAAATTTGTTCTTTAAAAAAAATACAATTGGAAGAAAAGGAAGTGTTTGAGCCTCTTAAGTATAAAAATGATCACATAGATTACACAACAGAGAATAAATTAGAGGATGGAAAATGTAAATACGAGCAAAATGCTTAGCAGGCACAATACATTCATAAAATAATTCATTTGGTATTAAATTATAGTTTGGAATAGGGTAGTGCTTATAAAAATAGAGATACATAGAAAAGCTGAGGAGATATTTAGGAGGAAAACATCCTTTAATTGACGTGGATGAATTTGGGTCTAGGATAAAAAAAAAAAAAATAGCCAAGGATGTGGTACTATTTACTCAGACAGGAATCACTAAAGCACGATTGTTTGGGACTCAGTACTGAACATGTTGAATTTGGGGTGTCTCTGAGAGGGTTAGTTGATATGTCAAGTAGTTAGTTTACTACAGAGTTTTAGAGTTCAAGGAGAAGTTCGATTTAGATATTGGTAGTTGAGGACTGTTGGCATATAGGTGAACTGAGGCCCTGGTAAAAAGTAAGGGGAAAGAGGGGTTAGAAAATTAGAGAATTCTGAGAGAATCCTAAATAAGAATATATACAAAATAACGCTATCTAACTGCAAATCAATAGAGAAAAAATGTCTTTTAGTAGGATAAGAGTTAGATCTTAAAGGGGCATAGATAGATATATACAACTTAGTTATAAAATATTTCAAGGGACTAGAAAGAAAATCTTCTTGGAAAGGGATCGGAATTTTACATTCTTCATCTCTCTCACGATGAATAAAACTATACCATCCACAAAGCAAAAATTCAATAAAGAAAAAAAGAACAAATATAAGAAGGAACTTTTCATTTAACCTAAATGTGTATCTTGTTCTCTATTTTAAAAGGAATTCTAGTGTGGTGAGTTGGACAATCTGAAGCAGGACAACACATTTGTTCATCTGTAGTTAAGACAATGACCACTGCTGTTTTAACCATTTGAAGGGATGTCAAGGAATAAATTAGAGGGAAAGTTTGATTGCAAGAAAACTGTTATTAATTTTAATATAGATCACACAAGTGAATATTTTATTTCCTCAGATTTAAAGAGAAACCTATCTGCCTCTGTTTATTAATATTTATGGTAAATTACTCATTTTCCATGAAATAATCATAAGTTAACTACTTTTAAATAAAATCAAATTACTACTTCTCTTCAGTTGAGGTTTTTATTTTAATATTCCATTAGAAAATTTGTACTTTCAACTCAAGACTGCTTCTATTAGAGCAATAAATGAGATAATGCCATTCCAGGACAAGAAGACTGATATTCTACTTCCCTCAAGAGAAATGTTGAAAATGATTTTTTTGAAAGGTAATATGTTTACTTAGCTTCTTTTGAATATTCTACTTGTTCTT
Organism: Cynopterus sphinx; assembly: GCA_030015415.1. Taxonomy (NCBI): domain Eukaryota; kingdom Metazoa; phylum Chordata; class Mammalia; order Chiroptera; family Pteropodidae; genus Cynopterus; species Cynopterus sphinx. The sequence goes on along the minus strand of CM057380.1, from coordinate 25,422,715 downwards.
AAAAAGAAAATTTACTTTTTAAAAGAAAAATACATTTCTTATCCTGCGTATACACATTTTTTTTGCATATCCTAATTGAAATCTAATATTATTATTTAATGCCTACTAAAAATAAAATTAAACACACATTTATATGTAGGTCACCTCACATGCACATGAACATAAGGCAAGCATATATGGTCAGATACTCTACTATCAACTACATTAACCTTTCTTCCTCTGGACTGCTCTCTGGACCACCGGCCAAGGCAATTTTGCTGCTATTGACTGTACTGCTAGCATGGAATGGGTAAATAACACACACCAAAATTTCAGTGTTTTCATATCTAACCCTAAAGTCCTTTATTTCATATACAGCCAGCACTCTGTTTTCTTCCTCTATTTCTTTAGTTTACCTCTCCCACTATATTCCAAACTCCTATTTGTGAAATTTTCTATCTCCTCTGCTTCATGCAGTACTTGGGACAACTTGTGTTCACAGTGTATATTTAATAAATAATACATTCCATTGTTTATTGGGGTGTGTTTGTATATATGCCAACATGCACATAAGTTGAAGGTAATTATCATATATTGCCATGAGAAAACAAGGATGGCAAACCTTGATATAAGTTTTCAATATCTGATTTAGAAGCTTAGATTTGATGCGATATGTAGAAGATAATGGTATTTGGTATCAAATTCATTTTGTAAAACATGTTTTCTTTCATCGGCTATAGATATAACAAATTTTTAAAATACTTTCAGAACATCATGACAGTAAAAGAGGTTCCCTCTGGTTACTTCCTTGCTCCAAGAATTAATCTCTACTTTAAAATTATGAAAATATCAAGATCCAGCCAAAAAGTTTAACAAGATTACTAGCAGCCAATAGCTTTTGGAATTGACTCTGTCTTAACTCCTCCCATCACATTCTGACCCTTACCATGACATCTCATGATGCCAAGCAGAGCAAATCTAAGCCCTGACTGTGGTATACTAGTTCATGAGCCTCAGTTCCCTCACCAAAAACAAATTCCTATGGGATGGAAATGAACCTAAAATGAAAAGTAGAAAAAGAAATCAAAGTTTGGCAGGGCAATTCAAATGGGACTATCTGAACAAGATTTTCTACTTTGAATTCATGTTGTTTTTATTCATTACTTAAAAGAAAGTTTTAAGGAGAAAAGAAGCAGTTGTATGCATTATATTATATCTAGAAAAAGAAGTTTTCTTCTTACAATAACACACCATTCTTGATAGAAACCAATATGTCAGGAAAATAAAATGTTAGAGAATGTCATATTATAAAGAATATGTCTAGTCTTTGTCCTTAGCTCCTAGATAGGAGCATTGATACCTTTGGAATTTACACAGAAGTTTCACATTTGGGACTGAGACCTCACCATATGTGTCTCTTCATTTGGCTAGTCCTGATTTGTACCCTTTATCATAAAACTGTAACGTAAGTATAGCATTTTTCAGATTTTTAGGAGTTGTTCTAGGGAATTTTCAAATCTGAGGGGAAAGTAGGAGCCCCTGAATTTACAGCCTTGGAATCCAGGAGCTTGTGGCTGGCTTCTGAAATGAGGGGAGTCCTGGAGAACTGTGACCCCAACCTGTGAGATCATGCTAACTCCAAGTAGGTGGTGCCAGAACTACATTACAGGGTAAATAGCAAATTGAGGGGAAAAACATATTATGACCTTAATTATTAATTCCTGTTTGTAAAGATTTAAATTAAGCTCTTCAAAATCATCCAGCTGAAAATTTCAACTGGAGCATTTATTCCATTATCATGGGTCATGTCAGGTTATGTTATTCATGTACCTTTATCTTTTAATCTTCCCCTTCACCTGTATAAAAATGGAATAAATAACTCAATCTAAATTATAGTCATTTGTGAGGTATGCTGATAACTGTGATTGTGAGCATGGACTAATAATAATAATAATAATAATAATAATAATAATAATAATAAATTGTCATCTTGACCTAAGTGGCAGAGAAAGAAGAACAACTTTCCTTCACTCATAATTCTTGATCTTCCCATTTCTCTGTTGAAAAGGTGCAATCATCTATTTGCTTGGAAAACCCTCTTTCATGCCCCTTGATTATATTTAATTTACTCAGTAAACTCAGCCACCATTATAAAGCTAAGTGAGTCTAAGTTCTGCATAAGTAAGCAAATGTCAGCACTTCCAGATCTTATTTAAGCCATTATCTATGTGCATTATTTGTCTAAAATTAAGGTGATTAATACAATTTTCAAAATTCTCATTGACAGTTGACTAAAAGTATGCAATTTCTTTCTCCATTAATTAGTAGTGATCTCAATTAACAATAACCTAATCTAAACTATAATTTCATTTAGTTTTTATTAAAAGTAAACCTCATAATTTTTCATTTAATTTACTAATAATGACTAATCAACACATAATGCAAATTTCCCCTGATAAATTTCACTATTTCTCCTTCTATAATGCTCACTGAATTTTTTTCTAGAACAAATCTGTAACCTGTCATTTTTCAAACCCTTTCTCACTAACTCTGTATATGTATGTGCATATACTCATGCATCATGTCTGTGCACACATGTGCCCATGCCAATTCCCTAAATTATATATACCTTCTACAGCACTTGAATGTACATGGGGGTAAGAGAGCCCAAAACAAATCTTCTAAGTTATTAATTTGGCAAAATACCACACACTTAATAACAGGCCCCTACAGCAACACTAAATAAGTAGATGATAGGTATAGATGATGATGATGATGATGATGATGATGATGGATGATAGGTAGATTTAGATAGATTTTTAAAAATTTATTGTTCTGTCTTAATAAATTTGTGTCTTAATAACCCAAATATTGGGTTTTGAAATGTAATAAATCAGTAATTCTAGATAAGAACACTGTCACCTACAAGTATTCCTGATGACTGACTTCCAGTTTATTGGCATTCCCTAAGCTGCCCTACTTTCAGGGCAGTGGCCTTTAAAGGATAACTAATGATTTTCTAAAATGTCTTCTCTAAATATTTCGGCTATCGTACATTCCTCACTAAATTACTCCATGGCTTTGATGTGCAACTTTTCTCTCACTTAATGACAGACAACTACGAGTTTATATTAAAATTTTGTGGACACATACCACTATGGAAAAGCAGGGCCGTGAACACAGATGCAGGTGTTCACTGTGTATGAGACCAGGAAGTGCTCACAGAGAAACAGAGCAGTTCTTGGAGACTCTGATGGCAAGAAAGTTTAAGAAATTATCAGAGACTACAAAGCCATGGTAGCAGACATCAAATCCAGACATCAGTACATTCTTTCCTTTCAGCCTCACTTTAAAAATAATTTTGATGAGTAATCAAGAAGAAGGAATAGGCACAAGTGTATAAGATGCTGAAATGATAGTTTGACATTTCTCTTTTTTATATGCTGAAACATTATTAGCCAACTCCCATTAAACAATGCATCATACCATCTATATGAAGTGAGAGCCCCGTGTGACTGACTGTAAAGATTTTAAACTATCATGCAAAGTTTTGGACATTTTCACTTAAAGTAAAATGAACATCAGACATTTCAAAACATTGTAGTAATTTGCAAGTAGTGGTAGCATCAAATATTATGCCTTTACTATCATATAAACCATTATATACTTATAATATGAAACTTCATAATATTGAGAAACCAGCAATTTGGCTGAATTACAGGCCATTCAGATTTAGGAAAAGAATGTGATTATGAACATTTTAAAGATAGATGGTTGTAACGAAAATTGAGAGGAAATGATTTCTCACGTAGGTCTCTGGAAGGCCTGTGCTAAATAAACTGCCAGCACAAAATTAGGGGGAAGTTCTAAGACCACCGTCACTTCTGACACCAAGTACAAATTTAGAGTCCCCAAGACCACCCTCAGGTTTAATAATTTGCTGGAAGGACTCAAAGAAATCACTAAAAGCTATTATCATTATGGTTTGTTATAGTGAAAGATACTGTTTAAGATCAGCCAAGAGACACATGGGACAGTCTAGGAAAGACACGTACAGATCTCACAGGTGTCTTCTTCTAGTGGAGTCATAGGCAATGGTAACTTCTCCCAGCAGTGATGGGTAACGCTACACATGGAGTATTTCCTTCCAGGGAAGCTCGCTTGAGCTTGGATGTGTAGAGTTTGCATTAGGGCTCCAGCACACAGACATGGTTGACCCCATGTGGCTGACCTTTAGTCTCCTGGTGTTGCTGATACTAAGTGGCCCAGAATGCTCACCATATATCACGTTGTTAGACTATCTTCTGTGGACCAAGAACCTCAGGTAAACAAAGATATTCTTATCAGACAGGATACTCTCCCAGAGATTACCTCCCAGGAGGTAAAGGCAAAATTCAGACCTTTCTTTGAGTGAGTTTCATTCTTTACTACACAGCAGGGAATAATTTTTCTGATCCAGATGTCAATTTTGCCTTTAAAGTTTCAGTGTTAATGAAAATTGCTGTTTACCTACTTCTTAAAAAACAGCCTTCAATTATATATACCTACTAAGAATAACATTTATAAAAATAAGACATCTTCCACGTTCCTTTCTTATTTTCAACATATCCTAAATTAGTGACATCCACATCAATTAAGTTTTGCTATGTTCTAAAATAGGATTAGCATTTTTACATTTCCAAAGTACTATCAAACAGCATATTTGCCTGCAATGGAGATGACAGAACTAACGAGTAGCAAAGAGGCAAAAGCTATGGTTTTGTATTTTTTCACCAAGAAAGGAAGGATAATTGCGATGAATGTACAGCACTAACTCACTTAAAAGACACTGATGGCTCTTAATAGTGTGTACATAAGGAACTAATCCATATGAATCTATATTTATCATGATGGCATGAGATGAAAACAATGACATATTTTTGCTCATATACACACAAATTTGATGTTTCCATATACACTAATTCATCTTTAAAATATCCCTTTTCCAAAGAAGAATCCTATGTATATCAGAATTCCTAATATAGCCCATCTAATGCTATGGCAATTGCTCCCTAAAGCTACTGTATGTATATTTATGTATGCTAACAGAAAATACATTGAGTAACTAAATACAAAATGAAGTAAGAGCAATTCCAATCAAAAGAAATCAAGAACTAGAGACCTGAATGCACCAATTCCTTTGGCAGAATAACCCAGAGAAGTATCATTATCATTGCAACACTGTGTTCTTCATACATATTTTATGAACTAAGTTTTTCATACACTTTAGAGGTTAGCAGGCATCCCATTTTTGTGTGCTGCTTGATTCACAGAATGAAATGCCCTGAAGGCATTTATTAAAATGAGAGGAGGAACTAAAATGTGATTACTGTTAACCTCTGCCTGTAACTTATAAAGGCTTTCATGAACCAAGTATCAAAGTGCACTCCAATCACAAAGTGAAACATGAGCTGCTCCGTCACTTAATGCACACTGCTATTTAGCATTTGAACACTAACATTAAATAGTTCTGTGTCATCTTAAACCATGGTGTCTATGCTCCAGTTTCCAACTTTCAGAGTCCAAACACATTAAAATTTTGTATTTACTAAAACTTGTGATGGATTATCTTTTAGCAGATAGTGAATTGTTTGTTTCTTTGCTTGTTCTTTTAACTAAACCTATGGAGCATCAGCTATGTGTAAAGTGCTGTGAGATGGCTCCCAACGTATCATCTAAACAACCCCTGCTGATAAGACAGTTCTGAAATTTTTGCCCACTGTGGTAAAGACTGACAAAGGTTTTGTGGTGTCTCAAAAGGAAAAAGGCAAGGTCAAAATATATTAAGATTTGAAGTTTGTTTTAGCTGAGTCTTTCGATGTGGGGAAACTGATTATAATTGATTGGGTAAGAATTATAACATCACAGCTTAGAATTGCTAGAAATACCAAGGTAAAGATTTTGAGGTCAAGGGTTTGAAGAGTTTTAGGGCTTAAACTGTTGATGTTTCCCATTGAAGAACTGATAGTTTCTTCTGGTATTTTCTCTTATTCCTTATCGAAAGTCTCTTGGACTAGTAAGGTTATGCTAATGAAGACAATGAAATGGTGAAATCATGTAAAGTATACAAAAAACATTCATTGCGGAGGCAGTTTGGTGTTCGGGGCCATAATAGTTGCTGAAGAAAGAAGCAAAACTAATTACAGCATAATAGCTATATCTTCAGAAAAAATTTCTCTAAACAGAACATAAAAAATTATAGCTTGGCATAACCAACTAAAACAGATGTATAATATAAAAATTGAGACCTACACAACAGATAAATTAGGCAGGGTTTTCTAATTTTCATAATATATGCACATTTGCAAAAATATTAAGGAAAAATATATTCAATAGCAAATGTCTTTGTGCTTTCAAAAATAGAATCTGACTATATCACTTGGTTTCACACACACCATAAGGATTATATCAATTGCATAATTGTTCTGCTCTACAGAAGCAGTATGAGAAAGAAAGGAGAGTTAGGTAAAATTCACTGGCAACATTTAATAAAGCAAATTAATGTTAAGGGTAGTTTTGAAGATAAAGGGGAGGGAAGATGATGTCTTTAACAGAGTAGCTCACATAGGTGATGCAAAACAAAGGCTTTCTACTTGAAGGGAAGAGCAGGTGTCAGAGTAGAGGTAAAGAATACATTTATATGTGAGAGGGAGGAAATCAAGAAATTGGTCTTTTAAAGAGGTCAGTTAGGAATTTTAGCCTAATTATATGACTAGCAGTCATTAAAAGGGCCTGACCATAAGAATGCTGTGATAGAAAGACTGAAGGATGCCCAAACTTTGTCCCTACCTGCTTAAGGACCAAAGAGCTTCTTTTTGGTGTGGATCAAAGATCAGTAAGTGAAAAAAATAATTGGTAAAATGACCAAGTTCGGGACTTATTTACATAAAAAAGGGAATGAAAATATGCATATAGAAAGAAATAAAAGACCCTGAGGGCAGGAAAAAAATTATTGACAAAGAGAGGAGAGGGAAAAGTAAAGGGAGGGAGATGGGCCGAGGGGCAGAGACAAAGATGCAGAAATAAATCAGGAGCTTAGAGAGAGAAAAACAGTAAAGAGGCAGAAATGTTGAAGAGCCACAGCCATGGCTAGTGTGGTTTGAAGAGAGATGTCTAATTAGGATTTGGGGCAGTTTTGCTATGTGATATGTAGTGCTTTTTTATTTCTTATTTTTTTAAATCTCTATATGAATCCCAGGCACATACAATGAATATATCACAATGCCAACATAGGCCTTTCTTATGAAGAGAACAATTTCATGCAACAGATTTTACATGAAAAGTCCCAATTGGCTATTATTGAGCTGTTAAAAAAATAAGGTTCCCACTAAAATACAACATTCTTCAAGGCTGGCAAGAAGAGTTTCTGATAAAGTTGTAAGGTAAGGTGAAAAAACTTCACCTATTATGTGTACACTGCATGCCAAACACTATAATTTTTGTTCCATTTTACTGTTATCACAGTTCCATGAAGTCAGTATTGGTGGGGATTCCAAATGAGCCACTTCCAAAGGTGCCTCAGTGGTAAGCAGATTACAAATAGCTAAAGGCAACTGGAATACTAAACTCAAGGGAGACTTCTGCACCTTCCTTTAACTATCTAGAAGAATCTGAATTAGGGGCTTTGCCCTTAAGAGATTACTAGAGAGGATTTCTTTTGGCTTATCTATAGGGCATGACAAACTTCTATTTACCAAATGTCTGTTCTTATCATCCTGCAATGACCCTTTGAAGCTCCCAAGGTATATTATCTTATCCTTAGCTCAAATCGTCTTAAGTATCCCAACTCCTCTTTCTGTCTCTGAACCTCTCGGGCACATGGGGTCTCTAACTCTCAGGTATGTGGACTTCCCATACATCTGGAGGTATTAAATTCAGTTATTTTCTCTCTACTGTGCCTCATGCCTATTTGATTATTAGACCAGCCAGAAGAACCCTGAGGCTACGTAGAGGAAAGTTTGTTCCTCCCCTACACTACTGATATTCTCATTTAGAAAAGAGAAAACTGAGACTCTTTAGGCACTACATTATGCTACTTCAACTTTTCTCAGGATAATAAACTTCTCACAGAGACTAAATCTTACGATGAGACAGCAACGGGAGAGTGGCAGTCACTCTTCCTTTGAATCTTTAATTCACTATTTTTAATTTATGACAATTTGTCATGAAGTATCCAGAATAAGCCTCCCCAAAATGTGCCACTTTGGCATGTAGACTTTTTTAAGCTGAAGGCAAAACTTTTATCACTCCTTTAACTGCCTAAAAGAATTTAGATAGTGGGTCTGTTCCAGGAAGAGAAACTACAGAGATAATTTCAAAGAGTTTGGGGTAGATGTAGTAAGCTGGGGAACCTCTGGCAGGGCTTGTTTTTTGCTTTTATTATTATTTTTTTTAAGTTCTTTCTGTATCCCATTGTCACTGCATGGCAAGGCAAACATTTGTTTAACAAACATTTGCCCTTCCATCTTCCTGTGAATTGCCTTCCTTCCCTTTGAAGCCATAGACCTTTCTCTACCTCCTTCTCCTTAGCTCAGGATGGCATATAATTCTAAACTGCCTGACTGCCTGTGGATGTCAAATTCTTATGGTGCCCATTTGTATGTAATTAAATTTTTTTATGCTGTTAATATGTTTTATGTTAATTTGATTACTGGACCAAAGAATCTAGAACAGAACAAAAATTTTTCTTCTCTAACAGTCAACTAACTGCCTGAAAACTATCTCTTACCTTCAAGCAATTTCTGTTACTAAAAGCTACAAGTAGCAGATGAGAAGGAAGCAATCAATATATTAAAGGAAATAAGTTTTCATTTGAAAGGAGAAAACTGCTTCTGGTTTGTCTCCAAACTTATTTCCCAAATCCTCCCTTCTCCCCCTTTTAAGCCTCCTGGTAGATGTTACGCTCTGAGCTGGCAGAACACAGCAATGTTCATCCAGAGTATTGATAACACATCAAAGCAAGGGAAAAAAGCTCAAGAGGATAAAAATATACAAGTCATGCTGAACCATGGTTTGAAGAAAGATTGTGCTGACAAGAAGTTCTAGAAAATGAAAAACCTCACTACTGATCACAAATCAAAGGGTATTATGATAAGGTAGAAGGAGCATTTCATTTTCATTTTATACAGCCTTGAATAAATTTGACAGAATTATATATATTAGTGGGATTTATAAATATGCTCATTATGAGAAAAAAAATAAAAGTCACACTTTATTAAATTTAGTCATAACTCCATTTATCATCTTTGTAAATAATACAAGTAAATTTGCTTTTATAAAAAATGTACACTAGAACAATCACTAATTTCTTACAAGTTATCTCTACAACATCACTTTGTGGTATCTTTTACTCCATAAAGTAGAAAGAGCTGTGTGTATTTAAGTAAAATTAAGGAAAAATAAAGGATACCATGGTTGAACCATAAGGAATAAAAAGAAAATTACATTATTATTAGGGGTATAGACCACTGTAAAAATTTTGAGCTTTGTCAAAAGATCAACAGAAAGACACTGCAGTTTTAAGCGAGAGTAACAATATTAAATTTCTATTTTAAAAGATAATTCTGACTGCTTTATGAATAATGAATTGGAAAGAGGTTGGAGTGTGGTCTTGTGGGAGGCATTAAGAGGACAATTGCAAAGTGCCAGAGAGGTGACATTGGCTTGAACTAGAAATTGCTAGTGAAGATGAAGAGAAAATAAGACCTAAAAAATTTAATTAGAAGTTGGAATTCACTAAATATAGTTGTTTCCTGGCTGTATGACGTAAATGAGATGCTAAGAATGGATTTCAGGCTTCTGGATGGATGGTGATACAACACACTAAGGAAGAAAATAGTGGAATAAGGCCAATAGTCCAATTTTGAGGATGAGGAGTTTAAAGTACTTTAAAGTTATCCAAGTACAGATAAAATGTATATAGTTAAACACGAACTTGAATTTAGAGGACAGATAAACTAGAAATAGGGACTTAGGAACCATCCTCATCCACACAGAAATTGAACTCATATAAATAGATGAAAAAACCCAGAGAAAAAAAGAGAATTGAAAAAACAGAGGGCTAAAGGTAAATCTGGGAAAATCCAACATTCAGATTTCGCAAGAACAGATTTCAGCAAAGATGATTATGAAAGAGGGTCCAGAGGCATAAGAGAAAAACGGAAATCACTGAAACTACTATGTGACCTATTTGGGGTATTTTTCACACATTGTTTCTAATCTTTATGTCAGCTATGTGAGATTAAATGGAAAATGAATGAATACTCATAAAAATACTCGCCCTCAAGAGACATGAAATCTAAGGGCTTTCTTATACAGTGGATTCACCTTTAAGGTTGTTCACATCACCTTAAGTTTTCCTAAAGCCTGTGTGACAGCATAACCCAGGAAAGTTGGACTGGGCAGGTAGTACCAGTGGTTAGTGCCACTGTAAAAATATGAAACCAGTTTATTTCTAAAAACAGAAATTTTAATATATCACACATGATATAGACTTTAATATACCAAAAGTAAATACTTCTGGATAAAAACATTTTTATTTTTTTCTTTCCCTCTATTTTGATAACTTAGTTATCAAAGCAAAAAAAAATAACCTGTTCTTAATTAAAATTGTGATATTTAAAAATTTTAGTCAATTTTCACTGGTGGTTTCACTAATTTTCAAAATCTTGTTTTGAGGATGAGCATAATAAAATCTAGGAAAGCAGGATAATACAAGGAAAACAGCAAAATGCTACTGGAGTTAGAGAGCAGAATGCTATCTATATAAGTGGAGATGAGAGATCTTTACTTGAGGCTTCTGGACTGAATGAGAGATAATAAAAAGCCTTTATCTCACCTTCTTACTTATAAATTAGACATAATACCACCTACAAAATAGAGCTAGGAGAATCAAAACAAATTATATTGATAAAATTATACAGTTAGTACCAGGCTCACAAAAAATAATAAATATTCCCTTAAAAGTCATACTCAAAAAAAAAAAAAAAAAGATTCTATTGGCAGATCGAGAAAATAATAAATGAAGAGTGCCTGGCCTTTTAAAATTCAGTCTTCACTATAGATCTTTAGGGAGACAATCTAATAGAGTGGCCAAGAGCTATAACACGGGTACCAGAGTGCCAAGATTCAAATTCTACCTCTGCTGTCTACCTGCAGGGGACTTGGCCAAGTAAGTCAACTTCCCCCTGCTTCAATTTTCTTATCCATAAAATGTTAACAACAGTATCCACTTCACTGGATTCTTGTGAAATTAACAGATGCAATGTAAATATATGTAGAGTTAATAGATATTTAGCACTAAAAACAGTCCTGTACCAGGTAAACACTCAAAAGTGTAACCTTTTATTATCAACATGTGTGAGCCAAAAATTCTGTGGCAGGATAGAAAATATTCATTTATTTCTTGGTCTTGGTAGTATAGAAAAAAAAAAAAGAGTAACAGATTTTCTCCCTTATCTTTCTCTTAGAACAACACCCAGGCCTTTGATAGAAGTTTTTAGCTGCCTTGATTATTACAGGCACAAATGAAGAAAATATCCACTGAGCTCTCTGATCATAAAGTTAGGTTTACAAAGCAAGTAAGCTAGACATCTCCAGAAAGCGACTGGAAAATGTCTGGTGTTTGGATAGCTAGGAGGAAATGACATGACCGGAATAGAGTCCAAGATTCCTGAAGACCTGGGAAATAGGTAAATTCTACAAAACCTATAACTTATGTCTTAGATGCATGCAGTAGCCCAAGTTGAAAGGCAGTTGCTAGATGCCTTAGAGATTGAACACTGTGAGCCAGATCATTAGCAGTTGTTATACATCCCAACTGGCCAAGGCTACTATGTCTGTGGGCCTGATCTGAACATATCAATGCCCCAAACATTTTAGAAGGCTGATGTTCAACTGTGGCAATGGTGATAAAGAAAAAAAGTAATTATTATAGCTATTGCCATTTTGGGACACATAATCCCTGAGATAGTTTTATAAGCCATACAAACATAGAAAGAGCCAAGATTAAGTAATATAAGATGTTCTACCAACAAATGCTGCTTAATGTAAAGACTTAAAATCAGCTTTAATTTATTTTTTAAAAATTGATGATCTTTATAATATCTTTACAATATATTGAGGGTTCAATTTAACCAGATAAGAGCTCTAATTGTGGACTACCCTATGACATTAACCTGGTTGAGGTTGTTCTAACTTTGTTCTAAATTGGTAGAACATTGACTGTTTTACAGTCCTTTTGGTAATTGCATCTAAGGATATATTCAGCTTAATAAACATGGTCCAATGTCATATCATACACTTTTTGATTACTTTTCATCTTAGTATGTGACATATAAAATAAGACATAAGACATTTTGTTATGTGTTATAAACTGAATTTGGTATGAAAATTGCTTTACTAAGGAACCAGGCCATAAGGCCATAATATATAATCTGATGTGTATACTGAGTTTTAAGAGATGTATGCACCTTTAAAAATAAACAGATAAGCAACAATAGTGTGTCTCTATAGTTTATCTTTAGGGAAGAACGTGCCATGACTCACGAACAGGAGTATATATGGTCCTTACATCAAGTTTTAGCCTATAGTAGGGATGGATGTGTCAGACCAACTCAGATGATTACAACAGTTGTTAAACATATCCAAATCATTGCCCTTGAATGATTGTATGTTTGCAAATTAGTATTTAATTATATTTTGCATCCTAGGAAGACTGGTTTATATACAGTAAATATGCCAGGTCATAAATGCAGTTATATTTCTGACAATAAATTAATAAATTGAACAATCTGTGTGTATGGGGGGGGCAGGCAATGGTTACTCAAAAAGTGACCATTTCAAGAATCTTAAATACTCTTTCTCTAATACTCAAATTCTTGGTTGTCATCATTGAAATGAAATGGAACATTCCAAAGTTAGGAGTAAGACTATAGAAGCATGTTTTGATGTACTATACTCTTTTGCCAGAGAAGCACATTTCCAGAAGAAATTGTTTATTGAGAGAAATCTGCAATTCTGCAGTGGAAGTTAAATCTGTGCTTAATTGGGCTTCCAATAACAATGCTAAAATATGTTTAAGAAGATGTTCAACCAAATCACATATTAAAGCTGTACGACTACAGAAATAGGAAAAGTTTGTGGGAAGTTTAAGAAAGACTGACCTCCATTCCCTGGAATCTTTTAAAAAGAAGTATACTTTGCAATTCTGAGTTATACTTCAAACCTAACTGTGAATGATGCTTCAAAGTTAAAGTAGAAAGCTAAAGCAATGCATTTATTTTAATCAGCATGCATGGTTAATATTTTTAAAGTTACTTTAGTGCTGTACAACAGCTGTAAAACTGCTTGGACAGAAAACTCTTCCCCAACTTCCTTAGTTAACATACCCTGACTTCATGCATGGTCTCAAAACTATCTGCTATTGTTTTCCTGTGTTTCATCCTCTTAGTATTATAATAATGCTAATATTTTATGTTAATTCTTGCTGAACTTCAATAATCTAAGTCTTATTTGAAAGGTTAAAATAATGCCTTCTGGAAATCTTCAAATAGTTATAATCGTTGACAAACATGTACTCTATTTGCACACATTATGTTCCCACATGTTTATTTTAAGAAGAATATTAAGAAAAAACAAAGTCTTCCCCAATAATTTCTCCATTCATCACACAATTATACATGGCACACATTTTTTTCTCTGCTTAGAATGAAGAATTACATGGTCTGCCCCACAATCTTACCTCAAATACGTTTTTGTCCTTTATAAAAGTTTTAAAAAGCAAAAGCCAACAGCATATCTCTGACCAAGGAGAAAATAGAAAATGTTTTAATTTGTTCTCTCTCTACTGTCTCCGTATACTTTATCACTTAAATCACCAACTGTCACATGTATGTCATTCAAGCTAAAATGTAAAGCTGTAGGTTTTCTGATGTACCCCAAACTCTGGAAGATTTTAATGGCAATCTGTGGTTGAAGAACTCTCTACGGAATAAGACATTTTAAATATATGCACCTTATCTTCTTGTCATTTGTACTAATGCAGCTAGTTTTAATGTAAACATAAAATGATTTGGTTTCTGGGTCAAGATGGTATATTTCAAAAGCTCCCACTTTCTATGTAATTCCAGAAATAATAAATAATGAAATATCTTTAGTTTTAAATACCTAACTGTGCTTGAAAGGAAAAAAAAATCTCTGTAGTTTAAAAAAGCATCACTTCACTTAAAAAAAAGAGGGTGAATGGGAAGAAAGAATGAAAAGGAAGAAAGGAACATTGGGAAAAAGTAAGAAATTTAGAGAAAAAAAGACAAAGAAAGAGAAGCAAACCATAAGACCACCTCACACAAAAATTGTCCTAATCCAAAGCACTCAAACGAGAAATCTTTTCTGGAAGTTAAGCTCATAAAATATTAAAGTTTATGAGAAACACCTGCACCATGGAATTGGGTACTCAAAATTTATAAATAAGATGTTTTCCATCTAACAAAATAAGAAAAAATAAATCCACAAAGAACTTTAAAGTAGTTATCTCTGAAAATTCTCATAAACAAAGGTATAAATAGCACCCATTCATTAGAAAGGAAGTTGTATGATATGAATAGACAATTAAATAAGTAGAGTCAAATATCTAAAAGGCCAAATTAGAAAACTTAGGAAGAAAATGCTTATTGATATGTTTAAAAGAAGCATTATATAGGCTAAATAAGAGCAAACTAAGAAACAGGAAAATAAAATTGATGAAATCTCAAAGAGAGCCTGGAGTGATAACAAGATAGAAAGTTGAAAATTGAGAAAATATAGAAATAAACTAAAAAAGCACCATTTAAATGTAACAGAATTTCAAAAGGAGTAAATAATGAGAATGCCGAATACTAAAACTCTTAAAATATTAATATAAATACAAGTGGTTGCAGAGGATTTTTCAGAACTGAACAAAAGGCATGTGTCCTTAAATTTTAAAAGCTCTGTAAATATTAAGATACTAAAGACAAAATAAAATGCACACACACACGTGCACATGCTCACACACACAACCCTTAGAGAAATATTAGAGAAATTGAAAAAAATTAAGGATAAAGAAGAAATCCTAAAAGTTACCCAAGAGAAAAGACAGGTTACCTACAAAGGAATGAGAATCTTACTATTGGCAGATTTCTTATTATCAACACTATTCAGAAAATAATGGTATAATATTATCATAAGGTTTGTGAAAAATAAATAAGAAATACGAATTTTATAACTCAGCCAAAATATAAAAGAATCAAAAAAGATTATATTTCAAACATACAAGAACTAAAAATGGTAATACCCATGACCCATTTTGGAAGAATTGCTAAATAACATACTACACAAAAGAAAACGAACCCAGGAGGAAATTGTGTTGCTAGAATCAAAAAGCTCATGTAGGATTTCTACTTAACTCTTAAAATATTCATTAATATAAATTTTTATTGCCAATGGGAACAAAATTATGTGGTCGGACTGACCTTGCCTTGCCATTGAGTAAAATTCAGAATCATTTTACTCTAGAACATGGAGGTCAAATTACTAATATTTCAAAACTTCCAATGAAGGATCTTAACTCCAAGGACTGATGAGTCTCCACTTTGTTCTTACAGCTTTTAGCAGGATCTCATCTAATAATAGGTATGACATGTGTTTTTAGATTAAATTCAAACATTTGAAAAAAAACAGATACTTTTCTTAAAAGTGTAACCCACCAAAACTGACTTGAGAAACAAAATCCTAATAAACTTTTATATACTATAAAAAAATTAAATTCGTAGGTAAAATCATATATATATATAATATATATATTATATATATTATATATATATATGAGTAAATAAACTCATATCTACCAGACTCAGATGTTATTATAGGCAAATAATGCAAAAGACTTAAGAAACATAAAGCCAGTAAATTTTATAATCTGCTATAGAGAAAAATAAACAAACAAATATAATTTGGTGTGGGTAATACAATCTTGATACAAAAAGAGGTAAGGATAGCATAAAAAAAATTATAAGGCAACCGTACTCATGAACATAGAGCCAAATTCAATAAAGTATGTGTGTGTGTATATATCTTCATAAATAATATATATTGTTTTGCATATCTAAAAATATTTACAAATTATATTATCATTGTATTTCTTGAATTAACTTCAATTAACATAATTGAATGTAGTAATAATTTATATGTCATTTTCACCTATTTTCATAGCTGAATGTGTTAACACATATATTCATAATTCATATATTTATAATTGGGGTTAATTCAAGAAATACAATGATAATATCATTTATAAATATTTTTAAACACACAAAGCAATATATATTTTTTACAGAGAATGTATATTTAGTAAAAATAGACAAACATACATGGCAACAATACAGAACAATGCCAGGAAAGTAGTTAGCCCTTAGGTGAGAGAGAGGGATTGACAGTGAAAAGATTAAGATGCTGCTTTTGCAGTATCTCATTTCTTTTTCTTTAAGAGAAGACTTTGTATTAAATCAAGTATATTCAGAGCCTGAAATGTGATGCCAGACCACAGGAAACTTACAGAACAAAGGAAGATTTCTGCTGGAATTACTAACAAACCATTTACTCATACCCTGAAGGGAAACTAAGGCTTTAAGTCATACCTTTTACAAAATAAACCCAACCATTCATTCCCTATTGCCACACCATGGGGAATCCATAGAATAAAGGCTGAGATTTCCAGCATGCCTTTAATTCTACATACCCATATCAAAAAAGAAAAATCTTTAAACTGTAATTTATAGAAAGTAAGAATGACATATAAACTGAATTCCCTGAACACTCGGACTTGGGGTCTCTCTCAGTCTATCTTTGAGAGGAGATAACGCTCTGTCTATGGAACATTAGTCCTTATCAAATAAATTTTCCTTTTCTCTCTAACTCCAGCGTACACTGGAATTTTTTTCTGAATGCAGTAAAGGACCCTCCTCTCTCAGTGAAGGACTTGAGTCCCCACTCGGGAATTCGTCCCATCCTGTATCAATATTAGCATCTTTTTTTAATTTTGGTAATATTGATGGGAGCTTTTCTATTTGCTTAAAAATTTTTAATTACAAATGCATATTTATTTTTAATTTTTTAAAAGAATGCACTAAAAACTGTCAGACTGTTGAACTTCATTGCTACATGGTTAGTCTGAAGCCTTCCTAATATCACTATCTGTGTATCTTTTCGAGAGAATTTATTTTTCCCAAACCTCCAGGCTCCTGCCAGGGGTATTTCTCCACCTGCCAGTACCTTTGAAGCCAAACACCTGTTTGCAGCTCAGTACCTCAGCCTCTCCCTCGTGTATAGGGAGGCCTGGATTCATAATTTTTGTGTGGAGTAGAAAAAGGTACCTAGGGATTCTAACACGTCCTTTCAGCACTTTCAAATACCTCTCCCAGTTTTCATCTCATCCTTCACCTCCATCTTTCTAATAACCCCATGCCTTGAATTTCTGAGTTATTCCTGGGTTTTGACAGATAAATCAATTGGCATTGCTAGCACCTCTCTCTATGTTCTTAGATTTCAGCCTTGTCCACTCAGTCAATTCCCAATCAACTTTCCACTTCCTATCTTCAAAAATATGTCAAGATCCCACCTGTTATCTGCCCCCCACACACCCTTTCTTTTGCTCTTGCTGACATGTACTTTAAAAAATATATATAATTACTATAACTCTAGAGAGATTTTTAAGGAAACAGAGATAAACATGTTTTCACCATTTTTAAACAAAATCCATTTATTTTTCCATTTAAAAACCACATAAAATAAACATATCTTTTAATTGAAATGTAAAAATTTTTCATATGATACTTTTCAATGCACAGTTGTGTTCTGAAATAAACCAAGTATTAGTGTATAACAACTCCAAAAAAGTTTAAAGTCCTTGTCTAAGACCAAACAATGCTTCGAAGTCATGAATGTACCTGTTCTAATGTTTAAAAAAAAATAATTTGCTCCAGTAGGTAAATACTCAAGAAGGAGAACTTTTCTTTTCAAATCCATTTTCTTTCATACATTGGATATCAGAGTGTCTTTTCAATCACTGGTTCAAATTGGTGGCTTATCCACCTAAGCAATGTTTTGTTTGGTTTGTGTATTTAAAATAAAATAAAATTGAACATGTTTTTAGGTGGGGCTGGCATTGTCCTGTTCACTTCAGATGTCATATTCCTTATTTCCTGAACCTTCTTTTTGATTTACATATTTACATTAAAGAGGAATTTTCCACTCAAATGGCTAACCTTGTAATCAGCTCTTTGTTCTGCTTTTGTAGACATGCTTGCCACGTAGGCCAAAGAGCAGAGTGACCTCAAGATCAGTTAAAGACTCACTCTCCCCTTTGCTTGTACTGTCTGGATAACAGATGTATTGCCTAAGTTTCTGTCTCAAAACAACATGTTCTGTAACTGCCCGCAGCCCATAGCAACTGCCTGAGGACAAATTAACCAATCGACCCATGCCAACTATAACTGTGTGGATAAACCCTATAAAAGTAAGGTTAGCCCTGAGCTCAGAGCCCAGATCTTCAGAGCGCTAGCTATTCTGGGTTCGCAGCGTAATAAACCTGAGTTCTCCAACTCCCCGAGTGGTACTTGATTTCTCGCCAGTCTTTTTCTGCAACAACATTATCTTCCCGGATCCTAAATATAATTTGGGTTTACAAACTCAGTATGGAATTCTCAGCAAGCTGAAGCCAGAGGCTTTTAAATAAACCCAACCCTCAACAATGATAGAAACATTGCTAAGCACCTTTATTAAGAAGAAATCTGAAATACCTTCTTTTCACAGACTCTAACAAAATATAAAAAAAAAAAAAAAATAAGGGTTCAGTAAGTCACAACAGAGCTGCTTTTTATGAGTACTTTGGACATTTTCAGAGGAACACAGAGCAATCATTTTTCCCTTTGTTCTAAATCCAAACTAGTTAATAAATCAGCTACAAATATTCACATATAAAGAAAATGCTCTATTTGGGGAAGAAGCTTGAGTTTCAGTTAAAAACTGATGCTTTCACCTTGAAATGTCTGCCATCTCAACCTAAAGCAGCTGGGGGCCTAGTTCTCTGAGAAAAAGCTTGGCTAGTGGAGCAAAGCCCAGCAAACAACCCATCTTAAGTTTTATGACTTCATAATAGCTTGATCACTTGTAGGTGTTTTTAATACCTGCTGTCAGTTTGGAAATGTTTCTCACTTGGCAACTGGATAAGGACAATAAACTTGTCAAGCAGGCAACTAACTATTCAATCTATTATTAAAAACATAAAATTCAAAGTAATGAAAAAGCTGTTTAGGTCTATAGCTTTTCTCACTAACACTTTTCAGCTGTAATGCCTTTTAAAAGCACTTCCTGAGGTTTATTTTCTTATTAAGAGAATTATCACAGAATAAACTATTTAGTAATAATCTGGTGCTCTTGTAAATAATGAAGAGGAGCAATAAATATGAGAAGATATTTATATTATGTGCTTCTAATAACTACAGGTAGTCAATAACACATTCTTTTAATTAAGAAAAAGCTTAGCAGAAATCAGTTATAAAAAGTAACTGTGTCTAACTCTTTCCCAAAATAAAAAAATTGCAAAGATAAATTTTAATTTGTTTGAGGAGAGGGAATAGCCAAGTTCACTGGACATACAATTATTCCCAAACTCAGGTTTTATTTTTTGCTCCTGAAATAAACTTCTAGATCTTCCTTCACCTATAAAAATATATATTTTAAAAATAATTGATATTCATTGAGTAATAAAATGGTGCCTAGTAATATAAGAATTATAATTAATAGGACTTTTTGGAGACTTAGGTCTTATTTACTATCTACAGATATGCTCTGCTGAGTTAATATCTGTCAAATATCTTAGCTCTATGCCTAAATAATTATAGAAATCACCAGTGAGAAAATTTGTAATCTCTGGATTGTGAAGGAGCTTCAACCTTATAAATTTTATCAAATCACTCTTACTGGCCTGTGGACTATTTCAATATGAACAAACAGCTTATTTATTTTGACCAGAAATTCATCATTGATCACTTATCTGTAACTGAAGGGGATCACAATTCAGTGTATTAAAAACACGAAATGATTTAATTTTTTCCCCATATCTGATTTGGAAATTACGAACTGGTTGCCTGTAGACAAAAGCAGTATTTTTGTTTTGAAAATGTAAGAGAAGCACATACCATCTTATCCTTCACAGGTTTCATACTTCCTATGGTAGGGAAAATTTTAAGATGGCCTCAAATTCTCCCTACTTGGGCATCTCTTTGTGTAACACCTTCCTCTTTACTGTGGCTAGGATCAGTGAATATGATCAATATCACCCCCATGATTAAGTTATAATGTATTGCAAAGGTGAAGATACTTTCCAGATTCAATTAAGGTTTTCATCAGTTTGCTTTAAGTTATACTAAAAGACAAGTCTTGAATGGTCTGATTCAATCAGCTGTGCTTTTAAAGGGGGCCTTAACCCTTCCTGAAGAAGCAAAGATGTTTTTCTTAAAGAAGTCAATACTAATGCTATGAACTGCCTGTAGAGATGCAGCTGATAGCTTGAGTTCCACAACCATAAGAAAACAAGCTCTGCCAAAAGCCTGAGTGAGCTTGGAATAAGACCCTGAACTCCAGGTGAGAACATAGCCTGGATGACACATTGAAGCTTTATAAGACCCTGAGCAGAAAACCCAGCTAAGTCATACCCAGACTCCTAATCCCCTGAAAGTGAGATAATAAAATGTGTCATTATGTTATTATTTGTGAAAATTTGTACTTCATCAGTAGAAAAATACTTTCTATTTGCCTCAACACCTACTTTGGTTCATACATATCCCTTAGAGAGTTTCTATAATGTTCTCATTAGTTTCAATTACTAAGGTTTGGTCCTATGTGGATTATAATTTTAACTGTGAATCTACTTAAAGACACTCCTCTGACCCAGTATAAGTTATAGCTGTGGGCTTGACTGCTTGGAGCAGTGTGGATAAAGTCTGCCTTTCCCACCTTTTTCAGGGTCTAGATTCCCATGTTAGGTTCTGTAAGGAGGAAAAGGAGATCCAGAGGTATAATGGGTATATGTGCTGGGTGGTTTTGTCTGCTTTACACAATCTACATTAAGTAATGTGCATGCCTTTCTCAAGGCCATATTCAGCTTCGCTACAGCCCTCTCTATTGCTGAAGGTCTCCCAGAGAGGGGCAGCTAGACCTCCCTTGGCGTCTTGTTAGTGGAATGTACCTTCTCCAGCATATATTTGGGAATCCCAAGAGCTCCTCTCCTTTCTCTAAGCTCCATATTCCCCCACAGGGGAGCCCTGGCCACATAGAGGTTTTCTTCTATAGCTCTAAGGGTTATGGAGAAGTAGGAAGGGATGAGGTTGCCCCCAACACCTGGCATGTTTTGCTACAGTACTTTGAAGTCCTGCTGGAAAATCCCTTTAATCCCCCTGCCTTCATAAATTTATATGAAGGAACTAGTCTTTAAGCTCACAAATGTCCTCCAACTTCAGGGGGCCCATATCAAGATTTCCCACAAAATTAGGAAGCAGTACCAGGTTTGGTTTACACATTTTAGCTCAATATTTATTCATCCAGAGAATAAAAAGAGAATTTCCCTTTTGGGGGCCCAAATGCTGTATATCATTGGTTACTTCTTCCAGAATTTATAGTACAAAAGACATTCTTCTCTAATTTGAGCCTTCCTGGATAGTAGAAAAAGTCTCACAAAACATCTCATTGCATAGTTAATTTATTCAAGACAGTAAAACCAGCTATTTGAGAAAAACCATAAAGCTTTGAAGGCCAGCACAATCTATAATCTTTTTTCCTCCTCCTCACAAATAAAATATGCTTAGTCACCATTCATAGCACAAACTGTCAAAAAATTTCCATCAGGCATTTCCTCCTTCCAACTTTAACAGAAGTAGAAGAAAAATAAAAAAACCCAGGCTCCAGGTTTGATTCTTCATACAGTGAATTCTTAGCCAACAACATTAACGGGACTCAGCCCATCTTCTACCTGTGATGACTCCTAGGAAAGTCTCAGGTGCTTAAGACATCCTCCCCATTTAGAAATGGAAAAAAAAATTGAAACTGCAAAGCTACACATCCCCTCAAAAAATCACACATTTCCCATGCCATCTCTTTTTTAAATTGATAAACTTGAGTTTTAAGAGAAATTTTAGGTTTACAGCAAAACTGAGCTAAAAGTGCACAGAGTTCTCATATACCCCCACCCCTACATACCCATAAACTCAGACACTACCAATATCCCCTACAACAGTAGTACATTTGTTACAATCTATGAATATACACAGATATATCATTAGGACCCAGAGTCCATAGTTTTTATTTGAATTTGCTCATGGTATTGTAAATTCTGCAGATTTCAACAAATGTATAATGATCTATATCTCTATCCATTGATTTATCTATCAATAATCCATCCATCTTCATCCATCCATTCATCTACGCATCTGCCCTCCCATTTACCATTTTAGTATCAACTAGAATAGTTTCAATGCCCTGAAAATCACCTGTGCTCCAACTATTCATCTCTCCCTTTCTGCTAACCCCTGGCAACCGCTAATCTTTCTACTGTTTGCATAGCTGACAGTATGTAGTATGTAGTCTTTTCACATTGGTTGCTTTCAGTTCACAATACGTATTTAAGGTTTCTCCATATATTTTCATGCCTTGATAGCTCATTTTTTTTTTTAGCACTGAATAATATTCCATCATCTGGACATACAAAGTTTATCCATTCATGTACAGAAGAGCATCTTATTGCTGCATGTGATGGTAATTAAAAATAAAGCTGCTATAGACATCTGTATGCAAGTTTTTGAGTGAAATGTTTTTGTGTTTTAATTTATTTGGGTAAATACCAAGGAGTAGAATTACTGAATTGTATGGTAAGACTATGTTTAGTTTTATAAAAAATTGGAAAACTGTCTTCAGAAGTAGATGTATTATTTTGAAGTCCCATCAACAATGAGTAAGAGTTCCTTTTGCTTTCCATCCCATTCAGCATTGTTTCAGCATGGTGTTGTTTTGGAGATTTTAGCCATTCTAATAGATATGTAGTGGTATTTCATTGCCATTTTAATTTGCATTTCTCTAAAGAAAAATGATATGGGGCATCTTTTCACTTGCTTACTTGCCCTCTGCGTTCTTCTCTGGTGAGATGTCTGTTCAGGTCTTTTGCCATATTTTAATCAAGTTATCATCAGTTTTCTTACTGTTGAGTTTTAAGAGTTCTTTGTATATATTTGGATAATATCCTTTATAAATGTGTCTTTTGCAAATATTTTTTCCCAGTATGTGGCTTGTCTTCTCATTTTTTTTTTGACATTTTCTTTCATAGAGCAGAGATTTTAATTTTAATGAAGTCCAGGTTATCAATAATTTCATGGATTGAGCCTTTGATATTACATCATAGTCATCTCCATATCCAAGGTCATCTAGATTTTCTCCTGTGTATCTTAGATGAATTATACTTTTTCATTTTGTACTTAGAACTATGATCTATTTTGAGGTAATTTCTGTTAAGGGTGTAAGGTTTAGATTTTTTTTGCATGTGGATGTTCAGTTGTTCCATCCCTTTTACTTATCTTTGTTTCATTTATTGCCTTTGCTTCTTTGCCAGAGACCAGTTGACTACTTATATAGGTCTACTTCTGGGCTCTCTATTCTGTCCCACTGAATTATTTTTCTATTTTCACTAATATAACACTTTCTTGATTAGTATAGCTTCATAATAAGTTCTGAAATCAGGTAGTGTCAGTCATCCAACTTTGTTCTTCAATATTGTGTTGGCTATTCTGGGTCTTTGCTTCTCCATATAAACTTTAGAATTCATTTGTTGAGATCCACAAAATAACTTGCTGGTATTTTGATTGAGATAGCATTAAGTCTATAGATTAAATTGGGAAGAACTGATATCATGACGATATTGAGCCTTCACATTCATAAACATGGAATATATCTCCATTTCTTTAGTTCCTTTTTGATATCTTTCATTACAGCTTTACTCATATAGATGTTATATATACTTTATTAGTATTTTATATCTAAGTATTTTATTTTGAGGGTAGTAATGTAAATAATGTGTTTTAAATTTCACATTTCACTGGATCATTGCTTTATATAGGAAAGCACTTGACTTTTATGTATTAATCTTGTATCCTACAACCTTGCTTTTTATATGTATACCTATACACTTTTGTCTTTTTGGTATTCTTTCTTCTTTGTGTACATCCAAGTTTATGATCGATATCATTTTTTTCTCTGAAGATCTTTTAATATTTCTTGTAGGTCAGGTCTGCTGGCAACAAATTCCTTCAATTTTTGTTTATGTGAAAAAGTCTTTGTTTCTCTTTTATTTCTGAAGAACAGTTTTGTAGGACATCAAATTCCACATTGGTGGATTTCTTCTCTCAACAGTAAACATTTCACTCCATTGTCTTCTTGCTTTCAAGGTTTCTGAGAAGAAATAAAGTATAATTATTTTGTCTTCTAAAGATAGGGTATTTTTTTTTCCCGTGACCATTTTGAGGTTTTTCATTTTTGATATTCTTAAATTTAAATAGAATATGCTTAGTTTTAAGGGTTTTTTGTTCTGATTTTTTGGGGTTTTTTTCCTCAAAATTCTCTGAGCTTTTTGGATCTTAGATTTGGTATCTGACATTAATTTGGAGAAAATTCTCAATCATTATTCTTTTAAATGCTGTTTCTGTTCCTTTCTATCTTTCTTCTTTTGGTATTCACAGTAAGCCTATTGTTATACCTTTTACAATTGTCTCATAGTTCTTTAATATTTTGTTCCTTCTTTTTTCCTCTATACTTCTCAGTTTGAAGAGTTCCTATTGCAATGTACCCTCAAGCTCGGAGATTTCTTCCTCAGCTGTATCCACACTACTAATAAGCCCATCAGAGATATTCTCCATTTCTGTTAATGTTTATGTCTCACATTTCTTTGACTCTTCTTATAATTTTCATCATCTTTATGCTTACATTAGCCATCTGTTTTTACATATTGTCTCCTTTTATTTTCTTTAAAACTTTTAGCATATTAATCATGGTCTTGTTGTTAATTCCTGTTTGTTCCAACATTCCTGCCATATCTGATGCCAGTTCAGTCTCTTCAAATTATATATTTTACATTTTAGTATGCAGCGCATTTTTGTTGTTGTTATTGTTGTTTCAAAGTGGACAAGATGTACAAGGTAAAAGGAACAGCTATAAACAGGCTTTCAATAAGGTAGTGGTAAGGTATTAGGATAGAGGAATTATTTTATAATTCTATGATTAGGTCTCATCTTTTGGTGAGTCTGAAGTTCACCTAGGCCGTGAACTTCACTAGATCTTCTCATCCCCCACCACCTCACCACCACTGAAATTGGACAGCATGGTTAGAGGGGGCTGGAGCTGAGTTTTAATCCAATGACATCTTTTTAATCCACTTCCTCAAGGTAGGTTAGGCTCTGGTAAAATAGTTTCTCCTGAGGGCAGGCCTTATTAAGAACAGAATGTTCTTCTGTATTTCAGAATATTTTTGTTTTTGTTTTTGTCTCTGCATGCTAGCAGCATGAGAAAATTTTCCTCCAATATTCATTATAAGAACCTGATAGAGATTCTTATAGTAAAACTCCCAAAGTGTAGTGATTCTCTTATGACTGGATCTCCCTAGAGTTTTTAACTCTCAGACTTGTTCACTCTGAGCCTCCAGCAATCCATCAATTCCCATTTAGGTTTTCCTATCCCATTGGAATTGTTTCCTGTGAAAGTTTGAGTTTTTGCTCCAGTAAATTATGACTCTCTGTATCTACCTAATTTTAGGGGCAGTGGTTTGCCCTGTAACCTCACTTCCCTGATGTAGCTAAAAAGAATTGTTGATTTTGAGCTTATTTAGCTTTTTACTTATTATTAGGCTAAGATTCTTCTGAGAATCTTACATGCTGTCCTACAAACCAAAAGACCTTCTCAAATCTTTTCTATAAGTACTCAATATGCATGCCTAGTCTTAACACTGATGAAAATGTCAGATCAAGATACTTCTATCCATTGCTTTCTCTAAATCTATGTATCTGTTCCTTATCGTCCTTTATTTATGTTGTTTGACACTGATCAATTCAGCTTTGAAACTTAATTGTGATAGCCACCATCCTGGTACAGAACTTATATTAACTCTGAACTTTCTTCTGAGCTCTTTGCATTTTGTTTCTTCTTGTTCCAATGAGAGACTTACTATAAGATTTCTCTCTTCAAAGCACAACTGGAAGCCATCAAAAACTTTGTTTTACATAATACCTAATTATTCTGTGCTTGATGTGCAAGGCCCTGCACAATATTGGCTCAAACAATCTTATTAGTCATAAGCTTTATAGTATCTCCAGTGTCTTACACTGTTATCTCACTGACTTACTCAAATACATCATATGTTCTCCCAACTCTATGTATTCATTTATTCTCCCAACTCTACCTATTCACTTACATGCTCCCTAGATTTGTATAGCTCAGTAAAATGTAGTCTATTTATCAAGGTCAATCTGAACCCTTTCTTAATATTTCTAATCAGATGTACTCTGTTTCTTCTCCAGAACCCATAGGAATGTATGTATAAGGGAGATGACACTTACTGACACCATCGCATAATCAATCATGTCCTAGCTTATTTTCCAAATTTAATAAAAGTTTCTCCAATGCATCTAATGTGCCTTGATCATTTTTTTCTCATGTACCACCTAGTACACTAAATGGTGCACAGCAGGCACAAAACAAATCCCTGCTTAATAGAAAAGTATATAAAAGCAAACTTTTATAAGGACTCTTCAAATAATATTTTTGCTCTTGAGGTTTAATAACTCAAGTATGTGGTCGAATAAATACATACATACACCCCTTTAAGAAAAATGAAGAAAAAGTAGCACACTTCAAACTGACTGACTGAAGTTAAATACTTCCACAAATAAGAAACATATCTGCTAAGTATACAATTACACATGTGCTGTTTAAATATTTGAGTGGTCATCAAATAATTCACTGTCATCTAGAACTCTTCTGATATTTTTAAAATAACCATTTTAAAAATAAATAAACTTACCAAAAGTAGAATTGGTAATTACAAATATCTTTGTAAAGTATCTCTCTAATGTCATGTTGTGAAAACTAATGCTGACTATAAAACAATGTGTGATAATTCCAATAAAACATCAGAATATCCATTCTTAAAATATTGACACTAATGGCAAAAAACTCTACATTCTTTACAAAAGAATGCCAAATTTGAATCGTTTTAAAACCAATTTTGAACCGACTTTGAAGCCAATAACAAAGTTAGTCATATCCTTTTATTTTTTAACACAAATAGTGTTTATTAGATCCTCCTCCACCCAATTTTAAAATGCATCACTCAGGTTATTTTCCTGATTATTTTCAAAACTCAAATTTATCCTCCAGAAATGAAAACATGCCCTTCTGACGTGTCTTCAAAAGAGTGTACATCTGCTGCAATCATGAAAAACCACGTTAAAGTTAAAAAAAAAAAAATCTGCTTCTACTTGGTCAAGCAGGTTTCAAAGGTGACTGCTTTAAACATGCACCTAATGTGAAAATGTTGTTCAGTGTGTTGAAATTTTAGTGATAATAATGATTATGAGCCATAATGAAGTCTGTGTATTTTAAAGGAGGGTGTCATATCAATACGCCTATTTGTCTCAATGGTCCAAAGTCCAGTTGTCATCAAATTGCAAACTCTCACAATTAATGCATAGAATACTTCTTTAACTGCTCGGTGAAATGACAATTAGGAGTCCATTGAAAGCGTTTAGTTCTTCCATGCTGCTGAACATTGAACATTGATCCCTATTTACTCTTTTCAGTGACCTATGCATTTGTTTCTCTGTGTAGTGTCATAAGTAAATATATATGAATGTAAAAATAGAATCAAGATGCCAGGAATGAAAACACTGAAACAGATTGTTTAAGGTAAATCAAGCCACCATTAACAGTAGCCGAAATATATTGTTGCCGCATGAACACACAATGAGACACATTAATTTTATGTGTTCCATGAATAGTATATCCTAATAGTTTCTAGGTTAGCAAACGTAAGTAAATTAAGCAAAACAAAGGTGGGCATTAGAAGAACAAGTGATTCCTATTACACTGGAATTTCATAAACTGAGATAACGATCTACAATAAAGGCAATCAATTATTTAGAAGAAATTCAAATTCAAAAATCAATAACTGGCTTTCTTTGCACAAGGGGAATATCTAATAGCAGCAATCAGTAACTAGGGCAACTTCTAACCTGATACATTTAGCCAAAATGATTTCAATTTCTATCTCCAAGTACATTTTAGTGCTTCCCTTCTGTCTTATTACTCTAAAAAAATTTCATTAGTGATTCAAGGCTTTTCAGAACTGAAAGTCACCACAGAAATCATTATGAGAGAGAACATCTGTTGGAGGCACCTTACGAAGTTAAATTTGAATTCAGGTTAAATATGTAATAAGAGTGATTGTTATATTATACTTTTTTTTTTTTGCTTAATAAAAGCAAAGTGAATAATTATAGGTGTTGTGTTTCATTGTAAGGACTAAATATTTATGAAACCTTAGAAATGCTGGACACATTTTATCTTTATACTATTCATGATATAAAACAGATTTGTTAGCAAATCAATAGCGCAAAGGAAGAAAATGTTTCTTCGACTGAAGAGTAAAGGCTAACCACTGTTTCAATCAGCATTTTAGCAGCAATGTATGCATTCAGATGAACTGCTAATAACACGTGCTTATTATCTGGATGTAAAAACAAGTTCTCAAAGATATATACATCCCATCTCTTCTTTCTCAAATCTCATCAACAATATATGCCCTTGAAACTAACAAAGCTTTATTTTTAAAAATATTTCATAAATTTAACTCTTCATAAAGTCATATTACCCTCTCAGCCACTAGAAAGAAAGAAAGTTTTTGTCAGTATGTAGAAAAAAAAAACTAATTAGCTGGGAATATCATCTTGGTTATTATTATTTCAGCGGAAGAATTAATTTTAATTTTAAAAATCTGTTTTTTAAAAAAAAGTTTAGAAATAAATCTAAAGTAATTAATCTCAGTCCTAGCTTATATTTAAAGTTCTACATCTTCTACCTTTTTGGTAAAGGCCATTTAAAAAGAGTTTTGAAAATGAATGTATGAATAAACAAAGGATGATTGAATAAAAAAAATAATAACTGTGAGTAAATGCCAAAGTACCTGCTAAGCAGATTGTAAAATGTTATGTGTATAACAGGATTTCTCAACCTCAGAACTACTGACGTGTTAGGTTGGATAATTCTTTGTCATGGAGGGCTGTCCTGTGCATTGTAGGATGTTTAGCAACATCCCCGGCCTCTGTCCACATGCCAGTAGCACCCACCCCTACCCCCACCCTAGTTATGACAACCAAACATGTTTGCAAACATTGCCAAAGTTTCCTGGGGTAGGGACAAAATTGAGCCCAATGGATAGTTTTCCATTTGTTGAAAATACAGGTTGCTAGGTCCCACCTCCAGAAATTCTGATTCAGCAAATCTGAAAGCATCTGCATTCTTTACAACCATTCTGGATATTCCTTATGTAGGTAATCTGAAACCCATTTTGAGAAAGACTACATATTTATTTACAAACAACATTGATAGGAAGGGGAGAGACACAAAAAGCAACTAAGTATTCAGCAACCTGACCTCAAGGGCTCTTCCTGACTGCCCAAAGCTAAGAGAGAGGCAGAGGAGAATCACAAGTGGCCTCTTATTAATCAGAAAACTTTGTATCTTTTTTGAGCATCACAGTATATAAAACATTTTCATGAGCTCTGGATTCTCCCAACAATCCTCTGAGGGAGATAGGAAAGATAGCTTTCATAACTATTTTTACTTCATTAAGATTTATATTTCTGGTTTCTGTGTTCATTAACAACAACACAACAAAAGTTAATCAACTCTTTTAAATGTAGGGCATTCTTTGAGGAATAGGCTCAGGGTTGTCACACCTACAGTTGGTCAGAATGAATGCTTAGGACTTTTCACATGTAAAAGCTGCTGTTGCTTTTTTTTTTTTTTTTTTTTTTTCCATGATCCACATACTTCTTTTCTTGAGCAGGAATAACTAAATCAAACAGATCAGTTCACTAGAAATTGGGCATTCAGGAGTTCTATACTCTTACCATATTACCAAAATTATATGTGTAAACAATGTATTTTGAATGAATTTTGAGATTTATTTTCATCAAATAATTTACAAATACACTACTCACTTCAGTTAATGTCCCATCTTTGCTGGAAGTTAAACTGTATATCTTTGTTGTCTTTAGCAGTGACATTACTTCTTATCTAGCTTAAGGTCAAATAAATTCTCCCTAACCATGGTCTATTGTGAAACCTATTCTACACTGCACAACTGACTTTTATGGACTAAACACAAAAGTACCCATTTATTTCTGTCAAGTTTATCTTCTTGGTCCAACTAAATGTCCATTCTATATAAACCAAATAACCAAATTGGTAGCAAGGCTAGATGTAAATTCCTGCACAAGCTTGAAACACATCTATCTTTTCTTTCAATTTCTTTCTCAATCATTAGTAAAGGATATTTATATTTCTGGTATGCTCTGTGCAAGATGGAATTATAAGGACATGTCAGGTAAATGAAGCCGCACCATAAATAATTGAATGGATCACTCCAAAGTATATTGGCTTTCAACCGCCCACTAAATAATGTCCAAGGTATTTTGAGTACCTCACTAACAATTTCCAACCTTTCTTTCCAGAGTCATCTCACCTTGATCCTCATTCTCTACCCTATGAGTTGACAGAAATATATCCATTGAGTGAATTTGACAAGATTTTCTACCTCAAGTCTTCTATTTATCTCTTTGATTCATCCACTTTTAAGATTCTATTTTGCTTGGTGAGATTCTACTAATCCTTTAATGTCTAACACATCCATCTCCTTCATAAAGCTTTACTTTCATCATTACCTTCTTCGTTGCACATTCTTTTTGGAAATAAATCTCTCCTTCAACTGAATTCTCATAGTAATATATGACGACATCACTCTTAAGGTGCTCACCATTTGCTGATTCCCTATTCATGTTCATCTCTATCCAATACCTAGCACAATGTTTCTCTCCTGGAAATTTTTTGCTGATGTAATTAATGAACATTATATACCTCAAACTGGAAATTTGGATATAAAAACTAGAGAAAGGTGGTAGCTAAAGTCAACACAAATTAAAGGGTGAGCTTAACAATAAAAATAAAAGTGAGTGATTAAGAAAACATTTCATAAACAATCTTGCATTGAAGAAGAAAAAAAATACAAATGTGTATCTTCTAACCCAAGTTTTAAAAATGAGATTAATTAATCTAATGAGCTTCCACACCATTTCTAGCTTCTTAGAATTTACCTTTCTAGTTTCTGAGATCATGAAAAACAATTCAACAAAAGCTAATCAACTCTTTTAATTGCAGGGCATCACCAAAGGGAGGAAAAAAGGGCAATATACCCTGATGAGCAGCAAAACAGTGAAGAAAGGGTCACATATACAGGAAGTCTTTATTTCCTAAGGATAATTAGAACTGAGAAAGACTCCTTTAAATGAATTAAAAAAAATGAAAAATCAAAACTGCATAACTATTTTTAAATGTTTAATGCAGACTTTATATTAAACAAATGAAGCCAAAAGTACTTCATTTTTATCTTGCATTTTAAAAAATTATAATTTAAACAAGTTTGGATTCTTGAATGACTAAAAATGTACCATAAAGGAAACAGAGCTGATTTTTAAAAAAATTGGTAGTACCATAGGACTTAACTTTTAATTTTTGTAGAATAATCATAAATAACATCAGTTCCACAGATATCATCAAGGGCTTCATTAATTTTCCCAAGGGCCTTTTAATAATCTTTTCAAAGTCAAATTATTTTCTTTTAAAATAATTATCTTTTTCTCATACTTGTCAGTTTTTATCTTATTGTCAGCTGGTTTCACTTCCTCATCCTTGCCTATCAATAGCTTTGTTTTGATTTAAGTAATTTGCCAGTACCACCTTCATGTGCTTTATTCTGTAACTCATAAAATGATAAGTTTACTTTATAATTATCTAGTTTTCATTTACTATTGTATTGTTCTAACTTGTGACAAGAGATTGCCCCTCAAAGATGTTGGAACAATGAGCCAGATACTGGTTTTCACTAGTTTGAGAACTAATTTTCATGAGTCATTAGTTCATTAGTTATTAAATAATTTCTGCTTATAATAAAACTATTGCTTCTTTATAAAAATGTTGTAATTTCAAGGAAGCAGAAAACAAAAATGTGGTTATAAAAGACATATGTTAGGTAGGAGGACAAAATTAAGATTATAGTCAAGACAACACTCCACTATATAGAAACACATAAACACTCTAGATATAGAACCTAGTATATTCAACAAAATTCTTCATTGAGTAATTGGGAAATCGATCTGTTAAAACTATAAAGGGAAAACTTCTGAAGAGAAGGAAGCTTCTGAGAAGAAGGGAAGAAAGCCAGAGAGAACACCCTTTACCCCTACAAGAAGTGGGGAATAGCTCTGTTGGGAAATAGAACACTGAGTTGTTCTGTACACTAAATTATATTTTCTAAAGAGTAAATTTAAAACTGTCATTATTCCACAAAAGGCTCAGAACTGCAAATCATGTATAAGACCTGAAGCTGAGGGGAAAAAAAAAAAGCTTCTAAGAATTATAAAATATCCAATCTGAGACAGTGTGGGAGAGACAACTGCAGACATGGTTTCCAGTTGTCCAGGTGAACATCAAGCTCATTAACAATGTTTTCTCTTCTACAAAGTTTCCCTGCTACAGGCTTAGCAAACTTTTAGCCTAAGGTGACACTGAAGTGGCTAGAGAAGGCAGCCATAATCAAAGAGCTGTCAAGAATTTGCTGGTGGAGTAACATTGCCTTAATAACTAACCATCTTTGTAAAGAGTTATTGATAACTTTAAAAATCATAGCTAAAAATTAAATTGCAGTGTTCTCCCACAATAGTTTAACCATATTTGTCATCATACGAAAAAAAAAAAAGGAAGAAAAGAAAAGAAATAGAAATTATGTGATATATGTAAAATGTCAGCACTGAAGTATTTGAGAATGAATTATCCCCATAAATGCATCACGTGTCCACTTCTGTTTGGGTGGGTTCAACTTCATACACTTGGCAAATGCTAACCCCGAGTCTGCAAAGTGTCAGAAACTGTGCTAAGACCTGGACAGTATGAAGGCTGTGCCTCCTTTGTACAATTCAACAGATGTATAAACCAGTTTGAGCAGATTGTCTAGCTAATACACAGTTTGAATATCGCTCTATTGATTTAGGATTGGTTTTATATTGATTTGGCAGACAAATGCTGCAGCACAATCTCCATGACTCTTAGTCATGTGCTCTCCTTTGGCATGTGCAATTACTCAACCCCTGCTTATAGAGTGAGCTGTCTCCCAATACGTATCTCTCAGAATCATTCACCTATTCAATGTCTGATAAAGTAGGGCTGATGAACACCTGAAATCAGAATCATCCTGTTGCTGGGCCCCACAGAGAGTATGTTTTTGAAGTGGAATGTCAGAATCTATATTTCAATAAAGTTCCCTCAAGGTAATTTTTACGGATTCAAAGTTTCCTGTTTTTCTTCCTACATCAACTCTTCCTTCGTTCTCAGTCTTGTTTGCTTGTTCTTTTTTATCTGCTGACTGCTAAGCCATTGTAAATATTTTGTAAAAATACTTTGTGAAAACACAGGACTCAACCCTTGGAATTCCTCTTCTTTCTGTCTACATTCATTTCCCTTCACTCATGGTTTTATATACAATCTGGTCACTCCCAAATTTATAGCTCTAGTTTGGATTTTTCCTTGAAAGCCAGCCACCTACTTGACACCTCCACAAATGTCTAATAGGCATCCAAGACATAACATCCAAAACTGATTTCCTGATCTTCATCTCCAAACCTACTTATTCTTCTATCTTTTCCTATCAGCAATGCCAATGCCACAACCTAGTCAGTCAAGCTCAAGTATGGCATTACCTTTAACATCTAATGTCATCCATCCCTCTCCTATCCTCCCTAGATCCTTCTCTGCTTTATTTTCTCCATAGTCCAGATCATCCTATAACATGCTATAGAATTTACTTATTTTACCAACACATTGTCACTCACAGCACCATTAGAAGGAGAAAGATATTTGTCTAATTTTATTTCTCACTGTTAGACCTTAAGTTCCTAGAGCCATGGTTGGTACATAATAGGCACTCAGGAAATGTTTGTTGAATAAATGGAACAGTGCCCGGCACATAACAGGCACTTAATAAATATTTAGTGTAGAAAATAAAATTTAACTGATCATGTTTTAAATAATTGTTTTTGCAATCTCCCAAACTCCTGAGCAGTGTCCCTACCCTGTAGTTCCAGGACGACCTGCAGCCTATATTGTTTATTTTCATTTCAAAGCCCAGTTATGCGAAGTCCAGTGGAGAAGTCTATGAGAGAATAAATGTGAACATGACCTCAGAGTCTACCTCCAGGCAACAAGAGGAAGATAAACATTATCAGCATAACCACCATCTTCACTGTCAAAGTATTGATAAGGAAATATCAGCCTGGAAAAGTTTTGCCATACAAATTACATGGTTATGACCCAAGGTAAAATATTTTACTAACTTTGAAAGAAGAGCTATTTGAATCAGGGGATATTTAGTCTAAGCAATAAGTTCAAAACTGGAAGATTTCAGACTGGGTATATATTTGTTTGGCCTACACTGCCTATATTTTTTAATGCAATGCCAATATTTAAACATTCAGAGTTAGCATGTAAAAATTCAGATTTCCAGTTTATTCTGAATGACAGATAAATCTGAAGGGGATGGGCCTGCATTTCTGCACAAGGGTTGTCAGCAGATCTATTCACAGCTCCCTCCTAACGGGCAATGCTCTCTCCAGGTTCCCACAATCGCTGTTCTGCCAGATTCACTAATTCATAAATCTCTCTTCTCTCTCTGAGCACCTGACTTGGCAACTATAATTCCAGAGCCCAGATTCTTGCAAAGAGAACTATACTTGAGACCCAGATTGTAGTTCTGTGAAACATAGAAGGAATATATAGGCTAAAATAGCATTCCATGAGCTAAATGTTCTCTCAAATTTGGGGATTATGATTTTTTAAACCAAACCAGGCATAAAAACTATATAGCAATGGTCCCCAACCCTTTTTTGATGCCAGGGACCAGTGTTCATATCAGAATCTAATGCCTGGTGATCTGAGGTGGAGCTGGGCAGTGATGCTAGTGCTGGGGAGCAGCTGCAAATACAGAATGAAGCTTCTGTTTGGTTGCTCACCACTCACATCCTGCTGTGTAGCCAGTTCCTAACTGGTCAGTGGTGGTACTGGTCCATGGCCGGGTTGCGGGGGGTGAGCAGGGCGGTTAGGGACCCCAGCTGTATAGTACTTTAGTGATCTCTCATTGTTAACATTCTGTGAGAAAATAAAATTACTTCTTTAGGTTTTATGTAAAATGAGTAAGGATTCAGAAGGTGGAAGAATGCATCTTATCACTTCCAAAGGAATATGCAGTGAAAAAATCCTATTTCTCTTACATTCAGCACATAGCATGCATCTGGTGACAGATGGTCATTCCAAGTCCCATGGTCTGTCTCAATGTATAATGAAAAATATATAAACCTTCTGTTGCATAGCATAGGCGTGAGGCTTAAACACCTGTTTCAAATTACTCTGATACCATAAACATTCTTGGAAATTGGAAAGCCCTGTATTTTAAGAAAGTGAGAGATGGCATGGCCAACTACATTACATTGAGTAGGCTTGAGTCCAGTAAGCAGTAAAAAAAGAAAATTATGCCTGCAGCTACTGGCAAACAGCTGACAGTAATAATAATATTACTGAGTGGGAATACAGTTAAAGTCTATTAATACAGAAATCCTGTATATTCTCAAAAGTGTACTTAAACTAGCGCTGTATATTTTATTTTTCATCTCTCTCTTCTTTTCAGTGTGCTATCTCGAGAATGGAGAAATTTTTAAGGTGGCAATGTTCTGATGTTGTAATTAACATAAAGATTACTAACACTATCAACAATACAGAAATAATAATCAAAATTGATTAACAATATCAGACTCGAGAAACTGAACTGCTAACATTTCAGCTCAGCAATTCCATGAAGAGGAGATCTGAGCTCTTGTCCGTCTACAACAAAGTTATTATTGCATTTTCTGATTCCTTCAGGGGAACATCTGCCTACTTGAAGCTCTCATAACGAAACACTGTCAAATTCCTGAAGGGCTGCACATCGTCCAATAATTAACCTAGAAAGATCACTTGCCAATGGCATCGTGCCATAACAAACAGCTGTTACCCCTGGTACCTATCTGAAAAAAGAGGTCAAATGTTCTCAAACAGACATATCCTGCCTTCCACCTTATGGGTGTACATTAGTCATTTAACGAGCTCCTCTTTTTGCTCTCTATAAAAATCAGAGGTAGTTTTCAGTTTATTGATTGACTGATTAGAGCATTTTAAAAGCAAACTTATCTTTAGAGTAATTATGCAATTGAGTCTGACTTCAAGATTGGAGGGTTGCAAATAGCTTGTCAGAATGCACGTCAATTGACATTGCCTTGTACATTCATGACAGAGTTCTATGAACACTGTAATCAGAGACTTGCCAAAAGACACGAAAATAAATTCAGTATTAATAAGTGTACACTTGAAACCTACCTTATTTCTTATGTGCAAATATTCAGGACTGTCACCATGGGCCAAGTTGGACAAAGTCTTTCAATTTCATACCACTGGGCAAATACTGGAAGAAATTGTGCTTGCTGGACCAAGAGCAATTTTAACAAGTTAAAATAGTATTAACTAAAATCTATTAGGATTAAACACAGCATTTAACTCTTGGTGGATCAAAATTACAATCTCTGCTCTTGTATATGTTACTTCCAAGCAAATTTAAGTATTATATTTATGAATTAAACCTCTTTATGAATATTTGTTTCAACATTAAAAGAAAAAAACTTCCCTTTTTCACTTATTTTGCTATTTAAAAATAATTTATGTGTGGTTTTAAAGGTAATCAGACTATCAAAAAGATGTCAAATGAAATACAGAGTCCCTCTCAGTCCCACATTGACACCCATCGTGACAGATAAGCAGTGAACAATCTGCCTCCCTCTCTAGAAATTTTAATGTCTATCTTATGACTGACTCTATATTCATTGTTCTGCACTTTGTTTTTTTATTTAACTATGTATCTTGGACAGCTTTTCACATTGTCATGTGAAGATGGATCTACTCATTCTGTTGAGCAAACTATTCCACTGAATGGATAAACCATATTTGTTTAAATATTCTCTTACTTATTGTCATTTTGTTTGTCTCCCATTTTCGGCAGCTACAACAATGCTGCAGTGAACAAGAGAATGACTTTCCAATCACATTACTTAAAAAATGGAATAAGTTTTATTGAGAAATTGGGGGAATTACCCATGCTTCTACAAGTGAGTGGAGACAGGAGAACTCCTAGCTCCACAATTGCTTCAACTAGCCTCACTCTTAGCATCAAGAAAGGCCCATAGAAATTATTTCTAAATGTTCTTTTATGCCCTGTCTTTGAGGGTCTGATCCTAATTGTAAATATAAAATAGAGAATCTCATGGCTAATCGGGACAGGAGTATATGAAGATTTTATAAAATTTCTCTCTTTGCATCTATCTCTGTCTTGCTCAGTGCATGTATCTCTATATATATTTTTTTTTTTCACACACACTTCAAAAAGATTTGTGGAATATTTTTATTATGATGTGTTACATATTTTTTGTCCACAAACCTCTTGTATGTCCCTTTGATATTAGAAAAACCTTAAAGAAGACGAAAGTGGTCTGGCTCAAGAATCTTTAGAGATGCTGAAATTCTCATGACATCATGAACATGACAGTACGGATACAGTCAGCCTAGCTCCAAAGTGGACATTTAAATAAAAACCATAAAAGACCTCTTTGTTTGCACAATGCTCTTTCAATTTCTAAGACTCTCTTAACCAAAACTTTCTAATGGTTATAGGAGAACACTTATAAAAAAAAATATTTGGAAAAATTAGCTGGCCATTGTTTTTAATTCTGTGACTTTAATTCAATGACTTTTGTCTTGAAAGGTCCTCTCTTGTCATGTCCTTATTATATTCAGAAGTCTTATTCAGCATGCACTTCCTCCCCAATTTTCAATATCAATCAATGAGACAAATTCATCGAGAAAAAACATTTGTCACTCCTGTGTGCTCTCCATTTATTAGTCAAAGTGCAGTAGCACTCCTGCATTGTAATAAGCAACCTCTGGAGTCAATTGATTATATGAACTCAAAATTTCAGCTGCCTGCCAATATGTAGATGAGTCATAGCAACTTTTCTTTCACAAATGTACTACATTTAAAGTTTTTAGAGGAAATCAGTACTTTTTAACATACCATTTTATTTAATGTACATAAAATCCACACTGCAATGTACCTACATCTTTTTATAATTACTTGATGATTTCCTTAGGCAAATATGCAATTTGACTTATTCTTGGTAATCTCTTACAGATTACTCTGCATTTCTTTGACTTCAGTTAATTTCTTTATTCCCCCCATTTCTGGCCTTGCTTCTGTATCTCCTTTTGTTATATCTATTTGGAGGCTTTACATCTCAGAAGGCTGTATATTCTATGTTTTGCCTTTGCTATGACATAATACCTGCCCTATGTGTGAAGTAGGGCAGGTCTCTTGAGGTATTAACAGTTCCCCTCAATAAAGACTGGACCAACTGCTTTACCCAGTGACCTTTGGCTGGAGATGAAGTGAGTAAAGTCTTTGGTGGAAGTTACAACTCTGCGTGAGAAAGCAAAACACCATGACCCCATGAATATACAACTCTGGGATAGAAAAGGAATAAGCGCATTTTACATAATAAGGAGGACACCTCCTGTTATAATCGTTCAGACCTCTGCTTATTAACCTGAGCTTCATATTAGACTAATCTGGTGAGATTTTTTAAATGCTGACATTTAAGACATACCTCAGACTAAAACTACCCAAGTGGTTCCAGTGTGTAGTCATATTTGAAAACTAGTGTTTTGAGGTATAGTAAAATAGCCATCTGATATAAAAATATCATGTCTTTGGAGAGGAAGGCTGTACATCCATTGACATTTTAGCAAGGAAGGTAGAATTTCATTAGTCAAATGTTTGGGATGTGACAGAATCTGATGACACATTGCTTCACAGGATCCTACATCAGTCCTAAAGGTAGATATTAGGTCTCCATTTCATAGATGAAAAGGCTGAGGCTCTGAAAACTTGCCCCAAACTGACAGAACTAAGATTCTATCCCAGGACTACAAAGCACCATAGTCCATAACCTTTTGTATTTCATGATGGTTACACTGCATGGCAAAGCTGAAGGTGAACACCCATCACCACTGCAAATTCTATTTCATTTCAGGTCCCTAAGGATCCCCGTCATTGAATTTCATATCTGGCTCCTGTAAATTCTCTAGGAAGGGAAATGAAGAAGTGAAGGCGTTCTAAACACACAGAGAATTCTATTTTACTCAGAAACGCCATTCAATCAGCCAGGCTCTGTGTCTCTGACATTCTGACAACAGAAAACAATTCCTTTCTTTTGCAGGCTCCCTGGCACATCACTACCAAGTTTCTCATGTCACGTCCACTTCAATTTCAATTTTACCCTAGGACACATGCACCTCAGCATGATCAGCTCAGCAGCATATCAATGATGGCAAAATTTAACAGCCTTTAAAAGAAATCTGGATGAAAAGAATTTCTAAATGCTTTTCAGAGTATCCATGAATCATCTTCTCTCAGTGGAATGATGTTTTAGAATCACCCACTCAAGTTGACACCAATTCTGAATGGTGAATGGTGAAGTCTCACTTCTTATGAAGATAAGTTCCAATGCCATTAGTCACTTTAATTCAGGCTTAGTGCCAATGAACCTATTTCTGCTGCTGCCTGGAATGGACAGATAGAAAAGTATTTTCCTTGGAAAACACTAAAAATTATTTTAAAGCTTTAACCCCACAGTTTAATAAAGCCAGTAAGCTATATACCTTAACTGTACCACTCTGGCTTCTCACAGAACTGTCTTTGCAGAGCTAAGACTTAAAATTATTTCTTTCAATATTCAATAAAAGCCAGTGAAAACCTACCTAGAATCCTTTATCCTTTCATCTCTACATTTAGGAGAGTGCTAGTAATACTTTACAGATACAGTGTAAAAATTAAATGAGGGATGAGAGAAATTAAAGGTGACTCCATAAATTATGTGGCACTCGGTAAATTCAATACATGTTAGCATTATTCCCTTAATTTTTTATAACCTACTAAAGTTTCATATTTAAAAAGCCTAAGAGCATATTTCACTCAGGAAAAATATTTCAGTAAAACTTTCTCTCCTTGTAAATCGAATATTCACTTCCGCTACACAATGAAAGCTATGCAATCCACTGTACTTCCTTCTTTATCCTTGCTACCAGGAATTGTAATGTCATTTGTACTAAATTACTCTTTCATGGATCAGATAGAAGCTATTTTCTTTTTCCATTCATTTAAGCATGCCCACTCTCTTTTCTCAAAGCAATATAAAACAACATATTATAGAAGCATGAATTTAATAGAACAAAAATAAAAGAATCTATACAAAATAAATCAGTATAATTAGGGAGAGGAAAAGCACATTTTGTCCTGAGTTCTGAGAGAATGACATATAATGTAAGAGACACTAAACCTTAACCAGTCTCTTATATAAATGGAATAATGGATGGG
This sequence comes from Cynopterus sphinx, assembly GCA_030015415.1. Taxonomy (NCBI): domain Eukaryota; kingdom Metazoa; phylum Chordata; class Mammalia; order Chiroptera; family Pteropodidae; genus Cynopterus; species Cynopterus sphinx. The sequence continues at coordinate 25,381,755 of CM057380.1, read as the reverse complement.
TGGGTGGATGGGCAGAAAGATGGACAGACAGACAGATGGACAGACAGAGTTCCCTCTTGCTGCCTCTCCTTTTGCTACTTTTTAATTTAGTATTAAGAATTTGACTTATAATGGCAATAATTTTATTGTAAACTGCCTCATTCTTTTTGAAAATGAAGTACACAAAATGCTCTCATGCTCGTGTTCATGCATTTTTCTATTTCTTAGTTTCATTTTAACATTACAGAACGAGAATCCATCTGTTCAACAAATATTATATTCCAGACTTTATCCTAGGCAAGTTCTCCTGAGGGTGACATTCTAGAGAACACCTTTTTTTCTGAATGGAGTATACACCAATACACTAGAGTTGTGCCAATGATTGGTCCTCTCAGTATTCTGAGTGGCTGGGGGTTGGGGAGTAAGGGGTTGTTGGAGCACTGAACTCTAGAATGTGTTGGACATATCTACTTTGCGTTTAATAGGCATACAAGTCATTAGTCTATTTATTTCTATATACTATGCAAATACTGTCGGTCCTCATTAATCAATAATTCTGTACTTGCAAATTATCCTACTCACTAAGGTTTATTTGTAATACCAAAATCAATATTCCTGGGTTTTTGTTTAATGGTCATTCAGAGACATGTGCAGAACAATGAAAATTTTGATTCCCATGATATGAATATTCCAGGCTAAGGGTGAACAAGGTGACAGCCTGCTTTCTTACTTCAGATCATACCATAAACAAGTTCCCTTTCTGTGATCTATTTAGTGCCACATCATTCACACTTTTGTGCTTTTTGTGGATTTGCTGTTTAATATGACTCCCTAGCACAGTGTCCTAACTGCAATATGCTTTGCAGAAGAAAAGAAAAGATATATTAGAAAAGCTTCATTCAGGCATGGTTTAAAGTACAATTGGCCATGAGTTCAATGTTATGAATCAACAATATATATTAAATAAGATATCTTAAATAGAAAAATAAACATGACAAAGTTATGTATTGATGGATTAATGAGAATGAGGTGACCTGAGGCTTGTAAGAACCTAAGCTTGTATTTTCTGTAGGAACAATAGGTCAGTATTTGTTAATTCGGCATTCATGGTGATCTTATAGAATATAACTACCATAAATAACAAGAATCAACTAAGTTATTTATTAGATGTGCTATCATGCAAAAAAGTTTTTGAACAATTGTTCTAGATGAGAAAAGACAATAGGCAAATAAAAGCATTGATAACCAGAGTGGTTTCAAATATTAAATTCCATAAAATATTACATGGAGTAAAGAGAAAGAAGGTGCCTGGCAGAAATGGGACCACTTAAGATGAAATGATCTGAGAAATGCTAAGTTAACATTTGTGCTGAGCCCTAAATATCTAGAAGAAGTCAGCCCTGAGAAGTTGGAGAAGCAGAGGATTTTAGGTGAAATAGTAAGCATAAAAACCTTAAGAAAGCTAGAAAGACTGGGTGCTGTAGACATAAAAATTAAAAAATAAGAGAATGTAAGTGACAAGGTCCTTGCACTTTGTGAGGTCAACCAAGTGCTGCCTCACCTAAAACAAAACAAAACAAAACAAAACAAAACAAAATAAAACAAAAAAAAAATACAAAAAAAAAAAAAAAAAACCTTAAGGAATGATTAGTCTTATTCCAAGAACACAAAGGCCAGTGTGGCTCGAGCATAGCTTAAGGGAGAATTGGGGGATGGAGGACAGGGCAGAAGGCAGGGACCAAATTATAGAAGGATATTTAGGTCACAGTTTAAGAGTTTGTGTTTTAAGTGTAAACAGAAGCTATTTGAGAACTCTAAGCAAGCAATAATATGATCTAATAAACATTTTTAAAAGCTTCCTTTGGCAACTGTGAGAAGAATTAACTGTAGCCAGGCCAGGAATAAAAGAGAGAGCTTATAAGAGGCTACAGCAAGATCCAGATGAGAGATGTTGGTGGCATGACTAGGACTACATATAGCACTGGAGAGACATTAGTTGATTCAGGATTCTGACAGCCACTGTGAAGGGTAAACAGAGAAGAATTAAGGGGGCCTCCTAGCTGGCTCGAGCCATTTGGCAGAGAGTGGTACCTAGGGAAAGAATAGTTTTGAATGAAAGAAATTATAAATTCTGCTGGAGATGTCTAGAATGCAGTTTTAGGTATAACTCTATAGAGGTCAATTATAATGTCAAAACTGAAAGTATAAATTTGGGCATCATTGGCAAATAAGTCACATCTAAAGCTTTAGTACTTGAAGCAATTACCTGGAAAGAGGAGCAGAGAAATAAACTACAAAATCCTGGATCAAACTAAATTAAGGAATATAGGAGAAAGGAAAGTCAGGATAAAAAAAGAATGAATCTCTAGGTGAAGAAGAAATAAAAATAGGACTTAAAAATATATGAATTTTTTCACAGGTATTAGAAGAGTCCTAGAATGATGTAAATTTGGTTGTCTGTATAATGAAAGCTTTATTATAAAACAGAATGACCCTACCATTGGCATACGATTATTATTATCATTATTTGCTTTATTAATCACTACTGGTACTAAATATTGGCCTCCATTAATGTGATAAATTTGCTCTTAGAATCTTACACCAGGACAATTTTCATGGCTCTTTTAAAGCAAACAAATATATAAAATGAATAGAAGTTCTCTTGCTGCAAACAAATGATTCACTGCAATAAATGGCTGGAGACCTTTAACTCTCAAGCAGTAAAAAGGAGAACAGTGACTGAGGCCAGTCCCTGGGATGCACAGCTACAGCCCATATGCTGCGTTTGGCACCCCATACTTGCCATTCTTGATTGTTTTTGGCAGTTTAGGTTACCTATTTCTGCATTAACAATAAAATGCTGAAATATGGCTGTAATTTTGGTATATGTTTGGTGTTTATTTTGAAATTTTTAAATTATCTCGATTATTTAACAATTAGCCTGTCAAGTCCTCAAGGGTAGGATTTTTGTAATAGCTACTATTCTAAACTTGCAGAACCTAATGATAATTTTGTTTATTACTCTTAATTATCATCTTATAATATAACTTAGGGGATTTTTATTCATTTTAAATCATTTGTTGCTATGAACAATGGAAAACTAGGCTTGCTGCCATTAACTGCGGGCATAGCTCAGAACTTGATAAAGATGAATGTAACACTTCGCACAGCATCATTTTACTCCATGTTGAAACCAACATGAACCTGGGCTGACTTCCTTCTGAACAGAAAATGTCCCCTCCCCTCTGCCGGCACCATCTGTGACTTCATTTTGTTACCCACCTTCATCCCACACAAACAGGGTTTCAGGTTAAGAAGCTTCACCTTTTCTTTCTCATTCTTTTCTTTTATATCAAAGTCTACATCCAATTTATCTCTCTATCCTTAGTACCAAGCCAAGTAGCCATGAAATTGCAGGTTCTCAGAAAATGTCGAAATAAAATGGTACTTTCAATTTACAAATGTCCTGCTTGTAAAACCTCTTACTTTTTTAGTTTAGTTAATTTATGATTTGGGGTTTTATAATTGTTTAAATGTCAGTATGTATTTTGCAGCATTTAAAAAAGACAAGACCCTCAGTTTGAACTACTAACTTTTACAAAAATCCTAACTTTGAGGAATTGACAGGCTAATTCTTGAATAATAATTTAAAAAATACCAAAATAAGTGTCACACATATAAAATCCATTAAAAATAGCAAAGCAGTGCAAAGGAAGAGCAATCAGCATGTGTGGGAATCACTGGGGAACATGTCCTCAAAAGGGCAGAATTTAAGCTAAATATCAAGGATAGGATAGAAAAGGACAGGGAATATCTTCCTGAAAAACAAATGTGAGCTAAGATCCAAACTGGGAACACATCATAAATATCAAGAACGAAGGAGAGCAGTTTTTAGAAGTAAAAATCAGTGTCCAAGAACAAAACCAGAAAAGGCAAAATGAGAAAGAAGAGTTGGGCCCACATTCTAGAAGGCTGCTATTGTTCATGCTTAAGTTGAGAATCTTTTAAAAGCAGAGGGGACTAAGAGTTCTGTAATTATTAAAGAGGAGAAACACCAATTTGTAAGAAAGTTTTAAGATGATCTGCATGAAAGATATGACTGAAGGCAGTGAATCCAATGAGAATATGGTTAACATATTATAGGAATCAGAAATGATGAAAACAAATGTAATATATTGGCTGATTAAATATGGCTGAAGGAGAAAGACATGGAAGCCAGCATCAAGATTCAAGCTGGGGCAGCTGGAGCAATGAAGATCTTCGTGACAGATAAAAGAAAGTCAGGGCAGGTCAAAGGGAAGCTGTTTAGCAAAGGAAAGAATTCTTATTTAGACATTTTGACTCTGGGGTGCTATTAATAAAGCACCGCACAAAAGCTTTTAAGAAAAAAGGGCTTTGAAGAAACATCTACTAAGAAGGTAGAGATATAGGACTGGAAATTAGAACAGAAACTTTTCCAGCCTCCCTGGCAGATGTAGGCAATCATTTTTGGCCTTCTATTATGTGTTGGGTGAGGTCTGCTTTTCAGTATTTAATACATTTTGATAATGCTTTTAACTGATCTCTAAAACAAATTGATATGGATTCCTTAGAACCAAAGAAAAATAGACAAATTGACCTCTAAAATGCCTTTAAAGGCCATTACTTCAATGAATATTTACCCATAAGAAGCATTTAAAATAGCTACCAGTATATGGAACTGTGGTTCTGAAGAGTACAGTAGACTAGAGAAGACCTGGGTGTTGCTACAGTGCTGTCTCACCATCTCTTCTTAGGCAAATGTTAAGTTGTTGGGCCCCTGTTTCTCAACTGTTAAATAGCTACATTAGACAAGATAATGTAGAACACTCATTCTAGTTCTAATTCTTGTTTCTAATTTATTTGTACTACTGCAGCAGTATTATAACTTATTTAAAAAATTATATGTAAAATAACAAGGACACAGAGAAAAGAAAAACGAGAGACTCATTAAGAGCTTCTTGTCCATCAGAGAAAGCTACCTCTCTTGCATTGCTTCAGGCTTATTCAAAAAGCACTTTTTGTGTCTCTGATGACAAGTTAAGGTAATTAATGTACTACTTACCCATACAACAACATAGATAAAGTGAGAATTCTAATAAAAATGGTTATTAACATAGTGTGTGTGTGTGTGTGTATGTGTGTTATTTTGAAGATCTCATTGGCTTTATTAAACAATTGAATGGGGCAGCATCCCATCTAGCACCTAGAAGTGTGCTCTCAAACATATTCTAATATATGCATTTAATAAGTAAAAGTCTATACATATATTTTTTAAAATGTGACAAATTCTGCCAGAGAAGAGTCAACGCATTCTGAATTTTTACTACAGTAATGACTAAACTTAGGGTGTTGAACATTAAATGCAATATACAAATAATGTATTACAGAATTGTACACTTGAAACACATAATGTTATTAATCAATGTCACCATGATAAATTTAATTTTTTAAAAAGGTTAAAAAAATTAGTCTCTGTCCAATGACAGTTTTTTATATATGAGCTTCTCGAGCTATCAGCAGCCTTAGGGATTAAGCCAGTCATTAGTGGAGGAAAATAAGGAGACAAAGACAAAAGAAAAGAGAAACAATCCTGCCAGTGTCTACAGTCCTACTTCCAGTCATTCCTGGAGCCTGGGCTAATGAACTTTCAATATAGTCTTACCATGTATTGATGGTTCAGCTCTAATGAGTCAGCATCCACACCAGTGGGTTAGTCTCTGTGCCATTTGGGTTGGTATTTATAATATTAACCCTGTCTAGGGTCAAACTACAGAATTCTTCTGTTTACTTGGTCAGATTCCATGACAAAACCTTTTTTGCCTTTTAGTTTGAATTGGATTTTTCTTATTTTCAACCCAAAATGTACAATAAATTGTTTTATTCTAACCAAAACTATAGAAAGATGTTTCCTTTGTGTTTCTTAGTAATTAATTATATAGTAAGAGTTACAAAATGAGCACTTGATTCATTCAGCTATTCAACACTAAATCTTACTATTGGATCTCAAATACTGAAGAATAATCATTTTACATAGCCTAAACTGGTAGATTTATGACTATTTTCAAAATGTCATGCTTTTCTGTAAATTTCATAGCAGCAATCATTCTATTTTGCGCACTACTCTACTGCAATCACCTAGAAGATTGTCTAGTTCATTGTAAGTGCTCAATAAATATTTATTAAATGAAACAATTATAGGCATGCATTGACTGAGAGAGAATGGGGCAGCTGTGACACATAAATATGAATAATCCCTGAATGATAAAAAGAAAACATAATATTTAATAGTTCTCTAGAACTTTGGCAATAAAATGTTCACATCCCTTTTTAATAACTAACATGTCTGGAGTTATTATTGCCAGCATTGTGTAAAATCCCAAGAGGACACTCAAAAGGATATCAGTCATGGGCTCCTTCCTCCTGAATTTTTTTTTTTAAATAATGAAACATTAAAATGTTCTTAAATAATCTGGTCAAGCTGCTCAGTAATAAAGAAACTTATGAAAAATAATTTATAGTGTTTTCATAGGTAGACCCTTTTCTTACATCCTTAGACATGTATTTAATTAACTAACTTGTGTGTGTATAAATACAAAGGAAGCCCCAAGAGATGAAGAGATGAAAAATCTTCAAAACGGCAGTTGAAGGATATGTCACTTCAATTAAAGATAAAATAATGTTTTGCTATATTTAAAATATACTTAAATATTGTGTTTCAAAATGTTATTTCTTTTATTCATTTTTTCTTAGAAAAATTCAACTTTCTTTTATGTTTAAGATATAAATCTTTAGAGAATACAAAAATAAAAGTATTTCTTGGTCAAAGTGTTTTATGCAAGATACATATTTAAATTACAGAAGCCTTAATGAATATGAAAGATATGAATTCAATCTTTGCTAAATTATATGTTACTTCAAAAATGATGGTGATGGTGCTAGATAAATATTTCTAAAAATAAAGTATCCAGTACTCAATGAATCCTGTTTATGGTTCATCTCTAAGATTAATGACAGGCCAAGATTTTTACCTTCTTTTCACTCAGCTATAAAGGTTGAGTTTATAAGTTTTTATTTTGGTGCCAAGAGACTCACATTTAGCGAATTTCTTTTCACTGCGCTGGAGCATCTTGTCTTAAACTGTCATTATACACCACTCATCACTATCAATGTCAGACTGTAATAGCACCAGCTGCTCCTGCCTCGAAGAAAAATTCTCCAGCTTCAGAGTTTAGATGCTGACCATCCTATAATTTCTGTACTACTTATTAGGCTGTCAGTTTGATTGGTAATGAAAATTTCCAGCTGAACTTAAATAACAATACCCCTTTTATTTTATAAGTATGAGCTGGAATGGCAGCTCCCTGAGTTCCTCGGCAACTCTCATCGTTGCCAGTTCTCTCTCCCCTAACCTTTAGGTAAAGCCCACATTTCCTTAGTCCAGAATGACTGCCAAAACTCCAGGTACAATATCTTATTCTAGGGCTCGAATGATCTGCTTTTTTTTTTTTAAGGAGATTTTCCAAAAGGTCACACACAATACTTTTACCTAAAACTCATTAGCTAAAACTCTGTCATAGAGCTGAGCTTTGACTGCAAGAGAAAATGGGGTGTATACACTTTGGACAATATGTCCAACTAGAAACAAGTTATTTCTAGGAGAAAAAGGAGAATGGACAGTGGGAGACAGGTAGAACATCTAACAGATATTTGTATAAAATTTTACACTTTTAAAAAAGCGCACATTCATCATCACATGTGATGATGAAAGATTACATTTTACTTTCATTTTATTGATAGAATTTGAACTGCGTCATAGGAAAAGATATGTAGTAGGGACCTGTTTGGAAATCAGGGTGGAAATCCACATGTAGATAAACCCACATGTAGACTAGGACATAAGGATCATAATAATAGAAAGAGAGCTGATTTTTTTGAACATTTGCTTTGTAGCAGGTACTATATTAGTAGGTTTATGACTTAAACCACATAGAATATCTACTGAGTCATTAACCAGTAAAACAATGAATTTATGCAGGTAATCTAGCTCCAGTGACAATGAAACTAAATTTTTTTATTTTGTGTTCTACTCCAACACAATAAAGAGAAGCTCACCTGACCCACACCAACTCCTACCAAGTATTTTACTCCATGTAGATCAGTAATGTCCGGGCTGTGAGCGAGAAGTGGTAATCTGCTCACTCAACACTTATTTCTCACCAGTTTCACTCTTTCAGTCCTCTCTTAGAGAGCCTGGAAAGCTAAACATTTAATTTCATTTTCACTCAAGGGTAGTTATATGACAGACCTGGACAGCTCTCTTAAATAAATGTCTCTGAAAAGGGCTTTTGTTCTTGAACTTAAAAAAAAAAAAAAAAGTGGGGGGAGGAGGGTGGTAAGTCTTTTGGAGAAGAACGAGTTTAGCTTTTCTACATTTTACCTTTCCAGAATCTTAATGCATGGTCTACGGATTAAGCAGTCATCTTGAAACCATAAGAGAAAAAGTCACCCACCAAAAATGTCTAGGTGGAAAGATAGAAAATGCCTAGCTCCCTGGTGACATTTTGAACAGCTGCACCAATCCCCTATTGCCTATTTATGTGAAAAAATATTCAGTATTTAAATCACTCTTGGTCATCTTTTTCTGTTCCTTGAAGCTAAATACTTTCTTAAACAAATAGGTGGGTAGATTTGAAACTCTTCTGGCTATTATGTTAACCTGAGACCTACTAAAATTACCTACTAAAATTATTGTGCTCTATTCTGGATACTGTTTTTCCATGTCACCATCTCCTTCCCAGGCTACCTTCAAAGTTTCTTTTGTCTCTTCGACTGTTGCCACCACTGCAATGACCAGCATCAGAGTTGCCAGGGGTTGTCCTGTTGTTCTGGCTCTTTAGGAAGAAAGTTATTGCTCAAATACTGGCTAGAAATAAGGAAAAGAACATTTTTACCTCTCTTAAAATTGTACTACTGCTGCTTTGCTTTTGTGTATGGATCCAGTACTATAGAAAACCAGACACTTATCTACCAGTTCTATGATTCCATCCATTTGAGGGTCACCTTTCCCCTCCTCAAATTCCAAACTAGCTGCCACCCTCATGGTAATGCACATACACACACCCCAAGAGCAAGATATTTGGAGATGTTAATTCCATCTTCGTTTTGAGGCCATCTTTAAATTTATAATGGATAGTTTAATTTTACAACCAATGTGTATGTTTTAATTATTATCCTTACTTTGAAAAAAAAATAACATGCCTAAATTCAAGCAATTAATAATTGGAGAAGACAGAATTAAATGTTATATATGACCTATAACGCTTTATTTTTCCAATCTATTCCATTTCTTCCACCAACTAGCATACCATTGCTGCTTCTAACTAAATTATAACTGAGGGGGAAAAGTTAAATGACTCTTAAAACAGCAAATAAATGCCAAATGTATAGTATAGATAGTAAGTTACACTAGGAATTCAGAGGAAAAATAAATGTCAAAAGGAAGATTGTCTCAATACTTAACAGTCATCCAATAAGATGAGTCATAATTACTTTCCTAGTGGAGTTTGTTATAGTAGAAACAGGAAGGATCAAGAATTTCTTCAAGGTGGTAGTTTCTCTCCTGTTTTTCACACATACTCAGTAGGTTATCTTCAGGAGTCTGCATAATTGGACTTCAGTTTTTTGATATGTAAAAAAAAAGTGTTCTCCCTGACTTTTCCAACTTGCCAGATTTTTTTAAAATATCAAAAGAAATAATGTTTTTGAAATACTTTCTTTTTCTGAATTATAAAACATTTTGCAAAGAGAAATGTAATTTTTTCCACTTGACCATCCTTCACCCAATGAAATTTAATATTGAACAAGAAAATTATATGCTAGCAAAAGTGAGTTCCGCACCGTAAACTCACTGTCAATACTAAAAAAAATCAGAGAGAATAAATGTGAAAATCAAGCGTTTCTAGCTTTTGGCTGATGGCAGTTTATCTTCAAAGCCTTTTCTATAACATATCAAAACAAAGAACACCCATTATGACATCCATATAATAAACCATCTGGCTACCTGCCTATATATGACTACAGGAAGGTTTATTCTCAAACCTCCTAAAATATGCCCCATTCAGCTTGAAATGTGGTAGCTGTGCCAAAGAACCCAGAAAAGGTGAGTAAATGGCACATTTCTATGTTTAGACACAGCAACTTCCTAGGAGAGTTACCACCTTGCAGACAAGATTCATAATCCCCAGATAACTCTATCTCCTGCAAAAAAAAAACAATGATATTTTTGAAATTTTGTTTTAAATTGTCATTGTTTCTATTATGCAATTAATTTCTTATTAGATGCCCTAAACTTTGCCAGTGAAGCCTCTTCTCCTAACCTGGAGAGCTTACATTCCTAGAACATCCCCAGGAAGACATGATCCCGATAATAAGACATTGACTCTTTGCCTTTGACCTTTTAATCAAACTTCTTCCCTAAGGTGGGAAGAATATGAGAAAGAAGTCAGGGTCAAGATAATATAGATAAGTGGGAAAAGCAACTATATCAAGAAAAAGTATAAACCTGCTTTATAATGGATATTCTTCAACATGTCTTTATTTATCTTTGTTTTGCTTTTGTGTTTGGGTCTACTGCTAGACTATGAATACCCTTAAAGGCAATAGCTATGTGTAGTCTTTACTATTCATTCAACAAATAAATATATTGAATGACTATTATATTCGTATAATTGGAATAGGATCTGTTCCAAAATATACAATGAACTTTTTTCCCACCATGACTTTTAGAATCTAATGAAAGATATATCTTTTTATTCAAATAACTTTGAACTAAGTGAGCATAGAAGAGAAACCAAAATGCTGTACGAAATCAAAGGGACAGAGCTGACACCTCAGCAGAGATACTGAAATGCGAGATGGAGGCAGAACACCAGTCAAATCATAAAAGATGGGTAAGATTTCAAAAGGAGAAATGGAGAAGCTTAATTTTTAAAAAAATATGTTGAAAAAGAAGTCAAAACCTTCAAGAATCAGTTTTTGGAAGCATCAGAGAAACTGGAAGGTGTACTTAATAACTCAGAACAAAGGTCTGATTCTGATTAAGAAAATAAAGAGCTTAGAAGAGGTCTAAATGTGAATTGGTACAGATCAATTCTTTAATTCCATTATAATTAGAACATCTCTGCAGAGTTTATTAAACACAAACTGTGAAATGGACATTGAGCCAGATATTTAGAGAAACTAAGCACTCCAGTACAGAGGAACTTCACTGCTTGTGCTAAATGATTTCACATACAAACAAAAATTTCCTCATTCTGATAATATTGCTAATATGTTTCTAAGAGTATATCATGAATGTATCTATCACCATAATGGGGTGGAGATGACCTGATCTGTAACATGTGAGTTGATAACCGGTTCATTTCTCTTTGGTGCTCACACAAAGAAATTCTATAAGACATGAACATTTAGCATTAAGTTCTTTGTCACCCAGTTTTGATGTTTCAACAAATTAGAAACTGTCATATAAACTGGTTTTGAAATGGAATTTATGTAAAGATTGAATACAAAAAGAAGAAAGAAATGAAGTGGATACAGCAATAAAAAAAAGATGGTTTTGCAGACAGCCTTGGGAAAGAAAGAAAATTTAGGTCAAAAATATCTTGGATTCCTATATTGGGTAAGGAAAGACATGAAAAGAGGAATGGCAAGCCCAGAGAAGTCTGTTCTACTAGATTTGGATGGAATTATGATAAATAAAGCTAAAATTAAACAACTGTGTTATAGGAAGAGGCTATGGGAGAACTTTTGAGATAAATTTGAAAAGCTTCTCTACTCAGGATAAAGCAAAATTACCATACATTTTAAGGTGATTTGCGTTTTCTTTCCAATATCTCAAGCATAGGAAATAATATGATTTTCTGAGATAATGATGAGACCCAGGAAACATAAGGCAATAATATAAAGTCATAATCATTGTTTATCATTTCGTCATCCTCAAAACAAAATCATGCTCAATAAATAACACAAATGTAGTAAAACCATAAAGAGATATAACAGTCAGTAAGAAGTTAAATATTGAAGTTTTCCTCCATGTTAAATGTTTTGACAGTAGCATGAACTAATTTCTGAGTATCTGGGTATTATTAATTTATATTATTTTTGAAAACTAATCTGTAACATCTGTTTTTGCTATAGCAACATCAATATTTTACATTAATATTCTTTGTTATAAAAGATTTTCTACATCATATATAATTTTAAAGGTACTATGAAAAGATAATTTATTGAGTAATTTATTATTTAATTCTCTGCATAGTTTTCCTTCTCTTCCATTTTTAAAAATTAGCCAGATTTGAACTTTATAGTTTCCTGAAGAATAATGTCCATTCTTTGATGTCTGAAAATCTAGATTTATTAAGAGAAGTATGCCATATTATCCCAGAGAAAGAAGAAAGAGAGGACAGCAGCTGATATGAAAGGTTAGACATTTGTCTCTAGAATAGGGAAAGATTGTTTTGAGGTTTTATAAGCATTACACCAAAGGTTTCTGCCTTCCAAGAGATGAGAATCAGCAGTGTCTCAAAAGGAAATGCATGTTTGATAAGTCTAGGGAAACCAAATGCTAGATTAGAAAGCCCTAGGCCTCAGCAAAGTTTGCCTTCAAGAGACCCTGTGGGCTTGGGCACTATGACCACCAAACCCACAGTGACTGAAATATTTCACTCTGCATTGAATCCTACCACACCTTTGCAAGACCTAGAGTTGTAGCAGGGGACATGGAAAAGCCGAGCAAGAACTGAGACAGAATTTTTCATCAACCCAAAGGAATGAGAAATTAAAATCAGATTCATTTTATTGAAAATGGTACTGTGACATTTCTTGCACATTTATTCTTTAGTATAATTTATACCTGCTATTGATCACACAAATCATATAGCACAAGTGTGCCATCTCATATCTAAGTGAATATAATAATTTTAATGTAGAGTTGTAGGATTTTAAAGCTATGGCATTTTTGAAATAGTAACCTTGGCTTATATGTCTCATCTAACATTCAGAAGTCAAAATGCTAAGATACAAGAAATTTTTTTTTTCTAAAAACAATGACTGCGATTTTTTCTAGTATAGTGAAGTTAGTTATATTTTTGTGCTTTCTACTACCCATTCTTACAACAGATGGATACAAGAAACTCCAAATTGTTACCTTTAGCAATTCTTGGAATGAATAATTATTTTAATAATAAATAAATATGCTCAAATTTTATAACATGAACAGGAAAATTCCTACTTATAGTAGAACAGATCTTATTTAAATAATCATGGACTTCAGCTAAGAAAGCCTCAATGCTCTTTTGAAATCATTGGGAGCAGCAAACTCAAATCAACTACTTTATTTCTAGGAGAAGCATTTTTCCCCCATGCAATAAGTGTACCATGGCATTTATTTATGGTATTGAAATTAATGAGTTAATGAGAGAATGATATATTGCTAATTTTTAAAATAACCACTTAGTCACTACCCTGCAATGAGATCTTAGGCAATTTTAAAATTTCTGGACCTCAGTTTTCTAAACTGTACCAAAAGTAAATATATGTTTGCTAACAGCTCTTCTAGCTGTTATTCTCAAATCTGTGATTATACAGTAACCAAAGCAAACATACAGGCTGTAAGAGGTTCTGCAAGTCTTAGAAAATGAGGATAAAGTAGATGCCCATCTTGTGACATAAAAATATGATTGGTCTCCAATATCTGAGTGATCCTCCAAAGATTCTGAAAATCTCAATATTCTTATTTTTGTAATAACTTTGTTTCCCCAAGTGACATATTCAACTACATTTTGTATTTGAAAGTATTAAAGAGTATAAAAAATATGGCAAAAAAAATTACCAAAAGTTGCAAGTAAAGTAGAATGAAGAGTAGAATGGTAGAGTACTGGCTAATAATCTCACCTTATTGATTTTGATCTCTCGAGGAAATGTAACTATGCTACATACTATCCATAAGTGATTCAGACCTAAACATTGCAACCCTATAAAGTCAGGGGTTAGTTTATAAAAAACTGATAAGGGATGATGACCTTTTTTCTTTGGTAGAGAAAGTAACCTCAAAGTGTATGGTTTCATTGTCCTTTGGACATAAACCATATTTCTTCATTTATTTTCCTGACTACAAATCTCAGTTCTTCATAGCCTCTTCCAATCAATTCTTGTCATTCTGATTGTTACCTTATTAATGAGTTAAATAAAACACATTCTGGTTACTTATTTGTATGAGACTGTTTTTAACAGTTTGAAAACTATGCTTTCAGAAGTGGGATACTCCTGGAAAGAGTAACTTTTTTGAGGAAGCACTAACAAAGCCCCTTCTAGGCCAGTTCTCTACATTTTTAAAGCTGCACCTTGTTAAAACAAATTTAATAGATGGCACTGATCACATTTCCATCCAATTTGGATTCTCACTATTTACTTCTCTAGATCAGAGCCTACCTATATATAAAAGATAAAAGTCTTTTCATTTCTGTCAGAATTGGCTGTTCCTTCTCCCCTTAGCTTAAACTGGAACAAAGAGCAAATCCTGACAATTCACCCATTACAATAGTACCTCTTTTTATTTTTTTGTTTAACAGAAAACAGCTTGTCTCAACAGTAAAGGATAAAGTGACAGAAAATAAATGAGTTTCTAAATTTAAAGCAAGCATTTTGTTGCCAGAGCAACCAGAATCTACAATTATATAATGCTGGTAATCTCTTATCATAAGAACACAACCAAATATATGCTGGAAATGAACTGATCTTGGAAATTATAATTACTGAAATGAAAAAATGATATTTTACAGTTTACAGAAGAGTACAGTAACATCTTAAAGTGACAATCATTTTTATCTTCGTGAAAATAAAAACAATTTTTTTTTATGACATGCCTTTAGACATAGAGGAGGTAAACATGAAAACAAAGGTGACTCCAAAAGGAAATCACAAATACTTTTAAGATCAGCCACATCTACCACATGGCAAAAGTTGCTATGGTAACGCCCAGATTCAGTGCCAATAAAGTTGGCCCTAACCTTCATTTTATTCTAAAGTTCAGATACATGAAACATAATATCCATGATCAAATTACTGGAAGTATGTTCATGAATTCATAAATGTTATATCAAAACTAAAGAAATTAATGACTAGCAATGATATCTTCAATTGATAGAGACCTAATGCTTGTTAAAATTTCTTTGTGAGATATGGGGATTATTTCACTGTTAGTTTGATTTTATTTACTTTTGCATCAATGTCTTTTACATTTTTTGAGTCTTCTCATTTCCTTTTTAACTTTAATATTAAATTCAATGGACAAACTGAAATTCACAGTTGCAGGAAAAACTAGGCTAAGGGTTATACATTAGAGTCTTTTATAACTGTCAAATTGTAGAGATAGAATCTAAGTGTATTGTTATTTGTTTCAACTACTTTAAAGATTTTTTCCCCAAAATTTCCTTATTAGTATGTTTGTTGAGATGGATGACTTGGCATTAGGACAGTTTAGAAATTGTACAAGGTCAAAAGCAAGGTCAAAGGCAAACATCAAGTTTGTACTTGAGATCAATTGTGTAATATTTATACATCATTTTCAGGGAAAAAGGTCATAACTGATACTATAGGATGCATTTTGTTTAATTTTGTTTTCTAATGATTTACTGACTATATTAAAAAGCATTAATTTGCAGCTACATAGTCAAATATTCTGTGGCTTCCACTTGGGAAGTGAAACATACTAAACATATGTAAGAATTAAAATAATGCAAATCTCTCTTCTTCTTCTTTCCCTTCATGAACAATTTCAGGCCAGACCAAAGCAGGTATCCACACCAGATGAAAAAATAGAGGATGATGGCCACAGTAAATTGGAGTAAGGTTTAGAGCTCAAGGTTGTGGGCAGGGAATCTACCGAGTCAGAGACTCAGAGGGGCCTTTCAGAACCCAGGAAGGACAAAGGAAGGTTTCCATATAGGACGGTGGATCACCACTGGGTTCAGAGACTCAGCAGATAGAAGAGTCTGATTGAACTGCCTTGAGGTATCAGGGCAAAAATATGGTGAGAAAGTTAGTTAAAGTGAGAGGGGTGAACTGGTGGTGAGTGACAGAGTCCAAGCTGGTTGGGGACAGCCTCCACAAAGGAACACCCCTAGAATCAGAGCTGGGTGGGAAGGGGTTCTGTGCACATTAAGGTATGGTGGTAGAAACAGGAGAGGGTTACATACAAAGTTGATCAAATAAGTCAATGTGTTAAACATAATAGAAATAAGTTCCTTGTTGTTGGAAAAGATAATTACAAACACAGACAAGGAGAAATTCAGAAAAAAACTCAGGTTAAATTGGAATTAGATACATTGGTAAAAATTTATGGCCTTTAATATATAGTAATATATAGAGAGAGAAATATAGATTTAAATGTATGTATGTATATATATGCATATACATGCGTATGGATATATGTATGTGTATGTGTTTATTTTTCCCTATCTACCTGTGTGAGCAATGATATCCCCAAAGCAACAAATATCTTGATATTTAAATACTATTTTGTACTAAAAAGAATCAGGCCTCCTCAGAAAAAAAGACTGATCTCAAGACTGGGGTATAGATAGTACAAAAGTTCAAATGGACTACTGTGCCAAAAAGCAGAAAAGTGCTCTAAAAATTATAGGGACGTGTCAATAGTACCAAGAAAAATCCATCTTGAAGGAGCTCCCACTGGCCAAATCGGGTCAATTTTTGTTTCCAAATAAATGATGACAACAGATTATAAACCATTGGATAAAAAAAAAAATTATTTGTCTATACTGACACATATAGAGAACTTGAAGATACATATATAGCTTTAAAATACCTCACTACAAAATACATATTAATTACAAAATACATAATTGCAAAATTACAATTGTAAAATTGTAATTTTAGAGGAGAATCCTGGCAGACTTCACCCTAATCAAATGATGGAAATGAATACAATCATTAACGCAACAAATTGAAATTGTGTTCCTGTAGTAGATACAATGAAAAGAGTATCACTTCTAAAATGTTCCTGCCAAATGTAGAACCTGAATCTAATTATGAAGAAAAGTCATACAAACCCAAATAGCAGAACATGACAGAATAACTGGCTGTACATTTCAAAATTATAAAGGTGATCAAAGTCAAAGAAAAGCTGTGACGTTGCAGAGACAAGGAGACAACTAAGTGCAAAGGGTAATTCTGGACTGCACCGTTTTATAAAAAATAATATAGGTGGGATGACTAGTGGAATTTGAACAGGGTCTGAATTTAGGTGGTAGCATGTGTCAAAGCTATTATGCTAATTTTATTGGTTTTATTGCAATGTATGGGAAAATATCTGTAGGAAACACACTAAAATATTTGGGAAAGATGGGACATCATGTCAGCAACTTAGTCTCAAATGGTCTGGGGGAGTGGAGGGAAGGGAGGAGAAAATGTTCTTTGAACTGTACTTTCAACTTTTCTAAAAGTTTGTGATTTTCAAAATTTAAACATTGTATTTTAAAATCTTACAAATGAAAAAGGGAAATTATTCTCACTCTCCTTCTTTAAATTCTCTCCCATCACCAAAATTATAACACTATAAAAGTATGATATCTTAGCTTCATGGTCAGAAACATGCTTTAATTATCTAGGGAGGAGAGTGACATTTAAGACCTTGAGTCGATTTCCTCTTCGACACCGAAAAAATGTAAACTATCATGGTATTTTTATTGTCTCTTGAAGCTCTTAGAAAAATGTTTAAGAAAAATGGAAACCATTGAAACAAAACAGTGCAGAGCTTCATAATGGAAGATGTGTACCAATGGAATCCTATGCTTTTATTGTTACAAATAGAAATTCTTCATAATTGCCTTCCTGCAATGTTTTGACAAGCCTAATTGAAGGAATAAATACTATGCCAGAACCAAAATGTTTTAGCAGAGTCACTAGTTTCTATGGAATCAAGGCACCTCTTCCAGTCACTTAAGCAAAATTTTGAAAAGGCTTGACTCATGTTTGTAAAGATAGATTTATAATAGTAAATTGTTTTGGTTTGGTTTTTTTTGAATCAAGATAATTATAATTATGTGCAATTCAAAAGTTGCACCAATATTATTTCTTAAAATTAATTTAAAATTAGATTAATTAGACAATTTCTTATATTAATCAGCTTCTATATTATTTCTCATTAGAAAGCTGGGTTTTTTATAGTATGTAGTCTATACCTTATTTTTATGTCAGTATGTTTAATTTTAACATTTATTTAATAATTAAAAACTACTATGTGTGTAATCTTTTAAGATGCAGGTTCATTTAATAAATTAAGAACCTTTTTAATATACTCGACTATGTTTTACTTTAGAGGAAAATGCTATAATGAAAAATCTCAAATTATATTATAAAAAATACACAATTTATTCATATTTAGAAACACAACTATTAAGCTCACTTCGATCATTCAAACAGTTGCAAGGTGGAAACTTCACAGAATACTGAGATAAGTTGATTCAGGTCAATATGTGGGATAGAAATATGTGCCCTGTCCATAGTCTTTACTTCAAATAAGAGGCACAAAACATACAAATAAAAATATAATATGTAGATAAATATTATTATATAATCAGGGTGAACTATGTTGTCACATATTCTAGAATTTTCTTTTTTTTTCCTAAAGGCTGATTATACCACATTTTGAAATAAACTTGAGGATATTATACTAAGTGAAATAAGCCAGTCACAGAAAAATATTTCATAACTTCACTTGCATATCTTCACTTTAGATACTTACTTATCTAAAACAGTCAAAGTCATAAAATCAACAAGTACGATGGGAGTTGCCAAGGCCTGGGGATGAGGCAAAGTAGGAAGTTATTACTCGACAGGTGTAAGGTTTCACATTTAAGCAAGATGAATAAGCTCTAAAGATATGATGTACAACATTGTACCTATAGTCAAAAATAATCTACTGAACTAAAAAATCTGTTAAGTGTTTTTATCACAATAAAATATTTTTTTTATTTTTTTCTTCTTTAATTCCCCACCCCCATCCATATCCCCACCCCTTCTATCCCTCTCCTATGGATGTTGCTATTTCCCCTTAAGAACTGGATCTCTGAAGATGGAGCGTCTCCTCCCACATGGTCGCTGCTTGCAACCTGGGGCCCTGCACACTCAGGATATGGTCCTGGGGCTCACCTGGGCTCCACTGGGCTCCACTGGGCTCCACCTGGGGCGCAAACGCAGGACCTTCTGCATGTAAAGCAGACATGCTAACCACTACACTATGGAGCCCCCCCTAAAGTACTTTTTTAAAAAAAGAATGAACATTGAGAATTGTGCTAATCCTGTAGGTGTTTTTTCAAGTATAAATTACTTATTGGTGTGAGTTTGTTTTCTCCCATATAGATATTAAAAATATAAATCAGATTAGTTTTAAACCACCTAATGTTAGTATTTAGATGTTTGTGTGTGCTAGTGTGTGTTGTAGGAGGCAGAGGGAAGGGTAATTCTTCAAACCTAGTATTTCTAAAATTATTTTGTTTGTGAACATGTCAAAGCTTCACTTTTCTCTCTAATGTTATCTGATACTTGATCATTCATTTGTCTCTTCCGCTTGTTGAAAGGCAGTAACTGTTATCTGTTAAGAAGAAAGCATCTGGAACTTGAACTTAGGAGTAAAGAAGAAATTGCTGAAACCGAAAGAGTTTATAAGTGCAATAACACTGCACAAAAGCAGTTGCCTTCTCAGTGGGTTGAGATTAACACAAACATAAAAGAATTGCCTCTTGCCAACTTTATTTGGAGAACCCAGCCATGCATGTGTGATGGAATAAATTTTAAAGTCCAGATGATTCAGGAGATACTTGGTAAGATGGGCCAGAGCATTCAGTTAACTTTCAAATTTATTTCTCACACATGGATGACCATTCAGTTTAAATGAAAGCAGAGAAGCACCGCTCATCTACAAATATGTCCAAGAAATGTTTGGTGTGCTTTCAGAAAACATAATTTTTTCCTTTGGCTCAACTGATTTGCCTGGCGCGCTTTAACAGAAGTACTCAGTTGTTTTACTTTTACAGCAACAGATCAGATAGATATTAAATCATCTAACACTGAGTTCACAGAGGATAGTACAGCAGCTGAACCTTGATATTAAATGGCAGACATAGAAATATACATCGAGAAACAACAAAAGAAACTACAGGTCAAATTATTCTTGGAGAATTGCCTACATAAAAGGGATAGGAATAAATTAAACTGTGTAGAAAATGTTTTCCTAAAGCCAACTAATGGTATAAACTAGTCTTACATGTTGTGAAAATAATTACTATAATTTCTAGATACTAGCTAACACATGAATTTCTCTGCTTTCACTAAAATTTCTTTGAGGTTGATTTCCAGGTAAGTGAGAAGACAAAATCATCGACAGTTTATTGAAAAAGAGAAATGAGCCTCAAAAACATGTTGCATTGAATGGGGTTGGAAATAGAAGAGGTACAGAAAGAAAATTAGTCTTTTTGTCAAATTGAATCAATAAAGCAATCTATTAGAAATAATTCAAACCTGGGGGGAAAAATCATTTTTAAATGTATTGTCTGTTTGCTTAGTTGTTTACTGTGCATCAATTGGAAAAAAAATCTTTTTTCACCTTTATTAAAATATATACCAGTATGAAGAATAAACTGAAATAACTTTTTAAATATAAAAAATAATATAGACAAAAATAATTACAAAAGAAAAATATCAAACAAAAATGAAAACAAAAACATCAATCTTCCTCTAACCACTTTAACACAAACACTCAATAATAGTATGTCATTTTGGAGTTATTTCTATTTGCCTATGCTATTTAATTAGATATTCTATTGGATACAAATAACTTTATGTTCTGCATCACTCAAGATTTTAAGTAAATTTTGAATTTTTATTATCAACCTGTTTAATGACTACTTAATATTCAAGAGATGCATGTTTAATTGACCATTGTTATCCCTGTCAATGGACATTTAAGTTAAAGAAAATACTTTAAATTTAAAAAAGACCAGAAAAGTTTGGTTCCCAAAATGTTATACTAACAATGCAAAAATATCCCAGAGAGGAATATATATCTAGATAAATGTATTTTGCATATGTAACAGAATTAATGTAAAAATATTTGACATTATTTTATAATATTTCATTTGGTCAACAATTATTCATTAACTACTATGATCCATGGCATTTTTCTAATCTATGTATATCTTTGAAGTGCTTAGAGAATAGACTGGAGCTTACTTTCTAGGCACACATGAGCACACGTCTACTGGCTGTGAAGGTAACTTCATTATGATGATTCACACAAATTCACTGCGCAATGCGAACAATGAGATAAAGTATAGACATCCCTCACATTTTAGTCATGAAGATTAAGAAATAGATTGAGATTCAAAAGATCTAATATTTGGTCCCAATTTTCTACTTTTTTACTTCATGACTATCCAGAAATCATTTGAATTCTCTGAACCATAGATTTTCCACCTCTAAAATAAAAACAACAAAAGCTGTAAACATAAAGAAAAGCAAAATCCAAAATATATATGTGTGGGCATATTATAATTTATTATAACTAATGAAAACTTAAGTTCAACTTCTTTTCACACAGCAATGTAAAATTATAAAAAGAATGCTTAGATTATTATATTAGGCCTGAAATTCTACTCAGAATGTAATTTAGAAATTTTTATATATAATCATAAAGCCAAGATTTAAAATATGCAAATCTACCTTTCAGTTCTCTATGTTGGTGTTAGGGAAGAAGCTTTAATACTAATCTCTCTTTTTAATCATCTTTGTTTTTAAAATCTCTCTATGTCTAATTCATTTTAATTTCATCATAAAAGTTGTGCTTTTAGGAAATACAATTATAGTCAAATTATTTTACTTTCACCCACCAAAAACTTTCTCTTTATATTTAATCTGTATGGATTATGTTTATGTATTTTCATCTTCAAACTTATTGGGTAATTATGAATTAAATTAATAAATATTTTTTTTCAGGTAGAGAGAATAACACATGTAAGAGCAGGAATAAATAATTATGACCACTAAGTTTTGTCATTAATCATTCTCTTGAAAACACTTGCTCCTTGGCTATAACACAGTATTATAGCTTATTTTGTATCTGTCTCTGTTATTTGATATCTTCTCTTACAAACCAGATTTATACTAAAATAACAAATAAAAATAAAAAACTGACCCGTTTTTGTTCCTAATGCTTCCCTTGATAGTTACAAAAATTTTTTAGTAAACCAGAAAAAAAAAGAATCAAAAGAGTAACAATAAATAAATATTCCACTCAAAACAGATTGCCTTACAGTGACTGTAAGATGGAAAATATGACTGCCATCTCTTCTAACCATCAAAATGATAAGCATCTCCTTGTGCAGAATATTATTCTAGTGATAAAATATGTCATTTTTTGTATAACATGTTCCCTAAATGTAAATGATAGCTGTGATAAGGTTACATATTTATCAAATCATTAAATATCTTCCTGGGCAGATGGTAAGACTGTATTTCCCAAACCCTATTGCATGTAAGTAGAACCATGTGGCTGAGTTCTGGACACCACCATGTGAGTGAAAGGGATGAAGGCCAATGCCAGGTCTGATCCCTAAAACATCCCCTGGATGTTCTGTGCTCTCTATCTTCTCCCATTTTGCCAAAAGGATAATGCCAATGTGACCCAGAAGCCACAAAATTGTGAGACAGTGTGGCCACAAAATGAAAGCAACCTGGGTTGCCTGAGTAACCACCTGGAATAGAGTCACCAACCCAACATTGTACTATAATGCAAGCAAAAAATAAACTTTTACTGCATTAGGCCACTGAGATTTTAAGGCCATTGGTTATAGCCATTGGTTATAATCTAGCAAAAGAATAGATAGCCTTGTCTAACAAAAACATGGGTCAACTAAATAAACTGGAGCTCCCTGAAAGAAGCAACCAAATGTTTGACAACTGAAAGAAACTAAATCAACAGTACATTATTTCCTAAGGGATTTTAAAGGTCAGCATTTACTTTTTTCTTTACTAACCAAATTTAGAACCTAGTACGTCTATAAGCTATGACTCCGATCTGCTAAAAGCAAGAAGATACAAGTTTTCACCTTTGCTCTGTCACGTATGTTCTTCGTTTCTCTAGGCCTCAGTTTCTTCATTAATTAAAATGAAAATGTTGTACAAGATAATCTCTAATGTTTACTCTAAATCCTTAATACTAAAATATATTATGATAATCTGCATTTCCTGTAATAGGATTTATAAAAACTAAATAAACCAAGAAATTTGCAGAAACAAATTAAGAAAAATAAGCCAAGTTACAATCCATGTTTTAAAACAATTTTATGAAATTCTTTAAAATGTGAAAACATGAGAGTCATTAAAGATTTAAGAAACTTATATGACATGCCAATTTTGAACATGAGCTTGCTATTGGAAAAATTATAAGCTTTCTCTAAAAATAGCCTGAGTATTAAAATTGAGTATGCCCACTTGATACATTCTCTAATATAGTCTAAATCATAGATATCATAGAAAATGTGTTTTGCAACAGAGAAAAGGAAAGAATATAATGTGGTTAAAAGACTGGAATGTGGATCCACACTGTCTGAGTTTGACTCTTTCAGCTCTAGTCTAACCAGTTATGTGACCTTGGCCAACCTACTTTACTTCACTGTGCCTCAGTGTCCACAACTATAAATTGGGAAGATTAATAATAAGTGCTTCATAGGGTGGCCATTATATATGCATTAAATAAATGAACATACGTAAAGTACTTGAACAATGCCTGCAGATAGTGCAGTATGTTTACTATTATTTTATGTATTGAATTTATATTAAAAAAATAATTTTCTTCCTTATACAATTCAAATAGCTTTGATATTAAGCAGTTATAAAAGTTAAAATATTTTTTTTTAATTTGACAATATTATTTTCCAGTGCTGTCAAAAGCTGCAAATTATGCTTTTTGACTGACCATTTGTAAATCCTTCTGAATGTATTAAGAACATTAGGCTAAGCCAAATTAAGAACCTCTCATTAAAGCTGTTACACTTTGGCATAAAGCAAGAGTTATTAACAAATATTTCTAAGAAGAAAAGGCAACAACTTAAACTTATAGGTTAATACAGTACAGCAACACTCAATGAACCAAAATATTTTTATAGATCAAAATTTATATAATTTTATCATTAATTTAAAATAATTTTATGTCAAGGACTAAGCATACACAAGAACTTTTTATATGAAATCAAAACAATGTGTGTACAATAAACACACTACTGAGGGATCTAGAGATGAAAGAAAGCTGAATAAAATAAATTAAGAAGTTAATTAAGGCTGTTTTGAAAAATGAGACTCAAAAAGAAGAAAATAAAACTCCCAGAGCTTTAAACTTAAGTTAAAGCTGCACACTAGAGTGAAATTGGCACTTAAGCATTTGGGGTACCCTGAGAGTAATGAAAAAGTTTGAGCTTAAATATTACAGAGAAATAGAGATGACCAGATCTAGGGCCTTTAGAAAATAGGAAATGAAGAATCAAAATGCCTACTTAATGTGAGGAACTCAAAAGGCTACATAATCAGTGAATGGTGAAGAATAAATTTATCAATAGGCAAAGGATGAGAAGGAAGCTTACCTGTCAGGGTTACTGTGCTGAGTGAAAAAAAAAAAAGGGAGAAAGAAAGAAAAAAATGAAAGAGGGGAGAAGAAAAAAGGGGAGAATAAAGAATAAAAAAGAAACAAAAAGAGAGAGGGAAAGAGGGAAAGAAGAAGAGACTATAATACCATTGGTAATAATCAGAGAGGTAACATCGTATAGTTTTAGCAATTCAGATTTATATGATGAACCTTGTCCTAGAAACCACAAGCTGAGAAATTATTAAAATGTTCCCTGAGAAGATATATAGGTGGCCTACAAGTACATGAAAATGTTCTCAACATCAGTAATCATCAGGGAAATGCAAATCAAAACTACCGTAAGATACTACCTTACATCTCTTAGCGTGGCTATTATCCAAAAAAAAAAAAGGAAGAAATAGCAAGTGTTGACAAGAATGTGGAGAAAAAGGAACCTTATGTACTGTTGATGAGAATGTAAATTGGTATAGTTGTTATGAAAAACGGTATGCAGAATCTTCAAAAAAATTAAAAATAGAACTATGGTTCAGCAATTCCACTTCTAGGTGTCTATGAGAAGGAAATGAAAACACTAATTTGAAAAGATATATGTATCTTCATTTTAATCACAGATTTATTTACAATAGCCAAGATATGGAAACAATCTACATGTCCATTAACAGATGAATAGATAAAGAAAATGTGGTATATATACAATGAAATATTATTTAGCCATAAAAAAGGAAACCTTGCCATTCACACCAACATGAATGAATCATATGGGCATTATGCTAATAAGTAACATAATTCTGAGAAATACTGTATGATCTCACTTATATGTGGAATCTAAAAACAATAACAACAACAAAATCAGAAACAAAACTGAGACTCGCCATTAGAGACAACTGATTGGTGTGTGCCAGAGGCAGGCGCATGGGGTGGGGTTAGGTTATGAGCAACATAGGTGAACAGAATCAAAAGGTACAAATTTCCAGTTACAAATAAATCCTGGGGATGCACTGTAAAGCATGGTGACTAATTAATAATACTTTATAATATTCATTTGAAAGTTGTTAAGAAAGTAGATTCTAAAAGTTCTCATCACAAAAAATATAATTATGTGGGATGATGGATGATAACTAGACATTGTGTTAATCATGTCAAAACATATATAAATATAAAATCATTATGTTGTATACCTGACATTAACATAATGTTATATGTCAATAAAAAGAACTCTGAAAAAAATGTGTCTTGAATGTTAATGTTTTTGAGGAACTAGAGAAAGCAAAAGCAAAATCTCTCTGGGAAATACAAGGGTAATTTAATATTAATAGAATTCACCAAGTTAAATGAAGAATAATATGTGATTATTTCTATAGTTGAGAAAATGCATTTAATAAATATTTAACACTCATTCATGAAAAACAATCTTTTAAATTACAAATAGATGGAAACTCTGTTAATGTGATAAAGGTTAACTTGGAAAAAGCAACTGCAAATAGCATATTTACACTAAAGCTTTAGAAATATTTCCATTAAAGTCAGGAATAAGACAACATTTCTTTTATACTTTGCATCTTCCACTCACATTTTATCAAAAGCCTTAGACTGTACAGCAAAAAAAATAATCACATGTATAAGAATTAAGAAAAAAATAAAAATATCAATACACATATGATTGTTAATATTCCAAAAAAACCTTACAAATAAATTACAAACATCTTTCTATACTATATAAATATTAAAAAATAAAATTTTAAAAGTAAGCTGTAATTTAGAATAGCAGCAATAATTGTAAATTCTTTTGGAATAAATTTACCATTAGATATATAATTTTTAACGGAGAAAATTATAAAACCACTGACATTAAATACTTACACAAATAGAAATTAGTATACTGTGACACTGTTATATGAATTTCAAGTATTTTCCCTTTTTATTCTTTGGTTTTGATTTATGGTAGCTTTCTTATGCCAAATTTTTATATTTTATGTAGTATGATTTATCACTGTTTTCTGGGTTTTATGAGGTACTTGAAAATGTATTTTCCATTTAATAATTTTTTTAATTCCATGCTTTGGTGAAGTTTAGGTGTATTCTTTTTTACCATTGACCTTTGATTAGTATTGATTTAATTTTGTATAAGGTAAGACTTTCACTATTTTTCAGATGATCATCCAGTTGTCCTGAATCTTGTACTGAAAATTATATTATTGTTTTTATCCCTGTTGGTTTGCAATGCCACTTTAATTATGAAATAACCATATGTATTTGGTTCTATTTCTTCTGTCCTTTTTTCTTGGTTCCACTGATCTGTCTCCCTACTCACATGCCAGTACTATATTAACATGTTGTAGAGCTAGTTCCCTCATTATTCTTCTTTAAGATCTTCCTAGAATTTTTAATTTTTATTAACATTATTATCAGCTTCCCTGCTTACTGTCTTGTTGTTTTCATTGCCTTTAACTAATAGACTGCATAAATATACAGATTACCTTTGGAGAACTGACATCTTTATGTATGATGCTAAGTGTTCCTATTTTGTCATTACTTTGGGTCAATTATTTTGGCTCCTCCTACAGAATTTAAAAGTTGTCATTATCTAGATCCCACAAATTTCTTATTAAGCATGTTGCTAAGTATTTTATTTTTGTTATTGTTGAAATTATTGTAAATTAGTATTCTTTTCAATCTTATCTTCTGATATTTGCCTATATAAAGAATAAATTTGTATAAAAATGAAATATGCAGGATTTATTAAATTTATTGTTGAAATAGCTTTCCTATTGTTTTCAGTTTTCCAAATATAAAATTATGCCATCTATGAATGATATTACATATATGTCTTTAAATTTTATACCTTCAATTTATTTCACTTTAATTGGATTAGTTAGACCAACATTACATAACCCTGATAATAATAATAATAATAATAATAATAATAACTTTCTGTTATTGCCAGTGGATGGGAATGTCTTCAATGTTTTCCTATTAGGCATGTGTGTGTGTATATATATATATATATATATATATATATATATATATATATATATATGTATATATATATATATATATACATATATATATATATATATATATTTAGTGTGCTCTCTATGTATGTATTTAGCTATATCTATATATGTAGAGAGAAAAATACACAGTGTTAAAACATATATTTAAATATAAAATTACATGTAGTAATATGTATCAATACTTGTAAAATTTATAATATGGCCATTTTTATCATGACACATCTGTGTTAGACTTAGATTTATAGTTAAATATATTTTTAATGATCCACATTAGTCTTTTGCTTCATTCTTTTATTTATCTTTTGGTTGAATCAAATCCTTTTTCTAAATTCATCAAGAAGGATGTATATCAGCAATAGTACCTATGTTCCATTTGTGCAAAATGTTTGTCTGAACAAAAGTGACTTAGAATTTTGGGCCCATTCTTTCTGTGAATATCTTATAGAAATTATTACACTTTCTCTTAGAACTAAACACTGTCTGAGGCCAGCAAGATATTTTTTTAAGTTACTTTTGCCTTGAATTCTAAAAAGCATTCTTTAGTTCTTTTTAAAGTTCAATATCTTATTGGGCTACATCAGTCTTTCTTGGGACAGAACATGTGCTTTTATAACCTGTAAATTAATATTTTCATTTATTTCTGGAATGCTTTAGTAAACACTTGTCTGTCCCACTATTTGTTCTTTTTCTGAGAACTAAATTATGTGTTTCTTGGCTTTCCTTTTCATTTCATCTATCATTTCCTCTTCAATTCATTCTATTTCTATGATCTTTTGCTTACACTTTTATTTCTAACCAATATGTTCTCTTCCAATTGTACTAGTTCTAATTTCTCTATTTCTGTAATTACTTGATTGCTTTCTTTTTACTTAAATTTTGCCAACTTACATTTTATCTTTTCTGTTGTTCCATCATTTTCTTTAAAATCTGCTTAAAGCTCTCATTTCATACACTCAGTTCTTTCACATGTGTAATTCTTCACTTCATAAGAAGTGTTTGACCACGATTTCTATCTACTCAATAGCAACATTTACCTATGGAGTGGTATTTACTTATTATTAATTAAATATTAGTCTTGTTTCTTTTCTCCTTGATTTTCTCTTATAACTTTGAATGTATCTTGTGCCAACAGCATCTTAGAAAACAAATTTTTACAATCAATTTATCTGCATATGACCTATAAAATGAAAATTCCAATTTCCTTTTGGCTGGAATTTTTATAATGATCCAGTTTTGCAGGCTTTATTTCAATCTTTACTCTTTACAGAGTACCTTTTCTCCCCTTTCC
This sequence comes from Cynopterus sphinx, assembly GCA_030015415.1. NCBI lineage: Eukaryota > Metazoa > Chordata > Mammalia > Chiroptera > Pteropodidae > Cynopterus > Cynopterus sphinx. The sequence goes on along the minus strand of CM057380.1, from coordinate 25,352,741 downwards.
ATTGACAGGCTATTTCCTAAAACTCTAGCCAGTCTTCGTTAATCCTTCTTCAACCACAGTGAGACTCAAAGAAACTAACACCCAGTCTCTGTGTCCAGTTCCCCCATTACAAAGAAAACTTTGGATATTGCTTCTTGTGGTAGGCTTCTCTCTTTGAAATATTTTCTTTGTATCTTTTTTTTTTTTTTTTTTTGCCACCACAGGTATTTTCTTTCTGCTTCTTCTCACATCCCCTGCTTGATAGTTATCATTCTTTGGTTCCATTTGATCTACATTTTGGTTTGTCTATCAGTTTTGTTCTAGTTTCACTGAATAAAGTACAGAAAGCTTTTCTATTTTCAGTATCGTGCATGGTTTTCAGAAAGAAGGAGAAAAACTAACTATATGCTCCTATCATTAAACCGGAAGCCCTGTAAATAGATTTGTTAAGCAAACCATCCAGTGGAAATTTTAAAACTAGAAATTAAGCACTATTTGTTAAAATAGTGAAAAGACATTCCATAGACCATGAGAAGATAGCTTTAAGTCATATAAATAGATACAAAGTTAGAACACACAAATTTATAAGAGCAGTACAAATTTGAAAACAACCTAAATATATATCTACAGAAGAACAAATATTTATAATATCCTCAACAATAAAAAATTATAGAACTGTAAAAATTATATATATAATTATATACATCTGTTCAAAGATGATACTGACCATAAAATTAAGCATAAAAGTATAAAGGAGATACCATTTAAAGTTTATGATAATGTTCTGTTATATGTTATCTAGGATTGAATTCATTTGCAATAAAAATATAAAGAAAATCATAAAAATGTTAAGTACCAAATGTAATATTTACCCCAGGAATCTCCAGAAATATTTGGGAGGGTAAACCAAGTATAAGCCCAGATTTCATGCAATCAAGGATTCAGGTTATAGTCAGATGGACAAGAAAGTAGTAAATCACAAGTTAGTAATATCTAGGATATTTGATAGTAAAATACCACCCAGAGTAGCCAGATACAATTACTTCTCTGAGACACCCATCATTTGGACCACTCACAAACATTTCTGCCTCTTCTCTATTTCTCTTCCATTTTACTCTACCACAGAAACTCATAATAAAACTTGAACATCAAATCAGACTGGTAGATATGTCTAAATATGTATAGACAGACACCTATAGAGTATTAAAATAATTGGGAGAGCTGCAGCCAGGTCCATTCCATTTTGTAGAGGAGACAGTACAATGAAGCCACTCCCACCATCTCAGGATAAGAAGCCAGATTCAGGGTCCTTATAACAAGTCTCCATAGAATGACAGATGACAGACTGATATGTCTCCTGCAAAAATGAGGCCAGATCAAACTGAATATGAACCAGAGTCATATTATTTTATATCTTTAACTTAATTTTTCTCTATTCCTTTTATCTTCTAAATTTTATGGTAAAGATCCCAATTTAAGGTATCAAGAATCCCAACTTTAAAACCACTTAAAAATCTCACAATTCTAGCTAATTGTTTATGATAAAGATAATATTTGTTTCAATATAAAGAAATAAAATTAAATCATAGATTTATTTATTTATTTGTAGTGAAGTTTCTTAAGCCTGTACCTGCACATTACTATCCTTTCATAGTAATTGTGAACCTTGCCAACCTGGACCACAATCAGAGGCAAATGATTGAAAGAAATCACAAATATTAGTCCTTCCAGGACACCATTTTTTAAGACATACAAACATCAGTAAGAGAGCCATTTCCCCATTGTTATTTTCTCTCTAGGATAGTTACTAGGATTTAGCAAGGACAGACATTTAACTTTCCAAGGAAGTTCTTAGTACTCAAGCCATAGCATTTAAGCTGCACCAGGAGGAAAACCAGTCCATACCCTGGCATAATAAAGGATGCAAGCCTTTTGTATTCAGCATTACCCAGGCCCCCAGACCTGAATTACCACCTCAGCATTCTACCAAGGATGATAACTTAAGCAATGAGCCTTCCCCAGTTTCCACGGAACAATATTTATTTTCTAAATCATCTACTTGGAAGAGGGTAAATTCCTTTTCTGGGAGACCAGCCAGCTGGAAATCAGTGTTAGACAACTAACCCCTTCCTCTCATTTCCAAAGTTAAAAGCTAAAACTCATTTCCCTGCCACCTTTACAAATAGAACAGTGCCATGTGACTTTGGCTAGGCCAATCGGATATATCTACCAAAAACTTCAGTCTGGAAATGAGCAACATGAGGACACAGCCATGATAAGAAATCTGTCTTCTATTCAGAACGGTGATAGAAAATCAGGATCTAGGAAGCAGCATAAACAGAGTTTCTGCTATCTAATGCATAATGTCTGCAGAACAACCTGCAGCACCATCTCCCCGTGGCAGCCGCAGTGGTAGATGTGCTGAAGCAGTACTCACAGTACTGTTTGTACTTCTTCTCCAGCTGTGTAGCTGCAAAACCTACATCTCTAACCCTCCCAAAGATCATATAATCTTACCTAATATGTTTTAACTAAATCTTTTTCTATTTAAATAGCTAAGTTGCTCCTTTTGTTTCCAACCAGAATGCTGACAAATACCAAGTTAGCTACAGGCATTGCTACAGATGCCATATCCTTAAGAAAATAGAAATCTGAGTTTGGTTATATGGGCAGGTTGGGTTTGCAGGTAATAAGGATTCAGCTTCTGGCAGCCCATGAAACATGGTCATGAAAGATTTCATTACGTTATCAAGTATAGTTACCTGAAATGCAGAGGTAATTGAAGGCTGGCTTCAGAGCACTGAGAAGCCACTGCCACAGAATAGTGTGAAGGACATAAAGAATACAGACCTTGTAGGATAAACTGTCTACTAATAATTATATGAGAAATTACACACACACACACACACACACACACACACACACACACACACAATGATACTATAAGCTCAAAATCCTAAATTTGCACCTCAAATTACAGTCAGAGAAACAAGAAATTTTCATCATTATATTAAGAGAATTTCTTATCTCATGTAGTCACAGGGCTGAGGTAAGCAAATAAGTAAATTTTGTCAAATAACATCATCTAAATGTATATCCTTGCCAGGTCTCTTAGGTGAAATTCAAACCACTGACTGGGAAAAAGTAGAACCCTGAAAATTTAAATGAGGTCACGCTAGAAGATTCAAATGACCCTGAGTAGTCTGAATTCCCAAACATTACTGAGCCTCCCTTACCAGTGGAAGCAGTTTCTCCTCCACTTTTTCTGGAGTTCATTCCCTATATAAACAACAGTCAATGGTTTGTAAAAAGAAGCCTTGTCTTGTTTTTTTGTTTTGTTTTGTTTTTTTTAAAAAAGCCAATTCTCATGTATCATCCCCCCTCATTATCTGCAGGTCTAACATCAGAGTCAAATACCGCTTATCTATCGGGGTGGATGTGACAGGGGAGCAGCTTCTATGTTCAATTCCAGGTAGAAGAACTTTATCCCACAAAAAAATTGGCAAAATTTTGCCAAATTATATTAGCAAAATTCTGAATAATATGTGTGGGGTGAAAGCTTATGTTACGTTAAGAAGTAAAAGAAACGATTTTAAAATAAGGAAAATTTCTCATCATAAGTACACTCAGCAGAGATTTACTACATCTACTTAAGCATCTGAAACTAGGTCTGTTTGCTAGGTTGGCAGACAAATCTAAATTTATGATGGTAAATAAAGTTAAAGGGAAAATAATTCTTGATATAATATCAAAGAAGGAAACAACTTAGGGAGCTACTACTAATTGAAGTGGATTTATCATGAGTACCCTGCTATCCACTCCCCTGGTATCTTCAAAAACCCCAAACCAGGTTCCTTAAGAGGGCCCAAAAGAAAATTTTTCACAAAGGCACTGAGAGTGTCATCACAACCTCAGTGATAAGAACATCAACATATTTTAAAAGGGATAAAAACAGCTATTCTCTGTTGGTTGGGAGTGTGCATGAATTTGCTGCTTTTGAAATGGGCCCTGTTTCAAAGATAATGGACACTTTGGCAAAGACAAAGTCATACTTCTAAGCAGAAGAGAGAATGTGAGCATAATAATGTTAACAAACAAGAGTCGGTATGTTTATCAGGATGATCCGACCTGTGTGGATCTTTATGATAGATGTCTGGTCACTGAATTCTTAGGATCTAAGTAAGTGGGCAGTTCCCTTGAGTCAGTTCCTGTGCACAATTCTAGTGTACTTTTCTTAAGAAAAGTTGTATGGTTATAAAACATCTTATGATAACATCAAATATCTACTATAAAAGCTTCCCTAAGGAGACCCAGAGCCAATAACCAGATTTCATGTACACTAAAAAAAAAAAAAAAAGCAAGGTATTTCAGAGATTATTAGATACTAGCTTTCAGCTCACAGTATCCAAAGTCACAGAATATTGTTTTCTACTGGTGAGAATTGGGTTTTTGAAAAAACAGACTTGTGACCAGAGAGCACCTCAGGTGGGTCTTATGGAACTCTAATCCCACTAATTCTAGTAAGAAAGAATCTCAAAACATAGCGGCTAACTACAATATTTGCATGTTCATAAATGTGCCTCATGGGCTGGACTTGGCAGGAAAAGCTCATCTCTGCTCTAGTCAGCATCAGCTGGGGGCTAGAATCATCTGTAGACTCATATCTGGCGGTCATGCTGTTGGCAGGAACTTTAGTTGGAGTTGTTAGCCAAAGCATCTACAAGTGGCTGTGGGATGAAGTTTGACTTCCTTACAACATGGTGGTTATATTTCAACCGCCACAAGCATTCCAAGAAAGAGAGCCAGAAGGAAGCTGCATCCCCTTTCCTAACACAGCCTTAGAAACAGCAGTGTCATTTTTGCCACATTTTATATATCAAAGCAGTAACAAAGATTTGGCTCAGTTCAAGGGGAAGAAATGTAGACTTTACCTCTTGACAGAGGATTAACAGGGTTCTGGAAGGATTCATTGAACCATAAATATCATTGTAGTCATTTTGGAAAAACAATCGTTCACACCATCTTTTTGTTATTTACCTGGTTCCAAAGTATATAATAGGAATAAATGTACTCAGCAACTGGAAACATCTCATACTGGTCCCCAAGTGAATGAATATTTAAAATAATAAAGATTATCAGATGCTTAATTAGGTGATTTCTCCCACTATAGCAGATATCCAAAATTTGGACTCATTTGAGGAGAAAATAAACACTGTGCCTGCTTGCCTGCTGGTTCATATATATTGATCTGACAAATTTTTTTTTAATTTTTGCTATTCTAATAGAGAATATGAGAAGCTGTATGTTATTCTAGGGTAGGCCACCAGTTAACCTTCACTTTCCTCTCTAGGCTAAGTAGAGTCTCTGTCTGTGATAAGGTAAAAAACCTTGGCCTCACCATCTCACAGAACATCACACTGTGCACTATGCAGATAACTTCATATAGCCAAGTCCTGATAACTGAAAGAAGTCAGCACTTTAAATGCTATGATAGCACATGGGTGTGAATGGCTGAAAAAAACAGTATCAGAAAATTTCAGAGGCTTGCTAAACCTATGAAATCTCACGAGAATAGTAGCCTGGGGATAATTAAAGAGTAGTTGGTCACCTTGCAATTCCAACCTCCAAGAATAGGACATGACACTTGACAAGTATTAAATTTTAAGGAAAGAAATCCTCATAAACCATGTTTTAAGTGCTGCTGGAAGCCATTTACTAAGTGATGAAGAGTATTAACTTGAAATATGGCCATTGTTAGGGGTAGTTTTCCAGCTCATCCAGACTTCAGTGCAAGCGGATTCCATATGATCCAACAGATCCTATATTGCTTAGAATGTCTATGGCAACTCAGACTTTGTGGAAATCAACCCCAATGATATATTCATAACTCAGGTGTTAAAGATAAATTATGCCCTCTTTGGCTAGAAATTAGTTTCTATTGGCTTTATATTGGTCTCCATTAGAAACTGAACACCTGACCATAATACACAAGGGCACACTACAGCCCGAGCTGCCTATTCCATACTGAATATCCAAATTATTAAGTTGGGTACACCCATCAACATTTCATTAGCAAGTATAGCTCCTGAGGTCATGAGCAGTTTACAGGAACAGGTGGCTTGATTTCCAGTGTGCTTATCCTACTGCAGTGTCATCACTTCCTCAAACCACTACTATGACCACATGAGAAATGTTTGTGTGTGTGTGTGACTAAGAAAACTTTCTGATTCAAAAACAGTTCTGCCTGGTATGCTGACATTAGTTTAAAATGGACTGTTGTCGCTTTAGAACTTTACTTTGGGCAGCCTTGGAGAACAGAGGGAAGGATAATCCTTTCAGCGGGCAAAACTACCAGGGTACATATTGTGGCCCACTTGTCCTAGGAGAGGAGATTGAAAAACAATGACTAATGTTTTGACCAGATGGTCTGGGACAAAGAGGTTTAGATAAACCTAAGAATTAACTCAGAAATTAAGAATATTTTTGTCCTATGCAAACATTCAGCAGAAAGTTCCCAGTGAAGGGGAAGCCTCAATAATGAGGGGAACAAGTTGTTCTAACATGTGTTTGCCACTCAGTCCTTCATCCCCAGTACCATTAGTGTTTACTCAGCAGGCTCATTTAAAAAGTGGCCATGGTGGCTTAAAGAGATTTTGAATAAGCGCAACATATGGACTTGCCTTCACCAATGCTGACTTGGCTGTCATCACTACTAAGTGTCTAGTTTTCCAGCAACAGCAGCCATTGCTGAGCCCCTGATAGGTTCTCATATCCTGAGGTGACTAGATAGCCACTTGACAGCAAGTTAATTATTTTGGATTCCTTCCCCACAGTATATTTTTCCTTATTGAAATAAACACTTATTCTGGAATTAAATTTGACTTCTCTGCTTGCCATGCTTTGCCAGGTACACCATCTATTGTCTTACTGAATGTCTAGTCGTCAAGTTAAACCAAACAATAGTACTTCTGACTAAAAAAACTCAATTTACAATGACAGAAGTAAAGCAATTAGCTAATGTCCATAGAATTCCCTACCCTTTTGCTCCCCCAAAAATTTAAATTATTTTTTGAAGACTCAATAACAATGTCAACTGAAAGATAACACTCTTAGATTTAGATGTTATCTTATAATATACTACCTGATTTTGATGTTGTCCTCTCAGCCAAAATACAAGATCTGTGATCCAAGGGATAGAAACAGGAATAATTTATTTAATCTGAGAATCTGACTGATACAATGTCTATTTAAAGATTTATACCTAAACTTGAAAATATATGTTTTGAGATCACTGCATTTAACCTCATGATCATTAATTAGGAAAAGTTGTTCTCAAAAACATAAATGATTACAGTGTTTAAATTATTTGTTTATATATTTTACTTTATGAAACTCAGACATATGACCATTTAAACATAAAATATTTACAGAAGAATAAGGCTATTCTATTTACCAACTAGTCACAAAATGACTGCTACATAGTAGGTTCCCAATACACAAACTCCTTCAGTGAATTTTCAATATTTTCCATAAATAAAAATTCAGTTTACATATAATTTACTAAGAATATATCTAGTATGTTAAAATATTGTTACAGAACAGTTTCTGCTTTTTTTTGTTAAAGTGTTTATCATTTCTACAACTAAATCTCTAAAATTAACCAAAAATTGCACTGCTATAAGAAATAGACCATTTCAGCCCATAGTTATTCTATAAAAATAAGCTATATCTGATAAATATTTATTATTTCTAGTCATGACACATCTTTCAGTCTAAATCAAAACAAGTTATTTCCAACGAGAAAAAAACATAATGACATTTTTTTTGAAATAGAAAGAAATGCTATTCTAAGGAAATAAATATATTTTATTGCCATCCTCATAGACAGTAACTTAAATGTGCTTACCCTCCTTAGAAATGTGGAAAGTTTTCACCTTTTTCCTAGCTTTTTGCAGATATTTTTAATTCGAGTCCTATAATAGTGAAACTGTGAGAATCTCACAGATAGGGGCTTACATTTTTTAATGGGAGCAAATATCATGAGATGAGATTTTTGATTTCCCACCTGCCTACCAGAGAGAAAGAGGTAAACAAAAAAAGTAGAATCAAACTCTGCATGTAAATTTATGTCAACTCTTTAGAGATCTACTAATTTTATATAACAAAAATAACAGCCTGTGACTAAAACCAGCTCCTACCAGAAATGAAAATGCATATTAAAACATTTGTTTTGAGGCTCAGAGAGCTATTTTTGAAATGGTTCAAGAAACTCCAAGTCACGGGAGTCTTATTACAAAAGTAACACAGGAAAAGCCATGTAAAAGTTGTTTAATTACTTAAGATTGAAATATATTCTTATTTTATTTATGAGTCAAAAGGAAAAAGATATAACATATATTATTAGATATTCCAAACAAACTATAGCTTCTTGAGACAGTATCTCAGTCATAATTCAGAAAAAAATCTATTATAATTTCATTAATAGTACCACACACACACACACACACACACACACACACACACACGAAAACTTAAAATTAAAGAACCAGCCATCAAAAACCCACTTTCTTATTTTACATCAACATTTCTTTGTGATTCAAACATTCTGACATCTTCAGAATTAGAGTTATTCCGATGTTGTAAATTAAATCTGTATAAGATGCAACTCTATCATTTAGATGTTTAATTCTCTCACTAGACAAAGATCATATTTGTTTCATTTATTTTGTCTATACACTCAATCAAAAAAATAAGAAGTATTATTAAAAATGCAGATGCCTTCCTCAAGAAGTCTAGGAGAGAAGACAGATATGAAAATTACTAAGAATAATATAATAAAAAATGAAGTATGTTTGCAATAAATCAAATGCAATGGAAACTAATCAATATATTCTAATTTGAGTATTAAGAAATGTTCCAAACAGGTGGCAATTTTTAAACTTTTAAACCTAAATTCTAAGGCCATTATACATTGTCACATGTCCCAAATAACTCATCAGTTTCATGCATGTGATAGTTAACAAATGGTTACTGAATGCATTTTTTGGAAAAAAAAAATTTGTAGTAAGTAAATAATAAATGTTCACAAACAAAATCAGTCTGTCTGACATATCTACTGACAGTCATTGTTAATATTTGATGGAATTTGTTCCCACAATATTATGATCATGATATGCAAATATTGAGGGCTGTTCCTCCAGGCAAACACACTTTGACCTGAAATGCCACATCACTTCAGAGTGCAGCAGCGTTAGCCTTAACACTGTAGATGTACCTGTCAAAATTTAATGTCTCCCTATCTAACTCCATCTGAAATCTTTACAGGATATATCTTATTACTACACCAGGAAATATTGCTTTCATATATATAAAGAAAAAAATTAAAACAAGTCAAAAGAATCCACTCTACTTTTCACCATAGGGCTTTAGCAGCTATTGTAGTCTGGTAGCATAGAAGACTGGTTTCTTCACAATGACCTCTTGCCTTTAAACAAACATTTTTGTAAAAGTATGACTTAACAAATTTGGTCCAGGCAGAGACTAATGAGTAGAGTAGATAAAAAAATCTCTGCTTTCTAAAGCTAAATGTTCTCCACCAAGCATATATTTTATCACCCCAGATTGTCAAAGTCTCCTCATTTGACCTTTCAAATTTTCAGAAACATGAAGGGACAAAACTATCCCTAATAATCTACCAATCTCACTGCATCAGCTGAAACATCTTGGTATCTACCATTAGTGAGATGGATGATGGAAGGTGAAAATCAGTAGCTCATCTGAGAAGGATCATGTTTTTCCCTCTGATGATGGATGAAAGCTATTTCTTTGTTAGCAGCAATCCTCCTTTATTGTCATGCAAGTCCTGCAGTGGGAACCAACCATATTTTTTTCCCAGTTTACTCAAGTAAAGTGACACATTCATTCCACTGGGAATAGATTACTGCAAGATCTACTCTATGGCACTGAAAATTGTGTATCTGTGTGTGTTATGGAATCTCCCTCATGCCACCTCTGGTTGAATTTAAAGACTGACTCTCCTTGAAAATCAAAAAAGCATTTTAAATTCCTAAACTGGGAGCTAGGAGAACTAGATTCTTGTTGTGAGAGTTTGTAGCCAATTTGATAGTTTGTAACAAGTAATCTGGTCATGCTATGGTTCTGTTACCCCATATACCTTCTTTAATGGCTTTTTAAAAAAATGAATATAAAATGTATACCATATACGTGTAGGTGTGGGAAATAAAATAAAAATAAAAACAATAATTTAACTACAGGTTGAAATAAATCTTATTTCAGCTTTTAAAAGAAGAGAATACTTTAGACCAATCTTGGAAAATAGTCACCTGTAACTGATATAAAACTATAAAAATCAATGGCTTCCAAAAAGGGAATGGACTATGCTGAACAACCAGATGATATGCCAGCAGAGCTTTTGGATTTGTACTTGACCTAATCTAATCCAACTTTGACCTTAGATTATCTTAATATACTTTAAAATTTAATTACACCACTCTGTTTTTAATAACACTCATCTATTTTGTCTGTTCGCATAGACAAAACTACAAAAATCTCAAAAGGGGGTGGACGTACAATCTAACCCCTACCCACTATTGTTTTATACCTTCTAATTTTCTTAACAAGAGTTACTCAAAGACTGTCCCCAAGAAATCCATTCCTATCTAGAACTTCATAAGAAATACACCTTCTCTTCCACCTACTTATAAGGTCCAGATCAAGAAGACACGCTTCTGTCTTAGTAACTTAAAATATCACCCCGAGTCTCAGGGAACTCTTCCTCCTCAGTAATGAATAACTTGTAACTGGCCTGGACACTGAAAAAATGGACATAAGGAGTGTATAAATGTTAAAGATAACAGTCTTATAAATAATATGGAACACTGCCCAAGGAGTAAAAGAACTAGGTCATCTTACTAAGGAGCTCTTAGGACTAGATAAGCAAACCAAGATTGATTAAGATTGATCATAAGGGAGGAGAAATGTAGATATCAACCAAACAAAATAAGAGTATGAAATGAAGAGAACCTTTTCCTTCTGTAATTTTTCATCATTTGTTCTCTTTCTCATATTTTGCTTAACTCTTGCATGTCTGTAAAATAGAAGTAAAATAGAAAATAATTTCTAGAAATATAAGTAAAAATTTATGATATACCAAAAACTATGCCTAGTGAAGGAGGGATACAGAATATAAGGAATGATCCACATGAGCAAGTAATTTATAAACTAATTTAACCCAGTTAAGCAATGACCAGAAATTAAATACTAAAATCAAAATGATGGGATATAGACTTTATATGTTGCTATTTTACCCTTGATCCAAGGCACTATGCAAAAGAGATGCACAATGACTTCACAGAGAAGACACAGATTAAATGGTACCAAAAGGATGGGGAAGATTAGAAGAGGAGGAAAGGAGGAAAGAGGGAATTTTAGGATCAAAAACATTCTGAACAAAAGCTAAACTTGAAAGCACATGACACTGCAGATTATCATGGGCATGTACAAGCTACAGTCTAAGAGATATAAGATTTTCATTTTATTTCATACCACATTCAGAGGATAAGACTTCAACTAAAAGATGAGAGTTGATCTACTAGGCAAATTTTTTTCTTTTTACTTTAATATCTTCATCTATAATTGAGAAAAATAGCATCTAACTCTCAGGTATTATGAAAATGGAAATAATGTTTAAAGCACGGGGCAGAGGGCCTACTTACATGGTAAGTGGTTATTAACTTTAGAAATTATTTTCAAATCAATGGAAGCAAGAACTTTCAAACAATGTAGAGTTGTTCATCCTTAAAGAGTGGACCAACTCACTGAGGAATTCATTTCCCATCACTGGACATGTTTATATACAGCCTAAGCTGGCTCTTGAGTCTAATGGCAACATTGTGCTACCTCTCCTGATGACTAAAGAGAAATTGGTTACTTCTTCTTTCTCATATAATGTAGTGATATCTGTTCTTCATAATCCTGCACATCTGTTGAAGAATCTTTTTATTCTAAATAAACAGTGAAAAGTAATGACCACTTCTCTAAAGATGAAAGGCAGGTGTGTCAGACTCACCACATATCCTCCCTCTATCCTTCATGTCTATCTGTCCAGCTGTCTATCTACCCTCTCTCCCTAACCCAAATTCCTATTAGAGGAATGGAGAAGTAAGAAGTCACATAGAAAAGAAAATAGAAGTAAAACCTGAAACAGAGAAAATTGAAAAGAATATTTACTGAATCACCTTGTCATAATACATACAGTTTTTCACTTCTCAAAGTTTCTGTTCATGTTTCCTCTATTAGAATTATTTTTTATTATTTACCTAATAAAACAGCTTCCATAATTGCATTCAAGTTGATTATTAGGCACAGACCCTTAAAATATTGAACTGTGTATAATCTACAACCTACTCTTAATCTGCCATATCTATGCGATGTCTTCTGCAACCATCTCTCTCACTTGGTAAGTTTCTATAAATATTTCAAAACCAACTCTAGAGTAACTTCTTCTAGGTGTTTTTATGGTCACCCCATAATTAATTGCTTCTCTCTGTACCTTTTAGCATAGAAACACCTATAAATTCAGCATTTTATAACTAATGAATTTACATATTTTTCTCTTTCACTGGATTACGGGGTGCCTTGAGTAATCCTGTATTTGATTCATCTACTATGAGTGCCTGGTATAGTGCTTAGCACATAGTAGGCACTCAGTAAATATTTTTTAATTAATCCTGTGCTAAGCATGGTGTTCATAGAAGATGAGAGAGAGAGAGAGAGAGAGAGAGAGAGAGAGAGAGAGAGAGAGAGAGAGAACCAACTGAAAAATGCAGTAAGTGCCACAATGAAGGAAAGCAGTGATATCACAGGGAAGAATGCCAGGAAACGGAGCCCTGTGCAGGATCTTACAAGTTCAATAGGCAGACAAGAGACGGGAAAAATTCCCAAGAAGTGGGATCATATGACAAACTCATGAAATGTAAACTCTAGAAAAATATGAAGTTCAAAATGGCTAGAGTAATCAAGGCGTAGTATTATAGAGATATGGCTGAAAATAAGGTTGGAAATGTGAGCAGATATAGACAATCAAGGGCCACCCTTGAGTCTCTCTGAGAACATTCCAAGCCTTTCTTGAAACAGGATGCTGTCATTTTAAGCATAAAAAGTAAGACCCACCTCATCAATGTACTAATAAAGAGTACTTTCCTTAGGACTGTGTGGGGAGATGAATGATTAACAAACCATTTTGTAAATATTCTTTAAAAACTTCTGTATGTTTGTCATCTGAATGAAGGCTCATGAATAATTTCCCTGAGTTCAATATGCATATAATAGAACTGTCCAAGAAACCAGGAATATTTGTTTACTCAATGCCTTTAAGCACAGTTCTCTCCTAAACTTTCTCCGTATGCACTGATCACCTATCTTCTCTGTCCCACAAACTCTCTATGACACATTCCCCAAGTCTTCTTCTCTATCAACTCTTCCATATCACCATTTTTTCCTAACCACCTTCTTCTCTTCCTCCATCACCTCATATTTCATTCTCTTTTTTTTAAGGATGAGGTAGTTAGCCCTCTATTAATTTCTCCTATTTATATCCTTATATTTGGCATTTTCCAAGCAAGGAAAGGGAACTTCTTAATATATAGTCTACTTGAAAGATAATAAAACCTCAAAAAAATAAAGTGTCTCACAGATTCTTTTCCTAACACCTACACAAAGAAAATGAAGAGGAAGTTCTCGTTAGGACATATACAGATAAATAAGAAGCACAAGAAAAACATTCAACGTGAATCAATTTTAAAGTTATACAAAAAATTGAAAAGATTTTGCTGATGATAATATTTGGTGTTGAATAGGGAGTGAAGAACCCAGCACTCAAACACTGCTGGTGGAAGTACAAGTTAGTGCATACTTTCTAGAGGATGAGTTAGCAACACTTTAAAGCCTCAGAAAACATATAATTCAATCCAAGAATTCTACTTCTAGGAATAAAATAAATAATTACCGATGAGTATAAATAGTACTCACATTACTCATGTGACATTGTTTATCACAGCAATATTTACGATAGAGAAAAGCAAGAAACTACCTAAATAGCCACAATAAAGATTTTAAAAAATAATTTATGTTATAGCCACACACAGGAAGCAACTATTTAAAATGATGTTGTAGACCAGCATTTTTCTAACTGTTTTAGCAGTAAAATCATAGAAAGAAAGAAAGAAAGAAAGAAAGAAAGAAAGAAAGAAAGAAAGAAAGAAAGAAAGAAAGAAAGAAAGAAAGAAAGAAAGAAAGAAAGAAAGAAAGAAAGAAAGAAAGAAAGAAAGAAAGAAAGAAAGAAAGGAGGGAAGGAGGGAGGGAGGGAGGGAGGGAGGGAGGGAGGGAGGGAAAAAAGAAAAGAGAAAAGAAAAGAAAGAAAAAAGAAAAGCCCATTGCTTAGCTGCAATATAAAAAATGGATTCAAGCAGAACTCGGTTTGAAATGAGGTGAGAAGGCAAAGCAAAATGACCCCTGACCTTATGTTTTTGAGTCCTTGATACATCTCACTGCACATGTGAATATTATTAACATGGGAAGTTTTTCACAACAGAATCCAAGAAATAAAAGATAGCTACAAAATGAGTATATACAAATCTGCTCCAAAATGTCAGAGAATGAAGGACAACATAGTCAGAATTCAGTACTAGAAAAAGCAGTCCTTTCAGCAGTGGATAAGGATCTAGAGGATGGTGTACAGTCTAGTTCTTTACTTTCCTCATCAGGTTGCCCTGCAACCCCTGGGTAGTGTTCCAAACTTCTGAATACTTTCATTCCTGGCTTCATTTGGGAAGGCAATTATTGCTCCTTGCAGTCCTGCTTATAGATTCTTCAGAAAGAATCTTATTATTGATAGCTTGATGTTTTATTAGCTAAAATAACCACCTTCTGCCACCACCCAACACACATCAGGGATAAGGATAGACACTTCTGAGGTTATGTCTCAGACACTTTATTTTTCCCCTCAACTCCTGAAACCGTTAGGTTACTCTCTAGAAACCAGTATACAAGTCACCTCCTTGTATACTCCCCTTTAACACTAAATCAGGATTTATAGAAGTGACCAACAGGGTATAGCAGAAGTGTTGGCATGTGACTTCTGAGGCTGGGACACAAAAAGCATTGAAGCTTCCACCGTGCTTTCTTGGATTTCCAGTTCTGGTGGGAGCCTGTTGTTCCTGAGATCACTTAACTCTGCATAGAGGCTCATATAAAGAGAAAGTGTGGATCTTGGACAACAAAAAGCACCAACAGCCAGCCACGTGAGTGAACCTCCTCAGAAGTAGATCCTCCAGCCCCAGTCAAGCCTTCAGGTGACTACAGCCCCAAAATACACCTAACTGCAACTGTGTGAGGTATACGAAATGAGGACTAATAAACAGAGCCCTCCTCCAATCCTAGTGGTAGCTGCTGTAACCACCAGGCTTTGTTATGATTTATTGTGGAGCAATACATAATGAAAAAACTCTTTTCCAAATTAATCGTAACAGGGAACATCTCCCTAAAATCTCTATCTCAGAAATTCCTTAAGCCTCTCAATCATCTGAACTTGATTAGCTGAGCAAGGTTGTTCATCATTACTGCCAGCACTTATTTGATATTCACCCCCTTTACAATATTGTATAAAAAGAAAGCCTAGTTTCATTATAAAAGTGAAAAATCTTTCTAAGACAGATATTTAAGAGCTTAATTTTCAGTTCTTGACCATTTCTGTCCTTCCAATTATTTCAATCACCAATATTTTAGCAACATTCAAAGAAACAATTGATCAAAAAAATAAGGAAGCAATCATCTAGATAAAAGAACTTTATTTGCTAAGCATGTTAAGTGCTTCTAAAGGCAAGAATGAACAAATGCTATTGAAGGCTAGACACAGATTTATATTTTTTCATTAGACTGTAATATGGAAAACTTATGTGAGTGCTTCCTACTCAGGAAACTGGTTGTAGTTCCTCTCGGCTGGTTATTTTCTGCTGCTTCTTTCCCAGTATTACATCAAAATCTATTTAAAATGCATTGCTACTTTTGTTGACCATTTGTTTAATTAGGATTTCAGTTCAATAGAAGAAATAGAATGGCTCCAAATTAAAGTGTTTGCAGTAAGATAAATTATTTCTCTCTTCCATAAAAAGTATGAGCTAACAAAGCTTCTCTCCTTCACAGGTATAAGGGTCCAGGCTCTTTCCCTTAAGTTTTTGACATCACTAAGGTACTGTCCTTTTTTATATAGTCTATGATTGAGCATACAAAAATGAAAGGGAAGGGAGAAATTGTTCATGGATTCTTTTCACATTCAGCTGGCTGGAACATAGTCACATGTACACGAATATCACAAAAGGCTGGGAGCTTAATCTCTCTCAGTATTTTATCCTTCGGTAATACATGTCTCATAAATATGTTGAGATTACCCATGACTATGCACAAATTTCAAAATTCCTTTTTATAATCTATGACAAACTTCAACTCTTTTTTACCCTACATTTCTTTTGATTAACATTAAATATCTCAATCAGCTCCCCTTATTTCCTACCCCAACCAGGTATTGAGAGTCACTCATCAAGGCAATGGCTGGTACAATGCATTTCAACAATTGTTAGTGACTTTAAACTATTAGAACTACACCTAGGCTACATAGATGAAATGTTTTTAGGTAATTTATTACACAAGAAGTGTTTGTCTTTTCACATAAGTGCTTCGTAAAGCAACAGTGAACATTTCATTGCCAAAAAACTTGAAAGATGATTTTCTCCATCTGTAAAATTCACATTAAACAACCCAAGCTGTTATTTTTAACTTGCAAATAATATTTTTAACTTGCAAATGATAAAATAAACCAATTACAAATAGTATAAGTCACTCATCTTATCTTTCTTTTTGGATCTATAACTGTTCTTGTTATAAATATCATTAAAAGTGAGTCTACATAGTAAGATATGATGAAAACACAAATTCAATGCAACAAATATTAACTGCACTCACCATGTGACAGGAACTGTGTTTTGGTAGTTAGGAAATAATTATCGTCACCCCCAAAGCATTTGAACTTAAATTTGTATAAAAAGATTTAACCAAGCAAATATAGATAATAAGGGCAATCCATCAAGGCAATATTTTATCAATGGTCTAGGGGAAAGAAACTCACACATTTTAGAACACTAAATATAGATCATAGAGAATGAAGGATGGGTGAAGCCTGAGGCTGGAGACTAAGTCACCACCTGTATCACAAAGAGGCTATAGGGATTTTATTCCAAGGTCAGTTGGAAATGACTGAAGAATATCACATATGGGACTAAAACAAGTAAATATTTTGTGGAAAAAAATCCTTTTTACAAGAGAGAAAGCACATGGTGATAAAAACAGAAACTAGGCATGAGGACAGGTAAGACTGCATGTGAAGAAGTTTAGGAAGCAATTGCTACAATCTGACCAAGAGGTTAGAGACTGATAGCAGTTTAGAGCAGGGATATAGGAGGAGAGTTAGAAAACATGAATGAATCTGAACACTGTTTAGCAGGTAGAATGGATATGACTTGCATAGGAAAAATAAAAAGTGACTCCACAAAAAATAGATGTTGATACGGTTATTCTGTGTAATAATGTTCTAGCTAACTTCTACTTTGATCCTTAATCTCAAAAATGTCTACAGTAAGCAATAATAATCAAGAAAACTGACCTAATTGGAATATGCAATTTTGTTTATATTACATGATTACAATAACAAATAATATAAGCAAATAATTCTTCAGAGTACACACAAGAATGTTACCAATCGTGTGACAGAAATACTCATTTTTCTTCCTTCCTTTCTCTTTGATGAGGTTTTCAAATATTCCATAATTAATCTTGTGTTTATTCAATCATTCACTCAACAAGTATTATCCAGCACCCACCATTTGCCAATCATTCTGCTAGGCATCAGGGATACAGCAGCAAAAAACTCTGACCACAACTCCTGCCTTTGTGAAGTTCATATTATAATGGATGTGGATTATAAAACAATAAACAAGATAAATAAAATATGCTATAAAGTCATAAAAGTGATAGGTGGGAATTCCTTTTTTTAATTGCCAAAATAAATTTTTTCCAACACAGATAGGGAAGAAGGATAGAACTACTAAAAGTTCAAACAAGATGAACTCATTCACATGCCATCTCATCATCTCTTTATTTGTCCCCATCATCCAATAGTAAAGGTTCCATCCCTACTCATTGACTTCAAAGTATTCTGCTTATACAGCTGTATAGAATTTATCTGGTGATATTAGAGTTGCTAAACATATTTGCATCCCTCTTTTCAAAGCTAGGCTTATATCAGACAAAGTGTGAAATAATGGAGATAATTGTTGTTCTTATGTTTTAATAGTAAATAGATCACAAACGAAGCTGACTTTGTGCACAAAGAACAAATTCTTGATGTATGAGCAATATTAATTTACTATTAATTAGTAAATATTCATTACCAACCCTATTTCTCAAAGAAAACAAGTTTATAAATAGAATTTCCATTTTTGAAAGTGTGCTTTTGAACATCATCCTTTGAATCTCAGAGACCTAATGAAACTTTCATCTGACTGATTACAAATTTTATTGGAAGTTATCTCTGGTATGGACAGAATTTATTTGTATACATGACCCACAAATAAGTCACCCTACCACCCACTGGCAACCAATCACACCATAACCTCAGAGGCTGAGACACAATTGAGAATTTATGTGGAACTATGAACAGTGAAAAACAAATACTACTGAAGACAGTCACAATCATGCTAAACTTTTTAATAATTTGACATTCTCAGGGGAATTATCTTGTTAAGTGAAGGGAACCATGCATATTCTCCCTGTCCTGTTTTATACTATGAAGATGAAGCGTCTATCCTGTGTTTTTTAAAGGGTAGAACAAATGTGTTCACTTAATATTCATGACCCATCTGGTAATGCATCTTAAAAGTTAATAGTATGAATAACGTTGTGTTTTTAATGATAGGATTTGAACATTCCTTATAATGTACTATGACTAAGTTTATTTTATATAATGAAAGTAATTCAGCAAGTATGATTAGCTGTTAGCTGCAAAGGGTCCTCACAAATCCCAGTGCTAGAGGAATTATGATTTGGGAGGAAGCTATTTCAAACCTCAATAACTCTGTTCCCTTTGGGTTATGGTAGGAATATGGTTTATTGATTTTTCTCAAAGCATCCAGTGCTTTTCAATGAGGCAAAAGTTTCAAGTATCTTCATGCAGTAATTTCAAAACTTCCCTCAAACTATAAACAAAGATTTTTTTCCTATATAATTTAGTGAATATGAAGCAATACATATTATAATGAGGAATGAGCACTCTATGACAGCAACAAGGATAAATAAAAATCATCATCCAAACTAATACCTTTTTCAGAGAGCTAGGAGCATGCTTCTATAGCACATGGTATTTAACCCTTTCTTTCACAAGGACATGCACATTTTTAAAAATACAAGTCCATACAATGTTAAGATCAAAACAAACACTATAATATACTTCAACTAAGTAAAGGCTCTACATGATAATAATTATAATAAGCTTACTGATTAAAATAAAAAATAAATTATGTCAAAATAGAAAATTTGTTAAGTATTTGTTAAATAATGCAGGTGATTTATTTTTAAACTGCAAAGAAAATGACCTATCACACTGTTTTTGAGGACAGATTTTTAAGGCACTTCATTTGTCAATGCATAATTATCATTAATAACTCATCGTATATAAATACTTTTTAAATATCCTGAAACATATTCTTCTTTAATCGGGGGCTTAGTCAAGAATGAGGTTAGAGGTGATTTTTGTTGCTGTATACTTTTTTGGATACTGGACAGAAGTTGTTTTTCTAAAAAGTATAATTTTTTAAGATATCAACATTCTATCAATATTATTTTTATTTCTTTGCTGATCAAACTGTTTTTATAGAAGATGAAACTCTCTTACCTACAACCAAATTAAGATATATTTCAAATTATTGGTATCAATTTTAATTATATATTTTTATATAATGTTACTTATAAAAATATTAATAATGCCTTTTACTATGTGTCTATGTTGTATCAGACAATATGTTAATTATTTTTAATTACCTCAGAAATTCTCTAATGTAGTATGATACTTATTTTACAAATTAGAAAACTTGAGCCTAGTTAAATATTTTCCCTAGAGTTGCACAGTTCATAAATCATGATTTTAGTCCTTGTCTAGAGGACTCTCCTCTTGTTTTCTAACTGCACTTCACTTCAAGGTAGAGAGCCGGACACTATAGGGATTTAAAATAAGCAGAGAACATCTGCTCTACCATGAACAATTTTACCCTCTAGGTTTAGAGAAGATACAAGAATGCTAAATGGTTGTTAAAAATAATTGGTAATTACACTGTTACTAATCCATTTGTCAGACACTATGCTAAACATTTTGCATGGATTATGCCCTTTACTCCCTCAATTGCCATCTGACAAGTTTCTGCTGAACATCACCTACCCAGAAAAGTGTTCTTTAGCCCCCAATTTGATACCAGGCTCCATGCTGTATGCTCATCATAAGCCATCCTCTTCTTTCCAATTTTAGATTTTCTGTTTATTGGGTGAAAGGCTCCATGAGGGAAGGAAAAGTGGCTCCTCTTACTTTTACCACCATCCATAGGATGGATAACACTCTTTAGATTGACATGAATGGATGGTGGTAGGACATTACAGGCTTTTGAGCAATATCATAATAACAGAAATGTATGACAGCTAAGTAGGTGATATTTTGCAAAATAAATAGAAGGAAATGAATCCAAGGCTAGGGTTTTTATTAAAAGGCTACTATAAAGACATAAGAATGAGATCCTTATTTTTGGGTGGAGACAATAATGAAAAATACTGTAAATGAATAAAGATAATGATTATAAAGAACAGAAATTTCAAAGAATTGCTGGCTGAGTGACTATAAATGGTGAAGAAAAGAAAGATTCAAGGATGATTCCAGCTTCAAGCCTGACAGAGTGTAACAATGATACAAATGTGCAGGAAGTCCAGAATTATGACCTCTATCTAGCTTTTACTGTAGAAAATAAAGTTGTAATACTTATTTAAAATGCTTAAGTATAATTCAATATATTTATAAGGCCTTTTATAAATATGCTGCTGTGTTAATCCATTTATTGTGCTACATCACTAGCAAAATACATAATAATAAAGCAGTGCCAAAAAATATATAGCTGTATTCCAAAGTAAGTGAAGAAAATAAAAAAAAAATAATAAAGTATTTGTCCTTTTACCTGCAACTCTATTTACTAGGAAGAGAAAAACATAAAATCTTAGTTATTTATTAATCTTACCAGAGGTTTTGATCCAGTTACTGTCCAAAACAATAAAGTATTATTACTAGGTACAATTTAATCACCATCTTTAATGCAAAGAGGAAAGCTTGCCCCATGAAAGTAATGTATTTTGAAAGAAACTCTTAAATGCCAGGTAATCTAAGCATGTAGGCAGGACAAGTACCATAGAAATTTGTTTTAGTTCAACCCAATCTTATATGGTGATATTTGTGAATAAAGAAAAATTATGTGTGGGGGGCAGGGTCAAAATATCAGGCCAAAAAAAGCAGGGTTCGCCTCCTCCTAGGACTGCATTATAATTACAACCAAATTATAAATCAACTTGGATAACCACCTAAGTTCCAGCTGATCATACCACATACTTCTGAGGACATAAAGAAAAAGCCACAGCAAGAGCAGTAGAAGGGGCAGAGGCACGAAGCAGACCAGTTCCACACCCACACATGGTGGTTGAACTTCGGGAGGGATATCTCAGCTGCAGAGGTCCTCCTGGAGAAACAAGGGGTCGTAGCCCTACACAGGGTCTCCCCTATCCAGGGTTCTAGTCCCAGTAAAAGGAGTTCCCACAAAATCTGACTGTAAAAGTCAGTGGTGATTCTGGCCATCTTAGTGAGATTGAAGGAACCTGTAGACCCAGATGTCTCCTTAAAGAGCCCACGTACAGACTACTTGCTCTCAGACACTCACCCTGGACTCCAGCAGAGGGTCAGGAGCACAGGATGCTCAAGAGACATAAGAGAAAAGACTGAGTTGTGTGGCACCAGGGCAAGGGCTAGAGGGAAAGCTGCCATTGTTCCTTTGTTAGCTGCCCCTCTGGCAGAGTCTGCAGATAGGCACCATCTTGCCTTCATTAAACCCTCCCCCTAGATGACCAATTCTGAAACTGCACTAGCCAAGTGAAATCATGCTATTCCACATGGTGTCTCCTGAGATCCTGCCCCGCCCAACATACAAATTACCAGTGATGGCCCATTGCCAGACAGCTGGTCTCACTCAGTATACTTCCCTGGGCTGTAAATTTATTGCAGGCAATGGCCCTCAGCTCAGGCAGCCCACACTCTTCAAAGGAGACTTTTGGTAATGGGACACTGATGCCAGCATGAGATGCAGTGTCACCTGAGCAGACTGCAGGGGTCTGTGAGCCTGACACAGAAAGCAGTTGCCCTTGCTGTGACCTGTGACTTGTGCAGAAGCCTGTGGCTCAGCACTGGCAGCAATTCTGAATCTGAATTGGACAGGATGGATTTGCTCTACCTGGTATCTCCTTGAGATTTCATACCACTCAACTCACAAATAATCTGAAGCCAGCCCATTCTCAGGCAACCAGCCCAACACTGTGCTTTCCCTGGGCCATGATTTTTTGACAGCAAATAACATCCCTCAACATCATGCATAACAATATCCACATCATAGAGGTACCAAAAGGAGAAGAGAGACAGCATGGGATTAAGAATCTGTTTGAAGAAATAATGACAAAAACTTCCAAACTCTGACAAAGGAATTAGATATATAAGTCCAGGAAGTACAAAGAGTCCCATACAAGAAGGACTCAGAGACCCACACCAAGACATATCATAGTGAAATTGCCAAAGTTTAAAGACAAAAGAGAATCTTGAAACAATGAGAGATGCAGCTAGTTCCTTACAAGGGTACCCTCATAAAAATGTCAGCTGATTTTTTAACAGAAGCTCTGTAGGCCTAAAGGGAGTGGCACAAAATATTCAAAGTGATGAAAACCAAGAACCTACAGATCAAGACTACTCTACCCAGCAAAGCTATCAATTAAAATGGAAAGTGAGATAAAGAGCTTCCAGGTCAAGAAAAAGCTAAAGGAATTCATTACCAACAAGCCAGTATTACAGGAAATGTTAAGGGGACTTTCTTAAAAAGAAGAGGGAAAAAACCATAAATATGAATGAATAAAATAGTAATAACTATGTATCTATCATAATCACTTTAATTGTAAATAGATTAAATACTCCAATCAAAAAAACATATAATAGCTGAATGGATAAGAAAACAGACCCAAACATATGCTGTCTATAAGAGATCTACTTCAAATCAAATAAAACACACAGCCTGAAAGTAAAGTGATGGGAAAAGATATTCACGTGAAATGGAAATTTAATAAAAGCCGGGGTAGCAATTCTTACATAAAATAGACTTTTAGAAAAAACTATAAAGAGACAAAGAAAGGCTTACATAATGATAAGAGATCAATACAACAAGAGGACATAACACTAGTAAACATATACTCACCCAACATAGAAGCACCTTCATATATAAAGCAATTATTGACTGACGTAAAGGGAGAAATCAACAGTAATAACACCCATACAAGACTTTAACCCCATTGACACTGGTGGACAGACTCTCAGACAGAAAAGAAACAAGGAAACAGGAACTTGAAATGACACTTCAGACCAAAAGGATTTAATTAATATTTTCAGAGCATTTCACCGAAAGCAGCAGAATATACATTCTTCTCAACTGCACATGTAACATTTTCCAGGATAGACCACATGCTCGGCCACCAAACAAGTCTCAATAAATTTAATACTGATATTATATCAAATATCTTCTCCAACCACAATCGTATAAAACTAAAAAATATTTACAAGAAAAAAACTGAAAAATACACAAACACATTAAAGCTAGATAACATGCTACTAAACAATGAATAGGTTAACAATGAGATCAAGGAAGAAATCTAAAGCTATCTAGACTAACAAATGAAAATGAAAACACAAAAACAAAATATGGGACATAGTAATAGCAGTCCTAAGAGAGAAATTCATAGCAATACAGGCCTACTTCAAGAAACAGGAAAATACTCAAACAATCTAACCTTACACTTGAAAGAAGTAGAAAAAAAAAACCAAAGTGAGTAAAAGAAAGAAAATAATCAAGATCAGAGTGGAAATAAACAAAGTAGTCTAGAAAAAAAAATGATACAAAAAATCAATAAAACCAAAAGCTGGTTCTTTGAAAAACAAAGTTTATAAACCTTTAACCAGACTCATTAAGAAATAAAGAGAGAAGACCCGAATAATTAAAATTAGAAATGAAATAGGGTAAGTAACTATGGACCTCACAGAAATAAGATTAAAAAAAAAATCGTACCAGCAATTATATGCCAACTAATAGGACAATCTGGAAGAAATAGATACATTCCCAGAAGCATATAATTTCCCAAGACTGAGTCAAGAAGAAATAGAAAATCTGAACCAACCAATATCACTAACAAAATCAAGTCAGCAATCAGAGAACTCCCAGAAAACAAAAAAGTCCTGGACCAAATGGCTTCAAAGGTGAATTTCACCAAATATTCAAAAAAGAATTAACACTTATTCTCAAACTATTCCAAAAAATTCAAGAGAGAAATCTCCCTAATTATTTTTATGAGGCCACCACTACCCTGATTTCAAAACCAAAGACATTACAATAAAAATAAAAATAAAAATAAACAACTATAGGCCAGTATCCTTTATGAAAGTTGATATAAAAATTCTCAACAAAATATTAGCAATATATTAAAAATATCATACATCATGACCAAGTTAGATTTATTCCTCAGATGCAAGGTTGGTACAATATCAGCAAATCAATTAATGTGATACACCACATTGACAAATTGAAAGATAAAAATGATATATCAACAGATGCGAAGAAAGCACTTAACAAAATCTAACATCCATTTATGATAAAAACTCTCAACACAAAGGGAATAGAGGGAACACACCTCGACATAATAAGAGCCCTTTATGATAAACCTACAGCTAACATCATACTCAATGGAGAAAGGCTAAAGGCATTTTCCCTAAGATCAGGAACAAGGCAAGGATGCCTAATTTCACCACTTCTATTCAACATAATATTGGAAGTCCCAGCTACAGCAATCAGACAAGAAAGAGAAATAAAATATATCCAAAATGAAAGGAAGAAATGAAACTCATTATCTGCAGATGACATGATACTAAACATAGAAAACCCTAAAGCTTACATCAAAAAAAAAAAATTAGAACTGATCAATGAATTCAGTAAAGTACCAGTATACAAACTTAATATTCAGAAATCAGTTACATGTTTTATACACCAACGATGAACTTTTGAAAAGAGAAATTAAGAAAACAATCCCATTTACAAATTAATCAATGAGGTAAAAGACCTGTTCTTGGAAAATTAATGTCACTTAAAAAAGAAATTGAAGAAGATACAAATAAATGGAAGCATATTTCATGCTCATGTGTAGGAAGAATCAACATTGTTAAAATGGCCATATTACCCAAAGCAATCTGTAGATTCAATGCAATCTCTATCAAAATATCAATGGCATTTTTGACAGAACTAGAATAATCCAAACATTTATATGAAACCATAAAAGATATCAAATAGCCATGGCAATCTTGAGAAAGAACAAAGTAAGAAGTTTCACACTACCTGACATCAAACTATACTATAAGACTATAGTAATCAAAACAGCATGTTACTAGCCTAAGAACAGATACACAGATCAATTGAATAGAATAGAGAGCCACAAAATACATTCAGACCTTTATGATCATTTCATCTATTACAAAGAAGACAAGAATATACAATGAGGTAAAGATGGTCTCTTTAATAAATGGTGCTGGGAAAACTAGATAGATACATACAAAATATAAAAAATGAAACTGAACCATCTTCTTACACCATATAGTAGAAAAGACTCAAAATGGATTAAAGACTTAAAGATAAGATCCAAAACAACAAACCTTTTAGAATACTTAGGGAGTAAACTCTGATATTGCTATTTTTTTTTTTCTGATATATAGCTCCTTGGGTAAAAAAAAATAAAAAAATAAAAAAATAAATAAACAAATGGGACTACATCAAAATAAAAAGTTTTTGCACAGTGAAGGAAACCATCAACAAAGCAAAATGACAACCTAATCAATGATAGAAGATATTTGCCTATAATATACCTGATAAGAAGTTAATACCCAAAAATTATAAATAACTCATACAACTTTACAACAACAAAAAAATCAATCCAATTAAAAAATGTGCAGAAGATCTAAACAGATATTTCTCCAAAGAGGAAATACAGATGACCAATAGGCATATTAAAAGATGCTCAAGCTCACTAGCCAGAGAAATGCAAATTAAAACTACAATGAGATATTACCTCACACTGGTCAGAATAGCTATCATCAATAAATCAATAAACAAGTGTTGGTGAGCAGGTGGAAAAAAGGGAACCTTCATATACTGTTGGTGGGTTTTCAAAATTATACATGCCCTGTGGAAAACAGTTTAGAGGTTCTTCAAAAAAAATTAAAATAGAACTACTTTTTGACCTGGAAATTGCACTTCTGGGTATTTACCTAAAGAAAAATGAACCCTAATTCATAAAGATCTATACACCCCTATGTTCATGGCAACACTATTCACCACAGCCAAGATATTAAAGCAATCTAAATGTCCATTGATAGACGATTGAATAAAGAATACGTGGTATATGCATACAGCTATAAAAAAAAAAATGAAATCCTACCATTTGCAACAACATGGATGGACCTAGAAGGTATTATGTTAAGTGAAACAAGACATACAGAGAAAGACAAATAACATATGATTTGACTTATATGCAGAATCTAAGGAAAATATGGAACAAACTAAATGAAAACAGACTCAGAGATACAAAGAACAAGCTAGTGATACCCAGAGGGGATGGGGTTAGGGGTTTGGTAAAAGAAGGAAGGGATGAAGAAGTACAAATTAGTAGTTACAAAACAGTTACGGGGCGTAGAATACAGCATAGGAAATATAGTCAGTAATATTGTAATGGCTGTGTGTAGAGTCAGAGAGGTGCTAATCAGGAGATCACTCTAAATTATATAAATGTTTAACCATTTTAATGTATACCTGAACTAACGTAAGATAAAAAAAGAAAATATGTGCAGAAGTTTTATATACACCATTTAATAATGGTAGAAAGATCTAGGAAACCAAGGTGGAGAGAGAAAAGAGGGAGGAAGATTCAAGATGAGACTCCTGATACCCAAGAGGATTCAATGAATTACCTAACAACCTGAGTGGAAAAAGTCCTAGGTTTTTCCCATCCCCTCAATTCCATTTCTGCTTGTTCATCGAATATGAAATATTTTGTTTCTGACAATAAGTAGTACTCTCCTACTCTTCAAATATCAAGAAGTTAGCAAAGATGTCACATAAATCAACATAATAAATCTGCTCAAAAAATCTCTTAAAGTGAAAAAATTGGTCCTCGAACATCAAGACTATATTGGACCCTGACTGAAGATATCCTCTTGTCTTAATAAAGAATGTGACAGTTAAGAGAGAGAAATGCCTATAATGGAAAAATAAAAAAGATGAGTCAAGGAGGCCTATCTCATTGACAATGCAAGTGCTGTTCCACGAGCACTTCGAATGCCTGACAGATGCATGCCTATGTGTGGGTGGGATGGCATGTATGCCCCTCATAAAAGTGCATCAGTATAAGACAATCAAAATCTGATACTATTAAATACCATGATTATATGTTATTCCTCATTATAAATTTATGGTCATTAAGCAAATTTTTAAAAATCTGACATCTTAAGGGAGAGAATACACTGTAGTAAATGTTTTTTAGAACAGTTCTTTAAGTATTTCTTTAAGAAAGGGGACACTGACTCTATTAGAGGATATTTTTTATATACCGAGTCTGCCATGAATTTTAGGGAATGGGTTTCAGCAACTCAGGCTCCTTTCCATTGGGTCTCACAAAGAGTGCTTTTCTGGGTAGAGCAAGTTGGCACTTCAGTTGAACCCAGGTATCTTTCTCTTTGGCTTCCTTCTCTTTTTGAAGATTTTCCTTCACACATTTCAGGAAGGTGTCTCAGCTCTTAGAGTGCCTAATGTGCTCAATACTACATTGATTCTCTTTGCAAGAATCCTGCCCTTGTTTGTTTACAACGATGCCACTGCATGCTGGGTAACATTGTAGACTCTCCCAGTTTTGCCATGGTAACATTTGTGGTGCATTCCTTTTTAAACTGTGCCCATTGCCTTGATATAATATCACTTTTCTTATAGATTCACATGTATGTGCCCAAAGGAACAGCTCCAACTTTTCTAAAAGGATTAGAGAGCATATGGCAGGTACTTCTCCTCTTTCCCTTTGTTTTGGTCACTTTGGCGATTGACTGGTAGATCTGTGACTTTATAATAGCCAACTTGGCTAGGCTAAACTGCACTCCTCAGAATTCCCATCTCTGTATGTCTCCTGTTTATTGTGGTCAATCCAATCGGAGCTTCTCATGGCAGATTTGGAGGGTGGGACTGAAGCAGCATTTTGCTGTTCACACATATTACTTATCTTCTGACTCACGTTGTTGGCATGAGACTGCAGTCATACCTGCAACTATACCACTTTCCCAGGTTCTTCCTCAGAATCAACAACTCCCAGGCCAGGGTATGTGTTTAGCATTATGACAATGAGCACCTTGATTTCTGCAGGAGACCAATATCATCAATGTTAGAAGCAATGAAAACTGACACTTTAATTGGTCCTCAAAAACTCCAGTTCGTGTGTTTCAGCTTGCTCTTACTCTCCCCCAAATTATGTCTTCTCTTTTCAACTGCTTGTTCAGTGGACTTTGAGCTCTAGGACCAGATCAGATAAGAAGACAATGAACAGTATAGAGTCTACCTAAACTTCAAACTGCATAAGGTACAGTTTGCATATGTGTGTGTGTGTGTGTGTGTGTGTGTGTGTGTGTGTGTATTCCAGCGATTCAACTTTTATGATTAAACCTTGACCAATACATATACTGTCCAAGTCAACTAACATGAGTGTCGAGTCTAATAATTCATTCATTAACCAAGAGTTATTTAGCACCTATCATGTGTCACATATTATTCTAAACATTAGATACATGGAGATAGAGCAAATAATAAGGCAGTTGTCCCTTCCCTCATAGAGCTTCCATATTATTGGGAAGATGAAAATAAATTAGAATGTAAATAAGCATTAAAACTTTTTAGAAAATGTATTAGTTTCCTATTGCTGTTGTAACAAATGTAGTGGCTTAAAACAATAAAAACATATAATCTTAAGTTTATGGAGCCCACAAAAAATCTTTGCAGAAATCAAGAAATCAGCAAGAAACTTTCCCTTCTGGAGAATCTGAGAGAATTTATTTCCTTGCCTTTTCTGACTTCTAGAGGCCACCTGCATTTCTTGGTTCATGCTCGTTTCTCTATCTTCAAAGTGCCTTACTCCAACCTCTGCTTCCATTGTCACAACTCTTCTTTCTGACTCCAATCCTCCTGTTGTCCTCTTATAAGGACCTGTGTGATTACAATGAATACACTCAAATCATCCAGGACAATCCCCCCATGTCTATATCCTTAATCACATTTGCAAAATCCCTTTTTACCATGTAAGGTGACATATGCACAGATTCCTGGGCTTTATTCAGCCTAATACAGATAATAATTTGTGTTTAGAAAATACGGGACTACAATATAATTTATTTTATGTAGTACAGTTAAAGATATCCTCTCCTACGTCATTTCCTTTGAGTAGAAAACTGAATGTTATCCTAACCTAAAAAGACTAGAAAGCATTAAGACTCTGAGGGAGACAGTGTAGATGTGTTCAAGAAAAAGAAAAATCACTTTTGATAGAGCACACTCAGCAGGATGTAGTAGCAGCAACCTCAAAGAGTTTTGAGGTTAAGAGTCCTGTGTTAAGCAACTTAGGTTTTATTCAAAGTATAATGGGAAGCCAAGAAGATGGAAGGTTGAAAGGAGCTTAAACAGGGAGATATATGATCTGATGTACTCTTTAAAGAAATCACTCTGGTTAATTAAGAAATATACTAAAGGTACTGAAGAGCAGTTATTCTTCATTCTTTTACCCTATTTTGATGTTCCTCACAGTCCGATCATTATCTGTATTTTTTATACTTCATTGTATCCTAGTGAAGTCCACTGGCCAGCAGCACTCATTACCTGGGAGCTTGCTAGAAATATCGAATCTCAGGCCGTAGCCATAATTAACTAAATCACAATCTGCACTTAATATCCCCAGGTGATTCACAGGTAAAATTTGTGATGCACAGTTTTAAGAAAAAAAATGAAGTGGTCCTAGAGAAAAAAAAAAAAAGATAGTAGCACGGTCTAAGGTAAAGCAATGGGAATTTTGAAAAGTAATCAAATTCAGGATATATTTTTAAGGTAGAGGCTGATGAGAATTGCTGTTAGATTAATTATAGTTGAGAAGAGGAGGGAAAGTACACAAGAAAACATAAATCTGAAGTCTAATTAGAGTTGATTATGATCCTATTTATTTAAATAAAGAAGATTGAGAGAATGAATTTTATTTTCTTGACATGTTATGAGGTACCTGTGAGAATCCAGTGGTAATTTAAGTCATTCAGTTAGCCCCATTAGCATCAGAGCCACCCCTAGGGCATGTGGGACCAAGGGCAAATACTTTATTTCAAGCGACTCATGACAGTGAACAATGTGCAGTAAGTCTATAAGCACCTGTCAAGAAAAATGTCAAGTAAGTAGAATATGCCCCAAGGCTCTTGCCCTATAAAGAATCAAAGTTACCACAATCTGGAATGATCCACAGACTCATCCAGGGTAATTGGCTTTCTTAATTTAGGATAATTCAGATGTTTCCATGTTCCATAACAGATGCCACACAAGTAAGGTAACGTTGGCTTGGTCGTATGGGTCATTCATAATTCCTTTGCTTTATTCTGTGTGTTTTAAGTATAAAAGTGGTACTGATTAATGTGAAATTCAAAGATATTTGGAAGTGGGGATATAAATTTGGAAGACATGAGGGTATAAAGTCTTCCGTCTCCCATTTAGAGTCATGGGAGACGGAGTCCACCATTTTGTGAAAGAAGGAAGACAGAGATTTAAAAAAAAAAAACAAAGCCAAGAAATGATCCCAGGAGCACACCACTGGGTAGAGGGAGGAGAGAGGAAGGAGAGTCATCAAAGATATTGGAGAACAAGTGACCAGTGAGACCACTTAGTAGCTCAGACAAAAGGGAAGGAAACATTTCACAGATCAAGCATATCAAATGCTCTTGAGATGTTGAATAAAATAAAGAACTGACCACTGAATTTGACAATATGAAAGTACCTGGTGACCTTGACTAGAGGAAATCACAGAACAGGAAAGGACCTTGGCTCGCTGCTGGCAAAGGTTTTATTATTGCTCCATTCCGTAGAAGAGCAGGCAAAGATGGAGCAGGCTCTGATGTGAGCCAATGAGAATAATGTTACACAAATGTGTGGGCTTTGTGTCATGTTACTGGATCTTGAAAAATATGTGTATGCATCATGAATCACAATAATAGTACAAATATCTGCATTGCACATATTTACTAACTGACGAATTAGTAAACTAAATCTCTGTAGGTAGCTCTTGACAAACAGGAGTTTATGGGAGGAATTTTGACTACATTTTGTATAGTTCAGCCAGGCTATTTATTTTTTAAAGTAATGACCTTTTTACCTTCAAATAAAATTTGAAATGAGAATTTTTTAAATATAAATATAGGTTCTCCTTTGGGGAAGAAGTCTATTCACAATGCTGACCCTTTTTCTTTTCATGCCTTTCTATTCTATCTTGTTTTAGTTTAGTAATGAAGGTTAGGGAGAATAGAAAGAAGAAAAGTGGAGATGGAAAGTATGTGTATTACTTTAAGGAGTTTTGCTAGAAAAGAAAACAGAAATAGGGTGGTGCCTGGAGGGGAATATAAGATATAAGGTTTCTGTTAGGATGGAAGATATTATACTATGCTTATTGATTATGGTACAATAATAATGAGAGGAAACTTGTTGATGGAGAAGAAATCAGGAAAAGCGCAGGAGCCAAGTACAAAACATCAGTGAGAAGGAATAGGATATGTGTGCAAGTAAGGGCTTTGGCTTTGGATAAAAGCAAAGACAGTGAAATTGAA
Source organism: Cynopterus sphinx (assembly GCA_030015415.1). Taxonomy (NCBI): domain Eukaryota; kingdom Metazoa; phylum Chordata; class Mammalia; order Chiroptera; family Pteropodidae; genus Cynopterus; species Cynopterus sphinx. Next base: position 25,320,379 of record CM057380.1, on the reverse strand, counting down.
AGTCATATTTCTCACTAAGTAAAGGATTGACATTGTTTTTTGCACCTTGGTCTCTCATGAGTTTTGTTAGCAAAAAACAGCATCATGAATCTGAATGCTTCAAGACACTGAAAAGACTAAGTTTCCAAGTCTTAAAAGTGGGCAGCATCATATGGAACTGTGGCAAAGCCATGGAGAAAAAGACCATCTTTCAGGAGATCCTCTCTGGGAGACAAACAGACTTTCTCCTGATGATCCATCTTCCTTCTCTGTGAGCTAAATTCATTACCTTCAGATCTCAGTTCACACAAGCATATTTCTTAAGTGTGCCTTTAGCAAATAATTATGTACAATTTTTAATTGATATACTGAATCAACTAGAATGATATAGTGAATCAACTATTTTTCTGCACTCATACTGATTGGGTAGGAATTCTGTAAGTGTCAAGATTAGCAAAACCAAATGCTAGAGAATGCTACAATAAGTGGCTTCTATGGTTCCATACAACTGCACAGAAAAATATTTTACTGCCAAGCATATTGTTGGAGTTAGTATATAAACCTTTTATTTGGTATTTCATTTTATTACTGATTTCTGTGCTTAATTTGTAGTTGACATATTTTTCAAAAAGGAGTGGATAAATCTAGGCCAGAACATGCTAAGGAATTGCAAATCAGGGTTCTGTTTTAGTGGGAAGCTGGGGAAAAAAATTGTGGGTTGCATTGATGCTGTTGGTTATGCAAATCAGAAAAGCACAAGAAGTGAGAGTTATATCATTCCTGTGATGGATAGAAATGGATTTAGGGTTGACAGGCAATCTAAAAATTACTATTACCTCTCATTATATCCTTTTGAGCATTTCCATTTGTACAGAATGGGATTTTAAACATCCTGATCAAGCAACAGAGATCTGCCTCATCTCCTGACACTGATGATCATCTAGCAGGGCAATATTGTTGCTCTAACTGGCATCCTGATGCTGTTATAAAACTGCATGAGGTATTATTCTTGAAGTGGTCTGTGACTAGAAATAGTCAGCAGAAATTTAAAGGTAAGTATCATTTTGCCACTCAAAATGATCAAAGGCTCCACACAGAGTTATGCCTATTAGGGCTGGTGTATGGTTTAAGATGCACTCTGATATTCTAATCTCAAGATGTAAACTTGAATATCTTCAGCCACCATAGATTCACACAACTGTAGGACTTTAGAAACTGTCTAATTTCAAAATGTTCAAATAAGAAAGCCAACAATTGTAATACAACACTCCCACTATCGTAAAGCAAATACTGGCTATAGAAATCAGTTATTATGTATCAAAGACCATTGCTCTATCTCATAATTTTAAAGAAAAACTATAATAGGTGATTCTTTAATCTGCAAGTTCAAACTCCTACAGTTTTAAAAACAATTTGGTGATAATTAATTTGAAACACTTGAGGTTTTCTGGCAATAAAATCATACCAATCACAAACTAGATCTGGGAAGAGTGAGGGCAAGAATTCTTTTAGCCTCTTTAAGCTTCATTTCCCTCACCTACAAAATATAAAAAATAATGCTCTCCTCTTAGGCTGGAAAAAGGATTAATTGAATTGTAATTGTAAAATGTTGAGTTCAGAGTTTGGCATACAGTGATCACTCAAAAAATGGTGACTGTCATTGTCATCATTATTCTCTTTGTGCATAAAAACAAAAAAGACATTTTATATCATAGACTCAAAAGCCTGAGAGGAACTTTTAAAAGATATTCATTCACCTCTCTTATTTTGTGTACCAGGATTAAAATTCTATATATCCATACTGACTCTTCTCTCAAATGATTCTAAGAAAGAAGATAACAACATTTCTTAGTGAATTATTATTACTATGTAAATAATGTTATTTAATTGTTATGATTATATATAATTGTTTTCCTCATAAGATTTCTGCAGTTCTAAACCATAGCAGCTGACAGCTTCTGGGGACAGTACCTTAATTAAAGATTATTGTGCAGAAATCTTTTCTCTGACAAGGAAGGGTGAGAGAGGATGTTAGGAGGCAGGCAGAAATATATTAGAGATGTCCAGAGAGCAGAGGGCCTTTGTGATCTGAAGAGGTCTCCTTTTTGACTAAGAAAGCTCTCTGATTAGACAGAAAATTCTCACAGGAACATAAAAGCCATTTTTAGCACTGTGTAAAGCAGTCTCATTTTTTAGTTAGACCAGTGAAATGAGAACAACATCCCTCCAGTTGCAGCTGCCAATTATTCAAGAAGAGGGAAAACTCAAGAAAGTCAGGAGCATGAAATGATAAAGTTGCAGCCAGAAGTGGGTACAGCTTATGGCTGGCTTTGTGGTTTTTCTAAAGATTTGGTTTGAAGCAGCCAGAAGAAAGAAGACTTCAACTTCACTTAGTTGGCAGTAGGTGCCTCAATATGGGTAAGATCTATTTAACTAATGCCAGGGATACAGAAGATTAAGTCACTGCATCTCAAACACATTAAGCATGAACAGCCTAATAAACAGAAGGTGGTGCTTTTTAAAGATAAATGAAGAATCAAACTCAGAAGAAAGCCAAGAACTCCCAGAAGACCTTAAGCACAAAGCAGAAAAAAATCTAACCAAAAGTTTTGATTCAAAAATGAATTATATTCCTGGGACCATCCCTAATTAAACTATACTAGGGAATTACTTGAGAGTCTAAGTTGGATTTAGGTAGTATGTTTATATTTGACACCTGATCTAAATAGGTATGAGACATGTTATTAGTATTATAAAAGCTAAAGTTGATTTAAACGCTAATGACATAACAAATATTTATGAAATTCCCAATGCAGGCCAGACATTGTGCTGGGTACAAGCATTACAGAGGAGAAGAAAAGTTACGCAATCTGATTTTCAGAAAATTACAATCCAGTCGG